>OZ024737.1:6418189-7145689 GCA_964016875.1 Fallopia convolvulus
AAAATTTAATCTCTCCTAAATAAGGCGGTACTCGTTAGGGCGCTACTTGACAACAACAATAGCTTCTACTTCTAGAAAATGTGGCTCTATCCTCCAGGGTGATACTTGCCAAAATATTGACTCTCATGCAGGCAACATTGAAAATGCCAAAGATGCTAGTTATCGCCAAGGAAGAGGATGGCTATTGATTAGTTGAGCTCCATATTTAAGCAGTTCCAAATCAAATAGTTTGCATCAACTTCTACTAGAGTCCATGCCTTATGCAGCCTCCTCGAAGGAGCACACTTGTAAACACATGTAACGATGTTAGATTCAAATGATAAAAACAAATCAATAAGAACAACCGAATTCAAAATTAAAACCTTGAACCTCGTGGGCATGGTAAAACAAAGAAGCCCTCACCCTTAATGGTAAGGCACATGATTCCAACATTGTCTTACCACCCCAGGTGGTTAAAAGATAGTTTAATTTTCCCTTGGCGGTCTGAAAAAACATAGTTGAATTTTTACATGGGCCCATGTCCCTGAAACCCTTGAACATCTGGACTTCAGTTCACCTAGTCCTCTGAATGCTTCTCGACACGTCTGACCCTTCAAAAGCCTCTCCACAACCTCGTCCATCTCAATAGTTCCTTGATCCCCTATAGATCCATGCCCTTTAGTGGATCATTTACCCTTTGCTTCAATAGATTTGATATCCATCTTCTCAAATGACTTCCCCTCATCAACAATAGGGTTGGAGATCTCTAGCATACAGAGAAGGCAAGCGCCCGATGGAGGGTTCTCTGGTTGGAACATCTCAAAAAATGCGAACTCTTCTTCCTCCAACTTCCACTCAATACTCTTTCTCTCTACATGTTCTCAGAGTAGTTCCATGCGAGCAAGAATGGATTAGTAAGTGGCCACATCTCCTGCTTCCGCTGCAAACTCTTTCAGTAATGATTCCAGCTAGACAATCCTCTTTCGCATCCGTTTTCTCTATCTCAGTTGCATCTTGATGTCGTCATTGAGGAGAGTAATCTTTTGAGAAAACTTGGCCTAATAGAGGATATCCTCCTGCTTCGGCTTCCTAAATTCCTCGTGATCTCTCCTCAACGGCTCGATAACGAAGATACATGTTTGGAAAGACTAATAGAGATACTAAAGCTAATGAGCAATCATAAAATACAGGCTTATATGTTGGAAAAGGATAAAATATGCTTACCTTCCAAGTGAAAGTCCTTGCATCATCAATGATATTTTCCGAGGATCATGCATAATGACATTTCGAGAGGGGATTGAAGCTTGACTAGGGATGACCATTTTTCTAATATGTTCATCTTCATCAATAGTAATAGTTTAAGAAGTTCTAGTAATTGGACACTTCGCCGGAGTCAGAGGAGCAGGGGTTTATTTTTTCTTGGGATCTAGAGGAGGTGTTTGGTCTTGTGAGAGAGTCTTCCTCAGGGTTCAGAGATGCAATCGAGGGAACTGATACAACACATTGAGAACGATCCCTTATTTAGAAATACGACTAGTCAGAATAAGATACACAATATCTCACGAGTAACAAAGACATGCTAAAAATAAATTTGGGCTCAACCCTAGGGGCAAGACAAAATAATCACTAGAAGATGACATTGAGGATCCAAATGTGTTGGAGGTCTTCAACATGATTGTTAAATGGTGGTTCTTGCTATAACCTTTGTTTCTTCTTCCTACTTTAAAGCTATTGAGAGATCTTTGGTGCCACTGACCGATGTCACTTCCAAATCATAATGATGACTTTCCTATATGAACTATTGATTTGAACTTTTAAGGAACTATAAAGAGAGATAATGTGAGACAAGCTAAAATGAGCAGAGAATTAATAGGTTCGACTGAAACAAATCTTACTATTGAAATTCCAAAAATCAAAAAAGATATTCTTGATTTCCTCGAGCTTGACGAAAATGAAATGGCTAGACCGATTGTCTCTTACTGTAATTACCTAGTAAGAAAAGAGGTGGTCGATAATGGTGAACTTCATTGCATGTTTGATGTTCGCATTTTTGGTATAGTTTTTGATAGGTATTCTTTGTTTACTAGGATTAATTTTGTCTAGTTTAGGTTTAGTTTTAAGTGTTTTTAGTTAGTTTTGCATAAATCTACGAAAAGGGTGGAATCTACGCTATTTTGTGTATTTTGCAGGTTTTAGCTAGGAAAGGAGCTAAATGGAGCTAAATTTGGAGCATCACAGTGAAGGACGGGAAAGTGCAAGATTTAAGAAGTCAGAGCTCAAGAGATCGAGAGGAGGTGTTGAAGAAAACATAACCCCAGGCTCGTTAACGAGGCTGTGAAGGGTCGTTAACGAGGCCACGAAGAAGAAGATTTCGGAGTATTATTTTATTATTCACCAATCCTGAGCGGGAATTTATTTCCGTATCGGTTGAGTATCTTTTTAGAATCTTTATGGGTTATTAGAATGTGTATTTTAGGGTTTAATATCTTTCTAGATTTTATTTCTATCTTTTAGAGATTGTTTCTATCTTTATAGGAAAGTTTTTATCTTTTAGCCTTTTTAGTTTTTTAGGATTTTCTATAAATACCCTTCTATCTAGCATAGAAAGGGGGAGGCGAATTTTGGAGGCGAATTTTGGAGTGTAGTTTTAGAGCTAGTTTTGGAGGAGAAGGAAGGCCGAAGGAGAGGCTGCCGGATCGGAAGTCGGTGACGAGGTTCGGTGACGACGGTTTTCGAGGTTCGTTGATCGAGTTTGTGATTCGGTGATTGTTTTGTTTTGGTTTTTTCTCTGATTCTCTGTAAGACGATATTTTTGTTTTTAATTTAAGTTTGAGTTTTTGTTTCAATGTTTGTTTTTATGGAAGTTTTTAATTTGTTTATCATGAGTAGTGAGTAGTCTATTTTTCTAGGGTCGGGGTTAAGCCCGGCATAGTTGAGCATGTTTGATGAAGTAAGATAGTGTTTTGAATGCCTTTTATCTTTATTGAAATTGTTTGTTGTGCTTAATACCGAACGGGAGTTGAGGTAATTTGAGTTTTAACTTGATTGAAAGAGAAAGTTAGTAACTTGAAGGTTGATATTGTTTGAAAACGGAAGTTTCAAGCTTTAGATCCAAAACAAGCAATTGAGTGAGTTAGTTTATGAAAATAGATTAATTTACTTGTCTAGTCAATGAAAGTTGATGACTCTATCTATTTAAAGGCATGATCTTATCTTCTTATGAATTCTTATGCTTGGCTATGTTGTGGTGTCCCTTATCCTAGCTATTTGTTTTTATTGAATTATTTCTGATAAATCTTCGTTGCTGAATACTTGTTTCGGTACCAAGTGTTAGTTAGAATTTTATTAGCTCGTTAATTGTTGATTTTTGTGTTCGGTGGTTCCGTAACGATCCTGACAAGGTCGTTAACGAGGCATCTCGTAAGTGATTGTGCTTGATTTTATTTGATTTTTTATTAGATTGATAGACAAATAGCCTTGCTTCCTGTGGAACGATCCTGACTCCATTGTACTCAGCGGGGTCTTGACTTACAAATTTATTTGTTGGCCGAGAATACCCTATCAACAATGTTCCGCCGCCAACTCATTGATTTGGAACAGAATCTACTGGGCATATGGTAAGAGTTGAGCCAGAGAGATCTTCATCATTGCAACCAGTTCAATAGTTGGAGGGGAGAAGGGGATTCAGAAAGAAATTATGAATTAGTACTCAAAATACCTACATCAGTTGGGACGAGTCCAGTCGGCACGTTCCTCAGTCGGGCAAATTATAATGATCCCATTAAGAAAGCCGACGTGCTAGATGATCTCTTCGATCTCCACTTGAGAGAAAGAGCATGCGAAGTGGTCTCATTATTGGAGAACATCAAAGGGAGAGAAGTCATGAATGGAGAAGACAAAGGGTTTATATCAGACTGAGGGAGATCGGAGGTTTTGAAATTCAAAAGCAAGAGCAGAGAGTGGGAGAGAAAACTTACCCAAGAAGATGATGAATGAAAAAGATGATGTTAGGTTTCTACACAATAGAGGGGATGAATAGATTTACTACGACTACATATTTTGAGGGAAATTCACTAGGCAAGGGTGAATCCACGTCACCCCCACAAGTCAGTTGATGTGAAAGCGACGATCTGCTTCACCAAAAATGCATCGTCTCTTCAATCACTTCGAAGGGTATTTTTAGGCCGCAGGATAAACTAGGAAAGCCATTAGCGTATAATCCAAAGAAGATGGTGCCTTTAAAAGTCCTATTAGCCCCTAAGGAGTTTACCTGAATCCTAGATACTAAGCATCCCGAAGACTCTCACCAGCACGAGATGTTGAGAAGCTTCTACAAAGACTTTAGCGTGCTGTGTGACAAAGAGACCCTTGCGGATGTATTCTTATATGTATGGAAATAACGTAAATTGATTAATTATCTTGTAATATTCATATAATGAAACATATATTTCATGGATATATCTTGTAACACTAGATAAGACATTTCTTGGAGCCCAAGAAAACCCTAGCTTGAGTAATATAAAACCTAGGGGGCTCTAGGAAAAGATCAAAGCTTGTACATCAACCACTTTATCAATAAGAAATCCATTCACTCAGCACGATTCAAGTTGCTAACCTTAGATTCTCGATTGTGGTCCCCTCCATAGCATCAAATACACTGCTCACATCCCAACCATCTCTTAGGGACCCCTCGACATTATGATCGTAAGGGTGGGGAACCAAAAGAGATATAGTGCCTCTTGTCACCCTCCAAGTTGTTGGAACCCTTCCCTCGCTCCTATCACCCTCAAATCTTCTAGAGCACCGTGACTTGTGTAAGATCGTTCACATGAATGTTCATGAGCACATCAAAGCATTTGCTAAGAAGATATCTAATATTTTTGGGGTCCTTGACCATCATGGAAGAAATGGTTGATGACAATGACAAATCACTTTCATCACGAATAATTCTCGATTCCACACATGCACGCATATGATCGAACTATTCACCTTGATGACCACTTTGTCGTCTTCAAGAAGAAGATGATGACCAATGCTATCCCTAGCCATTCTCGAGAAGACTAAATATGTAAGGGGTTTAGGGTGGCGCTAACAAGTCCAGCCATCACGTTGTTCGTGAATCTGCATAGGGGTAGCATCTGTTCCTTCACCGATTTGAGGGATTCCTTTTGGATCCAATTTGCCAATAGTCGCATGTTCGAGAAACAATCCAGCGACCTTTACCTGATCATCCAGAAACCTGACGATTTGACACGAGACCGATTTAATAGAGAGAAGATATATATCCTACACTTCGACCTACATACTATCATTGAAGCATTTCGACGTGGGGTTATCGAAGGGAGTGAATTGTAAAAGAATTGACCAAGAACCCATGCATTAGCTTCAAAGACGTTCAAACTAAGGCACTCGCCCAGATCCACTTGGATGAAGATCAAGAGAAGATGAAGCAAACAACAGTCTAGGATTGTGTCAAAAGGAGGGCGGCCTTGAACCATCGTCGGAAATGGAAAAACCAACCCTACTCTTCACCCCATTAGGAGATAGTTCAAGTGCATGTCACTAGAGCTAGAACCGTCAAAGAAAGAACCCTTAACCTACCCTCGTTGATGACTTTGAAAGGATTAGATCTTGTAAGCCTTCCCAAGATCTAAGCAATGAGCGCTAGTGGAGAGGGATCTAGGCGCGCCTTGGGCGCGATCGTGGAAGCGAGCAATGTACCGAAGTGGCATGATGGTCTTATCTCCTAGAACGTAAGATGAAGCCGTGTGTGCGCTGGCACGTCCCGATCAAGACAATGGAACATGAGTGTCGAGACGGTGGCACACAGATTTGGCGATGGCCCTAGTAAATGGTGTGAGTGGTGTCGTTGTCAACAACAATCCAAGAATGAGATTATAGTTTGTGTTTGATGGTATCGGACGTGAGAAATTGGAAGAACAAGAGAGAGAGAGAGAGAGAGAGAGAGAGAGAGACGCGTTATCCCAAATATACCTTCATGGAAGACTACGATGATCAAGATAGACATTGTCCACGCGACTTGGAGGAGATCGTCCGCAATCACTTCAAGATGTTCCCTTAGGAGTTGACCTGTCAAATGGGTCGGGGGGCTCGTGTTCGGGTTTGGGTTCATATGGATCAGGTTGTTACGGGTTTGGTATGGCATCGGGTTGACCCAACAGGTCACGATCTTCAATTTTGTTAACATTTATATTAATCTTTATTAAAATAATTATTATTGTATTATATTAAATATTATTTAATAATAATAAGACAATAATTTTATACAAATTTTATAAAAATATTTAATTTTCAATTGAAATAATACTTTATTGGGTTGGTCCGGTCAATCCAACAGGTTGGTGACCCAACCTAGTTTTTTCTGGGTTGACCGGGTTCGGGTTACTCTTGACTAGACCTGTCAAATGGGTCGGGCGGTTCGGGTTTAGGTCAATCAGGTTCGGGTCAAAACGGGTCTCGGGTCGTAAAATCTACGGGTTCATATGGACCGGGCTGTTACGGGTTTGGTACGGGTTTGGGTTGATCCAATGGGTCATGATTGTCAATTTTGTTAACCTTTTCATTACATAAAATATTATTTAATATTAATAAAATAATAATTTTATACAAAATTTATGATAAAATATGGAATTTTTAATTGAAATAATAATTTATTTGGTTGGTCGGGTCAACCCAACCCAATTTTTTCCGGGTCGACCGGGTTCGGGTTACTCTTGACCCATTCATTTTCAGGTCGGGTTTCAACCCAAAAAACTTCGGGCGGATCGGGTCGGTTTTTCAGGTCGAGTCAAGTTTTGACAGGTCTACTCTTGACCCATTGATATTCAGGTCGGGTTTCAACCCAAAAAACTTCGGGCGGGTCGGGTAGGGTCAAATTTTGACAGGTCTACTTCGGAGATAGCTAGAATACCTAGGGTCCCTCGATTGATCAAAAGGGAAGCTATTGATGGGTATGATAAATCATTGTTCACCTCCTCAATCGCACAGGTCGAAATACTGAAGAAGTTCTTGAATCCGTCCATGGTTGCCTATGACGGAACGGGTGATCCCAACGAACATGTTTCAATATTCAAATAGAAGATGATGACTAGCATGGTCCAATACCACTCGCATGAAGCATTGAAGTGTTAGGGGGTTTAGTGAAGCTCTCGCGGGACCAACTCTGAAATGGTTCGTGAACCTCCCTGGGGAATTATAAGGTCTTTCATTGAGTTGATAGATTCTTTCAAGGTGCAGTTCTCCAATAGCCAGAACTTTTAGAAACAATGGAGTGATCTCTACCACATAGTGCAAAACCCCGAGGAATCCACCTAGGAATACCTCGATAGGTTTAACCAGGAGAAGGTTTCCATCCTACACAGAAATGTGCCAACTTCCATCGAGGCTTTCCAATAGGGGGTCATTCAAGAGGGATTTGTACAAAGAGCTTACCAGGCACCCTTCTCACAGCTTTCAAGACGTGCAGAACAAGGCTCTAGCCCATGCTCGACTCGAGGAAGATTTGAAGCTGAGAAAGCAGGCAAGCTTATGGGAACGAGTAGAGAAAAAGGTCCTCATCGACCATCAACGAGAGTGTCGAGACTAACATTATCATCGCTCGCATTCGGAGGCTATCAGGGTGAATGTCGATAGTGCCTGACCCGCCTCCGAAAGCGGTCAAACTACTGCCTCCCAAGTTTGAGGAGTTCAATTTGGATTTATCCCTAGAAGATCTCATAAAGAATCTAGCATAGTTGGGAAGAGGCATCAGATGGCCGAAAAGGAATGAGAAGTCGTACCCGAACAGGGATATGAGCAAGTGGTGTGATTTTCACGACATCTATGCTCACGTGACAAACGAATGTGTGGATATCAGAAGGGAAATAGCATATTCGGTCTATAGAGAAAGGATAACATAAGTTGTCCCGAATGCTCAGGTTCCACAAGGGGTGATAGAAGATTCCATCGCGGGAAGGCCTTCATCTAGTACCATCTCGCATGTTTATGATAGATAACACAAGTTGTGTCCTTGAAATCTCCTAGATTTATGAAAGACGTCCAAAAGCTCACAAGGAAAGTCGCCATATTAAATAGATTTATCTATAAGTCGGTTGATCGTTGTCTTGTGTTCTATGATGGTCTCCAAAAAAATAAGTGCTTTGAATGGACACCGAAACATGAGGAGGCTATCCAAGAATTAAAAAAAATGTACTTCTTTAACTTATTACTCCTTAGAAAACCAAAAGGCGGTAAAGTACTACTGTTGTACATGGCTATGATAGAAAACATTATTATTGGGGTTCTGGTTAGGGAACTCACTGGTCAACAACAGTCCATATACTCCTTAAGTCGAACTCTCCTCTTCGTTGAGACCAAGTACTCTTCCCTAGAAAAGCTAGTACTCGCCTTGGTCATGTGCTCTAACAAGCTTGGTCAAGTGGTTAGAACTACCCATCCTCCGAAAATAGTCATGTACAAACTAGACTTTACTGGGCGAATGGCCAAGTGGGCAATCCAATTGAGTGGATTTGAAAATTAATATGAGATGAGAACAACAATCAAGTCCCAAGCAATCGTAGTAAGGAACCTAGTATTATGGACATTTCACACTAATGGTGACTCAAATGCTAGGGGTACCAGAATTGGGGTAGTACTAAAATTGCCACAAAGGGATAGAGTAGCTCAAGTCGTATGATGTTCATTCGAAGCTATGAACAATGAATTGGAGGGTGAAGCCTTGATTTTCTAGATAACCCTTACAAAGGACCTATCTATTCGCTGGCTTAAGGTTAGTTGTGCTTCACTATTGATCGTTAATCAAGTTCTGGAGTTGTTTGAGGCTAAAGACGTCTGAATGGCCACTTACATAAGGGTGGTGAAGGCATTGATCCCTCAGTTTGAGGTTATCTCCTTCGAACAGATCCCTAGGGACCAGAATGCTCAAGCAGACTCACTCATTTGCCTAGTGTTTGCCATAGATCCCGACGAGTACCCTCTGATCCCGTTGGTACATGTCCTCACCCCAGCCATCAGAAGAGATTATCCTACAATCCTAAAGATGATTGTCAAAAAAGAATTCCTCGAGAAGATCATGGAAGTCATTAGTACCGGATAAATAGCTCATGGGATGCTCTACTAGGCAGCTTAGAAGATGGTGAAAGATCCCTTGAACATGACCAGGGACATCCTCCAAACGATCGTAACCACCAAGAAGATAGCCTTGGTCCTAACAGCGATACCACTAAGCCCGAGACCAAGCCATATCTTGATTGGCTAACATTGGGTAAACTCTTGAAGGATATGGCAGAAGCAAGGGTATTGAAGGTCAAATCCATTAGATTTACAATTAGAAACGGGATGTTCTTCCATCGGTCCGCTATAGGCACGCTCCAACGTTGCCTGACCACGGAAGGAGTCCTTAAACTCCTCAATGAACTCCATGAAGGGGACTTCGGCAATCACACTGCAGGACGGAACTTGTCAAACAAGCCTTGCGCCAAGGATGGTACTGGTCGACCATGCGGAAAGATGCGGTGGAGTTTTATCAAAAGTACGAAGCCTATCAGAGATAAGCACCAACCTCACATCAGCCACATGATCCCCTTCATCCTACTCTTATCTCATGGCCTTTCATGCGAAGGGGGATGAATATCGTAGGACAATTACCGCCATCGTCTAGATAGAGAATCATCTTCTTGGCCATGACAAATTACTTCTCCAAATGGATCAACGCAGAAGCCTACCGGGAAGTCAAAGACAAACAAGAAATTTCCTTTATAAAAAAAGAATATCCTTTGTAGATTTGGGGTGCCCTCGGATATCATGTATGTGACTCGGCTAAAATCGTTGTTGCCAAGATCAAAGATAAAATAACCCTAAACTACTAACTAGTATAGCAAGCAAGCAAGGGGTCGAACCCAAGAGAATCGGGATTCTGATCAATCAGCAAAAGCAAAGACAGGGGTTTTGGGAGTTCAGGCAAATAAACAAACAAGCAAATATTATTGGGATTAAATCAATTGGAAGAAAGTAGAGTTCATTCAATCAATTCCACCTTTTTAATCATTCGATCATTGATTCATCCACTTTTCTATTAATTCCCTAGTTAATTCCAATGCTTATAAAAGATTTCCGCTTGTCCACGGTCCAAGCAGAATTATGATATGAACAAGAACGCTTAATTCAAATCATGCAAAATATTAAGGATATAAGGATATTAAATCATGCAATCAAGCTATGAGTCTCATGCATAAAATAACAATCAAATACTCTTTCTCAATTCTAGTCCACAGTCCTAGAAAAAAGTTGTTTCAAGGATAAATAAGATTGCACAGACAACAATCAAACCTAATCCAAACAGTAGATCTAAGTCAATCAAACAAGTTGATCAGGCTTATCAAATCAAACAAAGATCATATAAATAAAACACAGAGTTTTGATATTAACCAAGGTATAGAAAAGTTACCAGAATCTCACGAATTACATAAAAAGGCTTCCTTGATCAGACAAACTCCAAAGGAAAATTAGTTCTCCATAAGAGAAAAATACTAAAATCTGAATAATTGAAAACTAGATCTAAAAGAGAATTCAAAACAAAGCTCCAAAACTAGGTCTAAATAGTCTCGAACTAAGCGTACGAAATAAAATAAATTCGGAAATAAGATAAAATAGATAGATAGAAAGATCAGTCGGCGCCTCGGAATAATGCTGACGTGGACCTCCGCGGGCGCGGTGAACAACCTCCGCGATCGCGGACCTGATCGTGACAGAATTCCAGCGTTGTTTTCGAAAGATGTTTTGACCACCTTAGAGTTGGAATTTCGACTCGGAGTAAAAATATGAATTGTAGATCTTCGAGTTAACTTTCCAATGATACCAAATTCATCTTCATCCGACCACCGTATCTCCCGAAATAAGCGTTACAAGAAAGTGGTGTCAAAACAACTCCAAATCAACACTTGTCTTCAAAACTCTTGCAATTTTTCAAATCGTGTCTTCGGTCTTCATATGACAATTATGCTCAAAACTAACCTAAACACACTCAAATAATAAATAAAATACAGGAGTTAACCTATACTAAATAGAGTGTATCAAATTCCCCCATACTTAAACCTTGCTCGTCCTCGAGTAAGCTCAAAATAAATCTAACAAGAAATCCTATCAAGGTTTACAGCGTAGTACAAGGGAAGATAAAAATCACTCACCTCACCAAACCCGAACCCAAAATAGAGAAATAATGAGCAAAGACATGAAAGCTCAAATCACACACCTAACAAATACAGATATAACACTCAAGCTCTAAAAACTGTAGAGCAACCTAGGATCTACCCAACATCTAAAGTGTAATCCCCAAACCCCAAAGTAGAATATGAATCCTAAACACTCTAATTTTTACCGCTCATTCTACTTAGGCGCCCTTTCGGGTTTTCACCTAATCACTCTTTTCATTTTTGTTCTTAGGTGTGCTCACAAATACTCACATCTCTCATAAACCACATATTACCCCAGCCTAATTCTGGTCCGGGTTACCTGCTTATTACCTGAGCTGCCCTTTCGGGTTTTCAACTCATCCCAGGATTTTTTATGCCTTTTTTTATATTTTTTATGGCTTTTCTTTTCTTTTTTCTTTTTTTAATTTTTTAAAATTTCTCTATACAAAACATGGAACAAAAATCTCATAAAAATAACGAAAAATAAACCGAAAAGCAACTAACTAGGATAGGCGTAGTGAGTACTTCCTCCCCCATACTTAAATCCTTCATTGTCCTCAATGAAGTAAAAAGAAAGGAATGAAGCATAGAAGAGGAAAATCAGAAGACTCACATACGAAAGAAGAGATGGAAGAACTCTTCAAAGGCTTGAATGAATAGCTCGAAAATCTCCAGATGATCCGTCGTCAAGAAAAACCGTGGGCGCGGTGGCCAGGCCGCGGGTGCGGGTGGTGCTCCGATCGTGAAAAAATTGTTAGAGAACACGATCAACAAAACTGAACACGAACTCACAAAGGAACTCTGCATCTCGCCTTAAGCATTAATGTAGTACGAGCCTTGAAGAGGAATATTCCCCCATACTTGAGGAATTCCAAGGAATTAGACATGGAAAGAATTAGAAAAATGGATTGGTGGATGATGGTAGAATATGGAAGAACACTCTTTTTTTTTTCTCTCTTCTTTTTTTTTTTCTGACTTATCTCGGGGGTTTCACCCGAAAACCTTTAATTTCAGGGGTTTCACCTGAAAGCCTTTTTATTTCAGGGGTTTCACCTGAAACCCTTTTATTTTTTTATTTTTTTTATTTTTTTTATTTTTTTATTTTTTAATATTTTTTCGATATTTTTTTTTTTTTTTTTACGATGAACACTAATTCCGCGATCGCGGTGGGTCACCTCCGCGATCGCGGAGCTGCTCTCTGGGTGCTTGTGCGACTATTTCTGTTTATTTCGAAAAAAAAAATTTCCCAAAATATTTTTGTTCTTTCGAACCTAGTACCTGCATGTTAGTCCAACAAGATTGAAATAAAAACTAAAACTTAAAGCAAAGAAAAAGGAAAAGAAAACTTACCTCGGGTTGCCTCCCGAATAGCGCCTTTATTTAACGTCGTTTGACCCGACGTCCTTTTTGTCTCAAGACTCGGACATCGTCAAAGCCCGAAGCAATCTGTCAAAATCATGCGAACAACTCTCATGTAGGCAAATATAACACAATGATAACTTGAAACTAAATAATATAGCATTCAGACACCGTTTCAGTATATCAAACCCACTAGAGAAATCAGGATTACCAGGTTTAGGATAGAACTAGTTGAAAGGACGAGGTAGTTTATCAAAAGTTATGATTTTTATCTCAACACTACCACCTTTAGAATTTAAGAAATCACTAGGTAAACTATCATGCTCAAGACCTTTTTCAGAAATATCAAGCAAACAGATATCAATAGAATGTAAGGAAGAAGAGCAAAGGATACAGGGATCATGATCGATCACAACTAAGGGCTCCACGGAAGGAGACATAGACATCTCCTCAGGTGGGAGGGCAATCTCCATATCATCATCTAGCTCTTTCTTCAAGTCATTAGGCTCGTCGTCATCACTCCAGGAGCTGTCAAACTTAAGGAAATATTCCTCCTCCGTCACCTCATGACTATGATCATCCATCTCTTCATCCAATGAAGGGTCTTTGAGTGCCTTTGGAGAGGATGGAACTGGCTCTTCAGGGAGATCTGTTGGTTCTTCAAGAATTTCCGTCTTGATGGCCAACACCTCCTCTAATTTTCTTTGTTCAGCAATTTCGTTCTCCAATTTCTGCATCTCAATCTCTTTGGCTCGAATGTAACAAAAGAAATCCCATCGGTCAATGAGTTTCCAAAGGACGTATTTTGCATCGCTCTCGCGGTACATCCTTAGTTGGGACTCAAGAGTCATCCCCATAAAGATGTGATAGCAAGCATCATCAAGCCCTATGTGTAATCCCCAATTAGAGAGATCATGCAAGATTTCCTGACACCTAGTGAAGTACTCATGAAAGGGTTCATCCTGCAACTGAACAAGACTAAACGCAGACATTAGTATATACAAGTGTAGACCGTAAGATAGGTCTACACAGATTCGGGGATTCTGGACGAACCGATCCGCGGGCGCGGTGAACACTCTCCGCGATCGCGGTTTTGTCAGAAATGCCGATTAAACAGAAAATTAAAAACTGATTCCCCGGCAACGGCGCCAAAATTTGACTCGGCTAAAATCGTTGTTGCCAAGATCAAAGATAAAATAACCCTAAACTACTAACTAGTATAGCAAGCAAGCAAGGGGTCGAACCCAAGAGAATTGGGATTCTGATCAATCAGCAAAAGCAAAGACAGGGGTTTTGGGAGTTCAGGCAAATAAACAAACAAGCAAATATTATTGGGATTAAATCAATTGGAAGAAAGTAGAGTTCATTCAATCAATTCCACCTTTTTAATCATTCGATCATTGATTCATCCACTTTTCTATTAATTTCCTAGTTAATTCCAATCCTTATAAAATATTTCCGCTTGTCCACGGTCCAAGCAGAATTATGATATGAACAAGAACGCTTAATTCAAATCATGCAAAATATTAAGGATATAAGGATATTAAATCATGCAATCAAGCTATGAGTCTCATGCATAAAATAACAATCAAATACTCTTTCTCAATTCTAGTCCACAGTCCTAGAAAAAAGTTGTTTCAAGGATAAATAAGATTGCACAGACAACAATCAAACCTAATCCAAACAGTAGATCTAAGTCAATCAAACAAGTTGATCAGGCTTATCAAATCAAACAAAGATCATATAAATAAAACACAGAGTTTTGATATTAACCAAGGGATAGAAAAGTTACCAGAATCTCACGAATTACATAAAAAGGCTTCCTTGATCAAACAAACTCCAAAGGAAAATTAGTTCTCCATAAGAGAAAAATACTAAAATCTGAATAATTGAAAACTAGATCTAAAAGAGAATTCAAAACAAAGCTCCAAAACTAGGTCTAAATAGTCTCGAACTAAGCGTACGAAATAAAATAAATTCGGAAATAAGATAAAATAGATAGATAGAAAGATCAGTCGGCGCCTCGGAATAATGCTGACGTGGACCTCCGCGGGCGCGGTGAACAACCTCCGCGATCGCGGACCTGATCGTGACAGAATTCCAGCGTTGTTTTCGAAAGATGTTTTGACCACCTTAGAGTTGGAATTTCGACTCGGAGTAAAAATATGAATTGTAGATCTTCGAGTTAACTTTCCAATGATACCAAATTCATCTTCATCCGACCACCGTATCTCCCGAAATAAGCGTTACAAGAAAGTGGTGTCAAAACAACTCCAAGTCAACACTTGTCTTCAAAACTCTTGCAATTCTTCAAATCGTGTCTTCGGTCTTCATATGACAATTATGCTCAAAACTAACCTAAACACACTCAAATCATACCTAAAATACAAGAGTTAACCTATACTAAATAGAGTGTATCAGTATGACAAGCGATTTCTACAGACATTGGAACATTGATCTTATCACCTCCACTCCATGTTATCCAAAATCCATCGGCCAATATGAGGCTAGTAAAAAAGTGATTGTGAATAACCTTACCAAACGACTCGTTAAAGCCAAGGGAAAGTGGGTTGATGAACTACCTTATGTCTTGTTTGCTGACCGAACGACCCCCAAAGCAACTACGGGGCAATCGCCCTTCTCACTGGTCCCTGAATGTGAAGCGGTCATTCCCGTATAAATTCTCATCCCCATACAACCCGTTTAGTCTCAAACGAAAGAACATAATCACCTGGAATTTGTAGGAGACCTTGATTCCTCTGATGAACTCCGGGAACATGCATAGATTCCCTTGAATAAGAATCAACAATAGGTAGCCAAGAGCTAGAATCGGAACATCAGGATTTGCGCTTTTTGATTGGTGATTAGGTGCTGAGTAATGTCTTCCAAAACACTACAGAACCAGGGGCAGGCAAGTTACCACCAACTTGGAAGTTCAATACATGATCATGAAAGTCATTGGACAAGGGGCATACCAACTCGAATCCAAAAATGGAGATGTCGTACGACGCAATTGGAATGCGGTACATCTAACGAAGTACCACTTCTAAAAGGCATATTTTCCCTACATCGATCGTTTAATGGCACTCCGAAAGAAAGCTTATCTACTATCGATATCGGGGTCACCAGTCGCCCATGACGGTTGCTATCATTTATCCCTTTATCTTGTCCTTATAAGTTGTTTTCTTTGGAACTCTATGAACATCATTTGGTGTTTGAACTTCAATCATCTTTGTTTCCATGCGAATTAATGATAGTGATTGCTTTTCCATTTCGTTCTCTGAAACTTTGTGATATGACTGAGTGCTAAAATGACTCAATTTCTGATATGCAAGTGAAATCATCATCTATGTCATTTGATCTTTTAGTCTAAACTATGTATGTTTATATAAGATTGATTACAACGATCACAAGCCATAAATGGCTGAGATAATAAAATCAAGAATTACAAATGACCATTGACATATTTAATCGACGGACGCCCTAAGCGCACAAGAGACACTTTGACCGCCGTTCGCCATGGGACTTCCTCTGGTAAAAGTGCAACTGCCACTCATGATGAGCAACTTCCGCAAGGGTCTTCAATCTCCCCGATAAGCCTTCTTGAAGTATTATCGCTCATGAACACCTACAAGGCACCAAGAGAACAAATACGCATGCACACGCAAGTATCAAACGAAAATACATACAAACAAAAATTCCCAGGAACAGAATTCAGTATGAAAATACAAAGTACGACCTACAAAGGCCAACAAAAGTTCCAAATAGTTCATACGAACACCATGTTAAAAAAACTAGAAAAGTAAAAAGATTACAAAGGCCCATGGCCTCAATCCTGGATTTTGCCAAACGGCGCCCCTTCGGGATCGACATGATCCATTGGCTTCTTCCCGCTAGTAGAAGAGTCATCCATGCACCCTTCCTTGCAAACCTCCTTGTCACCGCTCTTTGACCCAACCTCGTCGCCAAACTTGTTCTTGAGATCGTTATCTACTGCCTCATCATCAGAAAGATTGAAGGACATAGAAAGCTCATCTACAGGTCCCAAGTTCTCCGGCGGGTAACATAAGTTAAAGTTCTTGAGCTCCTCGTTTCCAATTAGTGTGACGACCATCGCTGAACTGTTTGATCGTCTTGACTCGAGACATCATCGAGAAGTATGCCCCAATCTCTCCATCTTCCTTGAAAAGTCTACTTTAGGCCACTTCCAACTCCTCGATCTTCTTGCGATCCGCGTTAGCTTATGAAAATACGATTTTTTTAACTTATGCCCTTAAGAGCCTAATATTAAAAAAATCAATAATTTTGTATTTAGATTTTTTGAATTTTTTCTTAAATGGGTTCATGACTTTCAAAATAGGATTTTAGGTTCTAAATCTGGATTCTTATCCTATGCCCTAAGGACATAGGATAGAAAAATCGATGAAAATAAGCCAAGTGCCAATTGACGTTGGTTGGCCCTGCATGTGGGTTGGCCCTGCATGTGGGTATGTACATTAATTATTCTAATATATATATAGAACGCAAGTGTTGGTTTGAGTGAGGTATCAAAGTCATACAATTTAGAACATTATTAAGTTGTATTGCAGATATGGCTCAAATGAAAACAGCATCATGTCTTTCAAAAGAAGAGGTGAAGAAAGGCCCGTGGTCATGGGAAGAGGATCAAATCCTCACCAACTACATTCGCATCCATGGCACCGGCAAATGGGCTACTCTCCCTAAAAAGGCTGGTATGTACGCATGCATTAAGTGTGAGAAGTTTCAAATTTAATCTATATAATTAAAGTTCTTTTTTATACCTTTTTTGAAAGTCTAAGTGATTATTAGGACAAGAATTAAGTTTCTTTGAGTACTTAGTACACAGATTATATCATAAAAATGGAACTAACATTAGTATTGCTTGTTCTTTATGATGATTGAATGGAACAGGTTTGAATCGGGTCGGAAAAAGTTGTAGGTTGCGATGGTTGAACTACTTGAGACCAGGCATAGTAAGGGGAAATATTAGCAAAGATGAGGAAGATATCATCATCAAATTTCAAAGCCTTATTGGTAATAGGTCAGTTATTCTTCTCTTAATCAATATATATCTTATAAACTTGAAGCACTTTTGGGTAGATTCGTCATTATAAATTTATATACCAGTCAACCTTTTTTTAATAATGATTTTTTAATAAATTATATATTATGCAATTCAATTACCTTATGGAATTTCCAATTTTATCCACACACCTTACTTAATATTTTTTTATCAATTTTATATGAGATTGGATAAATTTTTAACTCTATCCATTATTTTTATCTTTGTTCATGTTCATTATATTATAATATTGAATTATCTTTTCATAATGATTTCTTTATTAATATTTTTAATTATGTATTTATAATCAATTTGATATCCTCTATCTTCGTTATATTACATTATTTTTTTTTATTTTTCACATTCTATCTATATCAAATTAATTTTATAATATTAATTATATGCTACCAGATCTTGTACATCACAAGTTATTACTACTATGTTATCTTACATGTAATTCATATACATACTATGTAATGTATTCACGTGATTGTTCTTATAATGAATTTAATAATATTTTCTTCAAATCGTATGATATTATAATGAACTTATATAACATAAAAAAAACTTATTCTTGAAATCTTTGAAATATGAGATTTTTCATTAATAGTCGTTATAATTCACTCATCTTATTTTTAATAATAATTTTTTTTATCAACTTGGCATAAATTGGATAAATTTTATCTCTATCTATTATATATAGCATAATTGTAAATTTTGTATGAGATTGAATAAACGTTTATCTAATTTTTAATTTTATCTCGATTCGAATTCATGTAAGTAGATTTTCAACTATATGTAGTTGATTGAGTCAATTCATTGAGGTTTTTGTGCGGATTCGCGTCAACCCAATAAGTTAAGAACGTCAACTTTTACATGATTATTACATAAATATTACAAATAACATTTTTAAGAATAAGATATTATTTGTATTCATTTTTATAATAAAAGATATTATTATAATTAACTGAAATGTTTATAATATTGTTTTATTATATAAATTATAATACATATATCATATTTAAATAATATATTATAATTTTTATTTAAAAAGTCCCCGGGCAAGGCCCGGGTCATCAACTAGTTATGTTAGTCTTTCTAACATGTGTTCACGGTCATACTTTAGTATATACTAGTATATTCCCGAACCTTGTACGAGTTTTTCTTAAATAAGATATTGATAATAAAATATTTCAAATATATTTATTATCCGAGAAAAATTATCGTGTAAATACTTAAATATAAATTTTGAATAAATATTTAAAATCAATCAACTATAAAAGTTGTTTGTTTGAAACAATAATATTTTATTAGTATTATGAATTAAATTAATATCCAAAACATGATAATTTATATCATTATGAAAATACATAAGTAATAAGATAAAAACTTATCAATATATTAAATACATGGGACCCTTCAAAATAAACTTAACTATATTGTACATTACACTATCTTTATATTAAATTTAATTATCTAAACCTAGCATATGGGAGAATAAGTACGGACAAGACACACGGTTGAGTAGGCCTTCGTTCCTGATGCATTCTATCTAAAAATAAAATAAATATCTTAATATTTGTATAATATTTAGCATAAAAAATATCTAAATAATCTTCTTATTTATCATATCCAAAATAAAATATTATTTTTTAAAATTAAGAATGAGATTATTGATTATAGTAGTATAAGAATCTAGAATTTCTATGATAGGATAAAAAATATTCTAATGATCTTCCTATCTATCATATCCAAAAATAAAAGATTGTTTAATAATGAGATTTTATATCCTACATTCTAAAAACATTGATAAGAATTTATCATATCCAAAAATAAATGAATAGTTTAAAAAAAAGGATGGTGTGGTCTAATCTAAAAGTGACATGTGTCGTTTAATAACTTTTTTAACCTCCGCTTTATGTTATATTTATGATGATTATTGATTAGTAATAGATAGATATTTCAATAATTAATTAAGTAGGGTTCATATTTTATTTTATTTTTATTTTTTTGGTATCTTTTAGGCTTTGATTATGGGGAGAAAGGTCGGTTTCAAAGTTGAATTTTTTAAATTTTTGGATGAAGGGTAAGAATAACAATGAATATTTGAATAATTAAATTAAGAAGGGTTCGATTAATTTTGTAGATACTTTCAATAATTTTAAAAAATAATCTATATCTTTGTAACCTCTGCTACATATTTTATTTAATCTTTTTTTTTTATCTTTGGGTAAGAATAATAATGAATGTTTCAATAATTAAATTAAGAAGGGTTCGACTATTTTATAGATACTTCTAATAATTTGAAAATATAATTTTTATCTTTGTGACCTCCTCTGCTACATATTTTATTTAATCTTTTTTTTTATCTTTTACAAATTTACACATAATATATTTATTATTTTTATAACTATTTTATTTCAAAGATATATATTTCATATCGTGGTACATATTTTTGGAAGCTTTTTTATCTATCTTTTACCAATATAATAAATATAATGTCCCTTTCTTTATCTATTTATGTCTATTTGGGGATAACTTTTTTGCATTATAATGTTTTAATCAATTAATATTTCAATTAGCTATTAAAAAATTGTTATTTTAATAAAGGGGTGATGTGGCGCAATATGGTGGAAGAAATTGTTTCGGCTTTAGTTATTAGTAATAGATAGATGCTTAGGAAATATGTACTTGCTTGTTAAGTTTTTATTTAGTTTTTTCTAGAATTTACCTATTCTGTATATCTTCGGGGTTATTTTAAATATTTTTCAAATCAAAATTATTAATGTATTTTCATGAACACCCCATGACCCATTTGAAAAGTCCATTATGTTAAAACAATACAAGGCTAAGGAGGTTAATATTAAGATTAAGATTAAGGGTGTTTTGGTGTTTATTTTGAGCTTATTCAACCTTATTCAAGCTTAAGTTAAAAAAATACACTCGGTCTCGTGTGTTCGGTGCAAAGTGTTGATGAAGCTTATACTCAACTTTATAGGGCTTGATCGGAGTTCAAATTTCATCCAAAATTTTAGCTACTCCTCCCCTTAACCTTATCCGAACTTATGGATGCTTATTATAATTATTTTCCTTTGATTGCTCTCAAAATTCAATTTTGGAAAATTATAAATTATGAATGTTTCTTATTTTATAATTTTATATATATTTTATAAAATTAGTCTCGATCAGTTTTGTATAACTAAACACTTAAAATACTTTTTGACAAAAATAAACTAATTATTTTAACTCCTAAGATTAGCTATTATAATCAACATCAGCTATTGAATATGTATCAACATCAACTGTTGAATTAGCATTAGCACTCATCCAAAATCATCAATTTTTTGTTGGTAAGAGATTAAGAGTTTTAATTTTTGGGTTAATGTTAAGATTTTAAGAACGAATGTTTATCGTGACAAATTTTCAATACATAATTAAAATATTGTTTTAGATAAAATAGTTGAGATATATTGAGAAATTTTACTTCCTGCATTTTGAAAGATATCAATTTGTTTTCAACAATAGGTAAATATATAGTCCTACTTTAATTCTATGATTTTTTTTAATTCATAAAATTTTAAAGGCAAATAAATTAAGTACATATAAAAAGTACTAGTACTTTGTGTCATAATTGAGAGATCTTATGTCAGAATTAAAGTATTTTGTATTAGATTTGATAGGTTTTATGGATCAAATCTTGAATAAACATGTTAAAATTCGACCTGAACTAATAACAAGATGCGAATTGTCTGAATTTTTTCGCGTTGAAATTTGATCAGAAAATCAGTGGATCATAAAAAGACTCAGAATCCGACTAACTCCAACACAAAAATTCATTGGGTTGACCCAAATTACAATTACTATATTTGAAAAATTGTAACATTTATTTTACATATAATAATATTTTTTTATCAATAAAATATATAAAAATTACATTATTAAATAATATTATTTAATTGAACTATTATTTTAATAATCATAGAAAGTTGTTACTCTTTATACTTTGCGTTGACTCAAAACCTATAATAACATGCCATAAGCCGATCTAATTTGACTTATAAACAAATTGACTCAACCCATACTCAACTCGAACCCGACCAAACCAACCCATTTAACGCGTTTACATGTGACTGAACTCTTCACATAGTTATTTATCTATACAATTTCATTCAATCTTCTTTAAAAAAACATAACAAAAAGTTTCCGAAAAATAGGGATGCACATTAATCCGTAGGACGAGGACTCGTCCTAACGGGCAGAGGTTCCACGACTTAGTGTGGTATGAGGGCAAACGGGGATCAATTTCATATCCTCGATTTGAAACTAGGTAGGGACAAGGGAGTTACTACTCACTCCGAATTCCTAATATATATCCGAAATATTTTTTTACTTTCTTAATTCATCAAACACAAAATAAATGAATTTTAAATATAATTATTTTTTATTTTGAAACTTATAGATATATCCACAAATTATAGAATGATATTATATTTCTATGCTATTTAAATTTGATAATCGTAAATACTTTTAAAGCTTAAAAATATTAACTTATTAGTTTTAAATAATTTTTAATAAATAATTCCCCATTAATAACCACAAAATTAATTGAAATTAGACGAGGATGGGGTAGGAGAATAGAGGAGATAATAAGAGGTCGGGGTGGGGAGGGATGGATATGCTTTCCCTGCCCCGCCTCCATGTGCATCCCTACTGACAAGTGATCACCAATGCTCAATTTAATGTATTAATATTATAAAAAAAAACTACTTCCACCATATAAGTCTAATTGTACTTTTAATATTTTTCACATATATAAAGACAAGCCCTAGTATTACTAAATTACCCCTATTAAATTTGTACCAATTACTTCTCAAAATAGGTATATGCAATTAAATAGGTCGGTACTTTAAGGGTAAAATTGGAAAATTTTAGATAAAACACCTAGAAAGACAAAAAGAATTAGACAACCACTTAAAAAAATAAAATATAAAAAACTATAAAAAAAATTAAACAAATTTTAAAATTTTAAAAAGTTAAAAAATTTAACAAAATTTTAAAATTTTAAAAAAGTTAAAAAAATTCAAAAAATTCAAAAAAGTTAAAAAAATTTACAAAAATTAAAAAATTTAAAAAATTTAAAAATTTAAAAAATTTGAAAAATTTAAGAAATTTAAAAAATTTGAAAAATTTGAAAAATTTGAAAAAATTTAAAAAATTTAAAAATTTATAAAATTTATAAAATTTATAAAATAATTAATATTACAAAATTTAAAAAAATAAAAATTTAAAATTGAAAAAATATATAATAAAAAATTGAAAAAATCTTGTCATTCAATACATAATAAATAAATAAACCCAATGGTTAAGATTAATCCTCATTATAAGCCTAGTCCTTACTACAAGAATGATCCTCACCGGAATCATTAGGGCTGTCAAAATTTGACCCGATCCGAGAAACCCGCCCAACCCGCCCGACTCCGATCCCGACCCGACCCAAGAAAAAGATAAAAAGTTTTATACCGAGACATATATGACCCGAACAGATTTGACCCGTATCCGAAAAAACCCGAACTCGAAATTAACCCAAACCCGATTATACCCGAATGGACTAAGCTTGATGCAATCCGAATTCCGATGCTACCCGACCCAAAGTCATCCGAAAATCCGAAGTTACCCAACCCGAAACTATCCGAAAATCCGAAGTTACCCGACCCGAAACCATCCGAAAGTTTCATTATGTTTTAAAATATTAATGATAGTGAATATTTAGTATAATTATGTTTTTAATTTAAATATTACATTAAATATTTAGACCCTAGAGTAGTTAAACTACGAAAAATCATCATTCGATATATGGTCTGAATCAAAATCCGCTTACTCGAAATCAGATTAACTAGAAATTCGGTCAAAGTTGAAATCCAATTCACCCAAAATCCAAAAAACCCGAAACCCGAATCACCCGAAATCCGACTAAATCCGAAACTAACTAAACCCGAAACCGGACTTATCCGAAATCAAGTTGGACCGAAAACCGAATGACCCGACCGAAATTGACCCGAAACCCGACTTTGCCCGATTAATTGGGTGACCCGACCCGAAATGATCCAACCCAATTTGACCCGAATCCGAACTTACCCGAAATCGAATTGACCCGACCCAAACCCGACCCGACCCGCCCGATTGACACCCCTAGGAATCATCTCCATGAATATTTACTAAATAATCTAAAATATGTATACAATACACAATTGATAAAGGTACTCTAACACCTTTAAATGGGGGTCTCTGGTTTCAAATCAGATATACTCACAAACAAGGGACGATGAGGGCAATGATAGTGTATGACATCTCTAAGTGGCAGTTGTTCGATCCCGTGGTCGGGTGGGTGGTTGGATGAATTCATAGAAAGAATGAAATCATCCCATATAGTGAAAAAGGAAGATCAAATGCTAGGAAAATAACCCAAAATAAATGTTAATCCACACAAAAGAGTTACCTATAATCGTTCTAACAAGGAGTACGATGGCAAATAAAAATCAACTATCCAAAAATACACCCATTTTAGCAGATTTATGTGCTCATCTCCAAGAAGAAGTCCCAGCACACTCAAGAGATCTACGACAATGATCGCGCCTTCAGGCCCAACACCTTTGATTCGTTCAAGGGTCCTCGTCGCCGTCAGAAGGCGAGCCCATCGCTGGAAGATCTTGTGTTGAGATTGACGATGGAGAAGGTGAAACTTGTGGAGCAAGAGCGGTGGTGTTGGAATTGGGGGTGAAGAACTAAATGAGGAAGTTGTAGATTGACGATAAATCACGAGAGATAATAAAATATGGAGAGAGAGAGAGAGAGAGAGAGAGAGAGAGAGAGAGAGAGAGAGAGGGAGAGTACTATGATTTTAGGAATTTGGGTGTAATCTAGTGCATCACACCTTTTATAAATTTTTATACCTTTTTTTAATTAATCTTATCCATCCATTTAATTAATCCAATTTCTTATGTTGCTTCCCCTGTTTCTCCAATGGAGGAGGTTTCTCTAGATCCTAATACTATATATCACATGCTTTAATAAGTTAATTACGAGTTAGATTTTAGCATATAATTGATTCCATATACACTTTGTACTTGATATATTTTGATTTACAGGTGGTCCTCGATAGCTGAAATGCTTCCAGGACGTACTGATAATGAAATCAAGAACTATTGGAACACGACCCTTTCTAAGCGTTTATGTTACACAAAACAACCATCCACTTCAACAAAGAAGAGCAGATCCAAAACTCCAAAAAGGAAGCTCCATGATCGAAAATTGGTGAATAATCTCCATTGGATTCAAACTATGGCCACTACATGCGACACCTTGAAGTATCCGATGGTCAATATGAATGAAGAGAGCTATCATCATCATCAAATGGTTGATAATAATGCACCACCAACAAGGATCGGTGGCAATGATCTTAGCAGCACCATAAACATAGGCGATCCAGAAATTGCACATGATCCAGTGGAATGGTTGATGGCTCATACTGAAGATCATGGACATTGCTCGAACTATATTACGAACACCATTTCCACGATAGGATCGACTCTTGAACTAGAGGAGGAGCATAATCTTTTCCATTTACTCATGGACTCGGATGCAGGGAACTTCAACAATGTCTTTGGCCAGGATCAGGTTCATGTGATAAACCCTAACTTAGTTGATTTGTTTTCGAGGGTAGTTGAGGAAGATCAAGCTTCCAACATGAATGTTAATAACCATGGTCCATGCAAAAACGCACCTCCATTACCTCAGCTTGACCCTATATTAATTGATCAAGATCAAGTTCATCTACCAAACCCTAACTTACTTGATCACTTTTCCAGGGTGGTTGAGGAATATCAAGGTTTCAGTATGAATGTTGCTAACCATGATACATACAAAAACACACCTCCATTACCTCATCTTGACCCTTTATTAATTGACCAAGATCAAGTTCATGTGATAAACCCTAACTTAGTTGATCGGTTTTTGAGGGTGGTCGAGGAAGATCAAGCTTTAAGCATGAATGTTGCTAACCATGATCCATGCAAAAACACACCGTCATTACCTCAGCTTGACCCTTTATTAATTGATGGAAATGACGATAATCTTTTTAAGTTGGAGGTTAACCAGGCTGTGCAGGATTACAGGATGAAGTTCGAGCCAAACATAGAGAACAATCTAATGGCGGAGCTTGAGAAGCTTGCTTCATTTCTCGGTGTGGATGAATGGAAGATGTGATGGTTATGAGGATAATCAACCGGTCAATTATATCTGTATCGTGATCGATAAGTAAAAATAAGTGTTTGAGTGTATCTAAGAAATAATGGAATGTACTCAACCAAAGAAATGAAGGAATAATAAATTGTAAGCTATTTTATATATTTATTTCAGTGCATTATATATATATATATATATATATATATATATGGTCGAGTTCAAGTAAATATCCTTCTTACGGTAAATAATGAGGAGCTTTTAGAAGAGTTGAATCTTATATAATTAATGGTGCAGATTTAAAATAATAAATAACTTTTAAAAAATCAAAGAAAAATGGAGCGTAATTCTAGGAATAATGGTTGATTTGATTTTGGAAACTAAATCAATCTGATTCTCTCTCTTATAGTTTTCATCGCTTCTATATATAAGCGTAGATGAAAAAATTCGCTCTCCTCCTATAGTACATATTGAACAACTAATATATCACAAATGAACAACTACTTGCTCTCGAATGAACAACTACAATCTCACACCTATTAATAACAAAACAATGAACAACTACTTATGAATGAACAATTACATGTAATCAGAAGAACAACTAGGGTAGTTAGATGTTCTTTTGATTATATCTAATTGTTCATTCATAAGTAAGTAGTTGTTCATTGTTTTTTTATTAATAAGTGTGAGATTATAGTTGTTCATTCGAGAACAAGTAGTTGTTGATTTATGATATGTTAGTTGTTCAATATGTACTATAGGAGGAGAGAGAGTTTTTTATCAACTCTTATATATAGAAGCGATGAAAACTATAAGAGAGAGAAGTAGATTGATTTTTTGCTTATATTAGAGTAATTATTTTCCAAAATTAAATCAACCCTAATATCGTGAACAACGAACAAATTAGTTCTATGTATGTAAATTTTTTTAATGAACAATTTCTTTATTGTAATGAACAACTCTATATTAATTGATGAACAATAACTCAACATAATATAGATAGTGAAACAAGGAACAAATTATTTCAATGTACGGAGATTTTTTTAATGAACAATTTCTTTATTGTAATGAACAACTCTATGTTAATTGATGAACAACTTATAATACGATGCAAATGTACGCTACTATAAAGTATACGACAATAAAAAAGATAAAAAAAAGTATAATTTTGGTAACCACCGTAATCTACAGGATAGGTTTTTTATTATTCTTTTTTCTTTTAAATCATTAATCCTATCAAATCAGTACCATTTATCTCTGATGTGACTATGCTAAGGCCATCACATCGTGAAATAGTGATGCATACGTGTCTGGTTAGAAGGCCACGACTTGTGAGGTTCATTGCTTGGATTGAGTGTTTTATGACATTTGGAGATTTTGGGTCTATTTTGTTATTTGTTAAACTTTTCCTAAGGCAAATGTCAGTTTTGCCCTTAGGTCTTTCTTTATAAGCCACTAGGGCTCTAGTTTTTTAGTAGACAAAAATTGATGAACACATCCCAATCTTTTGTCTCCTCTTAAGCACCTTTTTCCTTTGTTTCTTCTTTCAATTTTCAGTTTAGATCTTGTGGATCGTGAGTCATATCGATCCAAGCCCGGAGATTCGATCTAGGTGAGTCACATCCTAGCCCGAGCCTCCTAGTTCAAGTTAGATTCAAGGTGAGTCATATCCTTGAGTTTTGCTTGTCCATATTCAATCCTCAATTCACCATCACCATCAAATTTCCCATCACTTTTAATCCTCAACATCACCATCTCCTCCTCCATGAAACTCGAATCCATAATCCCCTTCAAAAATACCATCAACACATGTCGAAATCTCTTATCGGTGGATTCTGCGACACCTCAGTAAAACTGATATAACTTTACATGCACAAGAGATTTTGATCTCAAATTTTGAGGTATTAAAGAAGACTCGTAGATCTAACACTAGGATTTGGAATTACCCAATTTCGAGTCCTGAGGAGGAAGATCTGCCCTCATGAAGCGAGAATAGAAGTTCCTCCATCAAGATTGCTCGGGTCTTCCTCGGATTGCCTTGCACCGCTTGCAACATCAAGATCCTTCATCACGTGGTATCAGATCCATTCAAGGTACTCCTTCTTTTGACCTTTGATTAAGCAATCTATGGTTGCAAGTTCTCTTAGAAGCCACCCTTGATTGCCTTTGTCGATTTGCTTGCATTGCCTTAGATTTGGGTTGTTTGCCTTGTGTTCTCTTGTGTTGTTGTGTGGCTGAGTTATATGAACGTGTAACTCTGTTTTCTGCCAATAAATTTCGTGCCTAGGTTGAAGAAGATAGCCCAAGGGTTTTCCAATTCAATTCTCAAACCGAAAAGCCTCAAAACCCCTTTGAAACAACCTTTCATTTTTGGTGCATTTAAGGGTGTCTTGTGTGGGTTGTGTCCAAATCCGAATCAGCCTCAAAACATCCACATCCCCTCCCATTTTCCATGCACATTGTTGGGACGTTGTTGGGACCTCTGGTTCTAAGCAACGGATCAACGATTCACTTCTCTTTAAGTTTTGATAATGACAAATACCATAGGGAACTAATGTGGTTTGTTCAAGTATTTCTAAGGAACACAGGTACAGCCAAGAACTCCTATGAATGACAAAGCCACTACTGGCCACAATGAAGAGTTTCCATCAAGGGAACTCTGAAGAAGACAGTTCCCATGAAATGGGAACTCACATGTGAAGACAACGACCGTTCAGCGCAGATCGCGGGATTCTGTCTCAGACAGCCAGAGGGAACAGTCTGAGGATCAGACTGTCACGCTTCATCCAACGGTCCGATTGATTCAAGAAGTTGACCTAGTTCAAACCAAAGTCACATGTGAAGAAAGTACAACTTGGGCATCAAGCAAAGGGCATTTTGGACACAAACGAAAGATGCGATTGCCCAAGACAAATGGACTATAAAGCCAAATGAATAGTACTCGGTCTGAGTACTTCTCCCAGAACTTACAAACACCCACATCAGAGAAAAGAAAGAAAAGGAAGAGAAGTCCCCGCCGGCGAGTGTGTGATCTCGACGACGGTGAAGCTGAAGTTCCCTGGAGCAAGGGAACTGAGAAGTCAGCGTAAGGTTTGAGTTACTTGTGTTTTGCTGTTGTGAGCTTAGGAACTCAGTTGAGAGGATTTACTAGTGTTGCTAGAGTTAGGAAGAACTTGTAGGAACAGAGAAGTGTAAATCCGGCTGTGTAACTAAGGAACAAAGCAATCAATATAAGTAAGTCATTCAAAATCCTCCAAGCGGAGGTAGAGGTTTACCCATACAACTAGTTGGTTGTAGTGGGGTTCCTCTATAAAGGAACTGTGCCTTTCACTGTTTTTATTACTTGCGATTATTTACTTCCGCTGCCTTGGGAACAGCTTAATTGCCAGTTCCCAACCTCACTGCTAACCGATTTCGATCCAACAATTGGTATCAGAGCCAGCGCTCTAGATTTGTGTTAGCATCGCAGGTGCCAAAATGGCTCAGGAACTTACTCAGGTGGGGAACAATACCAGCAAGCCGCCAAGGCTTATAACAGGAAGATTTGAAAGCTAGCAACACGACATGAAAGATTGGATGCGTGGCCAAGACTACCAAGCCTGGTGCGTCATCGAAAGGGGGAACTTCGAAATCGATCCAGCTATTGTCAACGATCTCTCAAAGTGGGCTCCCAACGAGTACAAGTGCATGGAGGCAAACTACAAAGCAAAACAGTATCTAAAAAGGTCCATGTGCGTACAAGATTGTGACAGGGTTGCCAACCTTGACACAGCCAAGGAAATGTGGGAAGCCATCCAACAAATGCACGTTGGGAACTCAGATCTCAGAGAAGATCTTCAAATGAACGCAAAGAGGGAGTTCTACAACTTCCAAATGGAGATGGGAGAGTCCGTCGATAGCTACCAATCCCGGTTTGAAGGACTTTGCACTAAGATGGAAGGATAGGGGATCACAAAAGAAGAAATCACCCACAAAATGAAGGTCCAACAGCTCTTCAATGGATTGACTGGAGAATGGGCAAATGAAAGAACGATGTTCAAGGAAAACCCAGAAAATCGAACGCTTATGCTCCATCAAGTATTTGGAAAGTTAGTGGGACATGAGAAGAGGAAGATCGATGATAAGGAACAAAGTCGAGCTCATCGAGGGATCGCACTCAAGATCGAAAAAATGCTCAAATCAACCCAAGAACAACATGAAGACTCCGAAGAAGAAGAGGATGAAGAGCTAGTCCTTGTGACAAGAGCTCTTCGAAATTTCTACAAAGGAAAGTCTCAACGGAACAGTGGGAACTGGGGAAAGGGACAGAGTTCCCAAAGAAAGCCCACAGAGAAGGATCTCTCAGAAGTGACTTGCTACAAATGCAACAGGAAAGGACATTTTGCGAAGGAATGTCCACAAGGAACTGAAGGCAGAAAGCAAAGAAAAAAGGCCTACATCGCTACTTGGAGCGATGATGAAGACGAAGATCCTGAAGCATGGGCACTCCCAGACATGTGTGGCATGGCCATAGAAGAAACCACTGGGGAACAACCCAGTGAGGTAACCACTGAAACTGTTCTTGATTCCTTGAGTAATTATGAAAAACCTGAATTGTTGAAAATTCTTTCAAGTCTTGTTAAAGATAACATAAAACTGCAAAACAAGTTGGAAAAACAGGAACACATAAATTCTCAATTAGTTGGTCTTGAGCCCTGTCCCAACTGCATATCCCTTCTAGAAAAACTCAAGTCCCATGTGTCTCACATCGTAGATCTAGAAAGAGAAATCAAAACTTTAGAGAAAGATGAGAACACCCTCCTGCAAAACCTGAGTAAGACTCCCGAACATCCTGAAGCCTCTAGTTCCCAAATTAAGTTTGTCCCAGCCAGACATGGCATAGGATACAAAGGTGAGTGCTCCAAGAACAGAAAGTCACCCCTGAGCGAACATGAGATCCATGAGTGTAGGGCCTTAGAACTCCAGTGCGAGAAACAGAAAAATGCTCATCTCGAGGAGAAAATCAGAGTCCTAGAGAGTGCAAACAATGGTAAGAAAGATTACTATACTGGGAACTCTGGACATAGAATCTATGTCAAAATTGCTAAGGGAAATGGGTCTCGGGTGTACAACAAAGAAACCATGGATAGGAACCGTATCCAGAGACCACACCCAAAATACTACCTGGGAGAATACTACAAGACACGTTGGCACTGTGGTGCTCATGGGCACTACGAGGATGCATGTCCCAAGAAGAGAGCCCAAACCCCTAGAAGCCATGAGTTCCCAAACAGACAAAAACGTCATACTCATCACCAAAGGAACTCCAACTCTCAAAATTCCAAAGACATCAACATTTCTGACTATATCTTAAATGAAAATGTTTTCCCTTGCAAGGGACCTGGCAAGAGTCATCTTGCCTGGGTCTCAAAACACTAACTTTTCCTTGTAGGTGGCAGTGAGAGGGAACAGTACATGGTTCATAGATAGTGGATGCTCGAACCATATGACAGGAAACAAGGATATCCTCATCTCACTCCACACTCATGCTGAAGGAGGCCACGTCTCATTTGGCAACAAGAACAAAGGAGAAGTTATTGGAAAAGGAGAAGTGTTTCTCAATAAATCTATCAAAGTCAGCAACGTAAATCTGGTAAAGGATCTGGGATACAATCTGCTGAGTGTCTCCCAGATGTGTGATCAAGGGAACAACATCGTCACTTTCGACTCAGATGAATGTCTCGTCATCAACAAGAAGACCAACAAAGTAATTCTGAGAGGAAGAAGATACAACAATGTGTATGTGGTGGACACCAACTTTGAACCACCAATGAAGTTGTGCCTTGCGAGTTCCCAAGATGACACGGAACTCTGGCATCGAAGATTGGGACATGCTGGTGTAAATCAAATCCTGAAGCTTTATCTACAGGATCTGGTCATTGGTCTTCCACGAATTAATCTCGAAGGAGTCAAAATGTGTGAAGCATGTGTTCGAGGGAAACAGACCAGAACCTCCTTTAAACCCAAAAAGGTGGTAAGCACAACCAGGTCCCTGGAGTTGATTCACATGGATCTCTGTGGTCCCATGAGAACAGCTAGCTACGGTGGAAAAAGGTACATGTATGTTTTAATTGATGATTTTTCAAGATTCACCTGGGTTGTTTTCTTGAAGGCAAAATCACAAGCGTTTGAAGAATTTGAGCCCTTCATCAAAAGAACAGAAGTAAGCTTGGGGCTGAAACTGAAAGCAATCAGATCTGATCACGGAACTGAGTTTCAAAACTCGGAGTTCCTAAACTTCTGTGAGCAAAATGGGATCTCTCACAACTTTTCAGCTCCTCGCACTCCTCAGCAAAATGGAGTGGTCGAGAGAAAGAACAGAACTCTGGAGGACATGGCTAGAACCATGATGATCGAAAGTGGAGTTCCTGAGTGCTTCTGGACTGAAGCAATCTCCACAGCTACATACATCCTAAATCGAGCCATGACAAGGCCCCTGATCAACAAGACTTCCTATGAGCTCATCAAAGGGAGAAAACCAAACATCTCACACTTGAGAACATTTGGTTGCACATGTTTTGTTCACAACAACGGCAAAGACAATCTTGGCAAATTCGACCCCAGAAGCGACGAAGGGATCTTCATGGGATACTCATCACAAAGCAAGGCTTACAGGGTCTACAATAAAAGAACCAAGAAGATAGAGGAAAGCATTCATGTCGTCTTCAATGAAAAGTCTGTAAAGATGGGAACCGAGACCCAAGGGAAGGGAACTCTGTTCAAGCTAGTCAGACATGAAGACGATGATGATGACGAGGATGAGCCAAGGAAAAGGGATGAAGACTATCCAAGTGCAAGCCATATCCCACAACCAGGGAACAACGACGAAGGTCCAACCCTCACTGATCAAACCTCCCTTGAGGCTCCCTCCTCAGAAGAACTACAAGAAACCTCCAACTCTCTCGAGGTCCCCTCTTCAGGGAACAACTCTGCTGTCCCCCAAGACAATACACTGCCAGAATCAAGTATTCAAGGGGAACAAAGAGGGAACCTGCCAGAAATCTCTGAAGAAACATCAAATGAAGAAGCTGAAGATGAGAGTTCCCATGACAAAGAAACACCAACTGAGGATAATACACATGCAAAGGAACTCACTCATACAAGAACCTTTCAACAAAGGAAGGACCACCCCCTTGAGAACATCATCTCCCCTCTTGATAAAGGTGTTCAAACTCGTTCCTCTCTCAATAATTTTTGTGCTTTTAATGCGTTTGTTTCAATGATGGAACCCAAAAATATCAAAGAAGCATTAAAGGACCCAGATTGGATTCAAGCCATGCAAGAGGAACTCCACCAATTCGAGAGAAACAAAGTTTGGAAGCTAGTTCCTAGGCCCAAAACCAAGAACATCATAGGAACCCGATGGGTTTTTAGGAACAAGCTCGATGATACTGGAGCTGTAGCAAGGAACAAGGCTAGGTTAGTAGCACAAGGATACAGGCAAGAGGAAGGGATTGACTACGATGAGACCTTCGCACCAATTGCCAGGATCGAGGCAATCAGACTCCTCATCGCCTATGTTGCTCACAAGGGATTCAAACTTTATCAAATGGATGTGAAAACAGCCTTCCTAAATGGACATCTCAAGGAAGAAGTGTATGTGGCCCAACCTCCAGGATTCGAAGATGATAAAATGCCCAACCATGTCTATTTCCTGGAAAGGGCCCTTTACGGACTCAAACAAGCTCCCCGAGCTTGGTATGACAGGTTTGCTCAATTCCTCTTGTCCCATGGATACATTCGTGGTTCCATAGACAAGACTTTGTTTTTAAAGAAAGAATCTAAAGACATTTTGATTGTGCAAGTATATGTTGATGACATTGTGTTTGGAGCAACTAACGAAACTCTTGTAGAAAAGTTCAAGGACCTCATGAGCAATGAGTTTGAGACGAGTCTCATTGGGGAACTCACGTTCTTCTTGGGACTTCAAATATCCCAAACAAAGGAGGGAACAAAGATCCATCAACAGAAATACATCAAGGAAATGCTCGTAAAGTATGGGATGGAACATTCAAAGCCCATTGACACTCCCATCTCACCAAATTCAAGGCTAAATGCAGATGAAACAGGTATCAGTGTGGACCAAAGGAACTATCGAGGTATGATCGGGTCCCTTCTCTACTTAACAGCTAGTAGACCTGATATCATGTTCTCCGTATGTCTTTGTGCTCGTTTTCAAGCTAACCCTAAGGAATCACACCTGAAAGAGGTGAAGAGAATTTTCAGGTATCTCAAAGGGAACAATAACTTGTGCCTTTGGTATCCAAGGAACAGTTCCCTTGAGCTCATTGCATACACAGATGCTGACTTTGCAGGGCACTTGGTTGACAGAAAGAGCACTTCAGGAATGGCCCAGTTCCTAGGGTCTTGCTTAGTTTCGTGTGGATCTAAAAAGCAAAACTCAGTGGCACTCTCCACAGCTGAAGATGAATATGTGGCTGCCGCATCATGCTGTTCCCAGGTTCTATGGCTTAAGTCACAACTCCAGGATTACGGTATGTCTTTGGGCCCAGTTCCCATACTCTGTGATAACACTAGTGCCATAAACATTTCCAAAAATCTTGTGCATCATTCTAGAACTAAGCATATTGATATAAGGCATCACTTTCTACGTGACAATGTTGAGAATGGGAACATTTCGATGGAACACTGTAGAACTGAAGAGCAAATTGCGGATATTCTTACCAAAGCTTTAGACAGACGTCCCTACCAGCGTTTTCGAATGCTTCTAGGGATGATAACTCTAAACCAAACAAGTCCCTGTTTATCTCTCTCTCAATGCCTGACTAGTTTATCTAAAATTGCATGATAAGGAACTTGGATTCATTGCTTTCACTATGCCATGATTACTAGTCTAGAGAAAAATGTGTACAAAGGAACTCTATTTCTTTTGGCCCAAAATGATCAACCAGAGTTCCCTTTATCCCCCATTACAAGCCACCATGACGGTTGATCATATGACCCACCTTAAGCTAGGGACCAGACAAATGCTTCTCATGAGCCAAAACATTTCCTTTATCGAGTTGCAAATTGTCTGGTTCCCTTTGAGTTCCCTAGCCCCACAAAAAGATGAGTGTGAAGTTTCCTCAACCACTTCACTCTCCCTGACCTTGAAAAGATCATGGGAACTGCTGCATCTACAAAGGGAACACTGACTAATCTTCAAAGAAAAACCGTCACTTGGGAAGCGGACTTTCGTGTCAGAAGCTCTGAAGCGTTACAGGCCAAGTATTCAAAATTTGAAAAGGACTTCCCAAGAGATTGTGACGCGTGTCCAGAAGCGTGCTTGAGAAGTTGAAACGGCGCCCCACGTTCATTGGGCAACGGTTATCGAGGTTATTCCACTTCCCTTTCTACCCTTCACCTCCTCTCTCCTTTAAAACCCCTCTTTGCCATTTTTAGGCCCTTTACTCCATCTTACATCCCTGTCATTCGTCTTCCCCAAACCCTTTTCACTCTCTTTTCAAGAAACCTCCAAAGCCTCCCAAATTCTTACAAAAATGGCCCCTCAACACACATTCGCACAAATCAAAGAGTGGGTACTTGCCAATCCTCGCACTCTCTTCATCACTCAACTGAACGAGATCGAGCAAGAACAAGACCCAACCATGAAGGATGTCCTCATTCAAGGGCTATACAATCAAGTAAGCCCCTTCTTGCCCCCTCCTCCTCCTCAGGTCGACGAAACCGTCTCCTGGACCTCTTCCTCCTCCGAATCTCTTCCTCTTCCACCTCCAACCACCAACACCTCCTCCGGAGTTGTCATCGTTGACAACTTCGGAGATGCTCGCCCCTCCATCAATGAAAAACCCCATAAATCCAAACATCGCCACTCATCCAAACATCGCCACTCATCAAAAGATCCCTCAAAATCCAAAAAATCCAAACACTCCCACGACCCCTCCAAATCCAAAAAGCGTAAACACTCTGAGGCCTCTGAATTCTCGGAGCCCAGAAAGAAGGCTTTCTTCCGATTTGAGGACTACCTGAACTGCTCCAAGGAGAGTTCTTGTGCTCCCAAACCTCCCTACCCTTTTCCTTCCGACGATGGGAACTCCGAACCCCCAGAGTCTACTTCCCTCTTCCTCCTCCATCCCTCCTCTTCAAATCGAGGGACCTCCTCCGCCACCTCCTCCAGTTCCCGCCACGATGGGAACTTCAACATCCCAACCTCCTTCACTTCCTCTCGTTCCCATCATTACGGGATCTCCACCTCCACCTTCACCTCACAAAACGCCTTCTCCTTCCTCACCAAAACACATTTCCACCACTCCCATCTCCGCTTCGGGGATCTCTCCTCCACAGGACCGCAGATCCCTTCCTCCTCCTTCCACTCAACTCACAACCCCTATTCCTTCTTCTCCTCTCCCCTCTTCCATCACGTCTCCCACCACCACCAAACTCCCCTCTCCCTCACCATCCAAAAGTACCGTCGCCCTCTCCTCAGACGACGACGATCTTCCTCTTTCTGTGGTCATCGGCAAAATGACCAAGGACCCTCCTCCGATCATCATGGGAACTTTGGAGGAGGAAGCCCAGCTCAAGGCCATCGAGGAAGAACTCAACAGGGGTCCCTCTGAGCACACAGTCTCCCAAGGGACAAAGTCCCCAGAAAAGGTTGCCCCTCAAGAGCCCACAGAGACAAGGGACCTCGCACCAGCTGGAGGTGCTGAGGCAACAACAAGTCATCCTGGAGATGACGCGGAGGGCTCCGGTTCGAGCTCCTCCGAGGAAGAAGGGACCTCCCATGATGAGGTCGAAGAAGAAGAAGAAGCTCCAGCTACAAAGGAGCTAGCACGTATCCCTACACCTGGACACCAAATGTTGGTGTCCGCGAGTTCCCCACCACCAAGGGACCGCGTGCTTATGATCGAAGCGGCTGCACCCCCTCAGCAGAAAGGACCTCGCACGGTCTCTAGGGGGAACAAATCCAAAAGCAAGTCAAGGAAGGGGAAGGGGACCACCAAGCATCATGTCAATGAGCGCCGAAAGCTTCTCCCTCACCTCATTGTTTCCAAAGAGGTGCTAACTGAAAATGGTCTGAAGGAACTGTGGGAACTGATCAAGGCCCAGGGCTGGGAGAGACTCTGCCAAGAAACTGTGAGAGTAGATCCCTCACAAGTGCGTCAATTCTACAACAACTTCACTATCACCAACGACGGCACTCAAGGAACTCTCTCCCACGAAGGCGACGAGTTCATTTTTACAACGTCTACGATCCGCCTTCAACTCCAGGTCCCTGGTCAAGGGCTTAGCGAGGTGCCCAGCAAGCTCTGGGGCGACTTCAACAGCGCCGAGGTGTACAACACAATTTTTGAGGGTCGGGTTCCCTCTAAGGTCCTCTCGACGCATCATCTGTCCTTGGTCGCCAAGCTCGCTCACCAATTCATCATCAACGTGGTGATCCCACGCCAAGAAAAGCGCCTGGTCGTCAACATCCCCGATGCCATCATCCTCTACCACTTCCTCCTCAAGAAGCCCATAAATCTTCCCCGAATTATCCTTGGGCACATGGAAAAGTGCATGGCCTCCAAGTCCCACTCCCTTCCCTACTCCGGGCTGATCAAGAAGCTCCTACAAAAAGAGGGTCTCTACGATGCCTCTAAAGACGAAATCGAGCTTGGAAGGGAACTGGACATTACAGTTGCCCAGAAGATGAGGCACTCGGAGCCTGTAGAGGAGGCGGCTCCCCTAGAGTCTGGTACACAAGAGGGGAACTCTTCAGTGTTGCTCCGCATCGCCAACACCCTCGATCAGATTGCTAGGGACCAGGCAGTGTTGGCCAGAGGACAAGAAAAGCTTACACAAGTCCTTACGCGCCTTTGTGACGCCTTGTTCCCTCAGAGCCCATGATCTCTCCCTTCTTGTTCCCTTAATCCAAAAATGACCACAAATTATACTTGGGTTCCCATTGTACATATTCTCTTAAGTAATGAAATGGTCTTTATTTTGATTGCGTGTTCCATTCTTTCCTAATATTGCTTTGCTTAATTTTCGATGATGTCAAAAGGGGGAAAGATAAAAAATGTGAGATGAGTTAAAAGTTTAAGTTATCACAGACCACGCATAAGCTAAGGGGGAACAATTGCATAAAAAGCCTAATAGGAACTATGTGTCTCACCAGAAGTGGCTCCCTAAATCTAAATGTCTCACTAAGAGTGACTTCCCAAAATCATACTTAGGAACTCATCAGCATATCATTCATTGAAATACTTGCATTTTTGTGATGGGTTTGTCATCATCAAAAAGGGGGAAATTGTTGGGACGTTGTTGGGACCTCTGGTTCTAAGCAACGGATCAACGATTCACTTCTCTTTAAGTTTTGATAATGACAAATACCATAGGGAACTAATGTGGTTTGTTCAAGTATTTCTAAGGAACACAGGTACAGCCAAGAACTCCTATGAATGACAAAGCCACTACTGGCCACAATGAAGAGTTTCCATCAAGGGAACTCTGAAGAGGAAACTTCCCATGAAGTGGGAACTCCCAGAAACAAACAAGAAAACACAAGCTTACAACGATGAAGACTTTCCATCAAGGGAACTCTGAAGAAGTCAGTTCCCATGAAATGGGAACTCACATGTGAAGACAACGACCGTTCAGCGCAGATCGCGGGATTCTGTCTCAGACAGCCAGACGGAACAGTCTGAGGATCAGACTATCACGCTTCATCCAACGGTCCGATTGATTCAAGAAGTTGACCTAGTTCAAACCAAAGTCACATGTGAAGAAAGTACAACTTGGGCATCAAGCAAAGGGCATTTTGGACACAAACAAAAGATGCGACTGCCCAAGACAAATGGACTATAAAGCCAAATGAATAGTACTCGGTCTGAGTACTTCTCCCAGAACTTACTTCTCCCAGAACTTACAAACACCCACATCAGAGAAAAGAAAGAAAAGGAAGAGAAGTCCCCGCCGACGAGTGTGTGATCTCGACGACGGTGAAGCTGAAGTTCCCTAGAGCAAGGGAACTGAGAAGTCAGCGTAAGATTTGAGTTACTTGTGTTTTGCTGTTGTGAGCTTAGGAACTCAGTTGAGAGGATTTACTAGTGTTGCTAGAGTTAGGAAGAACTTGTAGGAACAGAGAAGTGTAAATCCGGCTGTGTAACTAAGGAACAAAGCAATCAATATAAGTAAGTCATTCAAAATCCTCCAAGCGGAGGTAGAGGTTTACCCATACAACTAGTTGGTTGTAGTGGGGTTCCTCTATAAAGGAACTGTGCCTTTCACTGTTTTTATTACTTGCGATTATTTACTTCCGCTGCCTTGGGAACAGCTTAATTGCCAGTTCCCAAGCTCACTGCTAACCGATTTCGATCCAACACACATGTCTTGCATTTTAACTTGTTTAGGCTTGGTTTAAAGATACAGGAACGACATCAAGTTGTTAACCTTCGAATAAAAATTGATTGTTGCTTGTAGTGTGAATTGTGGTTGTTTGTTACTTTCTTTTTTTAAAAAAATCAGAAAAACCTTGTCAGCGGCGTAAAGCTAATAAGGGGTCGGGCACGGAAAGAGTAGTCCAACCTTGGAGTCTAGCAATGGCCTAAATCTTTGCATAAATTATTGTTGTGTAAAACACTTGGTGCCTAGTGGCTTCTTTTCCTATAAGTCCTTGTTGAGTTCGGGTGCTTGTGTGTGCATTGGATTGTTCTTTGCCTAGCCATACCTAACTCCTTGCCTTGACCTTGCACTTGCATTCGTTTGCTCTTTCTTGGTTGATTTAAGAGGAACTTGTGTTTTGGCATTACTTGTGATTTGTGGGATAATCTTGTTTGTTGAGTGTGTGCAAGATGTCAAGAACAAGTATATATTATGAGGAGTTCCATTTTAAAAGGTCTTATATTCGATCTTTTGACGTCCAATCCGATGCCAATGGTTGCTTAGCTTGGATCTCCAAGCTCGATCATTTTTTTGACTATTATGGTGGCTATCTTGAAGATATTAAAGTTACTTATGTCACTAAACGCTTAATCCATGGGGCTCGTACTTGGTGGTATGATCACAAGGAGAGAAGGAGGCATAAAGGATACCATCCCATTAGTACGTGGCAAGAGCTCAAACAAGCTCTCATGGAGAGGTATGTACCACAAGTGTAGGTTGAGGCTTATCCTTTTTACCCTTCATATTCTACTTGCGACACTAATGTTGTAGGACATGGAGCATGGGATTTTCATCATCAAGCTTGGGATTTTCATCATCAAGACCAAGCTTCCACAAGGGGCGCCAATGAGCCTTGGTATCCAACACCTAGAGGACAAGCCACATTTGAAGAACCACCTTATTGTCCTTCAATGAGTGTGGAGCCACAAAAAGTCCAAGAGAGGGGTAAAGAGCATTCATCTTGCTTGGTTCCACCACATCAAGTCTTTGAACCTTCACCTAAGGTGGATGTTTCAAAACCAATCGAGGAGCCTCTCATCCAAGAAGTTGTGGTTAACCTTACCTCCAAATTCGTGGACGAAGCTACTTCAAAAGAGCCACTTCATGAACCTCCAACAGAAATTGAAGAGAAGGTGGATTCCAAGGAAAAAGTGGAGGAAGTTGTGGAATTATCTCCTAAAATCAAGCTTCATCCTGCCATCACTCCTAGCTCCATCCATTCTTTGGCTACCCCATGGATGAATGCTTTCCCTATGGTTCCCTCCAGTTTACCCTTCCTATATCATGAGGAGAAGACTATTCTACTCGCCAAACTAAAGGAAATTGTTCACACCATCAAGGGTAGTAAAGTTTTCTTTCTACTTATTTTTCATGAATATTTGTTTTCTAATCAAGAATTAGGTCAACTACCCTCACCCATATCTCATCTTTTGCATGAATGTGAAACCTTCTTCTCGGATCAATCTGCACCACCTTTGGAAAAATGGTGTAACTTTCAACTCAATGGTCTAATGCTTCTCAAATTTGGAGGAAATAAAGTAGACTTCGTGAGCTCAAAATGAGAATTGGAATCACTCAATTTGGAGTTCGGAGCTCAGAGAACGACCTTAAACAAGTGCGAGTTAAAAACTGTCCCCAGCATCACCGAGGAGATCGCCATGATGAGACGTGTCTGCTTTAACGCTTTCGGGATAGAGTTGCCACTAAGCTGTGGCGTTCATGTGATTGTCACTTGGAAGTGCACTCGGATTCGAGGACGAATCCTTTTTTAAGGGAGGGAGGATGATGTGACTATGCTAAGGCCATCACATCGTGAAATAGTGATGCGTGCGTGTCTGGTTAGAAGACCACGACTTGTGTGGTTCATTGCTTGGATTGAGTGTTTTATGACATTTGGAGATTTTGGGTCTTTTTGTTATTTGTTAAACTTTTCCTAAGGCAAATGTCAGTTTTGCCCTTAGGTCTTTTTTTATAAGCCAATAGGGCTCTAGTTTTCTAGTAGACAAGAATTGATGAACACATCCCAATCTTTTGTCTCCTCTTAAGCACCATTTTCCTTTGTTTTTTCTTTCAATTTTCAGTTTAGATCTTGTGGATCATGAGTCATATTGATCCAATCCCGGAGATTCGATCTAGGTGAGTCACATCCTAACCTGAGCCTCCTAGTTCAAGTTAGATTCAAGGTGAGTCATATCCTTGAGTTTTGCTTGTCCATATCCAATCCTCAATTCACCATCACCATCAAATTTCCCATCACTTTTAATCTTCAACATCACCATCCCTCCTCAATGAAACTCGGATCCATAATCCCCTTCAAAAACACCATCAACACATGTTGAAATCTCTTCTCGGTGGATTCTGCGACACCTCAGTAAAACTGACATAACTTTCAATCCACATGATATTTTGATCTCAAATTTTGAGGTATTAAAGAAGACTCGTAGATCTAACTCTGGGATTTGGAATTACCCAATTTCGAGTCTTGACTAGGGAGATCTTCTCTCGTGAAGCCAGAATAGAAGTTCCTCCATCAAGATTGTTTGGGTCTTCCTCGGATTGCATTGCACCGCTTGCAACATCAAGATCCTTCTCAATCTCCCTGCATCCAACGCTCCTTATTTCTCCTAACTATTTACACTAAATTACCTCCTTACTTGAACTCAACCCTATATATATATATATATATAGAGAGAGAGAGAGAGAGAGAGAGAGAGGTTCCGGTAGAAAGCTTTTTATAGTAGAAAGTGAGGGTGAACTTGAAGCGTTGGATGAGGAACATTAATGGTTAGATCTGATGGAGCATGTGAGTATATATTTTAGAGTATAGCATCAGATTATGTCGAAAATTAGTTCCCTAAAATTTAGGAGTTAGTTTTCAATAATAATAAAATATTTTTTGTTAAATATGTGAAAAATTAGATCTGATGGAGTGAGTATGTGAGCATATATTTTAGAAAGCCTTTTATAATTTTATTATTATTTATTATCAACAAAATAATTATTTTCTTGTCATTAATCACATAAAAAAATGTATGCATTTCTCGTTATATCCACCAAATGAATATAGTTGTTATAAACATGAATATTAATTCGTGACATATTGAATATTACAAAACTGAGTGATTATATATTTTTGTTAAATATGATAAAAGTCAAGACGAATACATACATATAATAAAATGAATATCACCACTCAATTATACGAATACCATTAGATTCTAACAAATATGAAAGTTCTTATACATCACGTTAGACCAAGTAGTGAATATCACCACTCAATCATATGAATATCACTAGTTATCAGGGTGAATATGGCCACCCAGTTACATATATAACACTAACTAATATGGTAAATATGACCACTTGATTACATAAATATCACTAGCTAATATACCCACCAACATATACGATGCATATTTTCACCTAATTACATGAATATCACTAACTAATATATCAACTTTATGAATATCCCCATCTAATATGGTGTATATTACCACCTAATAACATAAATATCACTACTTAATATGGCGTCTACTTATAAAACATATTGTTATCTTCCTTAATTTCCTTCGATGTTTTTTCCTCTTCTCCATTGTTCATGTATTATATATATTCTTCGTTTGCTTTCCTTTTCGAATGTGACACACTTGTCGTCTTTTCCTCAAAGTCCACCTAGAGATTAATAATTGTACAATACATATTTAACATCAAACAATAGCATATTCGTACATTACAGAAATCATATTCATATTCATTCAATATGATATTTATTTACAAAAATAAACTATTGAATATTAGCAGTTAAAATACTGAATATGAGCACTTTAAATGTTGAACATCATGACATTTAAATATTAAATCAATCAAAGAATATTATCATCGAAAGTGAATATCTGAGCAACATGTACGTACCATTTAAAAAATATCCACTTTGACATCAATGAATATCAAAGATATTTATAATGAATACAAAATATTTTTTTCTAATTCACAAAATTGAACTTAACATATCAAATACAATTTTTGTGAATATAATCACTGAATTCAGTGAATATTAGTGACTTAACTGAACATCATTAATTTAATAAAATCGATTTGGGATAACTGACACAAAAAACAAAAAACCATCGTTAATGATTATTTGTTTAAATATAAGAGAATACCAATATTCACATTAATGAATATTAATGCATCTACTATTGAATATCGATATATTTTCCAACGAATATTAGTTTATATCGTTTTTTATAATTAATAGGTGAATATCAGTATATTTTAACATTGAGTATCATCAAACAAATTTGTATCAATGCTCGGTGTCATAGATCGAATAGCTAATAGAGTTAAAGCAAACAAATTTGTATTTATATTTGCAATGAATAAAAACTATCCAGGAGAAATTATTTATCATATATGCTATTATGTCATTTCTGGTTGATATGTACTTATGCATTGTTCAATTCCATCTATGATTCTCTATCTTCAATATTAATCCCTTTACTATAAGACCAATGGTGTCCTGATTTAATTATAGAATAAGCCAATCGAATTAGAATAGAGGTTGGAGATCAATTTAGATCAAAATTATGTAGTATGTTAGAATAGATAGAAGATCAAGAAGAATCAATATATATAGCGGTATGTACATTGCTAATTGAACAAGTATAATAAATTATAATAACTTAAACCTTTGTTTGAGAATTCAATTACTCTTGCACTAGTTGGTGTTGAGGAAGATGAAGATGGACTTGTGATAACGGTAATTTGACAGCAATTTCAGATCTGAATTGGTGCGTTTGATTGTTAGAATCCTTCTTCATAGCAGGACAAGTAGTTTTTGGAATAGATTTGAATCAAGCGCTTGTGAATCCAAGGCAAAATAGATCTATAATGCTAGAGGATGACTGTTTTGAGCGATTATCTTTTGGGAAATTAGAGATGAGTTTAAAATATATAAATAAAAAAAGATATGGTGATATTTTTTCCTAAATATTCTTGGTTGAAATTCTATCAAGTATTACGCATCTATTAAAATTTCCTATACCAATTTATAATAAATCTGGAACGTTAAAATTTTTTCATCTAAGGGTCCATAATAACACTCATTTTTCACTCTAAAAGTCTTTCTACCAGATCCTTATACTATATATATATATATATATATATATATATATATTCACACATCATACGTCAACCCATATGCTGGAATCTTCAATTTAATTTCGAGAATTTTAATGGTTTAAACCAATGTTATGTTCAAGTTAAAAAATGTAATATATCTAATATTATGATTACGAGCAATCATATTCATATCTATAAATCTTTTTTTTGTTGAAACCATATCTATAAATCTACAATAGGTTTGTTTTTATTTAACTAACCCTTAATAATATTTAAAAATTTTACATTCAATATAAGTGCGCTTCAATGTACAAATGTAAAATAAGAGGTGGTTAAATAGATATATCTATATAAAATATACTAAAGTAGAAGTCTCTATACATTTCGTACAATTTTTGGCTCTCACTAAAGTATTAATCTATATTCTTTTGCAAAAGGATTTGGTGAGAATAGACGCTATGTCACGAAATAAAAATAAATCTTGTACGTTCCTTGAAAAAAATCCACGTTTCAGATTAGATTTTCATTAAAGATGAATGAATACAATACGCACGCGTATTTTCCCAAATTATTCACATTTTTTTTGAAAGATCAATTTTTGGGAGAGGTGCACAACTCGTGCACCGATTTCGCTTTGGATGTGCACCAAAACTAACTCATTGTGCATCATAGCTAGTTGTTTTTACATCGATTTTTTATGCACATTTTGCATCAATTTGAAACTATTTTTATTTTATTTTGTTTAATTTTTGGTTATGTATATGAATTCTACAATTAGCTAGTTCTTTATGCATAAACCGTTAGTTTCGATGCACATGCAAAACAACATGCACTTTTTGATTATTTTGACGCATATATGGTTTCTTCTAATGCACATACATAATAATCCACATTTTTTAATAGGTATTGCTTTTTATGCACATCAAAACTAACTCTTTGTGCATCAAAAGTAGCTATTTGTGGATCGATTTTTTTGTCGTGCGGTCGTTAGACTAACGGACCCTAAACATAAGACATTAGGGGATAGAGGTGTTGAGTGTGTATTAATCGAATATGCTCATAAATATAAGGCCTATAATTTCTTTGTCATAGAACCTAATCACGCCATATCGGTTAACACCATGCATGATAGAATCATGTGATGCCATATTCGATAAGACTAGATTCTCATCGAGTCCTAAGCCTAGGGTGATAGATCAAGAGGACATCGATCCATCGTTGGACCTAATGGAAATCGAGGAGGAGTCGATGTTAACTATTGGACCTAGAATCACTAAATCCATAACACGCGTTGGCGCGTCACAAGCACCATGCATCGATGCAGCTGGCCAAATGCCATCGCTAGAGGAAGTGACCCCAGAAACGGAGCCAAGGATGCCCAAGTGCAAAGCTGTAGCCGTTGCCAAAGAGGATGTTGTTGATGGAAAGGATAAGCACTTGACGCTTGTGGGCGCCACTGATGCCGAAGCATCGACATCAGCCTCCCACACTCCCAAGCAGTAATGAGACCACAAGGCACTTGTGATAGAACCTACGTCCCATGAGCCGATTTTTCAAGTTTTCTTGATTATGGGTTATAGGGAAAAACAAGGTCAAATCATCTCATATTTTCATATAGATGAGGATCCTAAGACGTTCACCGAGGCTATTAGTTCTCAAGATGTCTCATTTTGGAAAGAAGCAATCGAAGACGAGATGGACTCAATTGTTGGCAACAATACTTGGGAGTTGTCGGACCTTCCAATAGTTGCAAACCTTTAGGTTAAAAGGGATCTACAAAAGGAAAATTAAGGTCGATGGGTCCATTAACAACTTTTAAGCCCGATCTGTAATCTAAGGTTTTAGACAAAGAGAAGGTGTCGACTACTCTGACACCTGTGCCCTCGTGGCTAGAATCACCACAATCGGACCCTTGATTGCTTTAGCAAGCATTCATGGTCTTGTCATCCATCAAATGGACATGAAAATGACCTTCCTCAATGGAGAATCGGATGAAGATGTGTACATGAAGCAATGCGAAGGCTTCATGGTAGATGGCCAAGAACACAAAGTGTGTGGCTTGATCAAGTACCTTTATGGAATCAATCAAGCACCAAAAAATGGAATCAAAAGTTTGATGATGTATTCTTGACCGATGGCTTCAAGATCAATCATGCAAATGTGTGTGTATAGTAAATTTAATAATTCTAATGAAGGAGTTATAATATATTTATATGTAGATGACATGCATATATTTTGTACAAACCACATGGAAATCGATAAAACCAAAGAGTTCTTGTCTAGTAAGTTCTCCATTAAGGATCTAGGAGAAGACGGTATGATCTTATGCATTAAGATAAAGTGGGATGGCAAGGGTGTGACCCTTACACAATCCCACTACATCGAAAAGGTGGTGAAACATTTTTAATATGATAAATCCATGTCGGTTAGTACACCCATGGATCCAAGTAAGAAACTTCTCCCTAACTTAGGAGAACCAATCTCAAAACTTGAGTATTATCAAGTGATAGGGTGCTTAATGTATCCCACGACAAGAACTTGCCCCGACATATGCTTTGTCATGGGAAAGTTGAGTCGATACACAAGTCGACATAGTTTAAGCCATTGAAAGTCCCTTAGGAGAGTACTTAGGTTTTTAAAAGGGATAAGGAATTATGGTATTGCATATGTGAGAAAGCCTTCCACATTGGAGGGTTACATCGATGCAAGTTGGATCACCAATATAGAAGATCACTCATCAACGAGTGGTTGTGTATACCTATTAGGTGGTGGTGCGATTTCTTGGGCATCCAAGAAGTAATCGTGCATAACAACCTCGACTTTAGAGTCAGAGTATGTTGCTCTTGCCGTTGTCGACAAGTAAGCAGAAAGGGTTAGGAACTTAGTGAGTGAGATACCCTTGTGGCCAAAGCCGATATCCCATATTGCTATGTTTTGTGATAGTCAAAATACCTTGGCAAAATCCTATACCCCAGTGTATAATGGGAAGTCAAGACATCTAGGTGTGAGGCATAGTTCCATATGAGAATTAATCACACATGGAGTCATTTCAGTTGTTTTTGTGAGAACACATAACAACCTTGTTGATCACTTAACTAAGAGTTTAAAAAAAGAGTTGGTGTACAAAGCAACTCGAATGATCGGGTTAAATTCCTAAGGTAACCTATGATTTGGATGCCTAATTCCTCCTTACCGAAATGTGCAGGGTAGAATTCAATGTGGTAGGCCAAAGACGTAGAGTTGGAGAGCATAAAACGACCCATCATTGTATTTGTTCTAGCCAACATTATAAGGAAGTTTGAAACAAGTTTTCATTAATGAATTTTTTCAATTACAATTGTAGGTGCGAGTTTGAAGTTCGACTAATCATATGTGGAAACGAATGACTTCTTCCAAAAAACGTTCAAGGATGACTCATCTCGAAGTATATGTGAGAAGAATAAGGGACATAAAACCTCAAAACAACAAGCTTAGTGTACATACATTACGTAACTCATGTTGTAAATTTTACTGCATGTACTTAAACAAGTTGAAGTGGTTCAAGTCTTAGTACACCATAATTCTTTAATGCATGAATGTGATTGTTACCATTATTAAATTCAAATCCAATAGATATTTATTTCTATGCATAGAGTTTGCTAAATTTGTTCAAGTTTTATGACAATGCACAAATTGGAGAGGAATGTTGGTGATTTGTGAAAATTCATCAATCCATTTGGTGAAAGTTATAAATGATAAGTATGAGAATTACTAAGAGCATCACTTAGGCTTAGGGTATGCGGGAGGCACAACCTATGTGATCGGCCCTAAGTGATTCTACGGGTTTAAGGGATAAAGAAATCATGAGAAGAGTGCAAACAGAATAAGCCAAGCATAGGGCGCTAAGGCACACAATGCATGCTAAGGCATAGGCACGTGCTAGGCATTGGCATCATGGGGTCTTGACATTAAGGAAAAAGGTGTGCCCCTGGAGCGCCCAGTGCTAGCAAAGCCATGGAATAGGCTCACGCAGCGCTGACAAGCGATGACATAGGTGCTCTCGGTGCTCGTGCATCTTGGATCAACACTTGACCATTCTAGTGACTTGGTCCGCCATCTTATGATTTGAAAAGGAAAATATGAATCTCTAAGACATTGTTTCAAAATTTAAGAGATGGGTAAGATTTGGAATGCCGAAATTAACATAGCTTAACTTTGAGCTAGTTTCGGGTCTTTAGCTTCTTTGAAGCTTTAGCTTTGTCATTTTGGATGCATGGTAGCTTCATTAAGCTTTATATGAATGTTTAGCACATATTGTATTTTGGGATTGAAGCTAGCTCTGCGGAGCTAGCTTGGTCGTGTTAAGCCGCACGCATATGCGCCTTGTTTTTAGACCTTATTGGCCGAAATTACCATGTGTATTCCTAGGCGGTTGGATGCAGTTTTGGAGGAACCAACCTAACTTCCACAACCTCTCAACTGCCCACAACTTCCCTAAACCGCCCATAATCGTTGGCTTACTTTGCCTATAGAAGGGACTGATGCATCACCCATTATTGGTGTGGAAGTTTGAGAGATTCAAATCAAACTCAAAATACATATACACAAACAAGTTATGTTTGTATACAGTAATGGAATTGGTTGCTACCTTACCGGGGGCCCTTGACCATTCTGTATAAATAGGTTATGTAGGAAACGTTTTATCCCGCAATGCTATTGTAGTTCAACCCTTGGCATAAATAGAGGCAATAGACATTGAAGGAAAACTTGATCTAATTTAGTGACTAATTGTCCATTATCATGGACACATTTCAATCATTTAAACTACTTGAACAATCTATATTTAACAACAATTATACTTGAACGGTCTGTTTTAAGTGTCAAGTAATTTATTTATTTGATTTAATTGATAAGGAGACTTAGGATAAATGTTGTTCATTATAATAGTATATCTTAGAGAGCAAGGAAAAAGTCTAAATCACCCTTGACAGGGCCGGCCATATGGGTTGCTTGGGCCCCTGATGTCATCTAGTTTTGCATGATTTTTCATAAGCATTTGGGATTAGATTTTATCCTTTTCTAGCTTAGGTTTTGCATTTTGTGTTGATTTCTAGCATTATTCGTAGTATGGATGTCTACACAAGCTTTGTTTGCATTTTCAGGTTTTTGGAGGTGTTTTCGGGTCTTAAAGATGGTTAAGGAGCTTAATGATATTAGAAGAGTCAAGGAGAGGTGAAACAAGCCTTTGAAGATGCTCATGGGACAAGAATATGAGGTTAAAAAAGTGCTAGAGACGAGCCAACAAGCCAGAGATGAAGGCAGAGACGAGAAGAAGAGGAGAAAATTGACTAAGTTACAGTCTCGGTCGAGACGGTGTCTCGGTCGAGACGGCGGACAGGCAGCCGCGAGAAGCTCTTTTCTTGCGCGAGGGGCCATCTTTTATGTTATATTTTTGGATATTTTTAGGCTTTAATATAAATAATCTTTAGAAAACACTTTTAGGGAGATTTTTATGCATTATTATTATTTTTCTAATTAGAAGAAAGAGAGGAGACAATTCCTAGGGTTTTATTTCTACGCTATTTTCGCTTTGGAGTTTTGCTTTGCACTTTGGATCTACTTTGTTCTTTCAATTGAATCTCAAGTAAGTTTCTCTTTCAATTATTGTTCTTATTTTTATTCCATGTTTGAATTTATTGCTTTGATCATGAATTTAATTATGCTAGGCTAAATTCTATAGTTCTAGGGTTTGGTTGATCCCAACGATGTGAAGCGGATTAGATTCAATACCTTTTGCTTGAATTGAGTTGGAAACTAATATGATTTGATTCTAGGGACTTAATCTAATAGGTTTAAACTTGTTAGAGTCTTGTTTAGGTTGCGCATCTAGAGGTGGTAGTCTAAGTAAGTAAACAAAATAGAGAGAACGCATCGAGAGGTGGTTCTATCTATTTGGAAAAACTAGAATTGAACTTGAGATTAGTTTCTCATGTGGTTAATTGTCATAGAACTTCTAGATGTTTGAGTCAAGTTTGATGCATCACAAGAGTGGGGCAAGTTTGGTTTACCATCTAATTTCTAAGTACTTAAAGGGTTTCTATCGGTTTTGTTTCATCACGAGAGTGGGTTCTTAATTTGATAGAAGTACATTAAGTTAAACTATGAGAAAAGTTAATTTATGACATTAGACAATAACCTTCGTAACAAAATATCCGACTCAATTTAGGTAGAAGTGAGATTCGAACTCCGTGGATCAAAGTTGTGGGGATTCTTTGCCTTAGAACTTTGCATTCTCATATACTTTTCATTCTTATTATTTACTTGTTTTATTTGTTTTTCGTAGTTAGAATTACACCAAAAATCATTATATTTGACTTAGGAACTTGTTTCTAGAAACCATCACATCAAGTTTTGGCGCCGTTGCCGGGGATTATCGATAGTTTTAGTTGGTTCTAACGGACTAGTTCATCTAAGTCCCCTTTTGTTTTTTTTGATTTGTTTCTTTTTGTCTTTGATTTTAGGTGATTCCTTTATTGTATGCGTAGAGGGAGAAGTTCTAGCAACCCACTACACGATCCCGATCCTTAGCTTGAACGATCTCTTTACGCTAGATTAAGGGAAACCCGAGAAGCTCAAAGACATAACATGGGTGACCGTGACGAAGCTATGGAAGCTCTACAGAAGACGATTGCTGATATGACAACCCGTTTGCAAGGCTTCACACAACGTGAGGCTCAGCGATTGGAAGCCGATCAGTGAGCTGAAGCTGAGAGGGCTCGACTTCCGCCACGGCCCGCCACTCTTGGCGAGTACATGATGCCTGTCAATCGCGGCCCAATCTCTGGGGTCGTGTTTCCACAGGTTACAGCTCAACACTTTGAGTTGAAGTCTGGCTTGATCAACATGATTCAGGCAAATCAGTTTGGGGATCTGCCTTCTGAAAATCCCCACCAGCACATTGAAACCTTCTTGGAGCTGATGAATACAGTTCATATTCAGAATGTGCCTAAGGAAGCTATGCGCCTTCTTGCTTTTCACTTTTCTCTTACAGGCAAGGCGAAGACGTGGTACCGGTCTCTTCCGGCGAATTCTATCACTACTTGGGATGAGCTCTATGAGGCTTTTATGGCCAAATTCTTTCCTCCCCAAAAGACTGCTGAGATGAGATCTCAAATAAGCTCATTTTCCATGGCTCCTGGTGAAACTTATTTTGAAGCATGGGAGAGGTTCAAAGACTTCCTTATTCAATGCCCTCATCATGGGTTCACTAAGTATGTGCTTCTTCAAATTTTCTACAATGCCATTGATGATGCTACAAGACTACATATTGATACATCTTCATCGAGAAATTTCATGGAGATGCCAATTGATGATGCTTGGGCTCTAATTAAGAAGACCGCCCTCCATGCTCAACGGTTTTCCAATGCTCGCTCTTCTTCTTCCTCTATTGCTAAGAAGAGTATGGGATTATATGAGGTTGATTCTAGTGTTCACAAGGAGGCTCAAAATAGTGCTCTTATTCATGAGATTGCACAACTGAGGAAGCAAGTTGGTGAGATGAACATGTCAAAAGCAAGCCCAGCTGAACCATCAACTCCAAAGGTTGTTTTCAAATGTGTGGTGTTCCCAACCATACCGCTCTTACTTGTCAACTTTATATGGCCCAACCTGTGGAGGTTCCTACTGAAGAAGCTAGTTATGTTAAAGATGGCTATCGGGCTCCATATCAAAACCCGAAGAACGATCCTTATTCGCCCACCTACAATCCAGGGTGGAGAAATCATCCAAATCTGAGGTATGGAAATAATGCTTCTTCAACATCTCAACCTCAATTTCAAAATCCTGCTTCTTCAACTTTCCAATTGAACTAACAAGTTGAGAAGTCCTATTTAATTCGAGATCGTCTTTGTTACCACCATAGTTAATAAATTGAGAAATTGCTTGTTCAACAAGAAATTCAGTTTGAGAGTGAAATTGGTTTGGATTCAACTTTCTAGGCAAGATTGGGTTCCTCTTGGATGCAATACAAGGCTTCCTTGGAGAATTCCTGGGCAATCACGTTTCAAATACCCCCGAAATTAAATTTGAATCCTAATCGATGGATTACACACAGGTTTTCAAATTGATTTTGTCATTTTTACTAGAGATTCGACATCTACATGTGGACTCACCAAGACTGCTGATCACGCTTTGGGAGATGAATTGTCCTTCTGCAGCTCACATTATTACCCCCCTCTTTTCACAAATCTTTCATCGTTTTACCCAACATCCATAAGATAAAAACTCTCCTCTCTTTTATGCATCTAAATTGTTCATCTTCTCCTCCATGTTTATCATTCCATCTTCCACGATGAAATCGAAAACTCCTTCCAACCATGGCTTTTCTTCATCAAAAATTCTAGGTGAAGAGTATCTACATCTCAGTATCATTTTCCTAACCAAAATCCACGACCTTACTACAAAATGCAGTTTCCCTTTTGGTGTCGTCCTTAATTTCCCAATCAAGGAACGTCTTGACTAAACTTGAGTCAGTTCGGTCTGTTTTCTTGGGGTTTCTTTTCCTTTTCCTCCCTTAATTCATGAGTTCTTGTCTTTCTTAAAGATTTATCCACCACAACATATCTTGGCGGAATCGAAGATTCTCGTCCGCCTGAGTGAACTTAGCTCTGATTATGGATTAGACTTCTTTGTCGACGACCTTCTTCATGCATATCACGTGTCTACTGTTCATCTCGATCGTATCATAATTCAATCCAAATGCCCTAGAAACCCTTTGGTCCACAAAGCTAAAGTGAACAACAAAGATTGGGCTTCCAGATTCTTTTTCTCGAAATTCCTTCCCTAGAAGAAACATCTAGGGATTTCCTATTTGATCATTGGAATACCCCTTGTAAGATTTTTCTAAACTCTTTTTTCTTACTTGAAATTATACTTTAGTGTAAAAGGACTTGGGACGCATACGCACCCAAAGGTGAAGCCTGCTCTTTGCTTTACAAGATCCACACTAAGAAGCGTGCTTTCAAGAAGACTGTATCTAGATCGTCTAAAGTGCCATCAAGTGAAGAAACTGAGGACACAACTCATAATTTCGAAATTGAAGGCAAATCTGGTACTACAGTCCCCTCCGAGGAAAGAATCACTAATAGTCAGGCTCTAGTGATGATGTCTAAACCCACCAAACTCCTAGAGGTTTCATCTTCTTCTAGTAATTTCAATTCTCATACCTTCTCTTCTTGTTCTTTTATAGTGAATTTATTACCTACTTTTGAAAATTACACACTTGTGGTAGGACTGCCTCTTCCTTAACCAAGTTTTGTGCCATCCATTGCGGCCCTGCGTCAGCACTAGACCTACTTTGGTGGGTGCAAACCTCTGTTGATTGCCAAGCCCAAAACTAAAGCTTAGGATAATGCTACCTCGACAAATTTTTCTACGACAGATCTCTATGAGGTGGTCAATTATTATGAAGAACATGAGATGTGGCTTGTCGTCAAGGAGTTCTACACCCACAATGCTAAGAAGAGGTATGTTGGATCTTTGGCGTTGGAGGTCGATAAGGAAGTCGGGGCTATGGCTTGGAAGGTAATCCCTCTTCTTTCTTTTTTTAACTTCTACATTTCTCGCCTTTACTTATGCGTCCTCTCTATTCTTCCACCTTTGATGGGCTTGTTTTTGTTAGGTGTTTTAAGGATCACTATCCACTCTAGATAACTTGAGGAGAAAACAAGGGGCACAAGAAGCTGAAAAGAAGCTCATGTGATGAAGATCGATGGTAATGACGGGGCAAAGGGATCGCCTTCAAATAGTCCAAGGAATTCTGACAACAAACACCAAGGAATCTGACCCGTCTTCAACTGGCTTGATCTTCCTGGTCCAAACTCGTATTGGAGTGATTCCAAAACGAGAAGATATATCTTTGAGTCTAGTTGAATCCCTCCAAATTTCAGATACATATGATGTGTATATTGGAAGTTATGGAGATTATACTGAGGTGGTGCAGAATCCATCGAGATGGAAATGGAACGATTGATGGAGCGGATGGAAGCGGATTGATGGAGTGTTGGATATGGATATTGATTCTTGGATATTACTCACCAAGATCAAAAAAATAAGTTGAAAGAATGTCGGATATGACTCAACAACGATCAAAAAACGAGAATTGAAACGAAAAGAGCAAACAAACTTAGATTGAAAAACAAGTAAAAGAGAGAACATTCATGGTTTCAAGTCTTTGCCAAAATGGAGTCCAAGAACAAGGGTTTTAACCCCATAGCCACGCCTCCCACAACTCAGCCCACACTTCTCTCTAATTACATAAAACACCCTTAAGTTTTAAGAAATTCAACTAAAAACTCTTAACAAAACATAAGTCAAGTTTTAGCACTAGTCGAACCAATAGTCACAAAAACACTCCAACCTTCACCGTCATTAGCCATTGGAAACTTATGAGCCATGAGTTCCTTCTTGATTTTGTCTAGTATTGCCTTAGCTAGGGCTCGTGTGATGCGCCCAAGATAGGGTGTGGTGCCTTGGCTTGAATCCTTGGAGCCTTGGACGTTGGTCTTGGACATTTGTCTAAATGAAGACTCTCCTTTGTCAGGCAAATTGAACTTGGCATTATGGATGGATTCCTTACTCAATTTATGGTAAAAAGTGCCATCAAAAGTTCTTGAAGAATTGGCAACATCCAACAAAGGCAAAGGTGCACCAAGGTCGAAGACCGAGGTGTCCAACGGCGCTCCCGGTGTAACATCCCCGACCAAAGTGCATACGTCATTCTGCATTCTTATAATATTAAGAGCATATGCATAGCATATCCACATAATATATAAAGAGTTTTTAAAAGTAATATTTATTTTATAAATTTTATTATATTTTAAAAAGTTTTTAACTAAAAATTAATTAATAATTATTTTAGGATAAAGTTTGTAGTAAAGAGGTTTTGAGGGTGGAAAGTTAAAATTTATTAAAATTGTGCCGACTTTGTAGAGTGATATATATGATCTTCTTGCTTTGTTATTTCTTAAGCTTTAAGCTTTCCAAAAACAAAACGAGAGAGGAGAGAAAAAAAAAGAGAGGAGAATTGGATTTGTAGTTTGTTTGTTGGATCAGGTACAAGATTTCTTCTATCGGGTTTTAATCTCGAAGTACAAGCGTGATTTGGTAAGTTTTTAATTAGTTAATGATTTATCTGGATTTCACTAATTTTTCCAGATCTAGATCTACACTTGCTTTTGATTTGAAAATCAGTTGACCTATAGTTTTCAGAGGGTGTTTTTGATATTGGATTTATATTCGGAAAAAGATTTTAGAGTAATTTTAGGGTTTCTCTTGTAATGATATTATGGAGACCCTTGATCAAGTTTTACATAAAGGTTTGAACTGGAAAAACGTTCTTCTATATATATAGTTTATCGTTGTCAAGTTTTAAGGGATTTGGAGTTATGCACAAGAAGTTATAATGCATTCTGGCATTTTATTGCATTTGGATTTAGAGTTTGTAAGAGTAAATAGGTTGTTTTTGCATTAGGTTACATATATGAGCACAAGCCATAGACCGTGGTCAAGAACAAGGGGAGAGATATAGTATCTATCCTAAACAGGTGAGTATAGACCGGAGATTCAAGCCTATATGCTATATGTGTCATACGGATATATGAGCTATAGGGATATATGTGCTTTATGGATATATGTGTTATATGAGCTATATGGATATATGCGCTTTATGTATATATGTGCTATATGAGCTATATGGATATATGTGTTATATGGATTATATGGATAAATGTGTTTTATATGATAGCTCTGAAATTTTCAAAGTTGTTTGCACATAAAGTATGTTAATAGATGGCATATGATATATGGTTACATGATGTACTTGATTGCATAGCGTATTGCAATGAGATTAAAAGGACATGTGACTATCTTGCCCTGGATTTGTATTACAGGACCTACGAGTCATAGAGGATCTTCGAATCATACAGGATCTTCAGATTAATATAGGATCTACAGATCATACAAGACCTAAGGGTCATAATTAAAGGGACCATAAGAGTCCATATACAGTAAACCCAGGGCAAATTCAGGCTTGAACAGTTCACAAAATAAAGAATCAGAAACATCAACATTTGCATATGCGTAGTAAATTTGTATATGACATATGTATAACATGTATGTTTATGTACATGGACCAAATGTTTGATTCTGTGTGAAATAATTGATGATGGTTTATATTCACTAAGTATGCGACTCACGTAAATCGCAAAATAATTTTTCAGGTTCAGCTAGTTCTTACTGACGTGTGTCTCTTTTTAGAGGTCACATTCATATAGATTGGTCAGCTGAAGCTCAATGCAACCTTCTCCTCCTCATTTTGCATAATAGACATATGGGTTGTAATATAAGTTAGAGTAATAGATGTTTTATTATAAAAGTAAAGACATATAGATGTGTGTGTGCAACCTTATATGGTTGTTACTTTCTGATATGTGCTGATGTGAAAATAGTTATTATATGTGAATTATCTCTTTATATAAAAGATAAGTTTTACAAAGTATACGTCATAGGTTACAGGGGTGTCACACCCGGTGCCCCAGTTGGCGCGGTACCGAGGGGCCATGACTCGGTAGATGGAATCACATCATCCTCCTCCCCTTTAAAAGGATTCGTCCTCGAATCTATCAAGCCTTGTGAGCTCAACAATGGAGGTAGGGCTTCTAGCTCCCTTGGTGTGGCATTCTCCATGACAAAGCCATCCTTCTTGGCCTCCACAAGAAAAGGAATGTAATCACCGCTTGGCGTCATAATAACAGCCTCGTCCTCCTCATGGAGCAAGAAGGAAAAACTTGAAGGAATCATAGGAAATGCATCTAGCCATGGTGTATCCAACGAGTTCATGGAGCTAGGAGTGATGGTAGGACGACGCTTGATTTTAGGAGACGATTCCACAACTTCCTCTTCTTCTTGCAATATGTGCATCATTTGTATTGGACACTTGATGGTAATGAGTTGTTCCAATTTGTGGAAAGGAGTCTCTCTTTTTGGTTGTTCTGGGTCACTCATCACTCTTTGTTGGAAGGAAGTCTCCTCCCCTTCAAAAGGGTTACTCCTCGAACTTTAATCCTCTTCTCGTGTCTTCTTAATCTTCCCCACTCGAGGCACTTGTGTCCTATTGTCCAGCCCTAGGATTCGGCTTTCCAAGGCATCAAAGTGTGCCTCCATGGATTGCATGGATTGTTGCAAGGATCGCAATATGGCTTTCACCGAGTTGGAGGACTCCTCATCAACCTTTTATTTTTCTTTTTCGTCACCTACACTTTCATCTTAACAAACCACGTGAAAAAAAGCAAGGGTATAGAGTGCACTCAAATTAATCACCAAAACTTGCTCGAGATAGAAATCTGACAAGTTGCAAGTAGGAGATGAACAACAAAAGAAAACAAAAAAAAAGACACAAGTAAGCAAGACTAGCAATTCTCGGTGTCGTTCCCCTATCCTAGAGTAAACCTATTAAAAAAGCATGCAATGACCAACAAAGGGAATATTTTTCCTCTCCCTTAACCACTCGTTTTAGCACACACAAAGTCATCCAACAAAAATTCAAGACACACTTAAGTGGAAGCGTAAATTCAAGGATTAATCACACAAACTTTCAACTACTCAACCAATCTAGAGAAGGCCACTCACAAGATTCAAAATCTGCAAGATAATGTTGAGGTCCAAATCAAATGGATCCTAATGGGCAATGAGAAGTTAAGGCTATAGAAGAAGCTCATGAGAAGCTAAAAGTTAAAGATATAGATATAGGTGTGTACTACTCCATCCTTTCTTGAGTGGAGGTCATCAGTCAGTACAACCTCAGATGTACTTGTCATCATTTGGCAGTTGCTTTTCAAGAGGCCGTTTTGGAGTCCCTCCACTGGCGAAGTTTGTGCTCTTCGGAGTGATTCAGGACGAATAATGTCCATTGTGTAGATTTCAAAGATGCTATGTATGCAAATGCTTTGATATAATGAATGAAAATGCAAGTTTATTGATGTATGTAATTCCTCTTAACGTCCTATCGGGGTGTCAAATGACTTGGACGGCTATTGTCTTAATACCAATGTGCTTATGAAGAATTGAAAAATGAGGCTAAGGAAGAAACAAAAAAAATAAAAACTTAAAAATAATACTTTTTAAGCTATGGGCGTATGGTGCATTCCAACTTCTGGGTATTGCTTCTCCGTCTTTTGTCTCGAGTTGGGAAGCTCCTTGCCCTACAATCTTCACGCTCTTGTAGGGGCCTTCCCATCCAGGGGCCAATTTGTCCCGCATTTTCTTTTACAATATTCTAGAACACCTTCCTCAATACCGAATCACCTTCCTTGAAGACACAAATCCTCACGTTCTTATTATAACTCTAGGACATTTGTTGTTGATGACATGTGATTCAAATTTGGGCTTGTTCCCGGTTTCCTTGATAGTGTCGAGATTGTTAACCAACTCGTTATGATTATGAGCTTCCGTAGAGATATTGTACCTGGCTGTTGGGGCTACAAGTTCTGCAAGGATCTTAAATTTGCACCCATATACTAATGCAAACGGTGATTTCCCAGTGGAAACATTGGGTGTCGTTTGGTCTGCCCAAAGGACGTAAAGAAGTTCTTCAACCCATCTTTCTTTAGCCTTTACTATCCATTTCTTTAGGTTATTGATTATTCCTTTATTGCTTTCTTGTGCCTGACCGTTGGATTGAGTGTAGGAAGGAGTAGATGTAACTAGGTCTATGTTCCACTACTCATAGAAGTTTTGTGTCTTCTTGCTTATAAATTGAGATTTGTTATCATACACAATCCGAGCAGGCACTCAAAGCGGCATATGACGTTTCTTTTTAAGAAGGGCACTACCTGGGTAACTTTGATTTCCTTATAAGCCTCGTCCTCAATCCACTTCGAGAAGTAGTTAGTGATAATGAGGAAGAATACTCGTTGTCCTGGGGAAGGTGGGAGCTGCATGAAAGGCCACGAGGCGAACATAGGGTGAAGGGGTTCAGATGATTGGTGTATGATAGGACCGTGCCGCTGACATTCATCACACCTTTGACTATATTCCATGGATTTTTGGCCTATAGTTGGTCAATACTACCCTGTCGTAGGATCTTGTTTGCTAGACTCTGGCCCATTGAATGATTTCTACAATCTCCCTCATGAACTTCTCTAAGAATCTCACGAGCTTCTTCCTTGAGCATGCACCACTGAAGGGCCCTTGTAGTGGATTTATAAAGGTTTTCTCTTTCTCAACACAGAATCTTATTGTTCGAACTTTCAAGGCTTTTGCTTCTAATATGTTGGTAGGTAGGAGTCCTCGTGTCTAAGTACGATTGATGCCATGTTTGCCCCCACTAACTTGGGGGGACTTTCCTTATTACTCGGACCATCACGATCATCTAGGGGAATCCCCATTTGAGCAGACATCGTCAGACCATCGTCTATGGTCATACCTTCTTTACAGATTTTCAAACGGGCATCCACACTTCCTGGTTGGAGTATGGGTAAGTGGCTTATAAATGCTCATATTTTCCACTCTGGGCAATACCCTCTTGATACATATATATTTACCAGGTAGGTCACAAGTTAGCATGATCCTATTTGGATTTGAATTTTTTATGACTAGGACAAAATTCTTCGACACCGCAATCTGCCTAGTCCGATCAAACATTTGTCTTCGGTCATTCCACAAGCCATCGTAGTGGAAAGTAATAGAAAAATCTATTTCGACGGCCTAAAATTTCAAAATAGTATAAATTAAACTTCTTTCACTATCCTATTTTTGTATACTATAATTTAGCTCGGAGCGGGAACCAGGCCGCAGATTGGATGGCTACTTTTGGAAAAACTTGTAACGAAGAGTATTTTATTTAATAATCCTCGAGATGGTCTTGTTACTATCATGGAGATAGACAATTTTATGAGTGATAATATGTAATCTCTTATAATTATTATGAATAAATGGGTATAACCCTCCTTTTCTACCAAAAAAAATATGAATGATCACAAGGATAATTTAGTCCATTTTTTTATTTCTTAAAAAATGTGTCAAGGTTAAAATGACAAATATTGTTAAATTTTATTAAAAAAATAGACAAATATTATTAAATAGAAGGAATACATTTTGATATAATTTTAATGGCTTAAATGTAACTATCTAAACGAACAGTAAATACAAAGAGATGGTAGAGCTTTCGTCGAGGGACTACACTTTTCCTCGAAACTCAACCAAACGCGACCTAGGCTACTTGGTCGGTCTGTGCCCCGACTTGCTCTACTCTTTCTTTACTCACTCAAATGGCAGCAGAATTACGGCCTGCCGAAATCCAGGTGGAGAACGCCGCAGCGCCGACGCTCCAACCCACTGCAGCTGACACCAGCGTCCCGTCCTCCACCTTGGCCCCCAAACGCCAACGCCGCCCCAGCGTCCGCCTCGGCGAAATCGGCGACCAGCCTGCCACACTGCGCGCCGCCCCCAAATCCTGGAAATTGAACCCCCACTCCACCAGTCGGCCCTCCAACAAGACGCGTCCCCTTACCAATTTGGTCGCCTCCGACGGCGATGGCACCAGCAGCTACGAGTACGACGCTCCTCCGCCCCTCTACACCGTCGAAAGCAACGGCAATTTGACATTCGATTCCTCTCTCCTCCCTTCCCAGCCGCAGACGCTCAAGATCGACTCGCAATTTAGGGCAAAAGCTTCAAAGAGAGCAAGGACCAGCTGGAGAATAGACGAATCGACGGCCGTTGATGGACAAGATCCGGAGCTTAGGGATTTCGATCCGCACGACTCGCCGAGTCCGAGCCCGTTGCGGGAGCAGAGCGCCGATAACGCCTTGCGCCTTGACGAGTGGCACGCGCACAGCAAGAGATCGGCTAGGGTTAGGGTTTCGGACTCGCACGATCCCGAGGTGGATGGTGATGGGAATCCGCCGCCCGATTCGGAAACCAGAGTTCGGACTCGATTTCCGGACGAGGAGGTTAGGAATTGGCTGACGGAGCTGGGCCTTGGGAAGTACTCGCCGGTGTTCGAGATACACGAGGTGGATGAGCAAGTTCTGCCATTCCTGACGCTGGACGACCTCAAGGACATGGGGATCAATGCTGTTGGCTCCAGGAGGAAGATCTTCTGCGCAATTCAGAAGCTTGGCAAAGGATTTTCATAGTCTCATCGGTGCTTCTGATTTGGTTTTCATTTGCTAATAAAATGTTGATCTGAAATTCAACTCGTTGCTGAGCTTATTCCATGTGGTTATATGCTTGCTTTCTATATCTAAACTGCATCAGATACGTCATACGTGTGTAGTATTCTAAATAACTTAAGTGGAGATGGATATATCATATATCGGTTGCTGGATATCGAGTGTGCATTGCATTCAAAACAGTTGTTGATGGCTGTGTGTGTGGGGTTTGGTAATTTTGGCATTTCAGGATCAGGACTCAGGAAGGCTAAATCAGTTGCTTCTGTAATATTGCAGTATGTTGATTGAGAAATTCCCAAGCTCGCAATGTTTCCATGGGCGATGATTGATGTTTTTGAGATATCATCGGAGGTATGGCTGAGTTATATTATGGTGATAGTAGAGGTGGTAATTCGGTGAATCGGTCGGATTTCCGTCGGGTTATTCGGATATCGGGTCATTCAGGTTTCGATCAGTGATGGGTAAGATCGGTAACTGGGTATGTTCAGGTCGGGTCGGATGTGCAAATTGTCACCGTGATATTGATGATACCGATAGATATCAGAATGTACCTATTTGTTATGTATGGGTATCAATTTGACATGGATATTGAAGGCTTAAAACATATACAACCCCATGTACTTGTGCGAATTTGCCACTTAGACACCTCACCTTTGGTTTGGACCTATTGAGCACTTAAACTTAACAATTTGGACCTATTAGACACCTGGTCGCTGACAATCTCGTTGAGTATAACACACTCGCGCTGACATGTCCAATTTTTTGTCCACATGTGTTCCATATAAGCCTATTTTTTGTCCACATATGTGCCACATAAGCGTATTTGGTATTTTGCCACAAAGACATAATTTATGCCACATAACAATTTGGACCTCCGTCAACAGCTGGTTCACTCCCGCCGTTCTCTTCGTCGTCCTCAACCTCGTAATCGGCTCCATCGCACTTCACCACATCAGTGAAGAGGTGTTTAATAGGTCCAAATTGTTAAGTTTAAGTGTTCAATAGGTCCAAACCAAAGGTGAGGTGTCTAAGTGACAAATTCGCACAAGTACAGGGGGCTGTATATGTTTTAAGCCGATATTGAACCTTACTAGTTTTATGGAAAAGGCCAAATGATGTCAAATAATACAAACTTTCATCTCGTAGTTTTATTGTAGTTTTTAGTGACACGAAGGCACATTTTATTTTTCAATGGTATTGCTCCAAAATATAATGACGTGTTTGTTATAAAATATGAGAGAACATAGATAATAGGGAGAAAGAGGAGAGATCAGAGTTGTCTTATTAGGTCATCCATAGGAACCTTATATAAAAAATACAAGACTCAATGGATAAGGCCAAAAATTAGAGTTTACAATGTTCATCTAAATATAATGATATTATAAAAATGTTACATATGTGATTAATTGGCAAATTCAATTAATAACTAGACAATAAATTATAGGAAAAAAGAAAGAAAGTAATTTAGACAAAAAAAAACTAAGCTTACTTCTTCACTCTATTCTCAGCCCAAAATAATTTGTCATACAAATACTTAGTTGGTAAATATAATTAATAACTTTCTTATAACATTTATCAAGTATGGATTATGGGTATCATCAATTGTTTTTGGTCTGCATATGGATTATGGGTATCATCAATCTGATATGGATACTGAACGTTACTAGTATTATGGAAAAAGAATGATCACAAGTGGAATTCATTCACGGTAGCCTGGGAATGGATGAGCCTTTCTGTTTTCCAAATTGGGCAAATTGGGCCTTTGTACTTGACAATGGATGGGCCTTTCTATTTTCCAAATTCGGCTACATCTCAGTAAATCAACATTTCACAATACATGGTCCAATAATACTCCGTAAATTGTTATATATGTAAGGTTCGACATTATCCGTGGGTGACCGACCCACCCGCTTCACCCGACCCAATTATACGAGTAAAAAATTGAACAAAAGCGGGTGATGGGTGGAGGTCGGGTGACGGGTGAAGCTGATGACGGGTCGGATATGGGTGAGATTTTGCACCGAATTTACCCGACCCATAACCCGACTCACCACCCATCACACGACTCACCCGTTTACCACCTACATATTTTAACCTAATATATATATATATATATATATTATTCTAATACCTCCAACAAACAAACCAACCTAACATTTGTCACCTCCAAATTCTACCTCATCTAGTTATTTTTCTTATTCTGGTTTGCAGCCTTCGGCTTCCGTTATAGGCATTGCCACTTCTACTCTTTTGATCATCTTCTTTGTATCTCTATTGTCGTCTTCCCAACATTATCGTTTATAACTCTCCTTCATTGCTTTATTGCTAGTCTTCCTCACTCTGGTCACCTTCCCTTTTCAACATTAGCACAAGTCAATGCATTTTTTATTAACTCTAGGCTTTACGAGTGATGGGTGGATCAGGTGGTGGAAGTGCTCCACCCACCTATAACATGACCCATGATAATATATATGCATTTGCAGTTTCTCACAAATTAGCAAGATAGTCACACGGGTACACAACTATGTCTTGAATATTTTTTTTTGTCCATGTATTATTCATAATCGTTGATTGAGTAATAATATTAAATGTGATAATATTATAATATGTTGGAATGTAAATGCTAAAAAAAATTAAGGATTAGGGGAGTTCAACTTTAATAATAGTACTAGTAATAGTTTTCGCGTTTCATAAGTAAAAACTTGGATCTCACCAATAATTTTGCATAATTTATTTTAATATTTGAGACAACAAATGTATAAGAGTAGTTTGACATGTGTCGTTTTATATATTATTTTTATCTCTACTTTAGTATATAATTATAATAATAGAAAATATAGATATAGATTAAGATATCAAATACTTTCTATGTTCAAAATTAATCATCACTTTATCATTTTTAATCTTATCAAGAAATGTTTATCATATTAAAGTTTTAGAAAGTTATTTATTGTTGAGTTGGGAGGTTTGTTATTTATTGAAATTTGCAAATATAATTTTGTTTGTTGCAATTTTTCTTTCTTAATGGGTTGGGATCATATGAGGAGTGAATATATGGTGTAAAATGAGGAGTGATGAGAATCGTTAGATGGATCAAATCTAATGACTTATGTTATACCATATCCTTATATTTTTAAACAAGGATATTTTTGTCTTTGTATGATCTAAAATATACAACCTCCTTCCTTCCTTTGAATCTACCAGAACTTGCAATTTTATTATCTATGTCATAGATCTCGATTCATCTTTCTTTCATATGTTCTTATGTTGCTTTCCTACCAATTCATTTGAATCATATAAGAAATTGGGTATATCTATTTGTTCTTTTATTCCATAGCTTATGTGCCACCCATTGTCTCATCAACGTCTGCACATCTCTAGTCCCAGCTCACGCCCATCCTCTTCTTCCTTTTGAGTCACCACCAAGCTTTGATTGGGAGCTCCGATGATCTTCTTCGTACATTGGGAGCTCAATCGAGCTCTCCCTCGACCTTTTCATCCATTGCAGTTTTTATTTCTTTAATTTGAAACCCTAATTTGGGAATTTTCTATTAATTGGTAAAATTGGAGCTAGATTATATGATAAAGGAGATATTGAATGGTTTTTTTATTGGCGGGTTTTAAAACCAATGGATGAAAATTTGAAGATTGGGACATTTGATTGTAAATTCTGAAAAATCTAGGATGATTTTCTAAATAGGTTATTTTATTTGGCTTATTTATGGTGAGCGTGGTTGTTTTCTTTATCGTGTGAAACGATCATGTATTTTACTTAATTAGTAACTAGGTGATTGAATCCAAAGACGACAAAAAGGGCTCACTCACCATCAAAGGCGATGAGTATCCCTTCTCCACGACCAACATTTGCCGCTTGTTGAATGTTCAACAAGGACGATATTCTGCATCGTGATACAAGATCGTAGTAACCTCGTACCGAATTCAATGAACAAATTGTAACCAAGAAGAGAAGAAGGGCCAAAGGCATGGGGGAGAGTGATTCAGACAAAGGGAGAAGAGATAGAAGAGAAGGAGAAGAGGGAATTAGGGTTTGGATAATTAATTTCTGATTGATTCATGAAAAACATACCAATATAGGAGTATTTATACTACTAAGCCATAAATTACATTAATTAAAATACTAAAAATAATCCCTAAACTATATTATAACGTATCAATTCTCCCCCGTTGACAATCGACTTGTCCTCAAGTCGAAAATCAGGAAGAGAAATCATGAGCCGCTGTTAATCAACTTTAGTCAAGACCCACTTTTGTAAAAGTGTCCCTCCATAATCAAATACCCACACACGAGCCTCAATCTTCTACATATGCCTCAGATGTTGTGGCTGATTTTTACCTCTATCAAAAGGCATTGAAAGTACCATAAACTCAACATCAAGACCGACGAAGATCATGAGTAAATGCTTCTTCAACACATCAGAAATTTGAGCTAACAACTGCACAAAGTGAACCCTCTTTTCGACAAAATTATACAACCCCAACACTATGGTATTGAAGCCTTCACCTGGATCAAAGATTCGTGTCATTAGAGTATATTTCAGTAGCTTGGAATTAGATAACAACGAGTTGTATACCCTCAACTCTTCACCACTCGCAACAAAATACAACTTCATAATGTGAGTGCTTTTGGGTTCAATCTCCTATTACTACGACCCATCGAAACATCACCATCCAACCACTCGGTTATAACCAAACATTTCTTCATTGAAAAATCAGACAGAAACAACTGAAGACCCTTTGACAAGCTCATGCACAAATTCTTGGGTAAAAACCCAAGTTTCCATCCCACCATGCGTGCTTGTCCGAAATGTCCGAGATGTCCAAAAACGCCATGGAGTTCAACTTGATCTCACCCAAACTGAACTCTACCAATTCATCAACTAAATCATCAATTCGGACTAAATTATCAAATGAATCAATATGTACCTCAGCGAAATCAATATTTGATTCTGAAGCTTCATTCTCCTACATTTACGTATTGACGACAAGACTTTTAAGGTTCAAATCTCCAAGCGGTGGACAAGGGAAGGCGAAAACTATGAAGGACAAAGTCGCGGGCACTGGAGCCGCGGGCGTAGGGCTGGTAGCCGCGGGCGCCGGGTTGGTAGCCGCGGTCGCCGGAGTCACACAAGACGCGAGGAACGTGGCCACGGGCAAGACTGAGCCGATTGTGTCGACCGAAGCTTCCACTTGGCTCGAACCCTAAAGAATCACAGAACCTTTTGACGATCCGCTTACTTCCGTACCCTCCTCATACGACTCTTCTCTAAGGCACAACTCCAATTGACGACATCCATCATAGATGTCATAGATGTTTCTCCCATTGAAGGAGTAGAAGGCATCCAAGGTCGATTCTCTAGTCTTGAAACGAATTTTGGAATGGAACCTCGTTTCTGAGTTTAACATCGCAAGTCCCTCTATAACTCTGAACGCTGAAAACAGTTGCTCCAATATAGTGCAAGAAATTGGGTAGATTTCCCAATGAATCTTGACATACAAAGTTTGACGTTGACCCTCTTGCTCCTGACGAGCATTACGGTACTCCAACAACAGCTTTTGGATTAGTTCCCAGATAACAAGTGACGTTTCTTCCTCGTTTGCCATGGGGATTGTAATTCGCCCCCGTTGACAATCGACTTGTCCTCAAGTCGAAAAGTTCAGGGATGAAAGCATCAGTTGATACAAGACCGTAGTAGCCTCATATCGAATTCAATGAACAAATTGTAACCAGGAAGGGAAGAAAGGCCAAAGGCCTGGGGGAGAGTGACTCAGACAAAGGGAGACGAGATAGAAGAGAAGGAGAAGAGAGAATTAGGGTTTGGATAATTAATTTCTGATTGATTAATGATTCTTGAAAAACATAACAATATAGGAGTATTTATACTACTAAGCCATAAATTACATTAATAAAATACTAACAATAATTAGAAATCTGTATGAAAGGCGTGCTCCCACGAAAGGTCTCTCCACCCACATCTTTTCTCTCATAGCTAAACTGGCCCACATGTTCGTCATAAAGGTTGTGATCCCGAGGTAAGAGAAATAAAACACAATGAACATACAAGATGCAATTCTTTTGGATTACTTCCTCCATCGTGAGCCAATCAACTTGCCTAGAAACATCCTTGGGCACATGGAAAAATGCACGTGTCTACCTTCCCACTCTCTTCCTTATGTTGCACTCGTGAAGAAGCTACTACAAAAGGAAGAGCTCTATGAATCAACCAAAGAGGAAGTGGAACTTTGTCAGGAATTGGACCTGACCACGATTCAGAAGCTTAGGCACTATGAGCAGTCAGCGGAAGAGCATAAGGTGCACCTCCCTGCAGGTTAAGGATGAGAGATCCAAACTTGGGAACTCCTCTGATCTGCTTCATCACATTGCCTTCACCAACGATCAAATCCTCGCAATTCTACTCAAAGTAAGAGACCTTCTCAAAGCTCAGCGCCCATGATCTGGCCCCTTCTGTTCCCCTATCCCCTCACTCTCCCACTCTCATGTTTTTTGTAGTTCCACATGTACAAAATTTTGCTTAAGTAATATATGGTCTTTAATTTGAATGTCTGTTTCTATTCCTTTCTTATTCCATGCATTTCCTTTTTGATCATGTCAAAATGGGGAAGTATAAATTCTGTGAGATGTGTTGCTTAAGTTATCTTAGGCTTTTGCTAAGGGGGAACTGTTTGCTCAAAATGCTAAGTAGGAACTACAATGATTATGGAAGTGGAATTCATTGTGAAACTTATCACATCTTGCATTGCATTAGAAAATCTTAGGGAACTCTGGTGCACTCTTTTGTACATTACATGCATTGAAATACTTGCCTTTTTGAATGGGGTTGTCATCATCAAAAATGGGAAAATTATTGGGACAATATTGAGAACTCATGTTCTATAACACTCGAACAACGATCGATCTCTCTAGTTTTGATAATAACAAACACTATTAGGGAACTAACAAGTCAAACAGAAATCGCAAAGTCATATGAAGGTGTTCCCATCAAGGAAACTCAAGAGTCACAAGTTCCCTACACAAGGAAACTCCCATGTGAGGACAAAGACAACTAATGGAAAAATGAGGAAGCTTGTTCCAGACAAAGGAGAAGCGCAATATGTTCCTAGACTGAGCCGATTGATCCAATGGCCCGATGAGCTTCAAGAGTTAACGAAATTCAAATGAAGTCACATGTGAAGAAAGTACAAAGACTGGGAGCAAGATAAGGACGTTTTAGACATATGACCAGAGGATAAGGATTAAGCTCCAAGCATGATGCACCTATATAAACCCATGAATAGTCCTTGCAAACTACTTCTCACAAAGCCTCGAGCAAACCCAAAAGGAATCAAGCAAGGAAGAAGAAGAAATCCAGAGAAGTCCCTGAAGGTGAGTTTGTGATCTCGGAGATGGCGAAGAGCGTGTTCCCAAGAGAAAGGGAATTGGGTAGCGATAAAGCAAAGGTGTAATGTTTGAGTTTCTTGTTTTAGTTGAGTTGTTATCTTAGTACTTAGGTTGAGAAAGTTTATTAGTGTTTCTAGGAATAGAGAAGTTTGAACATAACTTCTCCTGTTATAGCTAAGAGAACAATAAATAAAGAAAAAGGTCATGCAAAATCCTCCAAGCGGAGTTAGAGGTTTACCCACACAACTAGTTGGTTGTTGTTGGGTTTCTCTATAAGGAACTTTGTCCTTTTATTTCTGTTTTGTTTACTTGTATTCTACATTATTTCCGCTACCTTAGGAATAATCTAACTATTGTTCCCAACTCTTAACTAACATATACAATCTAACAGGCACCTAATATCAACCCAAAGAGGTCTAGGTAAGTGTAAGCAACTGTTGGAACAATGGTTGTTCCATGGTTTCTCTTAGTTTTGATGATAACAAACTTAGTTGGTATAACTTGCTTCTACATATAAGTGTTTCAGGAAAACAGGTACATAGTCACGAGTGACGGAACATTGTGAAGAACGATGGAGGGAACGAGTGACAGATTTAGGAAGTACGTCTCAGACGGAACGCGGCTTTCTATTAATGGCAAGTTACCAGATCTTCTGCGAGCAATCTTCTACGAGGATATGACAAGTGTAGGCGGTTGCTTAAGGAGATCAAAGGAAGGATAAGATTAACTTCGGACGATCTTATCTAAAGAAATCCGATATCATTCGGTTTTGGCAAGAATCGACATGGTTGAAGATCGAAAATCACAAACAATACTTTCTCCTTATTGTGTGGGATTTGTTAAGTGGAATATCTGCATAATCAGGCAAGAATTACGTATGAGATCAGACTTGACATATCTTATAAATAGCGAGGTTTAGCTAGGGTTAAGGGGTGGTTTTAGACGACGAACTTGAAGAGAGAGTTTTTCAAGTGTACGAGTGTGTGGCTTTTTCCGGTGAAGAATCCACAAGTAAGTCAAGAGTTTACATTGTCTTAGGTTTACTCTTAGGGTTGTAAAGTCTAGTTGGTTGAACTTTGGTTGGTGCCTTAGTTACCAGGAAACTTGACTTGCCGTGTAATCGTTGAAACATAATAAAAGTATTCTATTGAAAATCCTCTGAGAAGGAGTCTCAGAGGTAGAGGTTTTTTCTTTCTACGACTTGTTGGTCGGATAGAAAGTTTTCCTCTCTAAATTATGTGTTCTTATTGTTTATTTCCGCTGCCCAGGGAACATTACTAGTTCCCTGACTTGTTACTAACGCGTCACGATCCAACAATTAGTATCAGAGCAGGTTTGCTCTAGATTGTGTGTTAGTGCAGGAATACAGAATGACTTCAAACAACACTCACAACTTCAGGATTGGAAACAACAAGCCTCCACTACTCGTTGCTGGAGAGTACGACCATTGGAGAATCTTCTTCGCTACTTGGGTCAAGAGCAATGACTACCTAGCTGGGACAGTCATTGAGGATGGAGACTATGTCATTCCTGAGGCCAAGAAGGACAAAAAATCCGAATAGGGACCAACTGAATGGTCAAGAATGGAGAAGAACTACAAGGCACAAATGTTGCTAAACAATCCCTTAGGTGTTGAAGATCTGCTAAGAGTAGTGAACTGTAAAACTGCAAAAGAAGCATGGGCGGCTATTGAACAAATGCACATATGTAGTACAGATCTGAAGGAAAGCCATCAAAAGGATGCTAAGAGGGAGTTCTACAACTTCCAAATGAAGGATGGTGAAACCATTGCCACCTACCAATCTCGGTTCGAGGCATTGGTGAATCACATCAACCATCTTGGTATCGGAAAGGACATCACTCAGTCGGAGAAAATCTCTACAATTGTTGATGGTCTTGGTCCCAAGTATGGTGTGACCAGAGGTTTGCTAAGAGAAAATCCAATCACGAAGACGTGCACTCTTCATGAAATCTTTGGGAAACTGACGGACTATGAACGATATGAGAAAATCAAAAGTAGTTCCTCAAGTTCCGACAAGGGTATTGCTCTCAAAGTAGAGAAGGCCATTGAGAACATCACTGTTGGAAGAGGAGTGTATACCACAGAGGAAGACTCTGATGTGGCTCTCATAACAAAAACAATGAGGGCTTTCTACAAAAGAGGCAAGGAGCCTGGAAGGAACAAGAGAAGATCAACTCGGAAAAGAAGGATATCAAGGACTTTACCTGCTACAACTGTCAAGAAAAGGGTCATTATGCTAAGAGTTGTCCCAAAGGCAACGAGTCTGGGAACAAGAAGAAGAAGGCCTACGTTGTTGCATGGGATCTTGACTCGGATGATGAATCTGAATCAAAGGTCTGTGCCATGACTCTGAAGACTGAAGATGTCGACCAAGAGGTAACTCCTGAACAATTCCTTGCTAGTTTAGAGAATGCTAAACAATCTGATCTTGTCATCCTTGTTAAAAAGCTTTTTGAAGATAACTTAAAGATGCAAGATGAACTAGAAGCTTTTGATGAGAAATGTCTTAATCTTGAAGAAAAATTATCAGAATCTACTGTTACTAGTGTTGTTCCTTGTTCAGAGTGTGAAGATCTAGAGAAAGATATTAAGACTCTCACTGAAACCAATAACGAGCTTAGGATGGATTTTCTTATCTATAAACTAAAAGGAGAGGAATTAGGGAATGAGCTTAATAAACGAACTCATATTGTGTTTAATCCGGATAGGTGTGGTATTGGTTATGGAAAAGATAAATCTGAATATTCTCCTGATGACCTTAGCTTTGATGAGAAGATGGAAAGAAAAGCTAGGGAACTTCAATCCGCTGGAGATAAAGTTGCTCATCTAGAGGGTAAAGTTAAGATTCTTGAGAGTAATTTGAATGATAACTCTGAGTGGTACTCTGGAAAAACGGCTCATAAGATATATCTAAAACAGTCTCAAGGGAACCAGCACAGAGTTCCTTCCAAGGAACGTGCTAAGGAACGTACCCTCCAAAAACCACATCCTAAACGCTATCTCGGCGAATATTATAGGGTGTGCTATCACTATGGTGAGGGAGGTCATGTTCAAAAGGAATGTAAGGTTAGATTAGAAGTGTCTAACAAAAAGGTCCGAAACCAGAATACAGGGAACAACAGGAAACAATGGTCTGGTAAGAAAAATCAAGGGTATGACAAATCTCATCAGAACAAAAAGAAACCGGCTCCACAAGCACAAAAGAAGCAAGATTCTAAAACTGACAAAGGGAAAAACTATGTTGATCCCTCAAATGTTGCTTCTAGTTTCAAGAGTCCACAGAAAGCAACTTTAGTTCAATCTCAAATTTATCATTTTGTGAGCTATGCTAACCGACCCGGGAAGGCTAAGCAGGCATGGGTCGTTGTTCCTTATTCCACAAATGATCTGAGCTACACTGCAAGGATTGCACATCAATTTCTGATTAAGGTCGTTGTTCCTAGGCTGGAGAAAAGGAATACACTCACCATCAATGACATGATTCTGCTAGACAAGTTTTTGAGAAGGGAACGAATCAGTCTTCCGGAGATAGTGATGAGGCAAATGGCCAAGTGCACTAGAAAGAAACATGGCCCGCCTTATCCTCAATTTGTGAAGGCCATTCTGAAGGAGAGGAAGTCTTACAAGCCTTCGAATGAGGAGTTCTTTGGATTACCACTGGATATGCACAATATCTCGCGGATGAATTTCCAAGGTGATTCAAAGGGAACAACTGCGAAGAAGACTGCCCAGATGGATGTTGGGAGCTCTTCGATGAGTGAAAGTGTTACTGCCAAGATGTTGTCTGAGCTTCAAAAGATTTTCTCTCAACTGAATACCATCATTGGTTACTTGACTAAGAGAGACACTAACACTGTTGTTGCTGATTCCACCTCCTCCGAACCATGATGTGGACCCTCTCTAGTTCCTTAAGCTTATCTATCCCCAACTTAAAGTTTTTTTCTTTTTTCTTGGATGTTAAGACTTTTTATGTTTTTTTGTCTTCTCTGGCTATGTTTCCCGTGACAATAATAAATAATAATAACTATCTTTTGCTTATGAATGGTTTAAGTTTCAATTGAATTTGTACATTTGCACTACGTTTTTGCTTGATGATTGTTGACCTTTTGATGATGTCAAAAGGGGGAAGTTAGGAAAAATGCTGAGATGCATTTTATCCTGGAAATACAGAGGGAACTTTGGCTAAGGGGGGATATGTTGTTACCTCTGATGAGTAGAAACAACTGCGCATCTGTTAAGGGGGAACCATATATGATTTTTTTTTCTGATCTATATTTCTACTGGTTTCTAAGACATGCATTTTTCGATAGGTTTGTCATCATCAAAAAGGGGGAAATTGTTGGAACAATGGTTGTTCCATGGTTTCTCTGAGTTTTGATGATAACAAACTTAGTTGGTATAACTTGCTTTTACATGTAAGTGTTTCAGGAAAACAGGTACATAGTCACGAGTGACGGAACATTGTGAGGAACGATGGAGAGAACGGGTGACAGATTTAGGAAGTGCGTCTCAGACGGAACACGACTTTCTATTAATTGCAAGTTACCAGATCTTATGCGAGCAATCTTCTATGAAGATATGACAAGTGTAGGTGGTTGCTTAAGGAGATCAAAGGAAGGATAAGATCAACTTCACACGATCTTATCTAAAGAGATCCGATATCATTCGGTTTTGGCAAGAATCGACATGGTTGAAGATCGGAAATCACAAACAATACTTTCTCCTTATTGTGTGGGATTTGTTAAGTGGAATATCTGCGTAATCAAACAAGAATTACATATGAGATCAGACTTGACATATCTTATAAATAGCTAGGTTTAGCTAGGGTTAAGGGGTGGTTGTAGACGACGAACTTGAAGAGAGAGTTTTTCAAGTGTACGAGTGTGTGACTTTTTCCTGTGAAGAATCCACAAGTAAGTCAGTAGTTTACTTTGTCTTAGGTTTACGCTTAGGTTTGTAGAAGTCTAGTTGTTTAAACTTTGGTTGGTGCCTTAGTTACCAGGGAATTTGATGACTGGCTAAAAGTCGTCGTGCCAAATCAAAAATAATCCCTAATTACTCAACTAGTATAGATGGTAAGTCGGGGTCGAACCCAAGAGACACTTGTATCCTAAGTTTTATTATTATCAACTCAAAGAAGTAACAAAGGGGGGGGGGGGGTTGTGGATTAAAACTAAAACTAAGTATTGAAACAAACAAAGTAATGAATCAAATAGGGAAAAAGTTGGGTTTTTATCGATTAGGGAAAAGCAATCCTATTCAAGTATCCACTTTTCTTCATCAAGTTATTGATCCTAGATTCAAACAAGTTATTTCTTTTGGCTATTCCTATCCTGATCAGAATTATAACATGGCAACGAGACATGCAAACTTAATATCCAAACAATTCATGAAACGATCATAAATAATAGGGATATTAGCATTAAGAACAAGGATAAACAAGATACATGCAATTGAATTCCAACGAGTCAAACAATCAACATGCATTTAAATCTCTTCTCAATTATTTTAGTCCAACGAGTCCTAACTCAATTGAGTTGCTACAATGATCAGGCTTTGCTACGAGAAAGCCTAAACCTAGCAATAGATAATATTAATTCCAACAAGTTGGCCAGACAAGTAGAAATCAACAAAATCAATATAAATTACGCACAAGAGAATTGAAATAACCTGTAGAAATAAACCTGAATAGACGAATCTCACAACAACTTGAGTCTGAAAAGCTTCAACTCGAATAAAATTTAGGGAGTTTAGTTCTCCATAAGAGAGAAAAAACACAACGTTCTGAATTTAGGTCTAAGAGTGAATCAAACAAAGTCTGAAAAATAACCGAATATAGTCTCGAACAAGTCGGAATTAAAAAGATAAAAATATAAAATAAATAAACTAAGCGGATAAAGATGAACGCGCGTCAAATCCAACAGAGCCGCGATCGCTGCCCCTTCCTAGCCGCGGTCGCTGCCTGGCTGCAAACCGCGACCCATCGGCGACTTCTGGCAACCACGATCGCCACCCATACATGGCCGAGATCGCGTCCTTCAATATCCTCGCGGTCCTCAAATGGCGACCTTGTCCTCCTCGGCGACGTCCACCGCGACCGCCCTCAATAGCGGCGGCGATCGCGGCCTGTAGAAACCTTCGACATCTTCAAATGCCGCTAACTCTAACCTTCCGGCCTTCAACTCTCATGCTCCATAATGCTCATAATAGGTCTAAAACACTACAGAAATATGTACTAAAAAGTCATAGTTATGCTGTACAAAACACAGCATATCAAATTCCCCCATACTTAGACCTTGCTCGTCCTCGAGTAAGCTCAAAAATAAAATCAAACATGACAAATCAACAAAGGTCTAAAGACTACAATGGGAGAAAATGATCTAAAACTAAAAAGCACTCAAAATAATCTCACAACCCGAACCCATGTAGAGAAATAATGAGCAAAAACATGAAAGCTCAAATCACACACCTCACAGATACAAGATATAACACTCGAGCTCCAAAAAGTGTAGAGCAACATAGGATCTACCCGACATCTAAAATGTAATCCCCAAACCCCAAAGTAGAATATGATCCTAAACACTCTGATTTTACCACTCATTCTACTTAGGCGCCCTTCCGGGTTTTCACCTAATCACTCTTTTCATTTTTCTTTAAGTGTGCTCACAATTACTCACATCTCCCATTAACCTCTTATTACCCCAGCCTAATGTTGGTCCGGGTTACCTGCTTATTACCTGAGCCGCCCTTTCGGGTTTTCAGCTCATCCCAAGATTTTCTATGCCTTTTTTTATGCCTTTTTTTTAAATATGAAATGCATCTGTACAAATAGACAACAATAAGTACTCCCTCCCCCATACTTAAACCTTTCATTGCCCTCAATGAAATAAAGACAAATCAGATAAAAATAAAGGAAAGGGAAATCAGAAGACTCACTGTGGGGAACCTGGTGGCTACTGATACTGTGACCAATCAGGAAAGCCTGGCCACATATGACTGAAAAACTCATGGTGTTGCCCCTGCACCCGCTGCATGTCCTGAACTGTGGATGCAATAGCACTCTGCTGAGCTGCTAACTCTCTCTGCTGTGCCACAATATCTCTCTGAACGGACACTATCTCATTCTGGGACACAGTAAGTCGTCCCATCTCCCAGAACATCCGGTTCTGCCAATCTGAATCAGAATGCCCACCCCAGCCATCTCTTCCTGCAGCAGCATCCCATGCAGAGGTATCTCCATATCCTCCATATCCACCTCTGTAAGCAGCAGCTCCATCGTCACCATAGCCAGTATATCCTCTTGTTGCCTAACTCGATGTACTCGATGGTGCTGTACTAAAACTGCCACCCCATCCAGCAGATGACGTACCAACACCACCTCCTGGCACAAAACCAGCACCACCGTCTCTATCATCTCCTCCATCGTCTCCATCATCACCATTATGACCATCATGGTCCTCCTGATCCTCCATCTCTACATCAGCTGCAGGCTCCTCCTGCTGAACCCCGCCCCCACCAACAAAATCAGATGCGATGTACAGATAAGCTAAGGCAAGGCCAGTAGGCATGACTCTGGGAAGACGCAAATAATCCTGAGCTGGATGACCTATGGTCCAGATATAACTCTGCTCAGCTGATCCCTTCAAACACCGCGCCCTCTTCAGCTGATTTTCATTAAACTTATACTCAACACTGTCAGGTCGTCCAAATCTCTCCTCACTCACAAACTCTCTGGCAATCAGAGTAATCATGCCACCTATAGCAATCTTGCCTGTATCCTTCTTCAGGATCTTCTTAATACTCCCGATAAATAGCTCAACCCAATCAGGAACTGTAGCCTTCATAGGCATCAAACACCAGATCATGCCCAAGTCAAAGCGAGATGCCTTGTTAACCTCCCCTTGCCCCAGAAAACTCATAGACAGCACCTTATGACACAATCTAATACAGGGGTAGGTAATGCAGTAGTTATACTCTCCTCTCTTAGGCGAAAACCCAAAACCTGTAATTGCCTCCCAGAAATCATTAAGGCCTGCCTCTCTACTAACTGCCCCCCAGTTCTCAGTAGGCACACTAGTAATCCCAAAAACACCTCTCAACCCCTCTCTGTCTATATAATACGGCTCATCTAGAATGTTAAATTTTAACAAACCCTCATCTTCCTGAAATGTAGACAGAAACTCTAGCAGTATGTTCCTATAAGTAGGGGCATTCAGCTCAAGAAAACCCCCTAATCCACCATTCATCAGAAATGATACGTGATCGCCTCGGATTACTCCTCAGAAACCTCGTATTTGACCACACAGGAACCCGATCTTGCCTAGTAATTCTCGAATCAACCTGAAATTGCTCCAAAGTTAGTGACTTGCGGATCAAGTAACACAAAGAACGAAAATCTGAAGTGAATGGACGAATTGGATAATTGAAAGAATCAACTTTCGATAGTTCAATTGGATTGGCTCTAACGCTAAATCCAATTGATTAACTAGAATGAACTTTAACAATCAATTCTAGAACAATCTAACTTGACTAGATCAATCAAACAATTGAGAGAGAGAGAGAGTCGAATTCTGGTGATGAACGAGTGAATATGATGAATTTCGAAATTGCAACACACACACAATTATTTTTGAGCCCAAGGACTAGATAAACCTTTCTTAGGGTTTATCTAATCTCAAGCTGATTTTTATTAATGAAACTGAAAAGTATTTATAGAGAATACAAAAGCTAATACTTGGGGAGCAAGGAAGGGGGGTGGCCGGCCCTAGATGGGGAGAATGAGCCTCCTTTGCTTGCTTCCCAAGATATAATAATATCTAAATAAATCTAACTAGATTCCCTTAAATAAAATAAATCATGGCTGGTTTATTTATTTAAGGAAATAATCCTAACAAACTCAAAATATCTCTAACAAACTAAAAATATCTCTAACAACCAGGAGAGAGAAGATCAACCAACTAACATAAGCCTATTGGTTGATTTCTCTACATTATTAAAATATATAGAAATTGTTCATAATAAAATAAATAAGATATTTTCTTAAATTTAGAATGGTCAAGTCAAAGGGTTGACTTTGACCCATATACCAATTCATCTCATCCGGTCACTTACTAAATTCAGCCCTAAAGTGAGACAAATTAATACATGTTTCTAAATAAAGAAATAGTGAATTTCGGCCCCCATATAATTAATCCATAGAATCCGGGCTCAATTGATGTCGAATGCACGAGACCCACTTCGCCTTGCTAGGCTCTTCAGTAACCGCTGCCAATCGAACCAAGATCACTGTTGTGCCTTGAGCAATCTTCTTAGCTCGACTTCTTGTGATTGGTCCGTCAGAAGGCACTCGAATCAACTCATCGACGTCGGTTTGAGACATGGCAGGCTTCACTGCATCAAGAAACCCTTTAGTACAGTCATACATGCCTAATGTACCAAGCATCTCAACATCAAAGAATTTAGTACTATTGAATTTCCTCTTAGCCAGAGAATTCCATTTTTTCTTCTGAGCAGGAGTTAGCTTCTTAACAGGATACTCCATCTAATTAATGCAGCTATTCAGATCAACAGTAGAGGCGAAGAAGCAACTTACAGAAACTGAAATTCGGACACTATTGGTGGGCCGCGATCGCTGCCTTGCCAGAAACCGCGAGCGCTGCCTCCAAATCTTAGATATGGGAATCAGAATCAGCCTCAATATAATAATCAAGGAGGAAATCAACAACCCAGACCACCTTATGTTCCTAGACCTCCAATTCAAAATCAGAACAACTCCTTCAATGTTGAAGAGATGTTTGCAAGGCTAGCCAACATGGTAGACCAGATGGGACAGACCACTCAGGCCAGTATTAAGAATATTGAGACTCAGATCAGTCAACTGGCTAATGCAGTAAGCAAAATGGAGGCCAGAGATTCTGGAAAATTACCAGCACATCCCATCAATCCTCGGGAGAATGTGAGTGCGATCATATTACGAAGTGGAAAAGAATTACCGAGAACTGACGAGAGATCTACGGAACCGCGATCGCCACCAGAACAAGAGGCGACCGCGGCTGATGAGGCCGCGATCGTGGCCCCTTCCATCGGCGATCGCGACCAATTCTCTGAGGCCTCGGGATTTGGGAAAATCGAAGACGCGATCGCGTCCACATCGGGCAGCGATCGCGGTGGCGGTGATTCCCGAAAAACTGAAGAACCGCGATCGCGACCTTCTGATGGCGATCGCGGCCTGGCTCCAGAATCCAGTGATCAATATGCTCGTCCGGATTTCCCTTCTATGGTTTCCCAGAAGCCACCTCCTCCTTTTCCTGAAGCACTGAAAGACACAAGGAAGCCAGAGAATGACAAGGAGATCTTTGAGACGTTTTCCAAGTGTGAGGTAAATATCCCTTTGCTCAATCTGATTAAAAGTGTTCCTAGATTTGCTAAATTTCTGAAAGAGTTATGCACTATAAAAAGGAACCAAAAATTAAAAGGGAAATAGAAGGTTAAGGTCAGTGAACATGTATCTGCTGTATTTCAAAGGCGAATGCCTAAAAAGTGCAGTGATCCAGGCATGTTCAGCATTCCCTGCATAATAGGAGACACTATTAATGTTATGCCTTACTCTGTTTACACTTCACTAGGCTTAGGACCTTTGCATGAAACTGGTGTTATTGTTCAATTAGCTGATAGGTCCACAGTCTACCCGAAAGGGGTTGTTGAAGATGTCCTTGTTATGGTAGATAATCTGATTTTCCCTGCTGATTTTTATGTGCTTGATATGGATCATGATGTGCATGCTGCACCCATTTTGTTAGGACGTCCTTTCATGAAAACTGCTAGAACAAAAATTGATATGGGTAAAGGTGTCCTAACTATGGAATTTGATGGGGGGAATTTGAATATAGTATGGATAATGCTATAAAATACCCCCAAGATGATCATTCTCTCTGTTCTATTGATGTAATTGATCCCATTGTGCAAGAATTCTTTGATACTACTTATGGTGATGAGTTACAATCCGTTTTAGAGAATGACATCGAAATTTCATGCTTGGATTACAATTTGCCTGATAGATATCATGAAATCCTTGCTGATCTGAGTGCTTGTTGTGAATCCCCTGCTGATGCTTTGGCCATTGGGCCCATACCACTAACTCTCCCTAGCGAGAAATTGCTCCCTTCTGTAGTACAGGCACCTGAAATTGAGCTTAAACAGCTCCCTGAGCATTTAAATATGCCTTTCTTGGAGATGGTGACACTTTGCTTGTCATTATTCCCAACAAACTGTCCAAGGAGCAAGATGAAAAATTGGTGCAGGTACTGAAAGAGCACAAGACAGCTCTAGGATGGACTATCGCCGACATTAAAGGGAATAGTCCTTCTACATGTATGCATAGGATCCTCCTAGACGATGGTGCCAAGCCATCCAGACAGCCACAGAGAAGGTTCAACCCACCTATGATGGAGGTAGTCAAAAAGGAGGTGCTGAAGCTCCTACATGCAGGTATGATCTATCCCATCTCTGATAGTCAATGGGTTAGTCCGACCCAAGTTGTGCCCAAAAAGGGAGGCATTACAATGGTAGAGAATGTGCATGGGAAACTATTCCCCACACGAGTTCAGACAGGTTGGAGAGTTTGCATTGATTACCGTAAGCTGAATGCGGTAACCAGAAAAGATCACTTTCCCTTGCCATTCATTGATCAAATGCTTGAGCGACTTGCCGGGTGTTCCTATTATTGCTTTTTAGATGGCTATTCAGGGTATTTTCGGATTGCTATTGCACCGGAGGATCAGGAGAAAACGACATTTACATGTCCGTTTGGCACTTTTGCATACCACAGAATGCCATTCGGATTGTGTAACGCACCCGGTACGTTCCAACGGTGTATGGTAAACATCTTTTCTGAGTATATTGAAAATTTTATAGAGGTTTTTATGGATGAATTTACAGTACATGGAGACGACTTTGATGCCTGTTTAAACCATCTCTCCTTAGTCCTTCAAAGAGGTGTAGACACCAATTTGGTTCTAAACTCTGAGAAGTGTCACTTTATGGTTGAGCAAGGCATTGTGTTAGGTCACATAGTGTCATCCAGGGGTATTGAGCTCGATAAGGCAAAGATTGATATCATTCAGTCTTTGCCTTATCCTACTAATGTGCGTGAAGTGCGTTCTTTTCTAGGCCATGTAGGTTTCTATCGCAGGTTTATTAAAGACTTTTCCAAGATCTCATCCCCATTGTGTGATTTGCTGAAGAAAGATGTGCCCTATGAGTTCAATGAGGCATGCAAAAAGGCGTTTGATGAGCTGAAAACACGCCTAATAAGTGCCCCAATAATTCAAGCCCCGGATTGGTCTCAACCTTTTGCGATCATGTGTGATGCAAGTGACTACGCTGTTGGGGCTGTTTTGGGTCAAAAGGAAGCTAGAGCATCTCATGTCATACATTATGCTTCCTTGACTCTAAACGATGCCCAAAGGAACTACTCCACCACTGAGAAGGAAATGCTTGCTGTAGTGTTTGCCTTGGAGAAGTTTAGACAGTATTTGTTGGAAACAAAGGTGATAGTTTATTCAGACCATGCAACACTTCGTTATTTAATGACGAAAAAGGAGGCTAAGCCGAGATTGATAAGATGGATCCTCTTGCTGAGTGAGTTTGATATTGAGATACGGGATAAAAAGGGAGCCGAAAATCTGGTAGCTGACCACCTGAGCCGACTTGTACATGTGGAAACCAAGTCAGAAAGCCAAGAACAAATCGAAGGACGATTCCCCGATGACATGCTTTTCGGAGTCACCACTAGCGTCCAACCGCGATCGCCACCAGAACATGCCCAGCAGGCGACCGCGGCTCAGACAACCGCGATCGCGGCCAACATCGGCGGCGATCGCGGCCCTGGTGGCGACAACAACAGTGAGCCACGATTTGAGGAGTTTGTTTGTGGATCCACTCGTTCAGGCCATGGTACGCAAATCTAGTCAACTACCTCGTCTCAGGGGAGTTTCCACCTAATTTTACCAAGGCTCAGAAGGACAAGGTGCGTCATGAATCCCAATTCTATGTCTTGGATGATCCTTATTTATGGAAGCACTACACAGATCAGGTAATCCGACGGTGTGTCCCGGATTCTGAGGTATAATCTATCCTGTCTTTTTGTCATTCCTATGCATGTGGGGGTCATTTTGGGACTAATAAAACTGCTAGGAAGGTCTTAGAAGCTGGTTTTTATTGGCCTCATATTTTTAGGGATACATTTGCTTTTTGTAAATCATGTGATCGTTGTTAGAGGGTGGGTAATATTTCTAAAAGACATGAGATGCCTCAATCTCGCATGATATTCTGTGAAATTTTTCATGTTTGGGGCATTGATTTTATGGGACCCTTTCCCTCTTCATATGGGAATCTGTATATTTTACTTGCGGTGGACTATGTTTCCAAGTGGGTGGAAACAAAGGCCACCAGAACTGATGATTCAAAAGAAGTTGCAGGTTTCCTTAAGGACAATATTTTTTCCAGATTTGGGATTCCAAAAGCTCTAATAAGTGGCAGGGGCACTCATTTTTGCAACAAGACTGTGAGCGCTTTATTGAAGAAGTACCATGTCACTCAGAAGATCTCTACAGCCTATCATCCCCAGACCAATGGACAAGCTGAAGTGTCCAACAGGGAGATAAAATCTATTCTGGAGAAGACGGTGGCGCCTAACAGGAAAGATTGGAGTTTGAGACTCAATGATGCTTTATGGGCCTCCGTACTGCTTACAAGACACCCATCGGGATGTCTCCCTTCAGATTGGTTTATGGCAAAGGTTGTCACTTGCCAGTTGAGCTTGAGCATAAAGCTTATTGGGCGGTCCAAAAGTGCAATTTCAACATTAAGGAGAATGGAGAATTCAGGAAATTACAATTGCAAGAGTTGGAAGAGTTGAGATTGGATGTTTATGATAATGTTGTGAACTACAAGAACAAAACCAAAGCATGGCATGACAAAAACATCCTAAGGAAGGAATTCAAGGTTGGAGACAAGGTCCTTGTATTTCAGTCTCGTCTCACACTCTTCCCAGGCAAACTCCGTTCCAGATGGGCTGGACCGTATAAAATTACTCAAGTTTTTCCACATGGGGCTGTGGAATTATTGGATGGGGATTTCCAAAAGGTGTTCAAGGTTAATGGTCAGAGATTAAAGAAATACCATGAGGGAGTCAGGCATGAAGTGCTAGAAGAGATGGGTCTTGATGATCCAACCCTGAATGCCAACTAAAAAGGCACCAATGTCGAGCCAACGACATTAAACAAAGGCGCTGCTCGGGAGGCAACCCGAGGTAAGTTTTTCTTCTCTTTTTCGGTTTTTGTTTTTCTTTAGTTTTCTTTTCAATCTCGTGAGGCTAACGCGCAGGTACTAGGTTCGAAAGAACATTACTAAAAACAAACCGCGATCGTTCCTTCAACAGGGCGATTGCGGGGCGTTTTTCGAAAAAGGAATTGACGGTACCTTGCGCAGGCCACGATTGCGGCCCTCACAAGGCCGCGATTGCGGCCCCTGAGATATAAAAAATAAATAAATAAATAAATAAATAAATAAAATTACGAGACAGTGGGGCCACTCCCACCGTCGGCCCCACTCTTCTTCGTCCACCTTCTTTCTCTCCTTCCTCCTCTATTCTTCACTTTCATCAACCTCCATTAAACCACCATTAACACTCTCTTCAAGCTCCATTACCCTCCTCAAAAATTTCTTCCAAACTCAATACAAAACCCGGATCTACAATCCTCATTCCGTCCTCAATCCAAATCCGTTCACAAAATTTCTTTTACCTCTCTATTTTTTCCCCAAAATCAAATCTACAAAAATCCCAAAATTTTCCCCCAAACCTTCCAATCCACCATATACAATCCTCTTGGCCCATTGACGGATAGTTGGAGGTGAACCAAGGAGAGGACCGCGGCTCGGAGTTGAAGAGAACCGCGGTTCGGAGTTGATCGCGGCTAGGAAGAGGCAGCGATCACGGGTGGTGGCGATCGGCGATGTCCGACTGCGATGCATCGTCGACTTCTGGCAACCGCGATCGCCACCCATACATGGCCGCGATCGCGGCCTTCAATATCCTCGCTGTCCTCAAATGGCGACCTTGTCCTCCTCGGCGACGTCCACCGCGACCGCCCTCAATAGCGGTGGCGATCGCGGCCTTCAGAAACCTTCGACATCTTCAAATGCCGCTAACTCTAACCTTCCGGCCTTCAACTCTGATGCTCCATAATGCTTATAATAGGCCTAAAACACTACAGAAATATGTACTAAAAAGTCCTAGTTATGCTGTACAAAACACATCGTATCACTTGCCTTGCCTTGTAATCGTTGAAACTTAATAAAAGTATTCTATTGAAAATCATCTGAGAAGGAGTCTCAGACGTAGAGGTTTTTTCTTTCTACGACTTGTTGGTCGGATAGAAAGTTTTTCTCTCTAAATTTTGTATTCTTATTATTTATTTCCGTTGCCTAAGAAATATTACTAGTTCTCTAACTTGTTACTAACGCGTCACGATCCAACACATTAATATTGTTATTAATATTGTTGCAAGGTAGTAGTTGCAACATCCAAAAGTTAACGATGTACAAATAGTATACATATGCAAAGTAATAATTGACATCTTAATTAATTTATACATGTATATATACATTCTCATCGTCTTTTTAATTGGTCTACATTCTCATCATCTATAATTCTTCTTCCTACCAATCATTACTCCACAGAAAAGCAAAACCAAAACCAAATGGTCGAATCCCACAAAGCATATATCAATTATCAACTCAAATCTATAATATCATATATTGACCTTAAGGATAGCTACTTAGCTAGCATATATAGCTATGTATAAGAATGATCGATACACGGGGTGATTTTGTGGGTACGTGGAATTGGATCAAGTGATTAATTATAAAATAAAATTTTTTTTTGTTAAAAATAATTTAAAGGCCGGCAAATAAAAACGAACCAGCTAAATATATAATTAAATTAAAAGTGAAGAAAAGAGATATGAAAATGGAGGTAATTCAAGTGTAATTAGAATGGCTTAAAACATATACAGCTCCCTGTACTTGTGCGAATTTGTCATTTAGACACCTCACCTTTGGTTTGGACCTATTAAGCACTTAAACTTAACAATTTAGACCTATTAGACACCTGGTCGCTGACAATCTCGTTGAGTGTAACACACTCGCGCTGACATGTCCAATTTTTTATTCACATGTGTTCCACACAAGTCTATTTTTTGTCCACATATGTGCCACATAAGCGTATTTGGTATTTTGCCACAAAGGCATAATTTATGCCACATAACAATTTGGACCTCCGTCAACAGCTGGTTCACTCCCGCCATTCTCTTCGTCGTCCTCAACCTCGTAATCGGCACCATCGCACTTCACCACATCAGCGAAGAGGTGTTTAATAGGTCCAAATTGTTAAATTTAAGTGTTCAATAGGTCCAAATTCGCACAAGTACAGGGGACTGTATATGTTTTAAGCCGAATTAGAAGAGGAAGAAGAGGTAGCAGCGGCATAGTGAATGACCATGACATGATGAGCCGCGGATGAGTGCGGAAGCAATGCCATCATCTCTGATTCCCTTGCACTCCATATCTCATCCCTCACTTGCTGTAGTGTCAAGTTTTCTTGCAATTCTTCACCTCTACATCTTATTTCTACCTGCGTCATCATCATCATCATCAATCCATCTACATACATATATACATACATATAATACCATAGTATTCTAAGAAGCTAGATATGGACCTTACAGTTCGCCTTCAGATCTCCACCAAATCCGTAGGGTCAATCATCTAATTCCTAATTAAATGAAAATTCTTAAAATACATAATCAAAGGGACAATTAAACTGCTGTGCTGTGAGAATATATATACGTATATTTACTAATTATTTGTTAATTTGATTTATTTAATTTTAATTTAGAAAATAGTTTTAAAATAAATTTTTTAAGTTAGAACTTTTATTACGTTCCTTATGGACACACATTAACCGAACCGTTACTAAATTATTAATTTAATGATGTCATATTTAGGACATGCCTACGTGCACAATATTTTATGGAATTAAATTATATCTTTACATAAATATGCAAATAATGGCCGGATTCAGCTTTCATGTGTCGTCACCCTCTCTTTATTCTCTTACTTTTCTTTACCCGCAGGCGTTGCGTCCCTCATTTTCTAATTTTCTAATTTTCTAATTTTCTAATTTTCATATAAAATAATTTAGTCGTTGCTTGTCATTTCCAGCACAAAAGCAGGAAGATGGAGCCAATAACACACAATGTATTCGATCTCTCTAATACAGTACGTATATATTGCTTCAGTCTCTTTCAGCGCGGGCAGCATGCAAGGCAAAGAACGAAGAACTACCCGTTTTAAATGATTTCTAATGGGACACAACACACTTTGATCCTAAGCCATCATCATCATCATCCTTCCCTCCATCAAAATTAAAGTTAAAATTAATAGAAAAAAAAAAACAGGCACCATCATCCTCCCTCACAAGTCAAAACCTCGTAATGTATATTCATATTTTTAAATTGTATATTTATTCTTTTACCTTCCTATTTTAAAAAATATACAACTTAAAATATAATTGTGCAATTTTATAAATATGGTAAAGAGATGGACAAGCCGAAAAACTTTATAAATATAATAATATAAAAATATAAATTTACGATTTATGAATACAAATAATACAATATAATATGGAAAGAATTAATATGCCATTCAAAAACATGAGACTAGTTAATGGGATACAAAATCTTGTATGTGCAACTCAAAATAATAAATACAAATTGGACACACCATAGCATAGTAATATTCATATTACTTGAACCGGACTCTATATCCAATATACCTAATTCATTTCGAACAAATACATACATATTCATCTACAACTATACATATAATCCTGTCTAAACTATCATACCAAATAGAAAGAAAAACATTATAAATACTCAAGTAATAACGTACACTGCAGGAGCAATTGAATTGTGATAGCCAAGGTACAAGGTTTGATGATTCACTTGTCTTAGTTGAGTTGTTCGCTTAAGAACTCAGTTGAGAAAATTCATTAGTGTTGCTAGAGTTAGGTCGAACTCCTAGGAACGTAGAAGTTTGAATCTGTCCTATAGTAACTAAGGAACAATCAATAATACAAGTAAGTCATTCAAAATCCTCCAAGTAGAGGTAGAAGTTTACCCACACAACTAGTTGGTTGTCGTGGGGTTCTTCTATAAGGGAACTGTGTCTATTCCTTTCTGTTTATTACTTATGTAGAACTTCCGTTGCCTTAAAAACAACCTAACCGCTAGTTCCCAAGCTCTTACTAACACTTAACGATCCTATAATAATGCTCATATTACTTGAACCGGACTCTATATCGAATATACCGAATTCATTTCGAACAAATACATGCATATTCATCTACGGGGTAAAATAGAAAGATTTTCTATTATCATACCAAATAGAAAGAAAAACATTATAAATACTAAGTAATAACGTACACTGCATATACCTACGCTTTCTATTATTTTTCCCATATTATATGTAGTAAGATGGCGTAAGAGTTTTTCAGAAATTGGCAAGCTTAATTCTGTTTACTATTATTCAATCAAAAATTGAGTTTTTCATGCTCACCAAACTGAATTGTATTTGTATGTTATAGGCGAACACGTATATAGGTACCGTTGACTTGAGTTATTTGGAATTATTAATCACAGAGTGCGTATATCCTTGTCGATCAACCACTACGGGAATGATTCTAACAATTTATATACAATTAATTAAGGATGATTGAGTACGTAAATGTTAAGAAGAAGAGAATTGATTAATTAATTTGCAGCTAGACATTTTCTCAAAATCATTAAGGCCGTCGTCGGTTGAGGAAATAATCAAGTCAAATTCCCATAATTTCATTAAAGTGCATGCACCACTCAGCGTCTTTCACGTGCCTTTACAATTTTCTCAAAAACCAACCCACCATATCGAATTATCGATCGATCTGTTGCATCCTTTTCGATATAAATATTAATGATTTTTTTGACGTAAGTTAAGCATCCTATACAAAAAAAATTAAAACCCTTATTAGAACACTAATGAACTATTTTTTTTAAAAAAATCCTAAATGAATAAAAATTTACAAAAAATTACCAATTTTTTTTTGGTCCGATTCACAATATTTGAGTTTTTTTTTTACACATACTAGTTTTACCCGTCGTACCATGTACGACTACGATTTAATATTTTATAAATATTATGAATATGATATTAATGAATAAATAAAAATATAATATAAACTTTAAAATAAATAATTTGTTGCTTATATAATATATAATTTTTTATACAAATATTATATTCTCCATATTTTATTATTTTTCATGTACATAAATTTAGAGATTATCAAATATTTCAATATCTATTAAATCTTTTATTATCTATTTTTATTAATTTTAAAAATTATAAATATTTATCTATTAAAAATCACTATATATCTATAAATAAATCCATCAAAAGATATATGCTAAAAGATTTATATTTATTATAAAATATTTTATATTTAATTGTAAATACTTGTATAAGAAGGTTTTCAAAAGATATTGTTATACTAAATAGATATTTATTTGATGTTAAAGATATATTTAAAAAGTTAAAGAAGAATTTAATAGGAAAAATATAAAATATTAGAAATAAAAATTAATTTTGAAAATATGAATGAGGTGGGGCTAGAATCGTTCTGGTGGCTCGAAAAATAACAACTTTATTATATAGTTATAGATTCAGAGTAGCTTAGAATACAAATCAAAATAATTTATTTTCTTAGATTTTAATACTAGCAATCATTTTATTACTATATACTAAAGCGGAGGTTGAAAAAATTATTAAATAACACTTGCCACTTTTAGATTGGACCGCATCACCTCTTTTTTTAAAACCAATTTGATTGGTTGAAATTGAATTGAATATTTTTATTAGTTAAAAATATTGTAGACCCCACATATAATAAAATTATTATTTATATCCATGTGAAATATTCTATAAGATTTGGATTTGACTTTTTGGCAAAATAACCATTAAATATATATATATATATCTAAATCTACAAATTTGTAACTTTCCAGATGGAGCAAAACTTCTCCGCTGAACTAGGGTGGCAATGACAAAAAAAATAATAAAAATATATGAAATAATTCATAATATTTAAAGTGATTACTATATACTAAAATATCTTTACCTATATCAATTTTTAATAATTATTTTTGAAAGTGATATTTTTCTAAAAACTTATTTACATAAATTAATTTAATTAAACATTAACAAATATAAATAAATAATATAATAATTTTATAAAGTCTCGTACAAGGTACGACAACTAAAACTAGTTAAATATCTATTTTCAAGGAAGCCCGTCTTTAATACCATACCTTGATTTCACACTAAAGAATGGAATGTGCAGTATTTTTAAGGAGATAAAAAACGTTTTTCTAATGAGTTTTAAAAAAGAGGTTCATTGAAACAATAGAGTACATTTATTTATGAATATAAGTTATTTTTAAAATGTATTTGTCTTGATTAAATAAAAAGGATCAAATAATATGAATTCCAAATATTGTGAATCGGAGAGAGTATTAATTAATTAATTCTCTTCTTCTTTATCTCTCGACATGATTTCATGTTGGATCACCATGCAAATGATTTCAAGGGTTGTGACTTGCGAGGCGCAATTAAATATCATCAATTGCACGATGTATAGCTTTTAATGCTTTCAAGGGCCCTAACTGGACATGCCTATATATAAGTAGTATAACTAAAGAAAAACTATAATCGGCGAAAGCATGACGAATAGCGCATGCAAACGATCATAGCACAAATATAAGACAACGATAAAGACATGCAAAAACCACGTGTAATCTAGCTTCAACAAAATAGGCCATTGTTGATCTTAGATGTTCCAAAAAGGATAAAAAGCATTTCAAAGCTAAGCAATTTGAAAATTCAAAAACATTAGTATTTCATTTCTTGCTAGTAAACGCCTAGTTTCAAGGTAGACTATACATTAAAAAAATATCTATGAAATTGATAAACCTCAGTACTCGATGACCTCGGTGTACGCCCTCATCAATGACTTTATATTCAAATAACATTTGTTATCAGAAGAAGTTATATATTTTCCATTATATTGATATTATGCTCACATTAATGAATTACTAGTTATATATGTAGTGTAGGGGAATAAAAAACTTCAATCAGATTATAGTTCCCATCATCAACTTCTCAAACACCCTGGACTGGACCGAGAATGATCGGCGCAATCAAAGAGGGCAGTGACCCCGGTCTCGTAGTTGCACGCACGAGCATAAGAGACGTCATGTTAGTCATCACCACAACAAGCTCCCACGTACGACCGGGACACGAAGAACCTAAAGAACGCCGAGAAAACATTGACCACACAAGAAGAGGTTCATTCAACAATCATAGCAGGCGTCATTCGGAAGAGAAAACTCATCGCAACGCAAAAAAGAGTAAATCAACACATCATGGCAGAAAAGCCTCTTCTGGAAAAAAAGATAAGATAAAGGTGTTAGCTAATTTGTAAAAGGGATGTTGCTCTTTTCTCGTCGACGATTTTTGTCCTACGAGTTTTTCAACAGAAAAGTTTTAATGAAGCCTCCCCTTCATAGGATATTTTACTTTTTTATTTGTTAAAACACTTTGAATATTTCAATAAAATTGTGTTTCGCCCATTCTCCCACAAAAAAGATGACAATCAAACGGAAATCGAATAGCAAGCAGGAATCGACCAACGAGAAGGAATCAACTAATAAGAAGGACAATAATCAAACTATGTCGCGGGACACCTCACTGAGCGTTAAACGCCAAGCTAGTCCACCCAGTGACCAACTATGTTGCGGGACACCTCCATGAGCGTTAAACAGCAAGCGGGTTCACCCAGTGACCAACTATGTCGTAGGACACCTCCCTAAGCATTAAAGGCCAAGCTGGTCCGCTAGCTCTTTGACCAACTATGACGCGTGACACCTCCTTTAGGGTTAAATGTCAGGCGGGTCCACCTAGTTATCAACTATGTCGCGAGACAACTCCTTGAGCTTTAAACGCTAGGCGGTCCGCCCAAGGACCAAACTATATATGTCGCGGGACACCTCCCTGAGCGTCGCCAAGCGGGTTAGCCAATGACCAACTATGTCGCGGAACACCTCCCTGAGCGTTAAAACGGCAAGCTGGTTCGCCAATGACCAACTATGTCGCGGGACACCTCCCTGAGCGTTAAACGCCAAGCGGGTTCGCCAATGACCAACAATGTCGCGAAACACCTCCCTAAGAGTTAAATGTTAAGCGGGTCCGCCCAACGACCAATCGAAGTCGATCAGGATGCAAAATGAAGACAAGCGCAAGAGTACATACCGGATACAACTCAAACCCTCGACATGCATGCTGATACCACTCGACCTTTGAGAGTGCACTTGTGGGACTAATTATTTTTATGTATATATTTTATATACACCATATATTTAATTAATTAATTTATGTAGATAATATTCGTAAAGGTAGATTGTTCTCCAAGAAAGGATATTAATTATCCTAGGAAATATCTCTTTGTAAATCTTATTTAAAGAGGTCTCTCATCAATAGAAATGACAATTTACACTCCTTTGAGAAAATCCTATTACCTAATTGCTCAATCAATTTTTAATACTACGTACGCCCCTATATTATATATTGACCCACCTGACTTTAACATTGCATTTGATAATTTTTATGTGTCAAACAAATAACGTTTATACGTGTTTTTATAACTAGTTGGAAAACTCCAACTAGTTTTTGATAGCTAACAAACACACTCTAAAGCTGTTATGGATGCTAACAATCTGCTTCCACTTAAATTAAATTATCTCACCCCTTTGTTACTTATACAAGGATCCGTTTATGTGTGTGTGTCATTGATTGATGTAAGTCTAGTTTTAAAATCGTTGGAATTGTTTGTTAATTAAACTTCGAGTTTTAATTACTTGGTATTTTTTAACACGTTAATTTCGCTATTCATATATCCATATGATATGTACAAAGAAATTAGGATACTGTGTCATTTTTTGATGTCGTTGCATAGTTTCATGGAGAATATATTAATGAAGAATGAACTAATTCATGGAATGGAATGAATAAAAAAATAAAAACTGCTTCAGAGTGGTGACACGGACACCCACTTCCGATGGAAGAGGGAAACAAATATTAAGAAACACGTTTGGGTTCAAGATTGAGAAGGTGGCATGGGTAGGTAAGTCCTTATATTTTAATTAAGTTAATGGATCCTTAATACCTATGTTTGAGATAAGCCGTGCAGGAAATATTACTGATTGATTGACTAGCTACAAATCCAGCATTCTTTCTAGGTGTGGCGTTCCTTTCATGTGTACACCATGTCACCAACCCACTTCCATATATAACGAATACGCGCGCATCTTATGCATTTTGTGCTTCAAGGTTATATATAAATAAATAGCAATAACGTAACGTACTAATTAATAGCTAAGACTAATTGATTTTTTGTTCATTATGTATGTTTTTATCATATATACGAATGTGAAACAGTTTTAACAATTATGCCAAATCGAATTGAGATGCTGCGTATAGAGATGGTTTTAATATATAGAACTAGGTACCTCTGATTCGCTTTCCAAACCCAACTTGTTAACGAGGTACTTGATTAATAACCCAACTGTCATCTTTCCATCTCTGCGCATGCCAACGACATTCAAAGTCAATCAAGAAGCATAAGAGGGGAATAAAGTAAAATTTTCCTGAGGCAAATTTTTTGATCAACTATGTACTTTGGGCATAGGTTAAGAATCTTATAATGGAAATATTTTGTTAAATTCTATTAATTATGGAATGTACTATTTCATAAAAAAAAAACTGTTTTTATAAAATGGGCGAGTATGCTAGGGTGTGTTCCTTGGATCGATTTAGCTTGGCCGCGAATAGAAGAGAGGAACGATGCGTAATGTGGACTAGACCGGCGGAGTGTTGGATTAAGGTCAATATGGACGGGTCGGTTCGTGCTGATGGAACTGCTGCTGCGGGAGGAGTGATTCGTGACAGCGATGGGCGATGACAGGTAGGCTTTGTCCTTTATATTGGTATTTGCACTGTTCCTATGGCTGAGCTTTGGGGCGCCCTTCAAGGTCTTCGTTTAGCTTGGGAACGGGGGTATAGGAGGATTTGTTTGAAAATAGACTCACAACTTGTGTGCCTATTTCTAAGCAAACCTGTGGATCGTTACCATCCCTTATTCAGCCTGGTAGCCCAATGCCAAGGCTTTATTCGTAGGAACTGGATTGTCCAGATCCGACATATTTATAGAGAGGCTAATTATGTTGCTGATTTTCTAACTTCCTTAGCTTTTTCTTTTAGCATAGGTTTTCATGTATTGCTTGACCCGCCGGAGGGTGTTATTACTTTGCTTAATGATGATGTAAGGGGTCGGACTATCCCTCGTTTACTGACTACTTAACCCTTTTTTTATTATTAATAAAATATCTCCTTGAGGGGTCGGACAGTTCGCCTCTCCTTCCAAAAAAAAAAGACCAAATATATAGCTAGCACACTATTTTTTTTGGTAGAAGATAGCTAGCACGCTATTGATGTATAACACAAATGCAATATTAATTATTCCTATATACAGTAAGAAATTTAACTTACTTGATTCTGACATAATTCCGGGCTAGCGGAGGTAAAAACGGCTCCTTTGCTCTGCATGAATTGAAAACAAAAACATCATTACATGACTAGGAGTTGTATTCAATTCAGACGATAGCAGAAATCAAATTTATTATATTCCACCCAATGGATCGATGTACGTATATGTAAAACGTACACTAGTAAAAAAAAACATAAACAAAGATACTAAGGTTGCTTACTGATTGAGAGAGGGTAGAAGCGTAAGCCAAATTCCAGAATGAGGCCTGGGAGGCGGGTCGACGACTCTAATTACATCGGTCGAGGCCCCGCCAGACGACGATGCGGGCTGAAATGGGCTCGGGCTCGGGCTTGGCCGGGGCTGCAAAAAGGACTGGGTGGCGGTTGCATATTGCATCAGCGAAGAGGAATATGACGAAGGCACAGCCAATACTCTGGGATTAGTTGTGGCCCCTTGGGCCGGGCTTCGGTAATTAGCCCAGCCCAGCTGATCGGGTTGTTGTAGCTGATGATGATGCCGATGTGATTGGTAGAACAATATTGGAACTGCTGGGCCGATAGATGGACGCCCAGTAAAGACGGGCGGCGGAGGTGGAGGAGGTAGAAACGCCGCCGTGGTTGTGCCGCCTGGGAGGTAGAGACGCGGCCGCTGTGATGCCGCTGCAGCTTCCGATGAATATGTGTTGTTGTTGTTGTTGGTGTTGTTATGATGGGCATCGGTGGTACTATTGCTGCCACCGATGCCCAATCGTAGCCACTCTTCGCTTGCGTCCAATTCGTTATTATTACGGCGAGTAGGGGGTGGCTGTGTGTTGTTAGAGGTGGATCCGGTTTCATTGGTGGTAATAGTGGCGGAATCTTCCTCATCCGCCATGCTAACTAATGCTTCTCCCCCTATGGAATTGCTATAATACAAGTATCGATCATACCCCGATGTGGCTGCTTCCTCTACGAATCCAAACTTGTTGTTATTGTCGTTGTTGTTGTTGCTGTTGTTGATGTGATGAGTACCTGTACTCGGCCCAAAGATTAAAGGTGAAGTTGCATCCTGATTAATAATATTATCCACAAGGCCACCACAAGTTCCGCCGGTGTTGTACAAGATATTATTATGCTGTTGTAGATGTTGTTGTTGTTTGGAGAAAGTTTGAGCAGGAACCATGGTCATACCCTCCCCGAGTATCCGAACTGCCTCCTGCTTCCTCTCTTCTAATTGCTGTCTTTTTGTGGTTGTTGATGATGGTGGTCTCGACTCTGTTAGCCATGAGACATATATGAGTATCAATTAATGTCAAAACCAGCTCCAGCTGGCTAGCTAAATAGAGATGGGCAAGACTCAAGAGATCGGTGGATTCTCTATAATTAACAAATACTTGAGATATATATATATATATATATATATATATATATATATATATATATATATATATATATATATAAGCATAAGGCACTTACCTAACAAATTAACTCCTTTTGAATGGATTCTTTAATTCCGTTTCCAATACCTAGCTAGCTTGTTGAGGGAGACACAAGAAAGAAACCGAAAGAGAGCTAGAAAGAGAAGAAGAAGAGATCGATGTGGGAGAAGCAGATGTATGGATCAAGGTAATAGGTATAAGTGTATATAAACAAATATGCTTTTGACTTGATTTATTATGGATTTGCAATTATTAAGAATAAAGAATATATGTACATACTATATGTACATACTGGATGGAATACTAGTACAGGTAGTTCATTATAATACAAAGGGTTTCAAAAGCGTGAAGAATATATCATCGGCCAGGCTGAGACGAGCAGCTTTTACAAACTTTTCAACCCATGGACATTGCAACAATCAACAATGTTCCCTTCTTTTTAGAATATTCACAAAAAGACCCTTTTTGGTTACTCACATCCCCTTCCAAAAGCTGTCACTACATCAATTTTATTATTATATACATGCAAATTATAAATGATAGGGATTATTTGAATAGAAAAAAAAATATTTAGTGAACATATTGTGGTCGCAAAAAGCTTGATCATAAACAGGTTAAGAAATCACTAGGTCGCTGAATTTAGCTACTACATACATTAACGATCATGTGGTTGTCATATCACGGACCAGATTTAGGAACCAGGCGCCAATTAATGACTAAGTGGCCGCTAAATAGGTGACCAGATATAGCGACTAATTGGTCGCCAAATCATTGTCATGTAGACGCAAAATCTAGTACGGAGTTTGCGACCAAGTGGTCGCTAGAAACTGAAATATAGTGCACGATCTTGGCGTGTAACTAGGAAATATCGCACAAGATATGGTTAAAATTAGCGTCCACACAATCGCTAAATCTACTATATTTTTTCATTTAATTAGATATATATATATTAATTATTAACAAAAATAATTAAAAATAAATTATATTAATTAAAATATTTACAAAATTAAATCTAAAAACTAAACTAATCCATTCCGTTGGAACCGGGCGGACGAGACCAAGAGGACATTTATATGGAGGCGTTCAATCTGAAGTTGTTGCACCATTTAGTTCTACCGCAGTTCCGTCACTTCAGCATGTAGGGCGGTGTTCTCCAACGTCATTTGTGACACCCGAGGAGGGTGTCTGTCTGGTGCTCTCAATTAATCATTGTAGTAATCGGACACGACATTGCCGAGCTTGAAAACAGAATCTCCCGGTCCCACCCCTCAGGTGATGTCTAGATATGCATCGCACTCGTCCTGAAAGGACGATGGGGTGCCCGATTCGAAGGACCTATGGTGTGAATCTCCGAGGCCCGTGCCTAAACCAAAGACGTGAGAAACCTAAACTAATAATGGCGTGTGGAAATAATAAATAAGCGGACCGCTGTCTATAAAATGCCAATTCGGGCCATACGTGTGTGTGTGTGTGTGTGTATATGAGCAGCTCGAGAGGCGATATCTGTCAACCGCGTTATTGTTGGAAGAAAATAAAATAAGTTGATAATAACTATAGGAATACAAATTAAAATAAGTACAAAAACTACAATTTAAATATACGTACCAACAAAATTTGGGTCTCGCAGTGGGACTTGGAACCGTTGTTGTGGAGGGAAGGATTTACCCGCCGGTTCACTTTCTAATGCTCAGACCTCGACCTCGCTTTAAACTCGGGTGTGTTCCAATACGCCATTCAAAGGTCTGGCATCATTATCAAGTCAACATCTTCCTTGAGTTACGATGCTTCCCGACTTTGCATGTCATTGTATTGGGTCTTGGCATGTTTCTTCCACAGGTTGCTGACGGTCACGAGGTCCATACCAAGCAGAGTGGCGTCCCATCTGAAGTGCATCTAAAATAAAAAAAATAACAATATTTGTAAATAAATTCATAATTTGTAAAGTTAAATGCAAAATCTTACCCTTCAAGCGTCAAACCAACGAGTCTTTGATTCCAAACTCGCAAATTGGAACTCTCAACCTCAATGGTCTGGTTGGTTGGTACATATGTGTGTCGATTACCACAACACTAAACCAGACGACTCCAACCTGTAAAATCTCGACAAACGTGTTAAAGTATATTTAATAAATATGAATTCTAAATAAAAAATGTTTTACAAAGACTTGTTTTCTGACATACTTCCCGTCCGAATTGCTCAAATCAATAATCTGGTTTGGGTCGAGTCTAGTTGATCGTTGATGGGGCAAACCCTGTTGATGCTACCCATCTTGAGAAGTGAGATTCACTCGCGGATCTTGAACTTGGAGAGCGTATTGGGTCTCGTAGAGCGCATAAGAAAGTGATTGGAGACGCGAGGACTTTAGAATTTGAGGGAGAAATAGAGAAGAGATGAGAATTGATCGAATTCAAGGGAGAAAATGATCGAGAGGAAGAGGATAGGAGGTGACGACCAATTGATAAATTCTGGAAAAATTTCGAAAGAGTTTCTTTATTATTAAAATCAAGCGTAGAAATAACAAAGGGGTGTGGCTCCTTATATAGAGGAGGACACGAAACACTAGGAAAGTAAATGGGGTGGAGGCTATGGATAAGCGTGCTAGCGGCCCAATGCCACCAAACCCACTAAACACATACTAAAATAAGCCATTCTATTCTAAGAATGTCTAGCAAGGGGAAATACACTCAAAAAGGAAAAAAAGATAGTAGTTCACGGTGACCATGTCGTGAGTGTCACGACAAGGTAATGACAAGGCCATGGCATGACGCGATAAGGCGCGGACGTGCGCTGGTGCACGCCAAGGGCTGTCGTGCAAGCCGTGTGCGGTGTGGCGAGGCCCTAGGAGTGGGAGAAACTCAAGTGTCAAGGTCTGGTCGTGCCAATGATGGCACGGTGCTCGCACGAACCGAGGGTGGAGTATCACTGGCTAAGGATGATGTCGTGGTCTTGGGAGCGCCATGGAATGGATGGTCTACACCACCGATGATGGTAATGCACATGATCGAAAGTCCGGGCTCTAGTTACGGGTATGTCGGAGCGCACGGATAAGCACTCCTCATGCCCCTTGTCCATAGATGGGGTGACATCGCCCTCCCTCTTGGGTGGGACACGTCCTGGTTTCCTCATCGTGATACTCAGGCTTAACATAGGGAGAGAGATCCGAGACAATAAAGGAAGCGTGAACATTATATTTACCTGGGAGGTCGAGAATGTAGGAGTTATCCCCAATGTGCTTGAGGACTCTAAAGGAAGCGAGAATGTAGGAGTTATCCCCGATGGGATTAAGACGTGTCCCCTGTTTGTCTTCTGAGGGTCGGAAAACCAATCCTTGTGAAGATGCAACTACACCAATTCCCCGGGCTCGAAGGTCAACGAACGACACCCCTTGTTGCGTTGGGCGGCATACTGCTCCGAGCGATTCTCCATCTGGGCCTTGGTGCACTCATTGAGGCGGTGTGTGCTCTCGGCGCGGTTGGCTACGTCGATATGCTCGCAGATCTTGAATGGCTTAGGTACCAAGTCCATGGGCTTACATGGGTTACACACGTAGACAACCTCGAATGAAGGGATTTATCGTCGTGTGATAGAACCTGTTATATGCAAACTCAACATGACACAATAAGTCCTCTCAACGGCGTGGGTTAGCCTTGAGCATCGTCTGAAGAAGGGATTGGTCACATTAGTATGACCATCGGTCTGGGGGTAATAAGTAGTAGGGAAAAGGAGACGTGTACCTAGCTTCCCCCAAAGCGTTCTCCAAAATTAGCTACAGAATTTGGTATCCTTATCACTAACAATAGTTCGAGGGACACCATGTAACTTCACCACGTCCTCAAAGAACAAGTTCATGATGTCAACTGTGTTGTTGTTCCCTTTGCAAGTAATGAAGTAGGCCATCTTAGTGAAGCGGCCCACGACTAACAAGATACAATCTTTACCGCACCTCGACATTGGAAGTCTCGTAATAAAATCCATTAAAAGATCTTCCCACGAGGCATCCAGGATAGGAAGAGGCGTGTATAAACCGTGTGGGTTAGACCGAAACATAGCTGTTTGGCACGACACACAACCCTAACAATATTTTTTCACATCTCTAGCGATATGTGGCCAAAAGAAATGCTCACGAAATGTTGCCAATGTTTTGGCAATGCCAAAGTGGTCTCGACCATCATTAGCCTCTTTCAACAACAAGTGTTGGTTTTAGGATAAGTAGAATAGTATGTTTGCAAAGTTAAGTTGAAGTAATGTCGACCCTTTTATATCCAAAAGGATAGTCAAGGCGGTTTGAGTAGACCCCTTAAGGTAATCTCGTTGGGTGTAGACCACTACGATAATCACCACCGACTATTTATAACATTTATAAAGATGACATGGATAATGGGAACGAGTCACTCAATTAGATCGAGCTTTACATCAACGAATATTGCCTCTATTCCATTCCAAGGGTAGTACACAATATTGTTGTGGGATAAAACGTTCCAACAACAACAATAGAAAACGTTGGCAAAACCATTTCCATTAAGAACACACAAATCTTATTCGAACCTTGAGATTCTTCCTTGATCTTGACTTGAGAGAATTAATGCATGATACCCACCGAAAAGTGTTTTTTTTCGTGTGAACTCTGCTTTGGAACCACGCCCAAACCCATTGAATTTTTTTTGCAAATGTATCCCAACATGGACGCCCATCATGCCTTTATATAGGCAAGTATATGGCTATTCAAAATCAGTTATGGAGTGGTTATAGGAAGTTAGAGGAGTTAGAGATGTTGACAGAATCTTAGAGAGAATTTAGAAAGTTGGTTAGGAGGTTTCTCTCCCCATAACTACCTTCATCCTTATCCAAACTTCTCTCTTACTATCCTTATATGGACGGCCAAAAGAGCCCTAATTCAGCCCAAAATATATATACCATCCAAAAATCATCCTAGAAAGTCCCATGAAGTTGGTCCAAAATGCTTTAGACAAAGCCCATCATAAAGCATAAAAGCAAGCCCAAGATGGCTATCCATTTGGCCCAAAATTCAGCCCTTGGGACCTGTCCATCAGTAGAATCATTAGTACTTAAATGAGTCGGCGACTCCTGCGCAGTCGTCGACTTTGAGTAATAAAGCAGCGGAATAATTAGACAGTAAAATAAACGTTACCAATATTCAATGACAAGCGATGTATAGTGGAAACTCCTTGTAAACCAACTAGTTTACTTGGAGAAAAACCACTCCCTTCCAAGTTTCTCAGTTGGTCAGATTTCAAGAGTCCTTAGACTCGCTCTATTGATTTCTTGAGTGATTACAAAGCTCTCCCGTGTACAAGAATGAATCCCACACCCTTGAACCACGCTCTACCTTTGTACTCACACTCTCAATCTCACGCTATGCCTAAGATCTCTCGACACACCACTTGTACGAATCACACGCACAAGTATTCTCTTTCTTTCTTACACACAATATTGAAATGACGCTCAAGAGTCTTACCATTAACCTAAACAGTAGGGTATTTAAACTAAGGTAAGAGATATCTCGTGTATATTATTTCCAATTCGGTTATGGAAACAATATACACTCAATCGTTTATAAATACTTCCGAATATACATTTACGCACACTAAGAAATATTCTAGGAGAATCAAATTATCTTCATCTTGATTTTAGCACTCTTTTGTGATGACGTTCTCCTAAAATAGAACGACATAACTGTCTTCAATTATACGCACATAAGCTGTGCGTTCCTTCCTTAAATAGATCACTTCGCCAGCTGGTCACGTAAGTGACTTTGCCAAGTCGCCGACTCGACTTGCAAACTCAAGGTCACTAACACTGGAACCATCAAAAATCAACCTTTTATCTTCAAACAAATTCCCCCTTTTTGATGGTGACAAAAAACCTGTTCTGATAAAAGCTATGCATCATACAAAGCATACCTACAGTAAAAAGAGCAAAGCACAAAAACCATAAGAAGTCCCCCAAGCTTAGTAACCACACGATTTCAGTATTTTGATCCTCCTGATAAATCTATTCCCCCGGTTAATTCCCCCTTTTGGCATCATCAAAAAGATTGCTAATGTAACATCCCCGACCAAAGTGCATACGTCATATTGCATTCATATCATATTAAGAGTATATGAATAGTATATTGACATGATATATAGTGAATTTTTAAATGTAATATTTATTTTCTACTTAAATTTGTTATATTTTAAAAAGTTTTTAACAAAAAATTAATTATTAATTATTTTAGAGTAAAGTTTGTAGTAAAGAAGTTTTGAGGGTGAAAATTATAATTATAACATAAGTTTTGCCGACTTCTTTGATTTAGCCGACTCTTTGGCATATAAATGCTACTAGTGAATTGATTCTTCAATAGGAAGAAAACGAAGAAGATAAAAAAAAACGAGACTTTGTTGGTTTTAAAAAAAACGAGAGTGTAAGGAATTTTGTTGTTTTTGTTGGGTTCAGTACAAGATCTCTTCTATCGGGTTTTAATTTCGAAGTACAAGCGCGATTTGGTAAGTTTTAATTAGTTAATGGTTTATCTGGATTTTCCTAATTTTTCCAGATCTAGATCTACAGTTGCTTTTGTTTGAGAAATCAGTTGATCTATAGTTTTCAAAACGGTGTTTTCGATATCGGATTTATATTCGATAAACGATTTCTGAGTATTTTTAGGGTTTTGTTTTGTAAGGATATTAGGGAGACCTTTGATCAAGTTTTTCAGAATGGTTTGAACTAGAAAGATGTTCTTCTATATATATAGTTTATTGTTGTCAAGTTTTAAAGGATTTGGAATTATGCATAAGAAGTTATAATGCATTCTGGCATTTCATTGCATTTGGGGTTGGAGTTTGTAAGAGTAAATAACCTAATTTGCATTGGGTTACATATAGGAGCCCAAGTAATAGACCGTGTTCGGAGTCAAGGGAGAGAAATATAATATCTGCCTTAAACAGGTAAGTATAGACCGAAGATTCAACCCTATGTGCTATATGGATATATGAACTATATGAGCTATATGGATATATTTGCTATATGTGTTATATGGATTAGGGTTTAGGGTTTAGGGTTTAGGGTTTAGGGTAATTTCCAGAGTTATTTGCACATAAAGTATGATAGTAGATGACATATGATACCAGATTACAAGATGCACTTGATTGCATAGCATATTGCATGAGATTAAAAGGACATGTGACTGTCTCGCCCTGAATTATATTATAGGATCTACGGGTCATACAAGATCTTTGGATCCATACAGGATTTACGGATCATACAGGACCTACGTGTCATAACAGGGACCATAAGAGTTCATATACAGTAAACCTGGGGCAGATTCAGGCTTGAATAGTTCACAGAATAATAAATCGGATACATCAGCATTTGCATTTGCATAGTAAATTCATGTATGACATATATAATATGTATATTGATCAATTGATTGGCATTGTGTGAAATAATTGATGATGGTTTATATTCACTGAGTATGCGACTCATGTAAATCGAAAAACATTTTTTCAGGTTCAGCTAGTTCTTACCGATGTGTGTCTCTGTTAGAGGTCACATTCATACAGGTCGGTCGGATGAAGCTCAATGCAACCTTCTCCTCCTCATTTTGCATCATAGACATATGGGTTGTAATAGATGTTTTAGTATAAGAAGTAACTACTTATGTGTGTGTGTGCGCAACTCTTTATGGTTGTTATTTTCTGCTTTATGCTTATATGGATAGTTGTTATATGTTTATATGTGAAATAAGTTATTACTAAGTATACTTCATAGGGTATAAGGGTGTCACAGCTAAAACATGACAAGAAATCAGAGGCAAATATAGAAACTTAAAACATAATATCAAAAAAGTCATAAAAAGTCATCCACCAAGATAAGAGAAAATGTACGATGCAAACACAAACAATTCAGAGATGCAATACTACCAAATCGAACTAAAAAGAATCTTTTTAAATTGGGGGAATAATGTGGAAGGGATAGAAAGAGAGGGGTAGAGAAGGCCATGAGTGTGCGACAGTCACTGACATCAGGCTCCAAAGTCATTGAGCCGCTCCTCTATTCCATTAAGCTCTGAAAGTGCATTGCCGACCATGCTCTAAAGCTTCTCGATCATCCCCTTCAGAATCATATTCTGCTCCCTAATATCCTTCAATTCATTATTCGCTGGAGCAGATTTAGTTCCTTCTTCCGGGTGATCCTTGTCACTAACTTTAGACGTCTTCGACACCCATTGTCCATCAACGCAGTTCCATCCAAACTTCTGGATCATTTCTTTGTTGAGAACTCTGGCGTTGAGGACGTCACCACCATCCACATAAACCTTATGCTCATACATCATCAAAGCAATAAACATGCCATAAGGAAGTGCATGCTTAGCCGTTTCAAGCACATGCTTCATGTGAAGCATCATTAGTCGTGGCTTTTTGATGGTGACAAACAACCTGTTCTGATAAAAGCTATGCAACTTACAAAGCATAACTACAATAAAAAGAGCAAAGCACAAAAACCATAAAAAGTCCCCCCAAGCTTAGTAACCACACGATTTCAGTATTTTGATCCTCCTGATAAATCTGTTCCCCTGGTTAATCCCCCCTTTTGGCATCATCAAAAAGATTGCTAAAACAGGACAAGAAATCAGAGGCAAATATAGAAACTTAAAACATAATATCAAAACATTCATAAAAAGTCATCCACCAAGACAAGAGAAAATGTACGATGCAAACACAAACAATTCAAAGATGTAGTACAACCAAATCGAACTGAAAAGAATCTTTTTAAACTGAGGGAATAATGTGGAAGGGATAGAAAGAGAGGGGTAGAGAAGGCCATGAGTGTGCGACAGTCACTAACATCAAGCTCCAAAGTCATTAAGCCGCTCCTCTATTCCATTAAGCTTTGAAAGTGCATTGTCGACCATGCTCTGAAACTTCTGGATCATCCCCTTCAGAATCATATTCTGCTCCCTGATATCCTTCAATTCATTGTTCGCTGGAGTAGATTTAGTTCCTTCTTCCGGGTAATCCTTGTCACTGACTTCAGACGTCTTCGACACCCATTGTCCATCAACCCAGTTCCATCCAAACTTCCTGATGATTTCTTTGTTGAGAACTCTGGTGTTGAGGACATCACAACCATCCACATAAACCTTATGCTCATATATACATCATCAAAGCAATCAACATGCCATAAGGAAGTGCATGCTTAGCAGTTTCAAGCACATGCTTCATGTGAAGCATCATTAGACGTGGCTTTTGGATGATGACAAACAACCTATTCTGATAAAAGTTATGCAGCATACAAAGCATAACTACAGTAAAAAGAGCAAAGCACAAAAACCATAAAAAGTCCCCCTAAGCTTCGTAACCACACGATTTCAGTATTTTGATCCTCTTGATAAATCAATTCCCCCAATTAATTCCCCGTTTTGGCATCAGAAAATAGATTGCTAAAATAGGACAAGAAATAAGAGGCAAATATAGAAACTTAAAACATAATATCAAAACAGTCACAAAAAGTCATACACCATGACAAGAGAAAAAGTACGATGCAAACACAAACAATTCAAAGATGCAGTACAACCAAATGGAACTGAATAGAATCTTTTTAAACTGAGGGAATAATGTGGAAGGGATAGAAAGAGAGGGGTAGAGAAGGCCATGAATGTGCGACAGTCTCTGATATCAGGCTCCAAAGTCATTGAGCCGCTCCTCTATTCCATTAAGCTTTGAAAGTGCATTGCCGACCATGCTCTAAAGCTTCTCGATCATCCCCTTCGGAATCATATTCTGCTCCCTAATATCCTTTAATTCATTTTTCGCTAGAGCAGATTTAGTTCCTTCTTCCGGGTGATCCTTGTCACTGACTTCAGACGTCTTCGACACCCATTGTCCATCAACCCAGTTCCATCCAAACTTCTTGATCATTTCTTTGTTGAGAACTCTGGTGTTGAGGACGTCACCACCATCCACATAAACCTTATCCTCATACATCATTAAAGCAATCAACATGCCATAAGGAAGTGCATGCTTAGCCGTTTCAAGCACATGCTTCATGTGAAGCATTATTAGTCGTGGCTTTTTGATGGTGACAAACAACCTGTTATGATAAAAGCTATGCAACATACAAAGCATAACTATAGTAAAACGAACAAAGCACAAAAACCATAAAAGTCCCCCCTAAGCTTAGTAACCACACGATTTCAGTATTTTGATCCTCTTGATAAATCTATTCCCCCGGTTAATTCCCCCTTTTGGCATCATAAAAAATATTGCTAAAACAGGACAAGAAATCAGAGGCAAAAATAGAAACTTAAAACATAATATCAAAACAGTCATAAAAAGTCATCCACCAAGACAAAAGAAAATGTACGATGCAAACACAAACATTTCAGAGATGCAGTACAACCAAATCGTACTGAAAAGAATCTTTTTAAACTGAGGGAATAATGTGGAAGGGATAGAAAGAGAGGGGTAGAGAAGGCCATGAGTGTGCGACAGTCACTAACATCAGGCTCCAAAGTCATTAAGCCGCTCCTCTATTCCATTAGGCTTTGAAAGTGCATTGTCGACCATGCTCTGAAGCTTCTCGATCATCCCCTTCAGAATCATATTTTGCTCCCTGATATCCTTCAATTCATTGTTCGCTGGAGCAGATTTAGTTCCTTCTTCCGGGTGATCCTTGTCACTGACTTCAGACGTCTTCGACACCCATTGTCCATCAACCCAGTTCCATCCAAACTTCCTGATGATTTCTTTGTTGAGAACTCTAGTGTTGAGGACGTCACAACCATCCACATAAACCTTATGCTCATATATACATCATCAAAGCAATCAACATGCCATAAGGAAGTGCATGCTTAGCAGTTTCAAGCACATGCTTCATGTGAAGCATCATTAGACGTGGCTTTTTGATGGTGACAAACAACCTGTTCTGATAAAAGCTATGCAACATACAAAGCATAACTACAGTAAAAAGAGCAAAGCACAAAAACCATAAAAAGTCCCCCTAAGCTTAGTAACCACACGATTTCAGTATTTTGATCCTCCTGATAAATCTATTCCCGCAATTAATTCCCCCTTTTGGCATCAGAAAAAAGATTGCTAAAATAGGACAAGAAATAAGAGGCAAATATAGAAACTTAAAACATAATATCAAAACAGTCATAAAAAGTCATCCACCATGACAAGAGAAAATGTACGATGCAAACATAAACAATTCAAAGATGCAGTACAACCAAATGGAACTGAATAGAATCTTTTTAAACTGAGGGAATAATGTGGAAGGGATAGGTAGAGAGGGGTAGAGAAGGCCATGAGTGTGCGACAGTCACTGACATCAGGCTCCAAAGTCATTGAGCCGCTCCTCTATTCCATTAAGCTTTGAAAGTGCATTGCCGACCATGCTCTAAAGCTTCTCGATCATCCCCTTCGGAATCATATTCTGCTCCCTAATATCCTTCAATTCATTTTTCGCTAGAGCAGATTTAGTTCCTTCTTCCGGGTGATCCTTGTCACTGACTTCAGACGTCTTCGACACCCATTGTCCATCAACCCAGTTCCATCCAAACTTCTTGATCATTTCTTTGTTGAGAACTCTGGTGTTGAGGACGTCACCACCATCCACATAAACCTTATCCTCATACATCATCCAAGCAATCAACATGCCATAATGAAGTGCATGCTTAGCAGTTTCAAGCACATGCTTCATGTGAAGCATCATTAGACGTGGCTTTTTGATGGTGACAAACAACCTGTTCTGATAAAAGCTATGCAGCATACAAAGCATAACTACAGTAAAATGAGCAAAGCACAAAAACCATAAAAAGTACCCCTAAGCTTAGTAACCACACGATTTCAGTATTTTGATCCTCTTGATAAATCTATTCCCCCGGTTAATTCCCCCTTTTGGCATCATCAAAAAGATTGCTAAAACAGGACAAGAAATTAGAGGCAAATATAGAAACTTAAAACATAATATCAAAACAGTCATAAAAAGTCATCCACCAAGACAAGAGAAAATGTACGATGCAAACACAAACATTTCAGAGATGCAGTACAACCAAATCGAACTAAAAAGAATCTTTTTAAACTGAGGGAATAATGTGGAAGGGATAGAAAGAGAGGGGTAGAGAAGGCCATGAGTGTGTGACAGTCACTGACATCAGGCTCCAAAGTCATTAAGCCGCTCCTCTATTCCATTAGGCTTTGAAAGTGCATTGTCGACCATGCTCTGAAGCTTCTCGATCATCCCCTTCAGAATCATATTCTGCTCCCTGATATCCTTCAATTCATTGTTCGCTGGAGCAGATTTAGTTCCTTCTTCCGGGTGATCCTTGTCACTGACTTTAGACGTCTTCGACACCCATTGTCCATCAACCCAGTTCCATCCAAACTTCCTGATAATTTCTTTGTTGAGAACTCTAGTGTTGAGGACGTCACCACCATCCACATAAGCCTTATACTCATATATACATCATCAAAGCAATCAACATGCCATAAAGAAGTGCACGCTTAGCACTTTCAAGCACATGCTTCATGTGAAGCATCATTAGACGTGACTTTTTGATGGTGACAAACAACCTGTTCTGATAAAAGCTATGCAACATACAAAGCATAACTGCAGTAAAAAGAGCAAAGCACAAAAACCATAAAAAGTCCCCCCTAAGCTTAGTAACCACACGATTTCAGTATTTTGATGCTCCTGATAAATCTATTCCCCAGTTAATTCCCCCTTTTGGCATCATAAAAAAGATTGCTAAAATAGGACAAGAAATCAGAGGAAAATATAGAAACTTAAAACATAATATCAAAACAGTCATAAAAAGTCATCCACCAAGACAAGAGAAAATGTACGATGCAAACACAAACAATTCAGAGATGCAGTACAACCAAATCGAACTAAAGAGAATCTTTTTAAACTGAGGGAATAATGTGGAAGGGATAGAAACACAGGGGTAGAGAAGGCCATAAGTGTGCGACAGTCACTGACATCAGGCTCCAAAGTCATTAAGCCGCTCCTCTATTCCATTAATCTTTGTAAGTGCATTGCCGACCATGCTTTGAAGCTTCTTGATCATCCCCTTCAGAATCATATTCTGCTCCTTGATATCCTTCAATTCATTGTTCGCTGGAGTAGATTTATTTCCTTCTTCCGGGTGATCCTTGTCACTGACTTTAAACGTCTTCGACACCCATTGTCCATCAACCCAGTTCCATCCAAACTTCATGATCATATCTTTGTTGAGAACTCTGGTATTGAGAACGTCACCACCATCCACATAAACCTTATGCTCATACATCATCAAAGCAATCAACATGCGATAAGGAAGTGCATGCTTAGCAGTTTCAAGCTCATGCTTCATATGAAGCATCATTAGTCGTGGCATGTTAACCTTCTTCCCCTTGATAATCTTCTCCATGACCAGCAGATCTTGAATGGAGGCAGCATTCTTTTTGAGTTCCCTTGGAAGCAGGTTGCTGATGAGATAATTGAACATCACCTTCTTTTCAATTCCCATCTTGTTGACCAGGTAGGGATTGGTGAAATTATCATCACTGTCAGTGACAGTTCTGATGATCTCACGGTCATCGACCCCTTCCTGCCAACCTCCTTTGTAGTACTCAGCAAAACCTTCATGAGGAATCTCCAAAATGTCACTGACATCCTTGCTAGTGAAGGAGTACGTCTTCTTATCAACCATGTACCTCCCTATAGTCATATTCCGTGTATCCTCAATCGCCAGGGACTCATAAAACATCTTGACCATCTGCGGGTTGTACTTATGCTCCCACTGCACTAACCTATCCCATTTTTGCTTTTTCAACTAGTCGGTGACCTTGGTCAGTTTGAATTCTTTTAAGAAATTTTCTTCCCACAACAGATCTTTAGTAAACTCCCTAGACGACATGTCAACAATCACACTAGTCTTCCTACTTTTCTTGCTAGATCCAACAACAGATTTTGGAGATCTCCCCCTTTTCTTCCTAGTGACCTTCTCAAAAAAAGAAGAGTCACCTCCCTCTGAGGCAGCCTCAGGGGTTTCCAACCCCTTGCCCTTCTTGGCTTTAAGAGCCACATCCGTGGCTCTAGCGCTTGCTGATCTGGTTTTGGGGCAAAAGGGAGGAGGCATTTCTATTTCATCATCCTTGAGCAAATCAGAATCATCTCCAAACAAATTTTTCTCTAAATTCCTCTTGATAGAATCACCATATTTGGATTTTTTAGATACCAAGATGGAATCAGAACGTGTGCCTTCCTTAGAAGTTTCTATTGGTTTCTTTTGGGAGATTTCCTTGTCAGAAGCCTTGTCGACATTTTCCACACCAATATCTATGTCAATGACTTTTGGAGAGTCATTGGCAGCCTTTGATTGATCATCTGAAGATAGCCGTTGTTTCTCCTCTGTCTTGGCACACGCTTGTGTGCCTTCCATTTCAACGTCCACAACCTCTTCTTCTTTTTCTTCCTCAAAAGACCCAACAACCTTCGCCGTGTCCTCAAAATCCATTGACTCCAAAGTCGGAGTCTTCACTCTCTCTTCCTCTACAATCTCTCTATCAGAGGGTTTGGGTGTAGAGGAGTCACCAGTTTCTAGAATAACCACCCGTTGTGCTCTTTGGCGTTGTATTCTAGATTCCGGTGAGAGGGTTAGGGTTTCGATTTCAATTTGTGGAGATGGAGGGTTTAGAGATTTTTCAGTTGGAATAGGAGATGAGGGTGTTGATTTTGGAGGAGAAGGGTTTGGATACTGGTTGTCAAATTACAAGATCTTCTCTTTCGTCCTTTTTAAAATAAACTTTCCAAGTTCACAAAAGATACTGTTAAGCCATGATCTTTTTCTCACGCCAGAAACCACAGTCAATGACCTTGATCAAGTCGGCGACATCAATCACAAACTTGCTTTCTTCAAATGTCCATGACTTTTGCACACTACATGACTTTCTCTTAAAGAACCTACTTGGCGTAAGGGTTGCACATGGAGTGCCAAAGCAAACCAAGTATGAAGCTTTATTTTTGAGGATTTGTTGATCATGATGAGAAGTCTCCGTTTTATAAAGAAATTGAAAAAAAGGGCTCATAGAGACTCTCAAAACATGATAGTTCAGGGACATGCATTAGAATCAACCATCATTTGGGCTTGTAATGAGGGTTAAGATCATCAAGTTGATTCTTTTGGGCTAAAACAAAGAGCTGAAAAAGGTTGCATACATACTGAATGTAGTTAGAGTCACCGACAAGTCAAATGCATGGGATTTCCTAAACATGATGTCTATCAAGAATGCAAAGATTTATACTATAAAAGCATGACTTCAACACATATGTAAATCAATCAATTCTAGCCAATCATTGAGGGAATTCATGTAGGGAAATAGATCATTGAAGAGAGATCATACCTAATTCCATGCGGAGTTGTTCGAAGGGTTCACGATTCAAGGCCTTTGTAAAGATGTTTGCCCTTTGATCACTTTTTCTACAAAATTCCATAGTGACCATGCCTTTTTCAGCACAATCTCAATGAAAGTGGTGCCTTATCTCGATATGCTTTGTCTGTGAATGTTGCACTTGATTATTTGAGATGTTGATTGCAGTAGTGTTGTCACATAGTATGGGCACTGACCCACACTTTACACCATAGTCACTAAGTTGTTGTTTGATCCATAAGAGTTGTGAGCAACATGCTGCAACTGCAATATACTCTGCTTCCGCCGTTGATAGAGCTCAAAATTTTGCTTTCTTGATCCCCATGAGACAAGACAAGGCCCAAGAAATTGAGCCATCCCTGAAGTACTTTTTCTATCAACACGATTTCCAACAAAATCAGCATCTGTGTAGCCGACAAGTTCAAAATCAAATCCTCTTGGATACCATAAACACAGATTGTCAGTCCCCTTAAGATACCGAATGATTCTCTTAACAAATTTCAAGTGGGAATCTCTTGGATTAGCTTGAAATCTAGCACATAGGAAAACTCCAAACACAATATCAGGTCTACTCACTGTAAGATAGAGCAATGATCCAATCATATCCCGATACATAATGGCATTGAATTCTGGATCCTTGTCATCTTTTCCAAGTGAGGTAGTCGGCGACATGGGAGTATCAAAAGGTTTGGCATTTTCAAGACCAAACTTTTTACATTCTCTAAGATACTTTTGTTGATGTACTCGTGTGCCATCCTCACTTTGAACAACTTGAAGTCCTAAAAAGAACTTGAGCTCACCGACCATACTCATTTCAAACTCACTAGACATGAGGTCAACGAACTTCATCACCAGCTTGTCGTCTGTTGAACCAAAGATGATGTCATCGACATAGACCTGAACAACCAGAGTATGGCTTCCTTCCTTCAATAAGAACAGAGTCTTGTCAACCTCTCCTTAAACATAACCATATTGAATCAAGAATTGAGACAAGTGATCATACCAAGCACGCGATGCTTTCTTCAATCCATAAAGAGCTTTGTCCAATTTGTAGACATGATACGGGTGGGCGACATCCTCAAAACCCGGAGTCTGTTCAACATACACCTCTTCTTTTAGATATCCATTCAAGAATGCAGTCTTGACATCCATTTGATGTAGCTTGATTCCATGATGCGCAGAATAGGCAATGAGCAATCGTATAGCTTCAAGACAAGCCACTAGAGCAAACGTCTCATCATAGTCAATGCCCTCCTACTGATTGTATCCCTTAACTACCAGCATTGCTTTGTTTCTGACCATATTTCCTTCATCATCCAACTTATTTTTGAACACCCATCATGTTTCAATTACAGATCTTTCCTTTGTCCTTGGGACCAAATGCCAAACCTTGTTTCTTTCAAACTGATGAAGTTCCTCTTGCATGGCACTGACCTAATCCGAATCTTTCAACGCCTGTTCAACATTTTTAGGCTCCAACATTGAGATAAAAGCATTGAAGCAAAGAAATTGTTTAGAGAAGATCTGGTTTGCACACCCTTTGAGAAATCAGTGAGGATGTTAGTGACAGGATGAACACTTTTCTGTTGATAGTTCCTGACCAGCAGATTTGTCAAGTCATTGACTTGAGTTTGAGGCGTTCTCTCTGAGTCTTCTTCTGAGTTTTCCGATCTTGGGCTTCTCTCAGGTGTTTTCTCATCATCGGAATCACTGCCACTTGAACTTTGTTTTTTACTCATTTCTAATGTTCTATCTGAGTCGGTGACACCAGCATTGTCACTTACTACCAGTTTTTTCTGCGTTGTGGCAACTGGAAGTGAGTGATCTTGAACCAGATTGTACCCTTGATCACCATCATCAAAATCTTCAATCATCGAACCTCCCATTGTGTTCTCATCAAACACGACATGAACACTTTCCTCAATTTTCCTTGTCCTTTTGTTGAACACTTTGTATGCTTTACTGTGAGGAGAATAGCCTACAAAAGTGTCAACATCGCTTCTTGGATCAAGTTTTCCCAGACTATCCTTGCCATTATTGTGAACATAGCATTTGCCTCCAAAGGTGCGCAAGTGGGTGACACTGGGCTTGACTCCTCTAAGCAATTCATAAGGTGTTTTTCCAAGAAGTGGACGAAGCATGGATCGATTCATGACATAGCAAGATTCATTAATAGCTTCACCCCAGAAATTCCTTAGGAGACCACTTGAGATAAGCATGGTCCGTGACATGTTCTCCAAGGCACGATTCTTCCTCTCAACCACGCCATTTTGTTGAGGATTTGTTGGCGCTGAGAAGTTGTGACTTATGCCATTTTCTTGCAAAAAGACAGAAACTCAGAGTTGTCAAATTCCGTTCCATGATCTGATCTGAATGATACAAGAGCAACTCCAAGCTTTTCCTCAACAACCTTCACCCATGCTTCAAATTCTTCAAATACTTGATCTTTGGAAGATAGAAAGATTGTCCATGTATACCGTAAAAAATCATCAACAATTACAAATATATAGCTATTTCCTCCACGACTTTGGACTCGAATGGGACCACATAAATCAATATGAATAAGCTCTAATGGTCTAGTGGTACTTACCTCCTTCTTGGATTGAAAAGATGACTTCACCTGCTTACCTCTTACACATGTTTCACAAACTTCATGCTTGTTTGAATCTATTTTGGGCAGCCCTCTAACCAGTTCATGCCTATGAAGTTTGTCAAGTAGTTGAAAACTCGCATGACCAAATCTTTTGTGCTAGAGGTCCGCGACATCTGCAACTGTTCTAAGACATAGTTTTTCTTCAGGTTCGAAACAGGGGTCCACCTTGTAAAGACTGTTTTCACACACCCCTTTCAGAAGAGTCTTTCCTAAATTAATCTCTTGTACCTGACAACCATTCCTATAAAAACAACTTGATATTTTCCATCAGCACAAATTTGGGAAACACTTAGAAGCTTAAAACTGAGATTATCAACTAAATTTACATTGTCTATAGTTAGCTTATCTGAAAATTTTACCGTACCAATACTAGAAATACCACCTTTACTATTTTTGCCGAAGGTAATCTTACCTCCCTTGTATTCTTGAAGTGAGATGAAATCCCTGGGGTTTCTCGACATATGAGTTGAGCATGCACTATCAATAAACCAGGGCTCCTTGTCACCCACTTCAAGATGCGTTGAAAGAATTAGTTCTTACAAACCCAGAGTTGTTTAACTCCTTTGGGTTTGGCAACATAGTAATTCCTAGGACAACATTTGTCACAAATTGCACACACAGATCCTAGAGTGTAGTCAGTGACAGTGGGTCTGCCATGACTGTCATTCAAAGTTTGTGACCTTGCATTTTCATCATCTCTTGCCTTTTTGTGACAATCATTTTTGTAGTGACCAGGCTTGCCGCAATACCAACATATTCCGTGGGACTTTAGGGAAACATATTTGCTATAGCCCGGGTAGGTGAGTTTGTTGTTGATGCGTGATTGAATGTCAATTTGTGAGGGAGCTGAGTTCTGAGTTTGTTTCTACCATATTTTGTGCACCTTTTGATCAGGATACCACTGTTGCTTCCCTTTGTCTTGATTGGCCACCACATGAGTAGAACAACTTGCATTGTCACTACCCATAGGAGCTTTACCTTTAGACACAAGGGGAGTATGATTAGTACCCTGAGTGTTGGATGCACAAGCATATCCAATCCCAGACCTATCAACCTCTTTCACAAATTTCCTTTTATAGTCATTTCTTACATTCTGAGCCTTTTCAGCAACAAACTCATCTAGCCACTTTTTGTATTTAGTCTCATCATTAATCTTTTGGTCCTCTAGATCTTTAGACAACTTAGCTTACCTAGCCTGAGCATAAGCCTTTCACCTTCTAGGTCAGTGACTTATTTTTCCAAGTCATTAACTTGTTTTTGCAAGTCAACGACTTGGTTCTTTGAATCTGAGCATGACTCACAAGTCATTGACTTAGGAGATTAAATCTTTCTAATTCAATTGCCTTAGAAGAACAGTGTTTCTTATCATCGATGACATTGGAGATTGTTTCTTCATTATCTTCTAATTTTTCTCTCAACTCAGTGACCCGAGTTCTAAGCTTTTCAATGATAGCAATCAACTGTTCTCTAGATTTTTTGGGTAAAAGAAAAGAGAGTTAAGAGTCATTTACCTATTGGTATGATTTGTCTTCAATGGCCATGGAACACTTTCCTCTTTCTGGCGCCACTTCATCATCATCATCAGACATGTCCCAAGTTGCCACCATACCTTTATCAGCTTCTCCACTTTTTCTTTTTGGACATTGCTTGGCAAAGTGTCCTCTAGCCTGACATTGATAGCATATGACATCCTTCATATCCTTCCCTTCTTTGGTTGACTCTGGAGCCTTCATGGAATCTTTGTTGCGACTCCACAATCTCTTCATAGCCTTAGAGATGAGAGAAACATCCTCATCTATTCCTTCAGTGTCGTCGTCTCCTTGAGCCAAGTCAAAGGCTCTTTAAACCTTAAGAGCAATGTTCTTAACTTTCTCTGAGTCGAGTATCTCAACTCTTCTTTGTTGAATCTCTCCATACATGGTTAGTTATTCAACAAGATCTTCCAAGGTCAGCGACATGGTTTCCTTTTGAGTGAGAAGAGACGAAGCAATGTTGTCCCAACTCTTGTTCAATCCCTAGATCAACTTGTCGGTTAGTTTCCATTGAGGAATTTCCTCACCAAGAAACTCTAACTAATTTAGGATTATTTGAAATTTGGAATAATAATCACGAAGAGATTCTCCTTTTCCTTGAAAGATGTTGTCATATTCTGCTCCGAGACTGATGATCCGGTCCTTCTTCACATCATCATTGCCTTGATGAAGTCTTTTGAGGGCATCCCAAATTTCTTTTGCCATTTTTCTCAAGCTTTTTGAAATCCACATCATCATATTCATCTGTGGTCTTTTCAATCTTTCCATCCTTTCCAAGAAAGGTTTTTGGACCCAATTCAATCACTTTCCATAGTTGACCATCAAGTGAGCAGATGTGGGTCTTCATCTGTTCAACCTACTAGTCGTACTCTCCGACCTTGAGAATTGGAGGTTTCCAGAAAGAGTCACTATAAAAACACAATCTAGAGCCTTCGCTTTGATACCAATTGTAGGATCGTTAGTACTTAAACGAGTCGGCGACTCCTGCGAAGTCGTCGACTTTGAGTAATAAAGCAGCGGAATAATTAGACAGTAAAATAAACGTTACCAATAGTCAATGACAAGCGATGTATAGTGGAAACTCCTTGTAAACCAACTAGTTTAATTGGAGAAAAACCACTCCATTCCAAGTTTCTCACTTGGTCGGATTTCAAGAGTCCTTAGACTCGTTCTATTGATTTCTTGAGTGATTACAAAGCTCTCCCGTGTACTAGAATGAATCCCACACCCTTGAACCACGCTCTACCTTTGCACTCACACTCTCAATCTCACGCTATGCCTAAGATCTCTCGAAATTACTTCGACTATCGTCTAAGCGTATCGTCTAAGCGTAAGCACAACAAGCAATTCAAAGGATAAAAGGCAATCAAAGACTCAACACATTCATTCAGACATGCACAACTATGTCGGGTTTTCAACCCCAACCCTGGATAAAAAAACTACTCACTCTTCATTGAAATAAAGCAAATAACTTTAATCAAAGAGAACATTGAATGCAAAACTAAACTTACTTGAAATTGAAAATATCGTCTTACAATCTTGTGGAATCCAAAAATAAACCGAAGAACAAACTAACAAGAGCTCGATCACTGAACTACTCCTCTCTCACGATCGAACCAGTCCGACTCTCTCCCTCTCTCGACTTCTCCTAAAACTAGCGTCTATCCCCCCTTACCAAGGCTTAGAACAAGGGTATTTATACTAAGAAATCTATCTATAAAATACCTAAAGGATATAAACATAACCTACTTAAAAGATAACAAGATAAAAGATATAATTTCCGAAAGTCGGTTGTGCCCCCACCGACACGGGTCCCTCGTTAACGACCTGTACAGGGTCGGTAGACTTCGCTGAATCCATTACAAAAACTCCATCTTTTCAGCCTCGTTAACGACCTTCATAGGGTCGTTACCGAGCCTTTGTTTTGGCTTCTATCGAACTTTTCTTTGGCTTTAATTTGGATTTTAACTCGATTTTCCCATGCAATCTTCTTCCTTATCTTCCATGCATTCCACCTTCCACCACAAGACTTCAACTCATCTTGAAAAATGCAAAAAGACACAAAATGGAGTAGCTTCCACACTTTTCACAAAATATGCAAACTTATCCAAAAACACATAAAACTAACTCTAAAACCTACCAAAACTAAACTAAATAACCTAAGAAAGACACCTAAAACTAGACTAAAAACACGAACATCATGTTGGTAACGTTTATTTTACTGTCTAATTATTCCGCTGCTTTATTACTCAAACTCAACGACTTCACATGAGTCGTCATCTCATTTACGTACTAACGATCCTACACCATCCTAGCCCTTGTCCACGACCAATGTGCTGGCCCACCATTGCCCACATGGTCTAGGTCAAAGCTAGCATAGTAGGTACCAATCTAGGTTACAGAGCTAGTGTAGCTAGCCCTCAACTAGTTGAGCTGACATCCAACTAGTTGAGCTGGATGAGCTGCGTTTCAGCTGACTATAAGTTAATTGAGCTTACTTGAGCTAAACTCTAGCTAGTTGATCTTACTTCCAATCTAGTTAATTGAGCGATGAGCTAAGTTTAGCTTATAGAGCTAACTTACAAGCTAGTTTGAAGCTTTCAAACAACGTTGTAGCTTTCGTAACTATGTGCCAAGCTATTCTTAAGCTTTGGTCCTTGTCTAAGACATTCACCAAGCTTATAAAAGCTACCATTCATTCATATAAAATTGCACAAAGCTAACTTTCATTCTTTCCTTGCTCAACTCAAATATACCTAGCTTGGTTGAGCTTCAAGACGAGTGTGCGACGCCTTGTGCCACAGCATAGGCACGCCGCAACATCGTCTCACAGCTTCCAAACCATCATTGTGTTATTGTAAGCACTAGGCGTGCCATAGCCCAAGGCATAGGCGCACCTCTACCGAACAACATTTCCGTTCCTCACCACGGCCCAATCATTGGTGTGCCAATACCGAGTGTCATGCCCATGCTGCACCCTTGGCACATGAGGTTCCAACGCCCAAGCGTCGGTGCATGTCTCAGAATTTCGACTTAGCTATCTTTATTTTACCACTTCTAATCCTCCAAACAAATCATGGTATGTCACAAAGGTCGATCTTCTCAATTGATGCCCTGATGCGACTCTTTTCTCAATACATGCACACAAAGGGATATATGACTTTTCAAAAATCACCAACATTCCTCCCCCATTTGCGCAATTTCATCAAGACTAGAAAATCTTCAAACTCTATGTCATAGAAGTAAATATCCCATGGATTTGAATTTACAACTTGTAGCTATCACTATCATGCACTAAACAATCATGGTGTTCTAAGAATTGAACCACTCAACTTGTCTAAGTACACCCAATATAAGTACAACATGAGTTATATAATGTGTATTCATTATACTTTGACACTTTTAAAGGCTTTACGTCCCATATCCTTTTCACATATGCTTTTAAGGCGAGTAATCCTAAAACTCCCTTGGAAGAAGGTTTGCACTTCCACATATGTTTAGTTGAAACTTATAACTTTCTCCTACAAATGCAATTTCCAAAGTTTCATTAATCAAACAAAGTTTCAAAACTACCCCTTTTTATGTAGGCTAGAGCATTTCCTTTGATGGGCCTATTATGCTCACCAACCCTATGTCCTTGGCTTGCCATATTGAATTCAGCCCTATACTTTTGGTAAGGGGGAATTCGGTGTCCAAATCATAGACTGCTCATTAGGATTTTAACCCCATCTATCGAGTCGAATTTACGCAAATCCTTATGCTAATTTCTTGTAAAGAAAATAACAATCTTATTGTGCTTTTCACAAAACTCAACTGAGATGACTTAAGTATGAATTATTTCTTAAAATAATATTCCATCATACCTAAATGTCTAATTCAGACCCCAAGGTCGAATACATGCAAGATTGCATCTTGGGATTTCCCAAGAACGTCGACCCATCATCAAAATAGGAATTAATGACCACTCGTCGACTAGTGGTCTTCCATATTTCGGTGATCCAACTTGCAACATAATCTTTCCAAAATGGAAAGCATTTCCACACATCCAATGCCTTAAGCATTTAATCATCATACCTTTGATGATGGCCATGTCAAGGTATCAATACTCTATCACTTGAAAGTCCTCAAGTTATGGCACACATAGTCTAAAAGACGTGTATCTTTTGATCCATAGGTGCCACACTCATGTGTAGAAATTACGAAATTTCATTTCCTTTCCAATGTATTTTAAACAAAAGAAGAAACAAAATTTCTCATTATTTTCCATCTCTTCCACATTGGCCTCTTCATGATTTCATCAACGAGGAACTTCATAGACAAGACTCCCTCCATCTTATCAATTTCATTTTATTTCTAGCAAATCAGCCATGTCATTTGCATATAGGCTTATTAAAAATCATTAACCAGAGTTGTTAAACTTACTATGTTTCCTCATGTATGAAGCATATAGTTATAGTCCTTTTAGGGACTTTGCAAAGAACATTCTTCATCATTTGGCCATCTAATACAAAGCTTTGTTTGCTTCATGTAAACCCCTTTATACTATTCACCAATGTTTTAGGAATACCATAGGATCATCATCCATATAATGATATGAGATGATTTAATACTTCCTTTTCCTAGAATTCTTTTATCAAGGAAACTTGAAGAATTGTGCTCACAAGACGTTTATATTAACCCAAGAATTGTCTTTTGCAAAAATTGCCATATAACGTGCCCTTATCCATTCAATGATCCTCTTGACCATGCAACTAGGCTAACAAAATGTCCACACTAGGCCTTCATCGCGCATAGACACTTCTCTTTTATTTCCTTGGATCCGAGGATAGATCAAATGTCCTCTTTGGTCTCTTTTAAACCACTACTTGTAAGGATATGAAAGCTCTATGATCAACCTTTCAAATTTCTCAAACAAGTTCTTTTAAGCCAACATAATGTCACACAACCACGTCTTTTCCAAATGAACCACCCCAATCACCCTTATGGGGTATGTGATATTCCATCTTGAGGATCAATCACACGATTTTGAACACTATATGTCCAAACATTACCACCATGACATAAGCATATTCCTTTGATCTGCAATCATTTGTGCAAGTCCAAAACTTTGATCTAGCACAAATTATCTAGCGGCTACCTTATATGGTGCGTCAATTAATCTTGACTCGTCTACCAAAATTTTTTAAAATCTTGATGCAACATCATAACATTCCTTTGACTAGAGGAAATTCTTTAAGACTTAAGTATGACTCCATTGATTATAAATTAATCAAAACCATGTGCCTCATATAAGCATGCCAATAAACCTCCAAAGGTACAACGACGCCGAGTGTCGAGCATCAAAGGAGGTGATGGCGAAACGCAGCCAGCCTTGGCCGTGCCATGGCCTATACAAGGGCGCACCTTATGACTTGATAAGGAAAGGCGACGCAATGTGCCAAGCACCTAAAGGAGTGAGGCCATGACTTCTAGCATGGGCGCTCCTAAGCCCCGCCGCATGTCAAGTATGCCAAGCATCGAGCATCAAGTAATGGTGCGCCGAGGCATAGCCAACGCTTTAGGCATGCCAAGGCCTTCTCTTGTGTGCGCCTATGGCTTGTCATCATGTGAGGCGACTCCGAGTGTTGAGTACCGTGAAGGACGACACAACGGCCCCAACTATAGGCGTGCTTGTGGTACATCACATGTGTCGTGACCATGAGCGTCGAGCACCAAGAAGGGGCGATGCCTATGACATAGCAAGTCCTCGGAGCGCCTTGGCCTAAATATGGGTGTGCCTCGACTTGTACATGTTCACACCATACGCCGAGCACTCAACAAGTTGATGCCAAGACACTGCGTTCTTGCTGAAAATAAGGCTTACCTTTTGTCGACAATAAACAAGCAAAACACCTAGCCATACTTTATTTTATTTCAAGTCATCAAAAACTTTATGACATTTTATTGGTCACAGACCTAGTACCATTATCAAAGTATACATCATACACTTGATGTCTTCATTTGCACGACCAAATAGCCAAGTCATGACTAAGAAGCCAAGACATGGCCACATCTTGTCGTGCCAAAGCGCCTACGCCGAAGCATTCAACACTTTCTTTCTTTAGTCGACTTTGTTCAATCAATCCAAAAGGACATTCAGTCTTTAATGGACTCCTTTCTCATCATAGGTATGCAAGTTTCTTAACCTATTCAAGTTAAGAAAATTGAAATTCTTTTTCGTTAAGAAGCATGCTTTATAGGGAACCACAAAAGTGAACATCCACATGCAACTTATCAAAGAGATTATCACCATATCTTCATTATGCATTCTTTAATGTATACATGGCCAACATATGTTTACCCTCTCACGTGGGGGCATTCCAGTAGACTCGTACATTAGTAGACCCAAAGGTAGTCTAATTACTCTAGTAGACACGAAGGTAGTCTAGAGAACAAATCGTTCCAATTAAAGGATGGTTGAATCGAGGGTAATCTGATTAGGATCGTCCTTTCCATAAAGAGAACAAACCATTAGGGGGTGGAAAATTCTGATCCGCCCCGAAATAACTGACCGAACAACCTGATTCGAGAACCGACCGCTATCTAAAAAAAATTACAAAAGGAAATCTAAAACCCACCCGATATGACTGATTCTAACCCAAACCCGAAAGCAACCCGTTTAAAAAGCAATCCAAAACCGATTATATCCGAAAAGAACAACTCGATACATACTCGAATCCGAGCAACCCGAACCCGATTGTTCCCGAATTGGTTGTACCTGAAAACCGAAATAACTCAAACCCGATTACACTCGAAACAACCCGAACCCGATTATACCCGAAACCTGTGATGCGACCCCCGTCATGGATGCTAGCCAAGAGGACGATGCATTCACACTTCGCTCGAATGGCCCCATCACTCGTGCCAGGACTCGAGCAATCCAAGCCGCAACACGGTCTCTCGTGGTGCGCCTCTCCGTAGACCATGACGCGCATTAAATCGCTACCTCGCTCGGCACCATCACTATCGTCGGCACCGAGGAACCTCGCTACGAGCTCTCGGACCAGCCGTGTCAAGGCGCGACATCCTCGAGCATCGGATCGCAAATCGAGGTCGCATCTAGCCGTCGCCAAGACCTCGGAGCGTCATTCGAGGTTCTCACATCAGACCTCGGGATCTAGTCTCAACTTGAGGTTCTCGGAGGCATTGGCGAACCTCAAGTTCTCGAAACCTCGCTAGCATTGTCACCAGTGTTCCGCGTCGTGCCGGCGACCTCGCCAGCATCTCGCGTCGTGCCAGCGACCTTGCCAGCGCCCAGACTCGCGCCGTGACCTCGCCAGCGCCGTGTCCGCGTCTCGCCAGCGCCGCGACAACCTTGTCGCGACACTTCGGGCACGGTCACGGACGACCTATCTATTTTTAGTAGTTTTTTGCATACTTTCCATTATAGAACATTGCTATTACTAGTTTTATGCATTTAGGAAGTTATTTATGGGACTTGCACCGAACACTTTTGGACCGCGCCGTTGGGCCTCTAGCTTGCACGCTAGCCCTAGGCGCGCGCCGCTATTTTAGGGTTTTCTCTAGGTTTAGACTGCCGCCTATCTATATAAGAGAGCTTAGGCATATGTTTTCAATTCAGCGCACACTTAAGGATTAATTTAGTCGAGGGTTTCTCCTAGTTTCTCCTTGGTGCTATTGCGCCGCCACTACCAATCAATCAAAGCTCTCGTTTTCTTGCAATTGTTTTCGTGATTCCAAACACTTCGAGCACTCCAACGGTGTTCCGAGTGTTTTCCAAGCCTTCCGCTACGCCAAATTGAGGCCTAATACTCAAGCCACCGATCGATCCGAGGCATCCCATACGAGGGACGCATCAACCTGGAATAAGATCTTATTTATGATTAATGTATAAGATCATGTAAATATAAGAGATCAAATCATTATTTGGATATTGGACTGTAATCATTTTAATATCTTATTTGTTTTTAATATATAAGATCATATGAATATAAGAGATCATATAATCACTTAGTTATGAAATAGTCTTAGTTCTCGCACATTATACGGAATTTTATAAAAATTATTGTATTATGTATTTGTACTTGTTAAATTTTGATCAAATTGATGATATAAGCAAGAATATTTTAGAAAACTATACATATCTTATCTAAAAAAATATCATTTCAAAAAATAATCATTAAAAATTGATATAGGAAAGGATATTTTAATAATTATATATATCTTATCTAAAAAATAATCCTATCCAAAAATAAAACTAATATATAAATTTTTTAATATATATAAAATATAAATAATCAAACACATTTCAATTAAATTTCAACTGATCGGATTGATTTAAAAAAGTTGAATGATATATTTTAATTTGGAATCAATTTATATATTATTTTAACCTCCTCTTTAGTATATAGTAATGGAGTTTGGTTGAAATGAAACAAACTCTTATCCTAAAACGTGAAACGAATGCACTTTTCCTAGTTCGTAGTGCAATTTTCATACAAAAGTACATTACAAAATACAAAAAGCGCAATCCAAAAAAGTACACTACAAAAAGTAAAAAATATGCACTGTAAAGTACGAAAAGTGCAAATCCGAAAAAGTGCACTCTGAAATAGAAAAAGTGCACTACGAACTAGGAAAAGTGCATTCGTTTCAGGATAAGAGTTCGTTTTCAGATAAGAGTTCATTTCATTTGAACCAAACTCCTATTGATTGAAATCATTTTAATGACTTTAGAACTACTTACCATAGTCTCATATAGTGATAGGTTCTAATATTATTATTCATCACAAAAGATTTTATTGAAGAAATATAAAGATTTTATTTATTTATGTATATGATCTTGAAAATGTACGTGACTATAAAATTATTAATTGTGAACTAAGATCATTTTAAATTATTCAAGCATAACATCATATAATCATTTGTTCTAACATGTAATTAGTTGATTGCAATATAAGAATTTTTTATGATTATAAAATCTTACATTTGTTTAATATCATATAATTTGTACTTGTGGTTTGTGAATATTCTATCTTATGAATTTGTAAATTGTGAACATCTATTCATTTGATTGACTTTTCATCGGTGAAATATTATTAATTGATTATTCTACAAATGGTAAATGCCTATTTCATCTTTAAGAACTCAATATTAAATTCAAATTCAAATTCAAATTCAAATAGTATATTATAAATACAACAATTCTTAATATTATTTTGAACTCTTAATGTCAATTTCGACCGAAATTCAGTCAAGTCGTAATTCAACCAATATTTGATTTAACCGAACACCAATTTAACCGAACTGATTCAACCGAAATCTGATTCAATCAAAAATCGCAAAAACTGACTCAATCCGAAACCGACTTAAACAAAGCCAACTAAACCGAAACCCGGATTTGCTTGATCTATTTTGACCTGATAACCCCGATGTAACTGATAATTTACACATCCGACCCGACCCGAAACCCTTTTCTTGCACATATGTTGTTAAGATCATAGTTTAATCAAACCATAGCTTATTCCTTTATTCATAAACATTATATGATTGTATATAAACAATCATAACACATACTATAACCCTTTATTCAAGGTTTACACACATGCGTAAATTAAAACAGTCTATTTATGCTATTATAAAACAAACTAAGTGTAGTAAAAAAATACATTCTTGCTACTATCATGCACGACGCTTAATGCCGAATTGATAGCAATTGACCAACCTTATTGGCCTACAATCCCCATAAACATTCCCCAATAAGCACCACCAACAGCCGCTCCTCCATCCCCTAAAGGCTCAGCCTTATGGTTACGAAGTTTGGACTTAGCACTTGTGTGCTTGGCTCGAAACTTTGAAAGCCTCTTGAACCTCGAGTACTTTGAAAGCCTCTTGAACTTCGTAACCCTATGGCTCGGCCTTAAGGTTACAAAGTTTGGACTTAGCACTTGTGTACTTGGCTCAAGACTTTCCCTCGTGTCAATATTTAGGACACGAACCTCCGCAACGTGAGAGGTTTGGGGCGCAAGAACCTTCTTTTCCTTGGCGCTAACGAGATCGGGTTCCATTTCACTTGGCGCAAACGAGATCAGTGTTAGAGGTGGCCCTTGTAGTTCCAAAAGGATAGTCAAGGCGGTTAAGTAGACCTTGAAGGGTAGTCTCATGAGTAGACCCCGGAGGGTAGTCTCGTTGGGTGTAGACCAATAGGGTAAGTAACACCGACTATTTAAAACATTTATAAAGATGACATGGATAATGGCAACGAGTCACTCAATTAGATCAAGCTTCCCTTCAACGAATATTGCCCCTATTCCATGCCAAGGATAATCCACATTATTGTTGTGGGATAAAATGTTCCAACAACAACAATAGAAAACGTTGGCAACACGATTTCCATTAAGAACACACATACCTTATTCGAATATTGAGAGTCTTCATTCATCGTGAATTGAGAGAATCAATCCATGATAGCCAACGAAAAGTTTTTGTTTTTCGTGTGAACTCTCCTTTAGAACCACGCCCCAACCCATTGAATTTTCCTTGCAAATGTTCCAAACATGGATGCCCATCATGCCTTATATAGACAAGTATATGGCTGTCCAAAATCAGTTATGGAGTAATTATAGGAAGTTACATGAGTTAGTGAGGTTGAGAGAATCTAGCAGAAATTTAGGTAGTTGGTTAGGAGTAGGGTTATCAATTACGCACGAGTGACCAACTCACCCGTTTAATCCACCTAAAATAAACGGGGGAAAACCCCATCAAATCGGGCGACGAGCGGTTCGGGTGAGCTATATAAAAACCTACAAAAGCGTAGTTTCCATACTTTTCACAAAATATGTAAACTATACTAGAAAGACACTAAACACTCACAAAAACACAACTAAACTAGACTAAAAGACTTAGAAAAACAAACTAAAACTATGCTAAAAACGTGGACATCAGTTACGGGTCGGATAACGGTGAAATTTTATCACCAATAACCCGACCCTCTCCTCCCCAATATGGATTGAAACGGAACTCGACCCTCTCCTCCCTAATATCGAATGTAAGGAGTCCTTTTCTAACATCAACTCGTGCCCCTGTGGTGATTAGGAATGGTCTTCTAAGAATGATTGGCACCATAGGGTCTTCAAGCATATCTAGAACAATGAAGTCGTTTGGGACAAAAAATTTGCCAACCTTAATAGGGACATCCTCAACGACTCCAGTTGCCTTTACACAAGATCCGTCCGCCATGTATAGCTTCATATTGATGGGTTCTAGTGGTCCCATGTTAGCCTTGGTCCAGATAGAGAGTGGTAATAAACTGGCACTAGCACCTAGATCACAAAGAGCTTTAAAACGGTGAGTTTCAATACCTATTGATATTGCAAACTTACCTGGATCACCGAGTTTTTCTGGAAGCTTTATAGATCAGACTTCACTTGACATGTTTGAGATAGATCTTTTCCTGCTCAAAATCTCTTTTAAAAATTTAGTGTAGGCAGGCATTTCATTAAGGGCTTCAGTAAATGGTATCGTAATATTTAACCCTTGAAGAATTTTAACAAAGCGTCTAAACTTTCCTTCCGTGACATCATTAGACTTCATAATCGGGAAAGGAAGAGTTTTAGATGGACTCGGAATAGAGAGAGACCCGGATCGAAGTCCTACCGAATCGACAAGAGGGTCGACCGGTGCTGGAGAAGGGTCGATATCGACCCTAGGGGGTCGATATGGAGCCTTGGACTAAGAGAATGGTCTGGAGGTGAAGACTTACCTGAGTTGGGGTCGGTATCGACCCTGTTAGGATCGTCGTCCTCGTTATCGGGCTCTTTCTCCTTGGCCTTAGCATGGTTCGGTAGTGTCTTCCCGCTTCGGAGGTGGACTGCTGCAATTTGGCCTTTCGGGTTCTCTTCGGGACGACCCGGTAATTGCCCTTGAGGTCTCGGAATTTGTGCAGCCAGGTTGCCAAGTTGGGATTCAACGCTCTTCTTCCATGTTTCTAGCTCTCCCAGTTGTGCTTGTACTCCATTCAACCGATTATTAATGTTGGTTTGGACTCCATCAATCTTGCTATGAAATCTGTCAATCTTGCTATGGATGTCATTGAATTTATTGGTTTGGACTCCCATACATGGCGTCATAATTGGTCAATTTATCCAACAATTCCCATGCAACATCAGGCTCCATCTCTATAAAACCGCAGGCAGTATGCAAGTTGATGCGGTTTTTCGTCTACGCATTTATACTCTGAAAGAATATCTCCTGCAGGACATATTGCGGTTGTCCATGGGTGGGGCATTGCCTCAGCATCTCTTTGAGTCGCTCCCATGTCTCCACAAATGTCTCGTTAGGTAGCTGGTGATAAGAAGTAATACGCTTTCTTAACTCCGTAGTCTTGGCAGGAGGGAAGAACTTAGTCATGAATAAGTCATGCAAAGTTCTCCACGTCCTTATCGACCTAGGAGGTAAGCTTTCTAGCCAACTCAGGGCCTTACCAGCAAGAGACCATTTAAACGCTTTTAGTTGGACATATTCAAGAGAAACGCCATCAGCAGCAATGGTGTCACATAAATCAACAAAATTACGAATATGCTCCATAGGACACTCAGTTGGTTTTCCCTCAAATTGAGCCTTATTAATCAAGGATATAAACTGAGATTTGATTTCAAATGCCCTTTCTATCTTAGGAAGCACTATGGCTGATTCTAGCACCCTCAGTTCCGAGTGCATGTATTGCTTGGCATTCCTAGGGATAGTATTCAACTGCTCCTGTAATTGAATACTTGCTCCCTTTCTTGTTCCTTCTCGGCTTGCAATGCCTCCATTTGTCTGCGGAGAGCGGCCATCTATTGGGCAATATCCTCAAGAGTAGCCATTGTATAAACCATGAAAAGACAAACAAAAGAAAACAAATCAGAAATAAACATAGGGTTGCGCTATTCCCAAACCCAAAAAAAAGTAATGAAACACAACATTGTTGCTTCCCCGACAACGGGGCCAATTTGTTGAGAGGGTTTCCCGACAACAAATAAATTTGTAGTCAAGACCCCAATGTGTATAGGGAGGTCAGGATCGTCCACGAGAAGCAAGGTTATGTTTGATTACTAAACCAAAAAGCAAAAGAAAAGACAAAACAAGGCAAAGAACAAAGCCAAACAACTAAATAAATGCACTGGAAGGGGCAGATGTCGACCTTGTTAGGGTCGGTATCGAGGTATGAATGCAGCAGAAAAACTAAATAAACAACAGGAAGAAAGGGAAAAATTTCATGTTGATATCGTCCTTAGTAGGGTCAATATCGAGGTATCTGGGTTTTGGGATTTGACTCAAAAATAAGGAAAAACTCTAGGATAGGGGTTCACCACAACACAATCATGCAATTTCAAACAATATAAATAATAAATATCATGCCTTTAACATAAAGTTATCAACTTTCGTTGAATTAATCAAGTAAATCAATCAATTTTCACAAATCAATTCACTTTATCTACTTGCTTTGATCTAAAGTTCTCAACTTTTGTTTCAAACTTTATCTCGCATTCAAATTCACAACTTTCTCTATCAATCAAGTTAAGAACATGAAATACTTCAACTTTCGTCAAAGCTTTTGCACAAACAAATAGAAAATAGATAAAAGGCAATCAATTCATTCATCACATCATCATTCATGCACAAGCATGTCGGGTTTCTAACCCCAACCCTAGAAAAGAAGACTACTCACTTATGATTGGAGAAAAACAAGCAAAATAATTGAAAGAGAACATAATTGAATTAAAACTAAAGGCTTACTTGAATTAAAACTTAAAACTTGTCTTAGAACACAAGAAAATCTCCCACAATCTTCTTGCATGTGCTCCAAGCAACACAATCTTTCAAAATAACATGAAAATCAAAACCCTAGGAGCGTCTCTCCAAACTAACGTGTAATCCCCCCCAGATTGAGTCTAAACAAGCGTATTTATACTAGAATATCCCTCTTAAAAAGTTTCTATAACAACAAAACCTACTAAAGATAAAAGATTGTGGAATAAAAGCAATTAATGAGACTTTGACTTGGGCGGCTGGGCTGAAAGGGTCGATATCGACCCCTAGAGGGTCGATATCGAGGCTGGTCTTGACTTGAGTTCTCACTTTTCTTCCTTCTTCCTTTGAATTTTGCGGGGGTTTCTTCCATAGTTTTCTTCCTTCCTTCTTCCTATCATGATCCTCTCTTCTAATGTCCTTTGAATGCATCCAAATCCGCCTCAAAACCTATATAAAAACACACAAAAGCATAGTTTCCATACTTTTCACAAAATATGTAAACTATACTACAAAGACACTAAACACTCACAAAAACACAACAAAACTAGACTAAAAGACTTAGAAAAACATACTAAAACTATGCTAAAAACGTGGACATCAGTTACGGGTCAGATAACGGTGAAACACTCTTCGACTTGAGCCCCACAATTTCAGCTCTAAAGAAAAATCATTATTGTTAGTCCAATGAACTTATCCCATTTTTTATTCCATTTTGATATTTATTGTTTATGGAATTTGTTTTTCTTTGTGTATGGATTAAGGATATTTGTCTTAGTTTATTTATGATAATTTATTTCTAGAAATAAAATACAGTGGTTATACAACGGTTATACGGGTGAACGGGTCACCCATATAACCAGCGGATGTCAGGTGGTTTGGGTGATGGGTAGAACATTTCACGAGTGGGTCGTATGGGGCTTTTTAACTTGCGAGTCGGGTGGTGGATGTGCTCCATCCACCCATAACCCGACCCATTAACAACCCTAGTTAGGAGGTTTCTCTCTCCATAACTACCTTCATCGTTATTCAAAATTCTCTCTCTTTCTCTCCTTATATGGCCAAAAAAGAGAGCCCTAATTCAGCCCAAAATGCCGTCCAAAAATCAGCCTAGAAAGACCCATGAAGTTGGTCCAAAATGATTTAGACCAAGCCCATCATCAAGCCCAAGTTGGCATCCATTCGGCCAAAATTTCAGCCCATAGGATCGGTCCATCCTAGCCCTTGTCCATACCCAATGGGCTGGCCCACATGGCCTAGGTCCAAGCTAGCATAGACATGTACCAAGCTAGGTCACCAAGCTAGTGTAGCTAGCTCTCATCTAGTTGAGCTGACATCCAGCTAGTTGAGCAGGCTTGAGTTGAGTTTCAGCTAGTCAGAGCTGACTATAAGTTAATTGAACTTACTTGAGCTAAACCCTATCTAGTTGATCTTACTTCCAAGCTAGTTCATTAAGCTATGAGCTAAGTTTAGCTAATAGAGCTAACTTACAAGCTAGATTGAAGCTTTTGAATGACGTTCTAGCTTTTGTAACTATGTGCCAAGCTATTCTTAAGCTTTGGTCCTTGTCTAACACATTCACTAAGCTTATAGAAGTTACCATTCATTCATATAAAATTGCAAAAAGATAACTTTCATTCTTTCCTTTCTCAAATCACATATGCCTAGCTTAGTTGAGGTTCAAGATGAGTGCTTGGCGCCTTGTACCATAGCATAGGCGCGCCGCAACATCATCTCATAGCTTCAAAACCATCATTGTGCCATCGTAAGAACTAGACGTGCCTTAGCACAAGGTGTAGGTGCACCCCTACCGAACAACATGCTCGTGTATCACCACGGCCCAAGCACGGGCGGGCCATACCAAGCGTCGTGCCCATGTTGCACCCTTGGCGCATGATGTTCGAACGCCCAAGCGTCAACGCATGTCTCGGAATCTCAACTTAGTTATCTTTCTTTTACCACTTCTAATCCTCCAAACAAATCACGGTATGTCACAAAGGTCGATCTTCTCAATCAATCCCCTTATGCAACTCTTTTCTCAATACATGCACACAAAAAGATTGATGAATTTTCACAAATCACCAACAACAAGTGCGTAACTGAGGAGTTCGATATGTAAAGCTTCCCTTTTATATACAGGTGCCCATTTTCCAAAAAGTTGGACTCATGCACACAAGCGTTCTCAACTGCCTTGATCATTAGTGAGAAGAATGTAAATATAACTCCTTGATCAACGAGAACCTGAGAATCTTAAAATGGAGCTGAGTCAGTAAAACATATTTATGAGAGAGAGCATCGAAAATGATGTTCTCTTTTCCTTTCTTATGAGCAATGGCGTTAGGGAACATCTCCATGTACTCTACCCAGCGTACGTGGCATTTGTTGAGAGTCGTTTGATTGTTCAAGTATGCTAAGGCCGCGTGATACAAATTAATTAAAAACTCGTTTGGCCATAGGTAATGTTGCAACATCTTAAGGACCCGAATAAGAGCGTAAATCTCTGTATCGTAGGTCAGATAGTTCAAGGTAGCCCTTGTTGATTCTCGCTAAAGTAAGCGACCAACCATTTCTCTTGAAGGAGTATGCTGCCTATGCCCTAGTTCAAAGCTCTTAGAAAAGTCCGACAATTTTAGGACCGATGTTAGGCATAAAACATCCTTCAGGGCCTCGAAAGCGACCATGTGATACGACATCAACTTTATTGTGGTCGCTTCTTGGTAAGATTAATGAATGGACCGACGATAGAACTAACGTCCTTGACAAATTGCCTATAAAACTCAGGGAGCCCTAAAAAGGAACGAACCATCATGGGGTTTGTGGGAGTTGGCCTTCTCGAATAGCTTGAATTTATTAGAATCCACTCGCAGTGACAAATTGCCTATAAAACTCAGTGAGCCCTAAAAAGGAACGAACCATCATGGGGTTTGTGGGAGTTGGCCCTCTCAAATGGCTTGAATTTATAAGAATCCACTCGCAAGCAATCCTTGGACACGATGAAACCAAGAAAATTCTCCGTGTCCGTGCAAAAACATAAACTTGTCCAAATTTACATATAAACAATGTCCGTGGAGGCAATCTAACACCAGCCTAAGGTGCCCCGCGTGAGAGTGCAAAGTTCTAGAGAAAACTAAAATATCATCAAAATATATGACGACAGACTTGCCTAATAACCTACAAAGAAAAATAGTTCATTAAACACATGAAAGTTCTAGGAGCGTTTGGCAGCAAGATCTTTCTCCGTGGGCTTACATTGGGAACTCTGACTCCTTTGTGTGTTCTCATTACTTTTCTTGAATTTGCCCTTTTTGTAGAAAGATCTTAGGAACTTGGTGACGAGAACGAATTGCTCATCTTCGTCCTCTTCTGACTCCTCGTATTGTTCCTGAACCGACTTAAGCAATTTTCCAATTTTAATACAACTCCTTTGGTTTGTATTTTGATACAACTCCTTTGCGCTCCCTTTCTTGCTCTTTGTCTCCTTGTTTCCTCTTATCATGACCCAAAAGTTTTCCAAACACTTGGTGAAGCATGATATTTCTGTTTTTTGGGTTCTCCTTGAACATTGTCCTCTCATTCGCACATTCTCTGGTTAGGCCATTGAAGAGTTGTTGAACCTTCATTTTGTTTGTGATTTCCTTCTTGGTGATTCCAAGTCCGGCAAGTTTGGTGCATAGGACATCAAAGTGGGAATGATAGCTATCAACAGATTCATCCATTTCCATGCCAAAGTTGAACAATTCCCTTTGAGCATTCATTTGATGGTCTTGACTGAGTTCGGAACAGCCGATGTGCATTTGTTGGATGGCCTCCCACATTTCCTTGGTAGTTTCCAGGTTTTCCACCTTGTCAATGTCTTGTTCCGACATAACATTGTTGAGGTTCATTTTGGCCGTGTAGTTTGCCTCCACTTACTTTGTCCCCATTTTGAGAAGTAATTGCGAATTGATGGATTGACTTTTAAGCTCCCAACTTCGATAACATTCTAGGTTTGGAAATCATGACTCTGCATCCAATCTTTCATTTTGACCTACCAATTTTTGAACCTTCTAGCCGCAAGCCTTGGAGGCTTGTTGTTCCCTTGTCCGACTTGAGTGAGTTCCCGAGACATCCTATAAACCTGCGATACTAACACAGAAATCTAGAGCAAACCTGCTTTGATACCAATTGTTGGATCGTTATGCGTTTGTCAAAGCTTGGGAATAGACGTTGGACCGTTCCCAAGCTAGCGGAAGTAAGATAATTGCAAGTAGTAAAAGCAGTAAAGAGCACAATTCCTTTATAGAGGAACCCCACAACAACCAACTAGTTGTGTGGGTAAATCTCTACCTCAACTTGGAGGATTTTGAACGATCTACTGTTTTTTTTTATTGTTCCTTAGTTACAAAAGGCAAGAGTTACACTTCTCTGTTCCTAGAATTCACCAAACTCGAGTAACACTAGTAAGTCATCTCAATCTAGTTCCTAAGCGAACAACAAAACTAAAGACAATTAAATCGAACCTTACACCTTAAATTCACTATTGCAATTCCCTTACTTTAGATTCACCGTCCCCGAGATCGAACACTCTTCGCTAGGTACTTCTCTTGAGTGCTTCAAACTTCTTTCCTCTTTCTTTGCTGGAGGCTTTGAAAGTTCATGGAGAAGTGCTTATTCCAAGCACTATCCATTGCCTTATATAATTGTTTAATCCTAGGCTGAAATCTTCATTTTCATTGTTGTCCAAAATTCCCTTGTCTTGCAAGCTAATTATGTACTTTCTTCGCATGTGACTTCATTTGAAATGGGTCAACTTTAAGAGTTAATCATACCATTGGATCTTTTAGCTCAATCTTCATTTTCATTTTTGTCCAAAATTCCCGAGATTTATGCTGAACGGTTTGTCGTCACATGTGAGTTCCCATGCAGTGGGAACTGCCTTCACTCATTCAGGATTGATTATGAACTCTGGAGTTCCTATTGGGAGAGTCTTTTTTAACATGAAGTTCCCTTGAAATACTTGAGCATAAAATGTTAGTTCCCAAATGGCGTTTGTCATTAACAAAACTGGAGAGAATGTCGTTATTCCAATGTTGTGAAACATGAGTTTCCAACACTGTCCCAACTGCCAAGATGATAAGCACCAACCCAAACACAATGGCATAGCCTTTTGGGCAAACATGTAGTTAACGTGTTTCAGATCGAACACATACAAGATCTTTTGAAGGATTTTCTATTATTACCCACATAGATGAGTCTAGGGAAGTTATGGCACACACAAACAAACACAAGCAAGAGGAAAATAACTAGTGTTTCAAAAACGAGTCAAGATTGGGATTTTGCAGAAAGCTATCCAAAGAGGATAGATAATCCACTATTAACAAAGCATGTAAATGAATGGTTTTCAAGGCAACAACTAAGGTAGAGAGGAAATAAGGAAAAAGAGTGGAAAAGGGGGGAAGTGAAGGGTGTGAACTGACCTACCAAGATTTGTAATGGCGGGCGGTCCAACGATCAACTTAAAGCCACCAAATCCCTTAAATTGAGAGCTAAAAAAACCAGATCTCGACCATGGCCACAAACCAGCCCGGAAAACCCAAGGGTCATTGGCAACCAACGTCGCTCTTGACAAGCAGTCCCATTAACATCAAGACAAAGATGGAAATTTCTTAATCGGCTTTGTCGCCTCGAAAAACCTTAGGCCTTGCTTCATCAAGGTGTCTGATTTTCATCTTGAACATGGTACTATCACGTTCATTAATCGTGTCGGAGTCGAGGTCCAACGATCAATGTGTAGCATTGCTATTGTTCGGGCCATCATTTGAGGTCTGGATCGGTGTCCAACAACGGTCAATGATAATTTAGGGCCTTGTACTAAAATGGAGTAAAATTTTGTCAAGTAATGTTGTCAATTCATATATAACTGAATTTCCAAATCTGTATTATATTGTGCAAATAAAAAAATAGAAAAGTTTCATCAAAGTTAAATTTATTTGGTTGAAATAAAAGAAAATTTTTAATCTAAAAAGCTAAAATTCTTTTGATCAATAAATAAAAAAATGTGCCACGAGAATTATTGGATCCAAAGAAATCTTACAAGGGGAAGAGATTAAAAGAATACACATATCTCCATTTTTCCAAGATTAAAAGGTCCAAAAAAATCACTTGATAATAAAAAGAATTTGAAAAATTAGCCATCATAATTAAATTTTGATAGGCAATCTCGAAAAAGTTCATTGGACAAAACAAATTTACGAATGACAATTTTATAAGAAGCGTGATTTTTTGGGAAGTTCCAAAAAAGGTTTTAATTTTTTGGTCAGTTAAAAAACACTTTTTTTAGGTACTACTGTTTTTTTATTAGAAGGTAATAATAGTTTTTAAAATAAAAATGTATTATATTTGGGCCTTATATTTTGTTGAGTCCTTTCATTCTGGGGGCCCTGTGCAGATGCATAGCTTGCACCTGCTTAGGGCCACCCTGTCGGTGTCGGAGTTGAGTGTTTGTCGGGATTGGGTTGCTTTAAAAGCGGCCGCTATGATGCGGCTAGGGTTCGAGATCGGGACTTGGGAAGTTTACAAGCGCATTCCTTTTTTTCCGGAGTAGATTGGTCGATTTAGACAGAGTATGAAGTACTCCCTCCGTGATGTGATCAAGCCCACCTGAACCCACCTTCCCGGCCTGCCTCGAGTCGGCGTTCTGACCAGTGGGCGAGCCTCTAGTCTGCCTCGGCCGGCGATCTGACTAGTGGCGCTCAATCACATGTCATGGGCTGCAGCCCATGCACCCCAACCTGCAGGAGGTTTCACACCTTTTATCCTACAGGATGTTGGAGGGGGGATTTGATCCCCTAACCTCCCTTTATCAAGGTGGGATCCTTCACCTTGACAACCAACTCCACTGTAGTAGAGTTGGTTGTCAAGGTGAAGGATCCCACCTTGATAAAGGGAGGTCAGGGGATCAATTCCCCATTCACATACACATACTAAGAGGCAACAAAGAGGTCATAAAAAAAATAGAGACAAGGGGACAATCATCACCAAGGTACTGGAATCAGTCAACAAAAATGCCACGAGAAAGATGTTGATCAACAAAATCATTCCAGCAATCAAAGCAAAATGGCCAAATGATGGACATCAAGAAATCATATTCATTCAACAAGATAATGCCAAGGCCCACATAACACAAGATGATCCAGAATGGCAGCAGATACACATGCAAGATGGATTCACTTTCATTCTTATTCAACGAACACCAATCAGTCCAGAGTTGAATATTTTAGACTTAGGCTTTTAGAAGAATTCAATCTTTAATGCATAAGAGCCTAAGGATGTTCACAAAATGGTAGAGGCTGTTAATGAGGCATTTTATGAGTTAGATCCCAAAACTCTAAGCAATGTGTGGATGACCCTACAATTTGTAATGAATGAAATACTCAAAGCAAGGGGGAATGGTTATGACTTGCCACATGTGAATAAAAAGAAGATGGAAGCTCAAGGCAACCTACACACTCAAGTGAAGGCACCATTGTCTGCTATTTTGGAAGCATGGGACATTGTACATAATGGTTCACCACAAAATCAATAACAAGAAAATGAAGCACAACCAAGTCAAGCCTCACCAGATCAAGCACAAGGTAGTCAAGCATAAGGCAGTCAAGCATAAGACAGTCAAAGGGGACATTAAGCAATGAGGAATGGATGACCATATCATCTTGGAATAGTGTAATAATGTTCTATTCTAGGATGATATGCAGTGTAATCATTTTGAAGATATGTAATTTTTTGGGACATATGTAATGATTTTTTGGACATGAATGCAGTCAACTCAAATACTTATTTTGAACATAAATTGGTCTCAAATGTCCCCATTTGGCTCACTGGCATAATTCCCTTCACATACCACTAATATAACATAAGCCTCATTCAATCACATAATGTAACGGGTTTCTTATGATATATTAATACAATGAGCATATAGGAATCACACCTCAGAAATACAAATATTTCATCATTGATTTTTGTCACATAAATTGGTCTTAGATGTCCTCATCTATCATTAACCAATTCACATTTTTGCCATAAAACCCAAATGTAAATGAGCCATCCTAAGTCTCAAAGGGACTGTTATCTCATTTCAAATAAGCAATTATGGCATCATTAGAGTGAACAGTCTCATAATAAAGAACTCATCATTGACTAGTTATCAGAAATGAGAACAACAAAGTGGAAAACCCAAAGAAAATTATTCATTATGACCATCATGCAGGCAAACAAGCAAGCATTGCAATTTTTCAATTTCAGAGTCATCATGTAGCAAGCAAGCAATCAATGAAGAAAGCAAGGAGGATAGGTTCAATATGCATAGAGGGATAAATTATAGAGGAATCCAACTACATTCACAGGGACAATTTCTAATAAAATCAAGATAGTTTTGAGTACTTAGCTAGTCTTCTTCAGAATTTGGAACCACAAGTTCATAAAGATGAAGAGTAGGATCTACTCCATCATTGCCAACATCAGAAGGAGCATCAATGAAGTCACCCGAATCAACATCATCAAGCAAATCAGGAACATCAAGCAAATCAGAAACATCTTCTACTACCAACTCAACAGTAGATTCAAAACGACAAGAACTAAGAGAGAGAATTCCTCTACAATTGGGGCCCCACCCGCAATGAGGGTCCATGGAACACCCTAAACTCTCAGAGTGAGAATTAGAGGACTGATCCATTACCAAGGTTAAGGGGACAACTACAAAGCACAAACAAATGAAGCAAAATGTCAAGAAGCACAAATAAATGAAACAAAATGTCAAGGAACATCTTCTACCCTAGTTTGAAGAAACTCACCAGATCAGAGAAGCTATTGAATTAGAGAATTTGATTCGTCATCATGCAAGGGAAATAAATGAAGCAAAATATGAGGAATCATAAATGTAGTGGACAAATTCACAAAACCAAACCCATAGCTTCGAGGAACTCACCAAATTGGAGAAGCTAGAGGCTTAGAGAAGTCGGTTCAACAATATGAAACCAAAATAGATGAACACAAACGTTAGGAGGAGCATACAATAGGGAAAAAATTGCAAGATTGAGCCCTAGTTCAACATAGCTCGCCCATATTTCACAAATAAATGAAAGATCCTAAGCAAGAGGAAATTGGGGCCAAATTCACAAGAACAAACCCTAAATCGAAGGAACTCACCAATAATCGGACGTTCAAGGCTCCAATAGAAAATTTGGGGGACAAATCGAAGAACAACCATCGAGCAAGGGGACAAAACGCGACAAAGATCGTCACTCAGAGAACCAATCTCAATCAAGAACAAAGAGGTAAGAGATCGATCAAACCGGGACGGAGGGAGCAAGTACTGAATCAAAGAGCTTTTGAGAGAGCGGGGAAAAGAAGAGAGCGTTCTTCAAGGGTTTCTGAGAGAGTGAGGCGACAAAGAATGAGGGGAGTTCTAGGGTTTCATGAGAGAAAAGATGAATAAAAGGGCATGGACATTTGTAATACTCCATGAGTCTCATGTGGACAATTGGGTTATTTTTCTAATGTCCAAAATGAAAACTATCATAAATGAGAACATCAAAGGAGGACACCTAAATAGAAATACGAGAACATCAAACCAGGACGGAGGGAGTAATAATTTTTCATACATATATTATTCTTACAAGCTTACATTATAGCCAATTATATCCTTTAACGTTAAGATTTATTTTACAATTTATATTATTCACACCACCAAACCAAATGATTTAATTATTAAGATCCATCATTTGTAATTTGATAGTTGGTTTCAACTCACTCCTCGGATGTTGAATCATGTTACTCGATAGTCCGGATATGATATACTACTAAATGGATCCACCATTATTTATTTTTTTCGATAAGGTAAGAATTCGGACACCAAACAAGCTTGGTGAACCGAGAGGCCATATAAAAACGGTAGCCAAGAAGGCTAAGTGCATGAGAAAAGAAGCACACAACAAAAGCAAAGCTGACTAAAACAAGTACACAAGCTGACCAAACGACCTATCCCAATACCACTCGGTGCAATTCCAAATTCAGTTCTATCTCTTTAAACCGTGTGTACTACGTGAAAGACCCAAGCCATCCTGCTCCACAAAAGAAAACCACCTAGTGAAAGCAAAAAAGAAAAAGATAATTAACCAAAAAATTTATTATTAAAAATCCTACTCCTATGCTTGCGGCCCAAGTAGATATACCATATTTGTTCTTATTATTTTTCTTCTTTTTTTATTTTTATTTAAGCTTGGAGCCCAAGCACATAATTTCCTTTTTCTTTCTTTTTCTTTTTTCTGCTAATGCAAACGAGACGGTCGATGACGCCGACGTAACCTGGGGAAAGCTGGATGCCGATGACCAATGCTTGGGCGACGGAAGTCTATGCGAACAAGATGACAATGGAGGAGGGCGGGCGAACAGGCATACGTCAGATGAGGGTGGGCGAACCGGCCGACGACGGATGAGGGCGTAACAACGACGCGCGACCAACATCCCCATGGAATCGAGCTAGCGAAACAGACGCCTATTGGAAAACAACAGGAGGAGCCATTACAGAGCGCGGGAAACATGAAAAAATAAATACAAAATTTGGCGAAACAGATTCAAATACAAGAACTCAATTCTCAACACATCCACAACCTCAAGGCTAAAAGGGTTCAATTTCAAACAAACCCAATAAAGGCTTTCTCAGCCCTTGGGTTGTTGGATTTCTGAATCAAGTGTTTCATAGCTTTCAAAGGCAAAAATTGGTCTTTAAGAGTTCAGAGAAGGCTTCTTGAGCTCATGAGTTGAATAAGATTTCTGAATTGGGTCGGAAGTGTGTATCTTAGGCTAGTGAACCCAAAGAGGTTCCAACACCGGCGGAAGACAAACGATGGAGCGATGGATACGAGGAGGTGCGGTGGAGTAATAGCAAAAGACGAAAGGGTTTGGGGGTGCGACGCAATGATGCGACAAAACTAGGGTCAAGGAGTGGTGTGATAAAGGGTACAACGGCAAGGCGGTGAAAGGTTTTGTGGGTCGGGGGTTTTTGGGATTTTCCCACAATGGATCCACCTTTATACATATATACGTGCGTACTATGTAGCTAATTATGCTAGTTTTTTTTTGTCGAATTATACTAGTTTGTTTGTTTGCTTGCTTTTAATTATTCACATTATAATAATATTGTTGCACTTCAGATGAAACTTCTTTGGAAAATCCTTACTGATTCGTTGAACATTTTGGGTCAAAATCATAAATGATAAATATTTGCATTTTGAACATATTCTAAATTATAAACATAAGTCTTCGTCTTGGCAATTTGGTCGATTACTAAATATTAGGGACTCTTTTTCTAAAGGATTAATTGGCAATTTGGCCAATTACTAAATATTAGGGACTCTTTTTCTAAAGGATTAAAATGGTTAGTAGGAAATAGTTGTAGAATAAATTTCTAGAGTGATGTGTGGATTGATAATTCGAGCTTGTTAGAGTTTTTCGACAATAGAAACCTTAATTTAAAAGTGCAAAATTTTATTACAGTACATAAAACTTGGGATGTTCATGCTTTAAATCAATTATTACCCCATTGGGTTGTTCATAAGATTGTTTCCTTATTAATTCCGTCTTCTAATGTTGAGGATAAAATTATTTGGAAACCTACCTCTGATGGATTTTTTCTGTTAAAAACTGCTTTAGAGTTAATCAATTCCAGCAGACATCTTCCTTTCTCAGGTTTCTCCTGGATCTGGAAAACCAAACTTCCTCATAAGATTCATAATTTTATTTGGAAATGTTGTTCTGACTGCTTACGTATAACGGAAAGACTTAATAGATTTTATAATTCGGTTCCAAATACATGTTCACTTTGTGATATGAACGATGAAAATTTAAATCACTTCTTGTTTCATTGTCCTTTTACTCAAAAGATGATTTCTGAATTGGAAGTCAGGTTAAATGTTTCCTTTGATATTTTCTATTTGGAAATGTGTTTTTTTCCATTATTTCAGGGAATGCAACTCTACTCCTGATTTCTTAGCCAGGAAGCATGTTAATATTGCTCGTTTTCGTCAAGCAATATTCAGGATTCTTGTCCTCACTTTTAGTTTCTGATTTTCTAGACTCTAGTGTTTGTAATATTCAGGATTCTTGTTTTCTTTTCCCTCTCTTGTTGCAATTCTCAAAGATCATCCACTGTGATGATTTAGGTTGGCCTTGTTCCTTTTGAGCGGCCTAGTGTTTGCCTTGTAATGAGCTTGTAGATCATTGTATAAAAATATTATGCACATTATAATTATTCACCTTATATACGTAAAAACAAATTTGTAAAGTGCATCCTAAAGTTATTGCCGATTTCAAAATAAGAGGTTTTTGTTGTGCAGGACCACTTGTGTAGACCGGGGAAAAACATAAGCTTGTTGTTGGGCCTCTCCGAGATCCAGCCCCAAAGAACGTCACTAGCCCGAAACGGATAGCCCAATCCGTTTGTTGGAGAGGAAAATTGAGGAAGTAGTCAAAGGTGTGGCGAGAATCTCGGATTCGGTAATTAACCACCTCAATGGTTGCCTCATTCATGCTGGTGGCAAAATCTCCGGGATACGCTAGGCGCCTCACCAACGATCCGAATTGAAGAGAAGATTATAAAATAAGGACGAGGCAGACATAGAAGAAACATCGACTCTCGCACTCGAAATCAATTGTTAAGAGTTCAAATCATTCTCTCCCAGTCCCTTTGTTCAAGAGTTTGTTTGTACCGACAAGAAGTTCATTTGCAATCTCAATAATAATACAAATATTACATCTTGCTTGTTCTTATTTTCTTATCTTCTATTTTACTTTATATCTCACATGCAGTTTGTAACGCATTGTGATTACTTATTGGTTATGATTCCCTCATCTTAGGAGGTAACACGTTTGTGTGGTTAATCTGCCCAAAACAATTGGCGCCCATCGTGGGGCCCTAGCAAAAAAGAAGTCACGCTAAAAGGAGCTACAAGTTTTATTAGGGAGATGGATGGAGTTCAGACTACTTATAGCCACGTGGGAGATCCCGAGAACCATGAGATCAATCAGGAAAGTGACAACCAACAAACTAGAAATGCTGATGGAGTCGAAAATGTAGAAAGAGTTGAATAGGTTTCCGGAAATGCAAATGGCAACTTCGCCACCTCCGCGGAACGAGGAGGAGGAGGGGGTGATTCTGATGTCATCATGGAACTCCGCGCAACAATGATCGCCCTCCAAAAACACTTGGAAAACCAAACGGAGGCTCATGCTAAATTCACCGAAGTATATGAAAAGCAAATCGAAACTTTGACTAATGAACACAACTTACTTCGATCTCAGGTACAATCAGCTCCCACCCGTCTGCGCGGGATGGACGCAGTAGAAGGTGACGCCAGACGATTAGATATGGATGATCCAAGCCTTGTAACACCTGTCGTTGTCAGACCAATAACTGATTATGAGGTAAATGGTAATTCACTAAGGGATGTACGGGAAGATGCTAAGGTTTCTCAATTATGGGAATGCCTCAAAGCTCTAGAGGACCGAATCACTCAGGTCCTAAGAGCACCTCAACCGATAGCAATGGAAAGAAGGGATGACTACACAAACTCTCCCTTTTTGCCCGCTATCGTAAGAGTCGACATCTCCCGAAAGTATCACGTCCTCGACGTACCTAAGTACGAGGGGGTAACAGATCCTGATCAATACATAGCTGCGTTCAAGCAGGCTATGACATTAGCAAAGTTCCTTTTGACATGAAGGATATTGTTATGTGTCGCTGGTTCATAAACACGTTATCCGGACCCGCACTCAATTGGCACTCTCATTTACCTCTTGGAAGTATTTCATCTTTTGCTGAGTTGATTGACAAGTTTAGGGTAAGGTTTGCAAGCAGTCGACACGCTAAGAAACGATCAAGCGATCTGTATCGCATGGTTTAAAAACCCGGTGAATCCTTGAAGACCATCCTTAACTGCTACAATGAGGAGCTAGTGACTATAGAAGGATGCGATGCCACCACAGCCGGGGAAGCATTCCGAAGGGGCATCTTAGTTTGTAACCCTGAATTATATCGCGAATTAACTAAGTAGCCTTGTTCTAATTTCGATGAAATGTAGGTGAAGGCATTAGCACATGTGCGATTAGAGGTGGATGATCTCTTCACTGAAAAAGCAATTAGCCCTCACCGGCCAGAATGAAGACAAGGAACGCGAGAACCTAGATATGCACCAAACTCCACTTCATCCCCTACCAAAACAATTGTTAATACGACATTTTCTAGGCAAGGTGAAAGATATCAAAATCCCAGGCTGCCTCCTAGACTTTCCCATTACAACATCTATGTAGATGCAACGGAGGCAGTTCGAACTCTCAACAACATGGGGGATACTGTCAAATGGTCCCGAAAGAGTAGTGTACCTTCGCATGAGAAAGATATGTCCAGATGGTGTGACTTCCACTTCGATCATGGTCACCGAACGGACGAAAGTATCGCGTTGAGGAAGGAGGTAAGCGAACTATTATGCAGAGGGTACCTCAAGGATTTAATATCAGAAAAGGCAAAGGAGCAATTAGAGCGTAACAAAGGAAAAGCTAGCCCTCCTCCACCTCCAAAGCATACTGGAGTAATCAACGTCATCATCGGGGGATCCGAAATCTGTGGTATAACATACTCCGCAGCAAAAAGAATCACAAGGGATACTAGAAGACAATGTCCTAGAGTTCCTCCACGAGCGGGTCACGACGTGATGATAATTACCTTCGATGATGTCGAAGAAGAGGAAGTTCACCATGATTGCTTAAAAATTTCCTTAACAATAGCAAACTTCCTTGTTAAAAGAATATTAGATGATAATGGAAGTTCCACTAACTTGCTCATGTTGGATGGTTCGTACAGCTTAGGTCTTGGGATGGATTGTCAAAAAATCTACGACTTTAGTAGGCTTCAGTGGTGAATCACGCAACACGTTGGGAGAAATATCTTTACCTACCATTGCAGGAGGAATAAATTACCAGGTGAAATTCCATGTACTTGATTGCCCGTCACCTTTTAATGTCATTTTGGGCAGGCCATGGATCCACGGGTGAAGGCTATTCCTTCCACTTACCATCAATGTGTAAAGTTCCCAACACCATGGGGAGTTCAAGAAATCAAGTGGGAATAGAAATTAGCAAGAGAGTGCTATCCGTAACGATGAAAGCAACGACTTTAAAAAACCTACAACTCGAAGCAAGGAGGAAGTCGTCAGATTAGCAATAAAGGACTGTAGAACAACCACTTACTACGTAAAGCCGGAAACGCCAGAACTCGAAGAAGTAGCTCTTGATCCACTTGATCCATTAAGGAGAATGAAAATAGGAGCAGACCTGGAGCCGACTTTACGTAGGCAATTGGTGGTGTTCCTACGGTCATACAGTAATTGCTTTGCATGGTAGAATGAGGATATGGTGGGCATTGATCCGAACATGATCACACACGCCCTCAATGTCAACAAGAAGATGCCACCAGTAAAGCAAAAAAGGTGTAAGTTTGCACCCGAACGGAATCAGGTAATCAATGACGAGGTAAAATCCTTACTTTGAGTCTGAAAAAATTAGAGAGGTAAAATATCCTGATTGGCTTGCAAATGTGGTATTTGTAAAAAAAAAATGGGAAGTGGCGCGTTTGCGTGGACTTTACCGATTTAAATAAAGCATCACCGAAATATTCATTCCCTCTGCCTCATATCGATGCAATGTTGGATGCAACGGCAGGGCATGAGCTTTTAACTTTCATGGATGCGTTTAGTGGATATCATCAGATAATGATGCTTCCCGACGATCAAGAAAAAACTGCATTCGTAACCAATCAAGGAACTTATTGTTACAAAGTTATGCCATTCGGGTTAAAAACGCAGGTGGTACTTATCAAAGATTGGTTGATAAGATGTTTCAGGAACACTGGGGGATACAATGGAGGTGTATATTGATGACATTCTAGTCAAGTCATTGAAGGCGGAAGACCACATTAACCACTTGAAGGGCGTGTTTCAGATCCTACGAAGCTACAAAATGAAACTGAATCCGACCAAATGCTCTTTCGGAGTTACACCAGGGAAGTTCCTTGGATACATAGTAACGCAAAGAGGAATCGAGGCGAGTCCGGACCAGATCTAGGCAATAATGGAGTTACACTCACCAAAGTGTGTCAAACACATCCAAAAGTTGACAGGCGGGTAGCAGCATTGAACCGATTCATATCTCGATCCTCGGACAGAAACAAGTTGTTCTATGATATCTTGAAGAATAACAAGTCATTTGAGTGGGCGGAAGCACATGAAGAATCTTTCAGAGAATTAAGAAATTATTTATCTAACCCGCAGGTGCTCTCCAAACAAAAGCCAGACGAGAAGCTGTATGTATACTTGGCTTTAACCGAAGTAGATTTAAGTGCCGTTTTGATCCGATAAGAGAATGGAGACTAGTTGCCCATTTACTACGTAAGTAAGACCTTGCTTGATGCGGAAACCAGGTATTCACCCGTAGAGAAACTTGTATTGTCTTTGGTAATAGCTTCAATAAAGTTACGTCCTTATTTTGAAAGTCATTCTATTATCGTGTGGACTAACTATCCAATGAAGAGTATCATGTCGAAGCAAGAATTTTCATGTCGGTTAATGAGGTGGATGATCCACCTTAATGGTTACGACATTGCTTACGATCCACGAACGACAATGAAATCTCAAGCCTTGGCAGATTTTGTGGTCGACTTCACTCCTACCACTTTGGAAGAAGAGAATCAAGACGTGTTACATGTAACAGGTTCATGTGGTGGCGACAAGTGGTTAATGTATACGGACGGAGCATCAAATCAGATAGGCGTAGGACTAGGGGTAGTCTTGAAGTCACCACAGGGGGATAGGATAGCCTAGGTTGTTCAATGTACATTCAAAGCCACCAACAATGAAGCAGAGTATGAAGCGCTTATAGCAGGGCTACTTATTGCCAAAGATTTGGACGTACAAAAAATTGAGGTAATATGTGATTCATTACTTAATGTAAATCAAGTTACGAACTCATATGTTGTCAGGGATTCAAAGATGAAGGCGTACTTAGAAAAAGTCCAAGAAATTATTAAACACTTCAAGCATTTTGAGATAAAGCGAGTTCCTCAAGATGCTAACATGCAAGCAGATGCCTTAGCCAACCTCGGATCCGCAATCGACCCAAGAGAGTACGATAAGATACCTTTCATGTACCTTGATGCGCCTTCCATAATCAAAGAAGCAGATACGTTCGAGATCCGAGATCTTGATGAAGACGCTTCATGGGTAACTCCTTACTTAAGATGGTTACGAGATGGAATCCTACCAAATGACAAGGAAGAAGCTCGACGACTTAAGGTAAAAGCTTCCACTTTTGCTATTAAGAATAACATTCTATTCAAGTGGATGTCATTAGGGATATACGCGCGATGCGTGAGGGAAGAAGAAGTACAGAATGTTTTACAAGACATACACGATGGAGAATACGGAAATCATACAGGGGGTCGCAACTTGGTGAGGAAGGCGAGCAGGATGAGTTATTATTGGCCCACCATGAACAAAGACGCAGTGGAGTTCGCCCGCAAGTGTGACGCATGCCACTGTCATGGACCTATATCACATCAACCATTAGAGTTACTACATACCATAAAATAGGGAATGTATATTGTAGGAAAACTTCCTCGAGCTTCAAGGCAACATGTCTACATCTTAGCAATGACCGACTACTTTTCTAAATGGATTGAAGCCGAAGCTTTCAAAGAGGTCAAAGACACCCAGGTCATTTCCTTCATAAAAAGGAATCCTGAGTAGGTTTGGAATACCATCCACCATAGTGTGCGACAACGAATCTCAATTCATCAGTGACAGAACAAGATCATTTTGCCAGCAGTACAACATTCAATTGTTGATGTCTACACCACATTATCCCCAGGGTAACAGTCAGGCAGAAGCAAGCAACAAAGTAATCATCAACAACTTGGAGAAACGTCTCAAGGAAGCTAAGGGAAGATGGGCAGACGAGTTACCCCTTATTCTATGGTCAGATCGAACAACTCCCAAGACTGCTACAGGGAATACACCTTTCTCCTTAGTCTTAGATGCGAAGCCGAGTTACCGGTGGAAGTAATTTGCCCACAGCTCAATACGGACTTATTACCGAGGAGTCAAATCTACCTAACTTGTTACATCATCTACACACGGTTGACGAGTTACTAGATGAAGCATCAGTTCGTATGGCGGCATACAGACAGGGGGTAGCTCGGAGTTACAACAAATGTGTTAATGCAAAGGCGTTCCAAGTGGGAGATTGGGTATTGAGGAATGACTTTCAAAACACGCAAGAATTGAATGCTGGAAAGTTAGGAACCAATTGGGAAGGACCTTACCAGATTACGAAGATCGTAGGACAAGGGGCCTATGAGTTGGTATCACACGATGGGAAGACGGTCCCTAGAAGCTGGAACGCGATGAATTTGAAGTTGTATCACTTTTAAACAAACAAGTTTCAATAAGGTATATATCATATACTTCATTCATTTCACATTATATCGTTACATCGTTTTGCACACATAAAGCAACAACAATTTTACAAAAACTAACAAGGGACGCCTTGTGACGTTACAAGCCAAAACATAGGTCGTCGCCTTACAATCAGGCAACGTTGTGGACACGACGACTAGTCAAAAGATGCAAGAGATGAGAACAATTAAAGCAAACTCTAGAGCAAGAGGAGTTTCACAAGATGCTTGTAATCAATTCACAACTTTATAAAACACAAGTATTTACATTCTGTTAGTTACCTTATTCTCTCTCTCAACATCTTACACAAAAGCGCTATTACTACGAGATCTAATCAAAACTACTAACAATCTTCTTGGAACGCATTGATCCTCATTCCGCAGCAGCAAACCTGTGTCACCTGCAAAAAAGAAAAGAACAGATACAATAACCCTAACCCCTAACCCCTAACCCCTAAAAGACAAGCAAAAATAAGGGGTAAAAGTTGCCCCCCACAGAGGCCCTAAAAACAAGCAGCAATACAAAATAAAATGTTAAACCCCGACACACCGGGGGTAGAGAAACGTTCTAAGTTTAGATAGTAAAAGAAACGGAAAAAATCATTCCTTAGAGACATTTTCGGCAGACTTCTGGTTCTTCATCTCTACTTGAGCTACTTCCTTGGCGACTTGGGAGATATCATCAACAAGAGAGGATTTTTTAGACGTGTTTGCCTCATCAGGGAACAGATTTTCAAATTGCTCCCTCTCCTTCACGGCGTCCCAGGAAGAATGCTTCCTTGCCGCAAATTCCTCTTTTGTCTCGAAATGAACTCTGAGCGACCAGTAATCAGCCGTATCCTCGATCTCTTGAGCAAGAGCTGTGCTTTTCTTTGATACAACATTGAACCTGTCTTCCCACTCTTTGGATTCTTCAGCAACTTTCTCGAGAGCACCTTGCAGATCTCTTGAGCAAGACCTTTTTCTCTCAAAACCATAATATATATACTAGGTCTAAAAAAAGGCTATCAAAAAATACATAAAAACGGATTAAAGCTGATAGAAAAGGAGCCAATCAGGATAAAACACGTGGCGCATAAGAGATCTCCCGGCTGTCATGGACGGCGGGTGCCGCCAACATCAAAACACAAAACTTCTTCTTCTCTTCAATCCAGCTCTAAAACTCTAATACTATGCATCTTTGGGTCTTCTTCTCCTAGCCGTAAAAAGTCCTCTAAACAACCTAAAACATCATAAAATGTATGCTAAAACTCCTCCTAAATACACAACATAATCGTGTATATCAAATTCCCCCACACTTGAATCTCACTCATCACTGAGTGACTCAGAATACTATCACTCATAAGAACTATAACCCCCGGAACATCAAAATGCAAGGAAGATTAACAAAGAGGAATAAAAGCATTCTCATGCTGTCATGCAAGCTCAACGCCCAACCTAAACAACAATATATATAGCAAATAATCTCTAACCACCTACTCTACTCAACATCAACATAACAGAGCAAATCATCATCAACATCAAGCCAACATCAAGCTCAACTCAACCCATCAAACAACCAATCTACTAATCTAACGGATTAATCAATAAACCACTAGCAACAAACCACCACACAAGTCCATCAAAAACATCATCAAAGAGAGTGAAAGTCTCATAAATCTACACTTTATCCCTCCAAATGAAAACCTACCCAGAACACTCCTATACTCCACTTCTTATGTCTCATATACTCCACTTTTTATTTTAATCATTTTTTAGCATATCAATAGTGATATAGTTCCAACTCCCCCACACTTAGAAGTTTAGAACACACATTGTCCTCAATGTAGTAAGGATAAAATAAAATAGAGGGGAAGTATAGAAAAATACCACTACTGATCAAAAGGTGGTGGTGGTGGTGGATACTGTGGGTAGTAAGGATATGAGGGGTATGTGGGCCACATGCCTTGGAAAAACTAAGCCTGCTGCTAAAAGAACTGTGATTGATCCTGGTGAGACTGGTGGATCCGGTCTATAGAAGTAGACAAAGCAAACTGCTGAGTGAACATCTCTTCCTAACGATCTGAAAGTCGGCTCATCTAGCGCATCATATCATCTTCCCAGCTCAAACCAGTGTCCTTTTCTGCTGAAGTACTCAGAAAATCCAAACCAGGTACATCCTCATGCATCACTATGTCTCCCTAGGGAACAATCTCTGTAACAAGCTCTGAAGTAGATGGTGTGGAGCAGAAGAAGAAGAGCCATGAGCTCTAACAAGATATGACAGCTGACAGAGATCAAATCGATGATACTTAGGTCCAAAAGGTAAGTTAGCAATGGGCAGAGGAATCCTAAAAGTACCCGTAGGAGGACCAAATGAGTAGTAAAATCGGCCTCTATCCTTAGTAAGATATCCAGCATTCTTCAAATGCTTAATGTCACAAGTGAAAGTAGGAGATACTCTCTTAGATAATGGGGGAAAAGGAATGTTCAGAAACTCCCCCAAGATAGAAATCACGCCACCAATAGCAATCTTGCACTTCTTCTAGCCTCTACACTTCTTGCAGCAAGTAAGAAACTGAGCTCTCCAATCTATAATAAGCGTGCATTGTGGTGTTAAGCTCCACATGGTTTCCAAGTCAGTGTAAGAAACTTTGTTCGCTTCTGTTTGGCCATACCAAGCCATCTTAATCACCTTATGAGCAATCTGTAAACAAGGATGAGACCATTTGTAATTTTTTTTCTCCTGCCTTGTGTTCAAATGAAGCAAAACCAGTAGTGTTATACCAAAAATTCAACTCCTCCTCAGTAGCATCCCAAAGAGCAGAATCAAAAGGCTGCCTGGAAATACCAAATGCCTTTTCAAGGTCAACATAGCTCAAGACATGTGACGAACCCGCTAACTAAAAAGAGATATTCTCATTCACATGGTCATCTTCTAAGGTAATAAGAAGTTCTCTAGTCCAGGTAGGGAATGTGGGAGCATTATTAAAATAAAAAGTGCCTAATCCAGCATGATTCAACATCAACCTAGTACAACTCTCCAATCCTAACTGCCTCATAGCTATGACATCAAAAAATAGAGTAAACACAATCTCTCGTCCCTCAATAATCTTCCTCCGGCCGTCATGGACCTCAGAAGAGGAAGATCTAGAACTCCTAGCACGCTTCCTAGAACTCATGATGAACAAAATGAATTCAACAGAAAAGAGGAGCAAGTTGCCAAAAATACCCGAAAATAGAGAACGGCGGGCTGTAGATTCTGGGGGCGACTCCATCCCCTTGGCGGCGGGCGCCGCTAATCTTCGTGGCGTGTGCCGCCTTGAATGTCTCCGAAAAATCGCCGGATCTAGAGGCGGTTGCCGCTTGGAGAGCAGCTAGGCGGGCGGCAAGGGCGCGGCGAGGCAGCGACGGCTTAGAACCGGATCCGATTGTCTTGGATCTGAGCTTGAAATTTTCCCCTTCCTCTCCTCTCTTTTGTTTCTTCAAAAATCTCTCTTTCTTTACTCTTTGATTTTTTTATGACCTCTCTTTACGCTCTTTCTGTTTTTATCTCAATCATAATTTCAACACTCTCTTTTTATTTTCCATTTTCTTTTTTGTTAAGGAAAAGGGTGGATTCCTGTACGGCAGGAGCGGCGGGTGTCGTTGGATTGGCGGTGGGTGCCGCCGAGCTTATGGTGGTCGACGCAGACACTTCATAGCTAAAGACCTAAAAAAATTCTACTTACAATTTTTGGTCGAAGGAGAGACGGTACTCTCCGGCCTATCAGGGGGGCATTTTATTAATTATAAAAAAGGACAAAGTAGTAATCAAGAGAGGGATAGTCCGACCCCTTACAGCAGCAGACAATAAAGAAATAACATCCTTTGGCGGGTCAAGCAATACAATAAAGCCTAAACTAAAAGAAAAGGCATAAGAAGTAAGGAAATCCGCAACAGTATTGGCTTCCCTGTAAACATGCCGGAACCGTACAAGCCAGTCCCTTCTAAGAAAGCCTTGGCATTTAGATACCAGAATGAATAAGGGGTGGTAACGATCCACAGTTCGGCTTAAGACTAAACACACTAATTGTGAGTCTAACTCTAAACCAACCCTCTTGTACCCCTGATCCCAAGCTAAGAGTAAACCATGGAGTGCACCCCATAATTCAGCCATAGGGACAGAACACATACCAATATTATAAACAAACCCTACCTGCCACTACCCATCAACGTCTCTAATGACGCCTCCTGCAGCTGCAGTACCATCTTGTCTAACCGAGCCATCCGTATTAACTTTAACCCAACCCTCCAAAGGGTGCTCCCACTGCACGAACTTCTCAACTCTTGAAACTAACCCATGAACAGCTTCCATGGCCTCAATCACCACCAAATATTCTGCCATTTTCTCAAGCACAAATCCCAATCTATTCCCTGTGAAAGGGGCATTATGAAAGACAACCTGTTATGCCATTTCCAGATCCACCAAATAGCCGTAACAAACATACAAGCCCAATTGGCGCCACTATGATGATTCATATCACATGTAATATTAAACCGAATCCAAAAAGCAAAGTCTGATTGGAAAAAGACTTCCCTGGCAAGAGGAGGGTCAAGATCCTCCCACAAACGTGTTGTAATATAACAATCACGTAACAGGTGGATCAGCTACTCCTCCTCAGTTGAACATATCGAGTGAAGGGCGTTGTTGGCGATACGATGCCGCACCCGCTCTAAATTAGTAAGGATAACGCCATGAAGGTCCAACCAAATGAAATAACGAGCTCGTTCAGTGACCTTTAGCCTCCATAAAATATTGAACACCTATCTATCCACATGCTGAGTCACACGATTACCAGTAATAAGTTGATATGCTTAATTGACGGTGAACTGGCTCGAGGAAGAAGGTTGGCAACTGAGAACGTCCAGCATTTCAGCATTAGTTGAGACAACGACAAAGGCGAGTTTCAGCAGCGCAGTCAACGGGAGAAAGTCAACAATCATCTCCCAATTCCAGCCGACTTCATCAATCCAATAAACACAGACTAGCTAATGCTGAACAAAGTCAGGAATATCTTGAATAGCAACATCAATCAAAGGGCTAGTGCCAATCCAATGATCCAGCCAAAAAAAAAATTAACAGGTCGTTCCCAACACACCGACGGGCCCCTTTAAGGACAACACGATCAATTCCATGTTGCACACTCTTCCAAGCATAGGACTTATGATCTCGGTCGACAAGAGAGGGTCGAACATACTTTTCCGTTAAAAACCGCCAACCAAGCTTACCCACAAGGGCAATATTCAAATCCATCATAGTGCGAAGACCTAAACCGCCACACTCCTTGGGCAAACAAATTTGATCTCAACTTACAAGATGGGCCCTTCTGCGCCCCTCACTTCCCCCTGATAAGCGTCAAATGGTCATGAAATCACGGCTATGCAAAAGAGTTCTAACAAACCTAAAGATTGTAGTCTTAGGGAAGTAAGGGTCGAATCCGCAAGGAAGTTGGTTTAACTTTTTATGTAAATTTTCTGTCAATTGAAGTAAAAAAGGGGGTTTATGAATTAAACTACTATCTAGCATGCAAAAACTAATAAAGCAATTAAAGTTTGAGTTCTTATCAATTTTGGAAAAACACTTAGCACTACTAGAAAACGCGCATATAGCCAAGAAATTATAGCTAGGAATATCTTGTGTGGGTAAGTTTGGGGGAAACTGCCACAACATCTCCCACAAATCTCAAATTTTTTGGCTGTTTAGCCATGAAATTCACGGTTGGTGGTATATTTGTGGGAATATTGTCGCGAAATAAACACACAGCTAAGTCCGATTCTAATTTTGTGGCCATATAGCCATGAAATTATAGGTTGTGGCCATAGTTGTGACCATATTGACGCGAATATATTACGAAGCTAAAATCGGTTCTAAATTTATGGCAAATTTGTCGCCAAATAATCATGCAGCTAAGTTCGATTCTAAGTTCGTGGCCATATAGCCATGAAAATATTGGTTGTGGCTAAAGTTGGAGCTATATTGACGCGAATTTTTGACGGAGCTAAAATCGGTTCTAAATTTTTGGGCAATTTGTCACGAAAGAATCACGCAGCTAAATTCGATCCTAAGTTTGCGGCAATACAGCCATGAAAATAGGGGTTGTGGCTATACTTGGAGCTATATTGACGCGAATATATTACGAAGCAAACTTCGGTTCTAAATTTCTGGGCAATTTGTCCCGAAATAATCATGCAGCTAAGTTGGATTCGAAGTTTGTGGCAATATAGCCATGTAAGTGTTGATTGTGGCTATACTTGGAGCTATATTGGCGCGAATATATTACGAAGCTAAAATCGGTTCTAAATTTATGGGTAATTTGTCGCAAAATAATCATACAGCTAAGTTCGATTCTATGTTTGTGGCCACATAGCCAAGAAAACATGAGTTGTGGCTATAATTAGAGCTATATTACCGCGAATATATTACGAAGCTAAATTTGGTTCTAAGTTTATGGGGAAATTGTCACGAAAATAAGCATGCAACTAAATTGGATTCTAAGTTTGTGGCTATATCTATTAATTAAGCAAAAAAAAATGAAAAAGAAATCTTGAAACCTATTATTCAAAAACCACATCAAGACTCCCAAATTATATAACAACTGCATAAGGACCTAGTAGCTCGGATCCTCAATTTCTATGAGAAATCGTAAGACAATAATTAAACAACAAGAACTTTAAAAAACCCAACAATTCACATAAAAAATTTGCCAAAACTTAGCCTAAAAATGCACATACAAAGCTCCTATATAAATGCATAAATTATCCAACACAATCTTAGCAAATGTCTTCAACACAATTTCAATGTCTTCAACACAATCCTAACAAATGACTTCAAACACAATAAGATTCAAACACAATGGGCAACACAATCCTCTAATGTCACTACAACCATCTTAAGGCATACAAACAAACTTCAAGTCTAAAATCCATAAAACAAACACAATCCTCTAAACGTCTTCCTCTTCCTCTTCCACTTCCTCTTCCTCTTCCTCTTCCTCTTCCTGTTCTTTGCTACAGCCTACATCCTCATCATCATCACTAGACAGGTAAAGCTCGACATCTTCATTTTCCATTTCTCGAGCATAAAAGATTTTGTTCAAAAGAGTACTCATATAAGGATCCATGCCATTTTCCTAAAAAACTTGTAAGCTTTGGACCCCTACCATACAAGATACTTACAAGTTAAAAAAGATAATAGAACACCATGGAACACAAGACAAATTAAACCTACGAATAGTCTAAAAAATAAAAATAAAAACAGCATGGAACACAAGTCCAAGTAAACCTTAACAAATGAAAGCAAATGTCCAATACTCTTCTATTACATTTTACAAGGTAAACCCTAGATGATAAGTAAGATAAAATTATGACCTTGAAAACAAACATCATTCGTTAGATTTAATAGGTTTGAAGTCATCAATTACTAGTCGAACCTTTAAATTTTATTAGGATACGTTCTAGCAGAGTATTCATTATTCAACAATAAGATGTCACAAACCCACAACTTCTTTAACTCTACAAGTCTAAGAATTAAATAAACACAAATATCAACCATAATCAATCAAGAAATAGGAATACAAGAAACTAGATGAAATAGACGCGTACACTTTAAAAATGAAAGCATGGTGAATTTGCACTTACTTTGTATTTTCCCGCCCACCACTCGTCGTGACCAATAATTTCCCAGGTACTTTCATTCCACATGAGACCCCCCTTCGTTTCTTTGAAAAGACTTCATATCTTCCAAAGCCTATAATAGTGGTTATACCTTGATTGCGCAGTGATTCTCGTGGACAAACACCCAGTCTCAGCCATGAATCGCTGGTGGACATAAACCCAGTTAGGGGGGGTGGGATCATCAAGGGGAGGACTAAGCTCTAAAACAATTTTGAGGAAGATCATCTCTTGTTCATGATTCCAGTTCATTGGCATTGCAACAATCTGTGAAGAAAAGAAATGGAAAAATATCAATCGTAATTGAGAAGATCATGAGTGGAAAAAATGGTGAAAGAAAAGTGGTCAAGTTGTGTATCACAGCATATCATAGCAATCAAACTAACTTCATTTAGAGGCCATTGACAATTTAATTGACAAAATCAATCGTAATAGCAATCAAACTAACTTCATTTTATGTATCAATCGTAATTGACAAAATCATGAGTGGAAAAAATGGTCCTCCTCAACCAGATGATCCTCCTCAACCAGCATATTATAGCAATCAAACTAACTTCATTTTATAGCAATTGACACACAAATGGCATGAACAAAGAGATGATCCTCCTCAACCAGCATATTATAGCAATCAAACTAACTTCATTTTACTTGTCATCAATTGAAATGAATGTTTGAGATGCAAAAATAAACATAGAGGTCATTGACTATTTCCAGGGCCTAGAGAGATGAGAAGTAAGGTGCACTGGTATACTCAAGACATCAACCAATAACAATCAAATTTCATATCAACCAACATACATCCAATGTGTGGGAAAATACACTTAGTTGTAGAAGAAAGAAACAAGAAGGGAGAGCAAGTGTTTAAACCAAAAACATGAGCAAATGGAATCGAAATTCATATACCTAACAATATAAAGGCCTTTAAGACAAGATTAAAACCTCAATTATACCTAAGATTTTGACTAGATCTAGATCCAATGTGGAATTGACGACTAGATCACTGAGCATTATCCAAGTTTTCAATCTACTATCTTTTCACATACTAACACAGCATTGACATAAACACAACACAAGAAATTAATAAAGCTAAAAACCTGTGATCTCCTAGGATGGCGTTTGAAGGCGTTGCCGGTGTGGAAGTTGAGGAAGTTGAGGATGGCGCCGAGATGCGGAAGTTGTCGCTCGAGAGAGATGGAGAGCGAGGGGGATGCACTCTTGGTGGGCGGCTCCGGCTTGTGAGAGGGAGGCGGTGTAACGGCCGAAATTGGGTGAGGGAGAGAGTGGGAGGCGCTCGTGAGAGAGAAGGAGAGAGATGGAGAGGAAGGCGATCGTGGTGGGCGGTTCGTGAGAGAGAGGGAGAGGGAGGTGCCGAAATTGAGATGAAACCCTAAAAATTGGGTGAGGGAGGGAGATAAAGGCCGCTCAGGTTGGGCCGGGAAATCCTAACATATAATCCAAGCATACGGGCCGAATTGGATATGGCCTTTTTAGTGAGCCCAAAATTCATTCGTGGCCATTTTTGTGGCCAATTTCCTGGCTAATTTGAACTTGCATTTTCATTAAATGCTCTTCGTACCAACCTCATTCAATTCTCAACTACCATTGCATATGATTCGTCAAAACCCTCATTCTCACCACTTATTTCTCATTCTCTCTCAAAATTCTCCCTCTCAACAATATTCTCTCACAAAAAATAATGTGACTCATATCTTGAAGATTATATATACTCTACACATTTTGAATATAATTTAAGAGGTGCACATCTGATTTGGATCAGGTAAGTTAGTTACAAAGAGGTTTTAGTATTACAAGTTTTAGATTTAGGGTATTTAGTATATATTTGTGGGTTTTGCTTTTTTTTTATATTAACTTAAGTTTGTTTGGACAAATTTACAGAATTATCGATGGAGAATCGTGATTGGATGTATGATAGATGGCTTCCTGGTGGTGGTGGTTACAATAGCGAATTTGTTGATGGTGTTCAGAGATTTCTTGAATTTGCAAAATCTCAAAAGCATTTCATTTATGGGGAAAATGTATGTGTTTGAAATGTAAGAATGGGCGATTTGAGGATGTAGATAATGTTCGCGTTCATCTGTTTAGAAAAGGCTTTGTTGACAGTTATTATTGGTGGACTGCACATGGAGAGTCACCATTTGCCAATGCGCCCCCTTTGGAGGAGTTGTCTTCCACCTCAAATCCTAGTGATATGAATCTCTTTGGGATTGGGACGATGCATTTGTTTGATAATTTGAATCCCACCCAAAGAATGGTGTTTGATGCAGCTGGTCCAAGTTTTGTTCCACCCCCATGGTTTGACACAAGCACTTCTTATAATGAGCCAAGTAGTAGTCCTTTAGAGGTGGGTGAAAGCCATGACCATGAAGAAGGAAGTTACTTAGAAGAATCGGCAACAATGTTTGGTCCTGGCAACGAGGAAATGACTTTATTATCTGAGCGCTTTGCTGATGTTTTGAGAGCAGCAGATCGGCCATTATATGATGGTTCTCACATGTCACAGTTAGCTGCTGTCGGATCTTTTATGGAGTTGAAAACCAAATACAACATGTCACAAGCTGGATATGGTGCACTACTTCAAAAAGTCAATGAGGTTTTGCCATGGGACAACAACTCCCCAAAAAGTTTCTATGAGCAGAAGAAGATGACTAGAGAGTTAGGATTGCCCCAACAAAAGATACACCTATGCCCCCAAGGTTGTATGTTGTTTTGGAAGGATGATGTCGATGCATTGGAGTGCAAATTTTGCCACAGTCCAAGGTATCAATCTTGTTTGTCGCAAAAAGGAAAGCCAATACCCAATAAAGTGTTGCGATATTTGCCATTGATCCCACGGTTGCAGCGATTGTACACTATGGAGGAAACGACTTCAAAGATGCGTTGGCATGCTGAGCACCAAGCCGCTGAAGGATATATGAGTCACCCGTCTGATGCCGAGGCTTGGAAGCATTTTGATCGAACCTATCCTAATTTTGCCAAGGAGATTCGTAATGTGAGATTATGCTTGTGTTCAGACGGATTCTCCCCCTTTGGTAAGTTTGGTAAGACATACTCGACATGGACGGTGATTGTCACCCCTTACAACCTACCCCCAGATATGTGCATGAAGGCTCCTTCTTTGTTCTTAAGCACTATTGTTCCAGGTCCAAAAAATCCGAAGAAGTTAATAGATATTTGTATGCAACCGTTGATTGATAAGTTGTTATTATTGTGGAAAACGGGTGTGACAAAATTTGATATCTCTACGGGGAAGCACTTTAGGATGCGTGCTGCACTTATGTAGACAGTGAATGACTTCCCAACATATGGGATGTTATCTGGGTGGAGTACTGCTGGTATTTATTCTTGTCCTCATTGCATGGAGAATACAAAAGTCTTTCGATTACACCATGGACGAAAGCCTTCATGGTTTGATTGTCATAGGTGTAGATTGGAACTAGATCACCCTTTCCGGACCAACAGGAGAACCTTCTACAAAGGGCGAAAGGAGGACGAGCCTCCTATTCCGTATTTGTCTAGTGAAGAGGTGTGGGAACGTGTTCACGATTTGCCGACCGCCATGGAGAGTCCACTTCAATATCCTTATGGTTATGGTGAAACTCATAAGTTCACGAAGAAAAGTATATTTTGGTTGCTTCCTTATTGGAAGCATAATTTGCTCTGTAACAACCTTGATGTCATGCATATTGAGAAAAATGTGTTTGAGAATGTGATTAACACTCTATTGGATGTTAAGGGTAAGACAAAGGACAACCTGAGCTCAAGGAAGGACCTACGCTTATATTGTCATCGCCCAGAGCTCCAAGTGGAGGATGATCACAAGGGCCCAAAACCAAAAGCAGTTTATGTATTAGATAGGCCCAAAAAGACAATGCTATTTAATTGGTTACAGAGCTTGAGATTTCCGGACGGTTATGCCTCTAATATTGGTCGATGTGTGCAATTGGAAGAGGGTAGACTACACGGAATGAAGAGTCACGATTGTCATGTGTTCATGCAACGACTTCTACCAGCTGCTTTCAAAGAACTTCTTCCCGTGGGTGTGGGGGGGCCATTGACGGAGCTAAGCTTGTTTTTCAATCATTATGTTCATCTACACTTGACATACAAATGATTGAGGATCTAGAACGGGCTGCACCTCTTTTATTATGCCAATTGGAAAGGATATTTCCACCATCGTTCTTTGATTGCATGGAGCATCTCATTGTTCATTTACCATACGAGGCAAGGTTAGGGGGTCCTGTACAGAACAAATGGATGTATCAAGTTGAAAGATTATTATTCACGTTGAAAGGGAACATGATGAACCCACAAAAGGTGGAGGCGTCCATAGTGGAATCATATTTGTTTGAGGAGATAACAAGTTTCGCTCAACATTATCCTCATCATCAAGACTCTTATAAGAGAAAGAAAACCACCACGGATGAGGTGAGTGTGCATCCTCAAATTTCAATTTTCAACCATCCGGGACGTGCAAGTGGAAAGTGCAATGTTATTTGGTTGTCCGATGAGACGGACTTTCATGCAGCACATACTTACATCCTACTTAATTGTAGAGAGGTCGACTCCTATGTCGAGTAAGTCAATTAAACTTATATATATGTGTTATTTTATGGAAACTTATGTACTAGTCTTATGTTGTTCTTTCCATATGCAAGGAATTTCAACACACTGTAGGCCAAGGAGATCCGCACGGACTTGCCAACTTTTTTTGTACATGGTTTCATGAAACTGTAAGTACTAGTTGATATTGTGTCAACGATACAAAATTCTAACATCACTCATGTATATGGTCAATATATGTGTCTATCTTTTGTAGGTTTTAGTTGCAAATGCCCTACACCCCCCACTTGAGGATCATGATTTGTTACATAGTATAGCTTGGGGGCCATCCCGAAAGGTGTTGTCCTGGCCATCATATTGCATCAATGGTTATAATTTTGAAACGTTGAAACGCGGAGAAGGAAAGTTAACCATGCATAGTGGTGTGTGTGTGTGTGCAAGCTTGTAATGGTGATACACAATCAGATTTCTTTGGGTTGATAGAACAGATTTTGGAGTTTGAGTTCACTGGGATGCCGTGTAAGAAGATTGTCATGTTCAAGTGTTTGTGGTTTGACCCTAGCCCTAATGGGACAAAAGTCCATCCAGATTACCATTTCCAAGAGGTTAATGTGAATAGACGTTACAACAACCATGATCCTTTTGTCTTTGCTCAACAACGCATCCAAGTTTACTATCTTGACTACCCTGGCGCACCCCGAATTCCTGCAAATTGGAGATATGTGTGTAAGGCAAAACCAAGAGTCAATGTTGAGCAACGATGAGCAGAGAACAATCCTGAACAACCAACCATTTTTGAACCATTACAACCGGATGACTTTGAGATTGATGGCTTCATCGGGTCGACAATTCAATCTTTACCTACAAATCTTAATGATCCAGTGTCATTGCATGAGGAAGCATACGATGTGGAAAGTGGCGATGATAGCTTCAATATTGAAAATGACAACGAAGAAGATGATTTTCTATCATCTTCAAGTTCCGAACAATATGATTGGTAATTATTTTTCCCTTATTCTATCATCTATATATGTAATTATTTGCTCATTTTACCAACTACATTTTTGGTTTAAGAGGACAATTTTGAGGTAGGAAGGAGAAATTGATGTAGGATGGAATAATGCATTTAGGAGGGAAATTTAGGAGGCAAATTTTGGTTTGAGAGGAAAGTTTTAATTTTGGGTTTAGTTGGGAGGGAATTTCAATTTTGGGCTGAGGGGGAAATTTTGGGCTAGCGAGCTTGATCCATTTTTGGTAGGCCCGTTAGTGAATTGTTCAATCTAGCTAGGGTTAGCAAGCTTTCTCATTCGGTCATTCCATCAATTTTCTTCTTCTCGCCGCTCTCTCAAACTGCTCCCTGGCGATTTGGTTTTTAGAGTGTAGCTTTGATCCATTCCATCTATTTGGACCTTCCTTTCAAGCAAGCTCCCTGGCGATTTGGTTCAATCTCGCCGGCGTCGGTAAGCCTCTCTCCCTCTCGACCTTCCTTTCCCTGGCGATTTGGTTCAATCTAGGGTTTTGTTCTAATTTTTTTTGGTGTTCTTTCAAGCGAGCTTATTGCAGCCCTTTGGAGAAGGCATTCGGCGATTGTAAGTCATCTCTCCTTTCCTTTGAGTTTGATGTTCTTTCAAGCAAGCTTTTTTGGTGTTCTTTCAAGCAAGCTTTGTTGTTGTTTTTTGGTGTTCTTTCAAGCAAGCTTTTTTGGTGTTTTTTGGTGTTCTTTCCTTTCCTTTGCTCAATCATTTGCTCAATCATGTTTGATTTTGGGCTCTCACTACCATCTTTGGTGTTTTTTCAGAGCAATCTCGCTTTTGTTCAAGGCAACCGATTGGTAAGTCTCTCTCCCTCTCTCCCTTGCTCTTGCTTAACTTTGACTCTTTTTAATTCATCTCTGTTTTCTCTCTTCATGGGTCCTTAATGCTGGCGATTTCATGGGTCCTTAATTCTGCCGGATTCTTCCTGGACAAACCCACCGTATCTACTTCAATTCATTCAGTAAAGTTACAAGTGATGTTCGCATTTTTGGTATAGTTTTTGATAGGTTTTCTTTGCTTCTTAGGTTTAGTTTTGTCTAGTTTAGGTTTAGTTTTAAGTGTTTTTAGTTAGTTTTGCATAAATCTATGAAAAGGGTGGAATCTATGCTATTTTGTGTATTTTGCAGGTTTTAGCAAGGAATGGAGCTGAATGGAGCTAAATTTGGAGCATCACAGTGAAGGACGGGAAAGTGCAAGATTTAAGAAGTCAGAGTTCAAGATATCGCGAGGAGGTGTTGAAGAAAACATAACCCCAGGCTCGTTAACGAGGCTGTGAAGGGTCGTTAACGAGGCCACGAAGAAGAAGATTTCGGAGTATTATTTTATTATTCACCGATCCTGAGCGGGAATTTATTTCCGTATCGGTTGAGTATCTTTTTAGAATCTTTATGGGTAATTAGAATATGTATTTTAGGGTTTAATATCTTTCTAGATTTTATTTCTATCTTTTAGAGATTGTTTCTATCTTTTTAGGAAAGTTTTTATCTTTTAGCCTTTTTAGTTTTTTAGGATTTTCTAGTATAAATACCCTTCTATCTAGCATAGAAGAGAGGGGGGATTTTTGGAGTTGAATTTTGGAGTGGAGTTTTAGAGTTAGTTTTGGAGGAGAAGGAAGGCCGAAGGAGAAGCTGCCGGATCGGAAGTCGGTAGCGAGGTTCGGTAACGACGGTTTCCGAGGTTCGTTGATCGAGTTTGGGGTTCGGTGATTGTTTTGTTTTGTTTTTTCTCTGATTCTTTGTAAGACGATATTTTTGTTGTTAATTTAAAGTTTGAGTTTTTGTTTGTTTTTATGGAAGTTTTTAATTTGTTTATCATGAGTAGTGAGTAGTCTATTTTTCTAGGGTCAGGGTTAAGCCCGGCATAGTTGAGCATGTTTGATGAAGTAAGATAGTGTTTTGAATGCCTTTTTATCTTTATTGAAATTGTTTGTTGTGCTTAATACTGAAACGGGAGTTGAGGTAATTTGAGTTTTAACTTGATTGAAAGAGAAAGTTAGTAACTTGAAGGTTGATATTGTTTGCAAACGGAAGTTTCAAGCTTTAGATCCAAAACAAGCAATTGAGTGAGTTAGTTTATGAAAATAGATTAATTACTTGTCTGGTCAATGAAAGTAGATGACTCTATCTATTTAAAGGCATGATCTTATCTTCTTATGAATTCTTATGCATGGCTATGTTGTGGTGTCCCTTATCCTAGATATTTGTGTTTTATTGAATTATTTCTGATAAATCTTCGTTGCTGAATACTTGCTTCGGTACCGAGTGTTAGTTAGAATTTTATTAGGTCGTTAATTGGTGTTTTTGTGTTCGGTGGTTCGGTAACGATCCGGACAAGGTCGTTAACGAGGCATCTCGTTAGTGTTTTGCTTGATTTTATTTGAATTTTTATTAGATTGATAGACAAACAACCTTACTTCCTGTGGAACGATTCTGACTCCACTGTACTCAGCGGGGTCTTGACTTATAAATTTATTTATTGTCAAGAAACCCTACCAACAAATTGGCGCCGTTGCCGGGGAAGCAACGAGTTGTTAGTTTATCTTTGGGTCAGGACTAGCCCGACCCCGTTTTTGTTTTTAATTTTTGTTTTCTTTGTTTGTTTTCTCAGTGTATGCCGGTAGGACGAAGAAGGCTTCAGTTTGATAGCTCCAGTTATTACTCAGAACCCGAACGTTCCCTGCACCGACGACTCCGAGAAAACCGAGCCATGGCCACAGCTGAAGAGATGGCTCGAGAGCTAGAGATCCTCCGAACCCAGATGGAGGCACTGAGAGCCGAGAAGGACGGCGTTGATACAGACAAGGCTCGACTGCAAGAAGAGCTAAACGCCTATCCAAGGAATGCCAAGCGATACATGCATCCGGAACTGAGGGTGCCAGAATCTCCTATTGTGCTTCCTGCGATAGAGAAACCTTTTGAGATCAAGTCTCAATTTATATCCTTGATTAGACGGGCTCAGTTTGAAGGGAAACCTGCTGAGTGCCCTATGGAGCATATTAGAAATTTTCTTGATTTATGTGACACCATAGCTGCTGAAGGTGTCTCACTAGAATATGTTCTGTTAAAAGCTTTTAGATGGTCACTTAATGGAAAGGCCCTGAACTGGTTAGAGAGCCTACCTTCTAAGTCTATCAGGACTTGGAAAGCTTTGTATGATCAATTTCTTACAAAGTTTTTCCCTCCTGCTAAGACAACGGAGTTAAGGAAACGTATCACCTCTTATCACCAGTTGCCTAATGAGACATTTGTTGAAACATGGGAAAGATTTAAAGAGATGCTTAGACAATGCCCTACTCATGGGCAACCATTATATGTATTACAAGAAATCTTTTTCCAGGGTATCAAGGCGGAGACCAAGAACCGCATCAACACGCATACTGCGTGCGGTTTTATAGAGATGAACCCGACAAAGGCGTGGGAACTGTTGGACAAGCTGGCAAATTACGATGCTATGTACGGAACCCAGCAGGCTCCACAAACACAAAAACGTCTCTATGTGCCTAATCGAGATGAAGTTGACCCCGATGTTAAAAATCAATTCTTACAAGATGAAGTCAACCGTTTGAGGAAACAAGTAAGTTTTCTGAAATCCTCTCAATCATGTCAAGAATGTGGTTCTTCTGCGCATAGTACTTCTGCTTGCACTAACATTGAGCAGGTTAGAACCGCTGAGACAATAGCTGAGATGAATTACATGAGAGGACCCTACAGGAACCAGCCTAATTATAATGACAGGTCGAACAACTATCAATCATGGGGCAATCAGAATGCAAATCATAATTACACAGGGCCCCCGCAAGATAGACGACCTGCACCATATCGACCTCCAAGCCATCAGGAGACACCATCATGGGCTCAAGAGATTAAAGAGGGCATCAATGGATTGGATAAAAGATGGGGACAGTTCGATATTTAGAAGAAGAGTGTTGATTCCCAACTAGGAGACCTTGCTGCACGGATTCCAAGACCACAAGGGCAACTCCCGGGTCGTACCGAAGAGAACCCTAGAGGCCAAATAGCAGCAGTACACCTTAGAAGCGGGAAGACACTACCGGAGAGAGTTCAAGCTGAAGAGAAGGAGGAACGAGATCTCGCCAGCCAGCTCATTAACGAGCCAGCGAGAGCTAGTACCGAGCCTACACGCCAGGATGACGAGGCTCCGAGGATTCCTAACGAGCCCAACCGAAGTAAGTTTTCTAAACCGAGTCCTCCTCTCGATCCCAGGGTAGTTAACGACCCCATCAAGGTCGTTAACGACCCGCCGAGGACACCGACCGACCCCAATGTCGACCCGGTACTCTCACCTCTCGAGCCTAACTTGGTTCCGAGAATGGTGAAAACTGTTCCATTTCCAGTTAAGAAATCTATGGACTCTACTGAGAGTAAGTGCAAGCGTTTCGTTAAGATTCTTCAAGGCATTAATATTTCCATCCCATTCGCTGAGGCCCTAAGCGAATGCCGGCTTACACAAAATTTTTGAAAGATATTCTTAGCAGGAAAAGATCTATTACAGAACTGCAGGATGAGGTCAGATCCATAGCTCTTCCACAAAAGCTTGGAGATCCTGGAAGGTTTGCAATCACAATCGGTATAGGCAACCACAAGTTCAAGGCTTTATGCGATCTTGGTGCCAGTGCTAGTCTTGTTCCACTCTCAATCTGGTCTAAAGCCAATATGGGACCACTGGAACCAGTGGATATGAATCTGTACATGACAGATGGCTCAAGTGTCAAAGCAACAGGAGTAGTGGACGATTACCCTATTCAAGTCGGGAAATTCTTCATACCAAATGATTTTATTGTCCTTGATATGCCGGAAGACCCTCATGTCACCATAATTCTCGGGCGACCATTCTTAGCCACAGCAGGAGCAAGAGTTGATGTACGTAAGGGACTCCTCACTTTTGATATAGGAGAGGAATGGGTGGAATTCAATTTAGATCAGAAAGCTAACGACCCAATTGGAGTGGCACAACTAGAGTTGACTCAACCCGAACCAGACACCACAGCCCCCACCGAGCTACATCTGCCGATCAACGATGCTCCCATGCACAAAAGCCCTACTACAGAGGTAACAGAAAAGTTCAAACCACCTTTGCTTGCGGACTACACCAATAACCCAGGGATATCAAGCTTATTGATAGAAGAAGAAGGTCCCAATTTAGCAATTCAAGTGCACAGAGGCAGTAAAGCTACAGGCAAGGTATCTGAAGACCCTAACATGGTCAGACATGAACCACCATGAGACTAGCAAGAGAGCTCGTCGGGCTAACGACGTTAAACATAGCGCTTACGGGAGGCAACCCGCTTTTTAGAATAGGTTTAGTTTATTTTATTTTCTTTTTTATTTTAGATTATTTCTTAGCTTTCTTTTATTTTTCTTTTTAGTTTTACATAGGATAGAAATAAGATTTTTGAGCTAACAAATATTTCAGGAAAAAAGGGGTCGAAATTCACTCAAGGAAGCTACGGTGGCTCGTTAACGACCCACCCAGGGTCGTTAACGACCCAGTTCGGACGACCCGATTCGTCACAATACGGGGCAGGTAAGTAACTCTAACCTAGTTAAAATTTTCTAACCCTAGCCGCCACCCCCTCTATCTTTACCCCTCCTATAAAAACCCTTCTACCCCTCCCAAAATTCTACCACAACCTCTCCCACATTCACTCTCAAAACCAAAACTCTCTCAAGCCCTTTCCCTTTTTCTCCCATCGAGTCGGCAATCCCACGCTAACGACCATCGGAGACGCCATCGTTACCGGAGTTCGAAAGCTTTTCACCGTCGACGACAAGCTCGTTAACCTACCCCGATTCCGACCCTTGTCCTTTTAATTTTCGGTTCTCCGGTATGTTTTCTAAACCCTTGCTTGAATTTGCATGATTGATTATGTATAGGGTTAAATTTCATATCTTGAATCATGATTTTTAGGGAGATCGATAAGCATGCCTAAATTCCGTTCTAAAAATTCTTGATTGTGCTTAGTTGTTCATGTTTTAGGAAGGATTATTCATGATAGATTAGCTATTGTAACCCTTTAGTTAAGAAAGCATGAATTTTTCTTGTTCTAGATATAAAAGTTCGAACTTTGCATGTCAAAATTCCGAGAAATTTGTAGCATGTTCGGGATGGGTAATTGAGTAAGTATGGGGTGCTTTTAACCAATGAGGGAATTGTGGAGAATAATAGAAGGTCGCATGCTTGATTTGTGCTGAATTAGAGGTAGATTCAATTTCGGAAATTACTGGTTTTGCTCTCGGCGGGTCGTTAACGACCCACCCAGGCTCGTTAACGACCCTGCACTTCATCAATGCTTGATCCGAGCCCAGACTCGTGAACAACCCAATTGGGTAGTTTATGAATAATTCCGAGGTTAATTTTGAGACCAAGTATGGGGTCTCGTACCTATTATTTTTGAGTGGATCTTATCTTGGAAAATTGTGGATTATTTTGTAGGATCCATGGCTAGTTCAAGCAGACCCGCTACCCGAGCCCAGAAAAAGAGGAGGAACCACAGGTCTCCATCTCCACCCTGGGTGGACGATGTGATTTTGAGCAGTCAAAGCCAAGTACGGCGCTACCGGGATTTCTTGGAGAAGGACCATTACACCCGATGGTTCTCGAAGTCTAGCGCCGTCTCTACGGGCATCTACACGGATGTCAAGGACGCCTTCGTCATCCTTGGGGCCGCACACTTATTGAAGCAAGAGAGCTTGCCACATTATCCGACCCTCACATCCGAGTTCTTGGCCACCTTGGAGACCAACTTCTCGTCGAAGATCTCGGCGGGACGCATTCGGTTTCGGCTCGGTAACGAGGACCGTGACTTCACCATGGCGGAGTTCAATGCAATCTTGGAGCTCCCAAACCCGTCTAGAGACTATAGCTTGAGGGACTACCGAGTGACCCGCACTTGGAGTTACATCACCGGAGAGGTTCAATCCTCCACCGTGGCGCTATCCGGGGCAACCATAGTCAACCCCATCTTTCGGATCATCTTGAGAGTCCTCGCCGCATTATTCTGGCCGAAGAAGGAGTTGAACTGGCCTACAAGGACGGAGGTCGCTTGCTTCCGCACCATCCTCTTCGAGGAGCCCGGCCCCTTGAATTTGGGGTACGAATGGCTCTACTACGTCGAGAAGTCCCACAAGTCCAAGGAGGTATGGTGTGGCAATTTGGTTAGCCTCTTGGCTAAGAATCTTGGAGTGGATCTCACCCGCTACATACCGGACCACGCTCAACTCCTCAACAAGAACTATTGGTATAGTGCCGGGATTTTCGTGCAAGCCGAGGGAGGCTACAAAGTGAAGGTTCGAGAACAAGTCGTCATACCTTCCCTCGACATGTACGAGCTACTCTACATACCGAATTGGTACGAGGTGTGGACGGGCCAACCTTACCCATTGGAGCCAAAACCGGAGGATGAGCTCTCACTTCGACCATGTCACACCCGGTTTGAGCGGGATGATGTGGACGAATATGAAGAAGAAGATGAGCAAGAGGATACCGAGGTCGTAGGCAATGATACCGAGGAAGCCGACACCGAGGGCGGCACTGAGGAGCTCAACTTTATCGAAGAAGACATGGAGACGGAGGAATTAGGAGGCAACATCTTCGTCAACGAGCCAACCAGGGTCGTTAACGACCATTTCCAGCCACCGCCCAACACTGTTAACGAGGCAACCAGCTTCGTTAACGAGGTGCCGCAAGCTCCTGTCGACCCTCCACCAGCTCCTGTCGACCCTCATGCATATGGCTTAATACCTTACCACCCGGTGATGTACCAAGATCATTTCCAGCCTCACTACCCACCACCTCCTCAACCCGAGTACACAGGATCGAGCATACCACCACCATGGGCCGAGGATCTTTCTGCACGGATGCAGCAGCTTCACCTCCAGACCGATCACATTCATCGGAGGATGGATAGATGGGAAACCGTCTACTCCGCTCGTATGTCGAGGGAGGACGAGCAGCAACGTCAGAGAGAGGCGGAGGATGCTGAGCGTTGGAGGACGATATATGACTTCATGGGGAACTTTGAGCACTACTTTCCTCCACCGAACCGTTAATCAAGCTCAAGATGAAGTTTCCTATCCTTGTTTCCACTTTTGTAAGTTCTATGTCTTTCTTTTTGTTTTTAATTTTTTGTTTTCTTTTCTATTTCTTTTCCCTCTTCTTGTTATTTTTCTTACAGTGGGGACACTGTAATTTTAAGTATGGGGTGGGAAGAAAGTAGAAAAATTATGTCCTAGGTGTTTTTATGTTCTATTTAGTTGTTATTTCTTTTAAACTAAAAAACAAAATCCAAAAATCCAAAAAAAAATTGAAAAATTTGAAAAATCCAAAAAGAGTTTAGAATTGATAGATATTCCTTCTTAAAAGTTCTATGATAGCAATCACTAGTTTAATCATATAATTCCTTGCAAATATGTCTTTGAAAGTATAGCCGGATTCTTAAAATTGAAATTATTGTTTTGTTAGAAAAGAATAGCATTAGATGAAATTGAGCACATACTTTATAGCATAGATGATGCAATCCAACAAAACTTACCTTGTGAGAAATTTTTGGCCATATAGGGAGAACATTAAAAATCCCTCTTCTTTTTTATGTGATTTACTCTCCTTATGCATATTATCTCTTGGAATTGTGATGGTTATCTATTTCTTGAGACCCTTATAAGATTTTTTCATTACTTGTGAAGATCATATGATAGAGAACTTATTTTTATGAGCCCCATTATTCCCTATCTACCTTTATATTATTCCTTCTTTTGCTAACCAATTCTGGCCTGAAACCTTTTATTTTTAGCTCCACAAAAATTATTCCCTAGCCGAGATAAGCTTGACCCTATCCGGGAATTAGGACTTAGATTGGAGAGGTGAAGTTTTGTGTTTTGTTGAAAAGAAAAGAGTTTCTATTCGCTTGAATTAAAAGGTATTTGGGAAAGGTAGATTGGAAGTCTCTTGTTATTTTATGTGAGAAAGGTATCTTGATTAAAAAGATGCACAAAATAAAGCTTGAAGGGAAGAAAATGTATACGGTGGATCGTTAACGACCCGGAGGTGGGTTCGTTAACGAGGCAGCGAGAAAAAAAAAAGAAGAAAGAGGAATAGTTGAAGTGCATTTGTGTTTAAAGATAATATCAAGAGATTCTTTTATTTTTGGTTATGAGACTTTCTAGGATGATAAATGGGTGAGTGAAAATGAGTGTGCATAACATGAGAGTGAGTTTGGTTATTTTATATGAGAGTTTTGATGTTATGTGTGAGTTTTTAGGAGTCTTTGATTCCCGGATATTATTAGCACCACATGACCAAAATATTTCCATGCCCTATTGTCTTTACCAAGCCCCATTACAACCCGGCCGAATGGAAACTTCTATGAAGTTTTTCATTGAGCCTAAGTTCTCTTGATGAATTCTTTGCTTGTTTTGACAAATCTTGGGTGGAGAGTATTGGTGATATAAGTTCCAATTTCTATGAGTTTTTGTATATAGGATGAGTTGAGAGATTGAAATTATAAGCCCAAACACATGAGAGTGGAGTGAAACACATTATATCCCTTGAGAGGTTGGATTGTATTATTTTATGTCTATTTAAGTGCATATATGTGTGAGGATGTTAATAGTCTTTTGCTATAATTTTCTTATGTGTAGATGTTGCTTTTTGAAGATGGCTATGTCTTGATAAGCATGATTTGTTTTGGTTTTGGTTAGTATCTTGTTTATTGCTTGAGGACAAGCAAGTCTAAGTATGGGGTATTTTGATGTTCGCATTTTTGGTATAGTTTTTGATAGGTTTTCTTTGCTTCTTAGGTTTAGTTTTGTCTAGTTTAGGTTTAGTTTTAAGTGTTTTTAGTTAGTTTTTCATAAATCTACGAAAAGGGTGGAATCTACGCTATTTTGTGTATTTTGCAGGTTTTAGCAAGGAATGGAGCTGAATGGAGCTAAATTTGGAGCATCACAGTGAAGGACGGGAAAGTGCAAGATTTAAGAAGTCAGAGTTCAAGAGATCGAGAGGAGGTGTTGAAGAAAACATAACCCCAGGCTCGTTAACGAGGATGTGAAGGGTCGTTAACGAGACCACGAAGAAGAAGATTTCGGAGTATTATTTTATTATTCACCGATCCTGAGCGGGAATTTATTTCCGTATCGGTTGAATATCTTTTTAGAATCTTTATGGGTAATTAGAATATGTATTTTAGGGTTTAATATCTTTCTAGATTTTATTTCTATCTTTTAGAGATTGTTTCTATCTTTTTAGGAAAGTTTTTATCTTTTAGCCTTTTTAGTTTTTTAGGATTTTCTAGTATAAATACCCTTCTATCTAGCATAGAAGAGAGGGGGGGATTTTTGGAGTCGAATTTTGGAGTGGAGTTTTAGAGTTAGTTTTGGAGGAGAAGGAAGGCCGAAGGAGAAGCTGCCGGATCGGAAGTCGGTAGCGAGGTTCGGTAACGACGGTTTCCAAGGTTCGTTGATCGAGTTTGTGGTTCGGTGATTGTTTTGTTTTGGTTTTTCTCTGATTCTTTGTAAGACGATATTTTTGTTGTTAATTTAAAGTTTGAGTTTTTGTTTGTTTTTATGGAAGTTTTTAATTTGTTTATCATGAGTAGTGAGTAGTCTATTTTTCTAGGGTCGGGGTTAAGCCCGACATAGTTGAGCATGTTTGATGAAGTAAGATAGTGTTTTGAATGCCTTTTTATCTTTATTAAAATTGTTTGTTGTGCTTAATACTGAAACGGGAGTTGAGGTAATTTGAGTTTTAACTTGATTGAAAGAGAAAGTTAGTAACTTGAAGGTTGATATTATTTGCAAACGGAAGTTTCAAGCTTTAGATCCAAAACAAGCAATTGAGTGAGTTAGTTTATGAAAATAGATTAATTTACTTGTCTGGTCAATGAAAGTTGATGACTCTATCTATTTAAAGGCATGATCTTATCTTCTTATGAATTCTTATGCTTGGCTATGTTGTGGTGTCCCTTATCCTAGATATTTGTGTTTTATTGAATTATTTCTGATAAATCTTCGTTGTTGAATACTTGCTTCGGTACCGAGTGTTAGTTAGAATTTTATTAGGTCGTTAATTGGTGTTTTTGTGTTCGGTGGTTCGGTAACGATCCTAACAAGGTCGTTAACGAGGCATCTCGTTAGTGTTTTGCTTGATTTTATTTGAATTTTTATTAGATTGATAGACAAACAACCTTGCTTCCTATGGAACGATCCTGACTCCACTGTACTCAGCGGGGTCTTGACTTATAAATTATTTGTTGTGAAGAAACCCTACCAACAACAAGTGCCTACTCTCTCCCTATTTCTTTTTTTTTTTTTAATTTCTTGGATGAATTGCATGCTCCTTTCTTCCTAGACAAACATGCATTCAATTGCATGATCAATTGAATGCCCTAACTATACTTGAGTTCTATTAATTTGTGACATTTTAATTCTAGACTCACTTTAGGTATTCATCAATTGCATTCTCTTTTTTTCCTAGACAAACATGATCAATTGAATGCCCTAAATATACTTGAGTTCTAATAATTTGTGACATTTTAATTCTAGACTCACTTTAGGCATTCATCAATAGCATGCTCTTTTTTTCTTAGACAAATGCCCTAAATATACTTGAGGCATTCATCAGTAGCATGCTCTTTTAGTTCTAATTATGTTTCCTTGTATTTCTCTGATTTAGGTCATCATGCGTCACCTTCGAAGCACAGCTCGTGGACGTGCTGGGGTTACTAGCTGCAACTTTGCGCGTGGTCCACCTCTTTCTTCTCCAGAGAAGGGTGCTTTAAGCCCTAGAAGACCTCTGAAATGACCCCTCCAGCTCCCTGTTCGTAGTAGCCCTAGGCTTAAAAAATCAGCAACAACTGCAGCCCTTCCACAACAAGCTGTTTCACAACCTGTTGCACGTTTAAAGGCTCATTCAAAAACTTCCCCACCAGCTCCTTCAAAAACTTCTCAACCAGCTCCTTCAAAAACTATCCCACCAGCTCCTCCAAAGACTACCCCTCCTGTCCGACGAGCACTCAACCCTTCAAGAACTCCTAGCCCGGTTCCCAGACCTCGTACAAAGAAAGTTGTTCCACCAGCCCTACTACCAGTTGAGGAAGAAACTTATGACCAAAATGAGGATGATTTCAATGTGGATAATGAGCATGGGGTTCGTATGGAAGTTGAGGATGAAGTTGAGGAAGAAGTTGAGGAAGAAGCAGAGGAAGAAGAGGAGGTTAGTGATCAAGAATAGCATGTAGGAGAGCAAGAAGAAGAAGGACAAGAAGAAGAAGGACAAGAAGAAGAAGACCAAGAAGAAAGAGAGCAAGAAGGAGGACAAGAAGGAGACCAAGAAGAGAGAGAGCAAGAAGAAGGAGAGGAACAAGGCACACAACAAAAGCTTATATGGATTGCTGGGGAAGGCAGTCGGTCAGTTCTTAAACAACTCTCTATTAATCCTAAGTTTCATTTTGAATATTACTAATAACTTTATCTAATTCTTTGTAGCGACTTTGAACCAAAAAAGTTAGCGTTTGCAAAGGCTAAGGAAATCGTCCATGGCCATTATCGAGGTCCTTGGACCAGTATATCTAGAGTGCCAAAACATGAGCAGACCATGTGGTTTCAAGAGTTTCAGGTTATTTTCTACTTCTTAAAATACAAAATTGTTGTGTGATATCGTTGGGTGATCTGTTTATCTTATTTGAGCTGATTAGTTGTGTGATATGTATTATAGTCTTGGTTGAAATTGATATCTTTGGTACATGATAGCATGATTATATTGTGATCTAATTCTAGTAAGGAAAATATGATTGAGATCTTGGTAATCTTTTGTTTGAAGTTAGAAATTAATCTTTTGCTTGATATCTTTTGCTTCAAATTAATTCTTCCTTTCTTTCTCTTTAAAAATGAAAGAACAATACATTTTAGCTTAAATCTGCCTATTTCTTGTTTAAATTAATGAAACAAACTTTTTGTTTGATATCTATTGCTGAGATTCTATTGTGATCTAATTCTAGTAAGGAAAATATGATGTAACATGCTTTCTATTTCTTTGATTTAATGAAACAAAGGCTACTTATTTCTTGTTTCTCAATGTAGAGGTACTTCTGTTGGAGGGAGACGGATGAGATGATGAAGGATGCCTTTCTACACCAAATTGGGAAGCACCTTAGCAATGTCTTCAAGAATGCGCGTGCTAAAAATGCACCCCCAATCTGGTTAGCGAGCAGGCACTGGACAAGGATGACGACCTTGTGGAGAACTGATCCCAAATTGGTGCGTCAAGCTAAGGTGAATAAGGAGAACAGGAGTTCAAAGAAATCACTCGAGTCTGGACCATACTGAGGGTGTTCTCGCAAGTTCACAGAGTGGATGGAAACGATGGTAATTGCAATCCAGTTTCACATATTACTTCTCTTTTCTTTTGATGTTGAACTCAATTTTACTCTTGTTTTTTCAAGGGTGGTGAGTCGGGTACCATGCCTATGATTTCTGAGGTTGTAAAGAAGTTGTGGTCAACCAAAGATGGAACCGTTGGTGAACGCCCAGTTGCTATCATTGTAAGTATTAGGCTGAATATTCCTTATCATTTACGAATCTGATTGGGTTGAAATCTATTCTCATAGTATGGCTTTTATGGTTGGCTCATTTACACATCTCATTGGGTTGACATTTATTGTCAAAATATGGCTGTTATGGTTGCTTTATGGTTGCATTTTATGATGGGATGTACTGTTGACTTCCTTTTCTAGTTAGCAAATCATGATTACTATATTTTGAAAATGGAAATACTACAAGAATGATGGAAATACTATAAGTCATGTTTATGAATGCAATTTTCTATAAGGTATGTGCTCGGTGCTCATGCTATATGTGATCTATCTTGTGCCAAAGATAGAGATGTTTGTGAATCCAATTTGTTATTATCTGATTCAATTTTTGAATCTATCAAGCTATATGTGAATCCAATTTGTGTATATGTGAATCCAATTTGTGAATCTCTTAACCACTAGCAAATTTGTGAATGATATCTGTTTGTGAATTGAATGTGCTCTATCTTGCATACTTGTTTATTTTACATTTGTTTTTCAGCTTGTTCTTATAGTTATATATTGCTTTCATATCTTCTTTTTAATGCATTTTCATTCTATTCAAGGCTGAGTTTGAATGGCTGGTTGCTGAGGAACATGCAACTGAACAATGCATCGGGTCAACCATTATCAAACACAAAGATGACAGAGTTGTGGATCAAAGCTTCTAAGGGCCATAAAGATCGAAAGATTTTCGCATTTGCTGAGCATGGTATAGCCCTCCTTCGTAGCGGCAAGGTTGATGCATGCTTTTCTTCTCCTTCCTCCAGCCTTTTCCACCCACAACCATCTACCGAGCGTCTCAAGGACGAGATGAAGGAAATGCGGGACCAGATGAAGGCTCTTCAAGCTCAGAATCAAGAAATTCAAAGCCAAAACAAGGATTTGAAAGGCATGCTTGAAAAGTTGATAGAACACATTGCTAGCAATTAGCTCTCTCTCTCTCTCTCTCCATGGTAATTTAAGGTCTTTAGTTGTGTTGGTGCATTTTGGGAAACTTATGGATGTTGGTGATGCCATTGTGGATATTTGGATTTATGTAAGGTTTTAGATGGTTGTTGGTAGGTGCAGGTTTTGCAGGTTGGTTGATGTTTGGATATTTGGTTCTTGATTGTGGTTGATGTTTGGATATTTGGTGCAAGTTGATGTTTGGATTTGGCCATATGCCACATGGTTTGATGATCAAACCATTTTTGTTTTATGTGATGTTTATGGTACATGTATTTAATATTGCATGGTGCAGGTTAATATTGCAATTAAATAGGTGGATTGTACTGATTTTTATAACCACAGAATTTGACACAAAATGGTTTCGAGGCTAAGTTTGAGACAATAAGGCCACAACATTGGCTATTAAATCCACTCAATCATTTCTTAGCCAATTTTCATGCAAAAGGCCACGACATTGTCAATGAATTGTATTCTGCAAATTCATAGCCAAATTTAATGCTAAAAGCCACTACTTTACCCAACAAATATATTCGAGGCAAATTTTGAGACTAAATGGCCACGACAGGTGGTTGATGAACACGACTTATCCCTCCCAAATTTAGCCAGCCAAACAATTCGACGCTAACTTTGTGGTAAAATAGACACAAACTCAGCCACAAAGTGTCTCTGGCTATACCATGTATTTAGAAGAACATGATTTTCATACCCAATATTGTGGTTAAATAGGCACGACTCAAAAGTTTTTGGGCAGTGTTCACGCTATGCTATACCCGCGAGCGTTTTAACCACAAACTTTTCGTCCTGGGAACACTGGTGACTACCTCTGTGGCGAAGGCTGTTTCCTGGCAAATTTTGTGGCATGTCGCATGGCCAACTGTGTTGGCTAAAGACGCGTTTTCCAGCAGTGTAGTCAACCAGAGATCCACATTCATATGACAAGTTGATCATAGATTTCACTCAATATCGCATGCATATGGAATTCCAATTCCTTTTCAATGATAATTAATAGCACAACCAGATACTATCAATCCTAACAATTTGAATAACCCTGAAACCATCAAGATTCAATTCAAAAGCAGCATTAAGAATAGGAATATAATCATGATACAATTCTAGCATAAAAAAACCAGCTTTTATACTAGAATGCAATTAAACTCTCTTTTGCAATAGACTAGCACAACCAGATGGTAGTACAATGCAGTTTGCTACTATGAAATAGATAAACTCAACCAGTAATTTCTCTAGATCTAGCAATTAAGATTCAATAACAACAAACCCTGGATGATCAGGCTAGAAACTGTTTAAACAAATCATAAACATTCAAGCAAGAGAGAAGATTAAATCCAAGCAATAGACAAGGAATTAGAAATCTCACAACTTTAATCAAAATGATGCTTCAATTGTCTTACTAAGCAATAGGGCTTAGTTCTCCACAGAAATTATGAAAAACCTAAATGTATGAGAATGAGAATTAGATAGATAAATTGATGAGAGGTGCAACTCTCAAAACCCTAAATATGTCAAACTTGGTCTCCAAAATTATATCTAAAAATACATAAGTTGGAATAAAGCTGATATAACTAAGGCTAATCAGAATAGAACACATGGTGTAAAAGTGATCTCGCGCTGTCAGGGGCGGCGGGCGGCGCTGGGTCGGCGGCGGTCACCGCCAGCACCTTGGTTAGGAATCATGTCACACTCCGGGGGTTGTTTTGACTCCCTTCGAGTTGGAATTTTGACTCAGAGTAAAAACATGAATTATATTTCTTAATTAGCTTTCCAATGATGCCAAAATCAACTGCATTAGACCATTGTAGCTCCTGAACGAACCCTTACAAGATAGAGGTGTCGAACTAGAAACTCCAACGGATGGTCCGAATTCAAGCGTTCTTTCCCAGTTTCCATTCCTTTCACACTTGTTCACTTTAATACCTGTAAAACAACATAGAACAAGTGCAAAAACCCAAAACTCCTAGACATTCTAATAACTTAAAGAAACTAACTAAAACTACCTAAAAACAAAGCAAACAAAACGTAAGCATGCATCCTAAACATTACCTATATGCAAGCTATCAAATTCCCCCATGCTTAAACCTTTCTTGTCCTCAAGCAAGAAGTAGATCCAAGTCACACCACAACATAGCAATCCATGCATTCATATAATAATCAATAGAGCAAGTCAACATATAACTATAACTTGATCAAGACATCTTAGCATGCAATTGACTAAAGCAGAGAGCATAGATAATTCATCCATTCTAGACCTCACAAAGATAATGTGTTTGCGCTCTCACTCAAGTGTTTAAGGATAGGTGTTTCACTCAAAATCAACAATGAAAAACTTTACTACCATAAGCTTGCATAATGCGTCCTAATTCTCCACGCTATGGACCAAACACATAACAAAAATCATGAGGACTTTTCAAGAGTTGTAATGGGGCCAAGGTAAATAGAAATTTGGAAGATGTCATATTTTGTCATGTGGTTCTAAATCCGGGATAAAGAACTAACTAAACCCAAACCCAACACTTTTCACTTAATACTTCCAACTCTCTTTCACCAACTCCAATCACACTCATATAAGCTCTTTTGCTTCTTTTGTAACATTTTTGCATCTTTTTCAACTCTTTTCTCTCAACATTTATGAAGACTACTTCTTTTGAAGCTCAAATTTTTTCTTTCAACAATTATTTTTCAACTTATTCTTCATCTTCATTTTTTCTCAACTTTCACACTAGAGTTGTCTTTCCTTCTACTATTCATCACACTTCCGTCATACTTATTCACAACCACACAAATAAATCCTCCTAAAGTCCTAAATCCCGGATGGGTCAACCTTAAATAGGCTAGGAATTATTTTGTGGAGCTAACAAAAAAAATAGGCTTTAAAGCTCAAAAGAAATGAGGTGTCAAAACATGGATCTTGTCGAGGTAGAAAGGGAATTAATAGGCTAAATAAATAAACATGCCTCAATCATTTTAATGTCATGCATTATAGTCAAGTAAAGAAGCCTCCAAAAATAGTCATAACGCAAGTTCTAGAGCTAGCAATTCAAAGTGATACACTCAAGAATTAGGGAACAAATAATCATAAAAGGCCAAAAAACAATCTCACAAGGCTTTTTTGTCTAGAACTTCAAAATATATCTAAAACTCAAGCTTTTCTACATGCTCAATCCTATAATCAAAGTATATAACCAAAGATCATGCTCATATCATAGAAACTTCAACACATCATGCATTTCACGGGCGCAAAGATGCATATTGTTGGAGTTTTAGAGCTGGATTGAAGAGAAGATGAAGTTTTGCGTTTTGATACTGGGGGCACCCGCCGCCCCTGACAGCCGAGAGATCTCTTACGCGCCACGTGTTTTATCCTGATTGGCTCCTTTTCTATCAGCTTTATTCCGTTTTTATATATTTTTTGATAGACTCTTTCTAGATCTAGTTTATATATTATGGCTATGAGAGTTGCACCTCTCATTCATCATTATCATATTTTTCTTTCAGACTTCGAGTTTTTTAGCCTTTCATGGAGAACTAAGCCCTTTTGCTTATTCAGACAGTTTGAAGCCTTTGTGTGACTTTCAGTTGTGAGATTTTGTACTCTTTATCTATTGTATGGAATTATTTTACTTTCTTGATTGATTTGTTTATATGATTGATTTCAACAATTTCTAGGGTTGTTGGTATTGAATCTCAATTGCTAGATCTAGAGAAATTACTGGTTGAGTTTCTCTATTTCATTGTAGGAAACTGCATTGTGCTAGTATCTGGTTCTGCTAGTCTATTGCAGAAGAGAGTTTAATTGCTTTCTAGTATAAATGCTGGTTGTTTTATGCTAGAATTGTATTTTGCCTAAATTGTTATTCTTAATGCTGCTTTTGAATTGAATCTGGATGGTTTTAGGGTTATTCAATTAGTTAGGACTGATAGTATCTGGTTGTGCTAGTCTTATGCAAAAGAGATTTGATTTACATTCTAGTGTAAAAGCTAGTTGTTTTATGCTAGATTTGTATCCTATTATATTCCTATCCTTACTACTGCTATTAAACTGAATCATTGATGGTTTCATGGTTGTTTAATTAGTTAGATCTAATAGTATATGGTTGTGTTGTTAGTTACAATTGAAAAGGAATGGGAAAATCCATTGCATGTGATATTGAGGTGAAATCAATGATCAACTTATCATTCGATTGTGGATATTTACTTGCCTAAGCTATCTTCCTAATTATTTTTTTCATAATCTTTTATTGCTTTGCTAGTTTTGCAGTCTTAGATTTAGTTTAGTTCGTTAACCCCCTTTTACTTTAATTGTCATAAAATTCACATAAAAAGATAAATCAACCTCCTTGTGGATTCGAACTGGACTTCCTAAAGACTACGATTCTTAGTTAGTTCGGATTCTTTTGCATAGCCGTGATTTGCGCGACGATTTTACCGCTATCAAATTGGCGACGTTGTCGGGGAGGCAATAATTGTCTTCTTGTTTTCGATCCAGAAATTGAACGGACTCTTTTCAGAACTCGTTGAGTTGTGTGTGCACTGCTGCAAGGAATCCGAACAATGGGTGATCAACGAGTTACTCTTGAGAGCTTGATAGCTCCTAATCTGAATCAGCCTACATGTGCAATGCAATTCCTAGCCTTTGGTGATGGGGTGAAGTTTGGGCTCAAGACAGGAGTAGTCCGTCTACTCCCAAAATTCAACGGAACTCCACTTGAGGATCCCATTCAGCATCTTGATGAGTTTCTTTATGTCTCCACCAGCATGTGCCCCTCTGATATTACTGAAGAATAGATGAAGCTGAGAGCGTTTTCCTTTTCTCTGAAGGAATCCACTAAAGAGGGTATCATGCTCTACCTCTTGGAAGTGTTACTACTTGGGTGAGCTTGAAGAAGTTGTTTCTGAAAAATACTTCCCTGCAATCAAGTCCAATCAACTAAAGAAGCAGATATGTAACATAGAGCAATTCCCCAACGAGTCGCTTTATGAATATTTTGAGCGCTTCAAGAAGCTGGTCAAGAGCTCTCCCTACCATGGTTATGCTAATCATGATCTCATTCTCTATCTCCATGGAGGACTCCGAGAAGATGACAGGCGATTGGTCAATTCTTCTTGTGGTGGACACACCTTGAAGAGAATCTTTGAAGAGGCTCTAGACATCTTTTCTATGCTAGCTGATGATTCTAGGCAATATACAAGAAGAGGTTCTAAAAACTTGTCAGCCGCCAACTCTCACTCTAAAATTAATCAAGCCGACTTTGATGAGTTGAAGGAAGCAGTGGAACGGTTGAAACTGAAGGGTACTGCTCAACAGGCTAAGGCTTATGGAATCTGTAATGACGCCTTTGATCCTACTGATGCATGTCCTACACTACAAGAGGAGCTGAATGCAGTTGGAGGGTACCAAATGAAGCCAAGACATGATCCTTATCAAAACACCTACAACCCTGGCTGGAAAGATCATCATAACTTCATATGGAGAAAGCCCGAGGCAAAGCAGCAACAAGATCAGTTTCAACAAGCTAAACCATATGTACCAAGGCCTCAAGGACAAAATCCCAATGCGGCTCCTTCTATGGAAGACATGATGAAGATGTTGATGCAAAATAATCTCACTCTTCAAGATAGTATGACTCAACTGACTCAAAATCAAGTGAAATTCCAAGAAACTACATCAGCAAGCATTCACAACTTGGAACGCCAAATGAGTCAAATCTCTGAAACTGTAAGAAAACTGGAAGCAAGAGATTCGGGTAAGCTCCCCTCTCAAACAAAAGTCAACTCGAATATTCGCAATGCTAGTGTTGTCACTTTGAGGAGTAAGAGACAACTTGAGGACAGAATAGTGGAGGAATCTAACGAAGGCGAGGGCGACGACCGCCTCTAGGATAACGACGACTGTCGCCAAGATGAGCTTGGCTACAACAAATTGGAATTAATTGGCGGCGACCAAAACAGCGGCACCCGAAGCGACGGTGATGACCTGTCACCCACTTTTTCTGAAAAAGCGGCGACCGCCGCCCATCTGACGACGACCACCGCCTACCTGCTGAAGCCTCCGATGAAGAAAAATCTCCAGTTCTCCCTGAATGGAAGCTAGTTACTCCGTTTCCATCTGCATTAAAGCGTACAGAGCCCTAGAAGCAGGACAAAGACATGTTCGAGATGTTCAAAAACGTTGAGGTCAACATTCCTCTCCTTAACTTGATCAAGTCAGTCCCAGGCTATGCAAAGTTCTTGAAGCAGATGTGCACTACAAAGCGGATTCAGGACAAGAACAGTAAAAAGAAGGTGAAGGTAAGTGAGCATGTTTCACCTGTGTTTCCAAAACGCTTACCTAAGAAGTGCGGGGATCCAGGTATGTTTACTATCCCTATTACAATTAGAGGTACTAAAGTTGACAAAGCCATGCTAGATTTGGGTGCTTCCATCAATGTAATGCCTTCTACTCTCTTTGAATCTCTGAAACTTGGACCTATGCATGCCACTAATATCTCTATTCAGTTAGCTGATAAGTCTAATGTTCGTCCTATAGGGTTAGTAGAGGATGTTTTTGTTATGGTTGATGATCTCACTTTTCCTGCTGATTTCTATGTGCTTAAAATGGAACATGATGATCATGCAATCCTATTCTGTTAGGGAGACCTTTCCTGAAAACAGCCAATAAAAAAATTAATGTGAGCACTGGCTCTTTAACCATGGAATTTGATGGTCAAACAATTAATTATAATATTTATGAAGCCATGAAATATCCTTCTTATGATTACTCTATTTATGCTATTGATATGCTTGAGTCGGTGGTGCAAGATGTGTTTGATGAAAATCATCTAGTTTGGATTCTAGTTTGGATTTTACTCTATCAACTAATATACAAGAGATTGTAAACGAGATGGATACTTATTATAAACTTCCTCTTGATCCACCTCGCAAAACTCCTTTATCACTAACCCTGCCTAGGGAAAAGCTGTTGCCCTCTGTTGTGCAGGCACCGGTGATTGAGTTGAAGCAACTCACATACCACCTCAAGTATGTATTCCTTGGAGACAAGGAGACATTACCAGTGATCATCTCCACCAAGCTCACAAATGATCAAGAGAACAGGCTAGTGGCAGTTCTAAAAAAGTACAAGACAACAATTGGTTGGACCATTGCTGACATCAAGGGAATCAACCCCACCACTTGCATGCCTCGTATATTGTTGGAAGGAGAAGAGAAGCCATCTGATGGATGTGATGAAGAAAGAAGTATTGAAACTCTTGCAAGCAGGTATGATTTTTTCTATCTCTGACAGCAAATTGGTTAACCCCACACAGGTTGTACCTAAGAAAGGGGGAATTACAGTGGTGGAGAACCAGCAAGGAGAATTGGTCCCTACAAGACTATAGACAGGTTACAGAGTTTTCATTGACTACCGAAAGCAAAATGCAGCCACTAGGAAAGATCACTTCCCTCTTCCTTTCATTAGTCAAATGCTTGAGAGATTGGTTGGCAAAGCATTTAATTGATTTCTAGATAGATACTTAAACTACATTCAAATAGCCATTGCCCTTGAAGATCAAGCCAAGACAACATTCACTTGCCCATTTGGCACTTTTTCCTACCATCGGATGCCATTTGGTTTGTGCAATGCCCCTGGGTCTTTCCAAAGGTGTATGGTAAGCCTCTTTTTTTAGTACATTGAGAATTTCATTGAGGTTTTCATGGATGATTTTACTGTACATGGGGATAACTTTGATGCATGCCTAAATCACTTAACTCTTGTACTTGCTAGATGTGTTAACACTAATTTAGTGCTTAATTCTGAAAAGTGTCACTTCATGGTAGAACAAGGTATTGTACTTGGTCATATAGTTTCAGCTAGGGGTATTGAGGTCGATAAGGCAAAGGTTGAAGTAATTCAATCTTTTCCCTATCCTACTAATGTGCGCAAAGTTCGTTCTTTTTTAGGCCATGGAGGTTTCTACCGTAGGTTTATTAAAGACTTCTCCAAGATCTCATCACCTATGTGCGAACTGTTGAAGAAAGACATGTTGTTTCAGTTTAATACTGAGTGTCAGGCAGCCTGTGATGATCTTAAGGCTCGCTTGACAAGTGCCCCTATTATTCAGGCTCCTGATTGGTCTAAGCCCTTTGAAATAATGTGTGATGCTAGTGATTATGCGGTAGGGGTTGTGCTAGGCCAAAAGGAACCCAAAGCTTCTCATGTGATTCAATATGCATCAATGACCCTGAATGGTGCATAGAGAAATTACTCTACTACAGAAAAGGAGATGCTTGTAGTGGTATTTGCACTTGAGAAGTTTAGACCTTACCTCCTTGGAACAAAGGTCATCATTTATACTGATCATGATGCCGTGGGATACCTACTGACAAAGAAAGAAGCAAATCCAAGATTGATTCGGTGGGTCCTATTGCTTAGTGAATTTGATATTGAGATCAAGGACAAGAAGGGTGATGAAAACCTGGTGGCTGATCATCTGAGCAGAGTTGTTCAAGAATAGAGCACCCCTGAAAAGCATATTCAAGCAAGCTTTTCGGATGAGTCCTTATTCAAGATGAGCACCATAGAGCCATGGTATGCAGGCTTGGTGAACTTCCTCGGCACAGGTGAATTCCCTCAACCTTTCAACAAAGCTTAGGGGGATAGACTACGTAGTACAACTAGATTTTTTGTCTAGGATGACCCCTATCTTTGGAAGCACTACTCTGACCAAGTAATCCGTCATTGCATTCCAAAAAATGAGGTAAATTCTCTCCTTACACTTTGTCATTCTGGAGCATGTGGAGGACATTTTGGGATTCAAAGAACTGCTAGGAAGGTACCTGATGCAGAGTTTTGGTGTCCTACCATCTTTAAAGATGCACACAACTACAGTAAATCTAGTGACAAGTGCCAAAGAGTTGGAAATATGTCCAGTAGGGATGAAATGCCCCAAACTAGTTTAATTTTTTTGTGAAATATTTGATGTTTGGGGTATTGATTTCATGGGACCTTTTCCAAACTCTAGTGGTAATATTTATATTTTACTTGCGGTGGACTACGTTTCCAAATGGGTGGAAGCGAAGGCCACCAGGACTGATGATTCTAGAGTTGTTGCAGATTTCTTGAAGTCCCATATTTTCAATAGGTTTGGAATCCCCAAGGCCCTCATCAGTGATAGGGGAACTCACTTTTGTAATAGGACAATCACTGCCCTGTTAAAGAAGTATCATGTCACCCAAAGAGTTTCTACTGCCTATCATCCTCAAACAAATGGCCAAGCGGAAGTATCAAACAGGGAGATTAAATCCATTCTGAAGAAGACGATATCTCCTAGCAGAAAAGATTGGAGTCAAAGGCTTGATGATGCATTATGGTCCTACAGGACATCTTACAAAACACCTATTGGTATGTCACCTTTTAGGTTGTTTTTGGTAAGGCATGTCACCTCCCAGTTGAGTTGGAACACAAGGCCTATTGGGCTACAAGAAGTGCAATTTACAACTTGAAGAAGCTGGGGAGCTTAGAAAGCTCCGATTATAGGAGTTGGAGGAGGCCAGGATTGAAGCTTATGATAATGCTATTTACTACAAAGAGCAGACTATGGCTTGGCATGACAAAAACATCTTAAGAAAGGACTTCAAAGTTGGTGACAAAGTCCTTCTATTTCAGTCCCGCCTCAGACTCTTTCCAAGCAAGCTGAGATCACGTTGGGCAGGGCCTTATGTGATTGCTAAACGTTTTCCCCATGGTGCAATTGAGCTCTATGATCCAAAAGCACACAAATTATTCAAGGTGAATGGGCAAAGAGTGAAGAAGTATCATGAGGGATTTACCAAGGACACAATTGAGGAAGCTGTTCTAACAAAGCCCGACGCTGAAAACTGATGAATTAGCATTACGTCGAGCCAAGACGTTAAATAAGGCGCTATTCGAGAGGAAACCCAGCCTAGGTACTTTCTTTCTTTCTTGTTTTCTAGCTTAGTTGTTTTTGTTTCGGTTTTTTTTCTTTATTTTGTGTGGACTAACTTACAGGAAAGAGTAAAGAAGGACAACGTAAATGGCGGCGACCGTTGTAAGCACGGCGGCACCCGCCATTAATTTTTTTAGGTCTTTAGCTATAAAGTGTCGACATCGACCACCATAAGCTCGGCCGCACCCATTGCCAATCCAACGGCACCCGCCGCTCCTGCCATACAGGAATCCACCTTTTTCCTTAACAAAAAAAGAAAATGGAAAATAAAAAAAGCGTGTTGAAATTATGATTGAGATAAAAATAGAAAGAGCGTAAAGAGAGGTGATAAAAAATCAAAGAGTAAAGAAAGAGAGATTTTTGAAGAAACAAAAGAGAGGAGAGGAAGGGGAAAATTTCAAGCTCAGATCCAAGACAATCGGATCCGTTTCTAAGCCGTCGCTGCCTCGTCGTGCCCTTGCCTCCCGCCTAGCTGCTCTCCAAGCGGCAACCGCGCCAAATCCGGCGATTTTTCTAAGACATTCAGGTTGGCACAAGCCGCGAAGATCAGCGGCGCCCGCCGCCAAGGGGATGGAGTCGCCGCCAGAATTTGCAGCCCATCGTTCTCTATTTTCGGGTATTTTTGGCAACTTGCTCCTCTTTTCTGTTGAATTCATTTTGTTCATCATGAGTTCTAGGAAGCGTGCTAGGAGTTCTAGATCTGCCTCCTCTGAGGTCCATGAGGGCCGGAGGAAGATTATTGAGGGACGGGAAATTGTGTTTACTCTATTTTTTGATGTCGTTACTATGAGGAAGTTAGGATTGGAGAGTTGTACTAGCATGATGTTGAATCATGCTGGATTAGGCATTTTTTATTTTAATAATGCTCCCACATTCCTACCTGGACTACAGAACTTCTTATTAACTTAGAAGATGACCATGTGAATCAGAAGATCTCTTTTCAGTTAGCGGGTTCGTCACATGTCTTCACCTATGCTGGCCTTGAAGAGGCATTTGGTATTTCCAGGCAGCCTTTTGATTCAGCTCTTTGGGATGCTACTGAGGAGGAGTTGAATTTTTGGTATAACACTATTGGTTTTGCTTCATTTGATCACAAGGCAGGAGAAAAAAAATTACAAATGGTCTCATCCTTGTTTATGGATTGCTCATAAGGTGATTAAGATGGCTTGGTATGGCCAAACAGAAGCGAACAAAGTTTCTTACATTGACTTGGAAACCATGTGGAGCTTGACACCACAATGCACGCTTATTAGAGATTGGAGAGCTCACTTTCTTACTTGCTGCAAGAAGTGTAGAGGCCAGAAGAAGTGCAAGATTGCTATTGGTGGCGTGATTTCTATCTTGGGGGAGTTTCTGAACATTCCTTTTCCCCCATTATCTTAGAGAGTATCTCCTACTTTCACTTGTGACATTAAGCAATTGAAGAATGTTGGATATCTTACTGAAGATAGAGGCCGATTTTACTACTCATTTGGTCCTCCTACGGGTACTTTTAGGATTCCTATGCCCATTGCTAACTTACCTTTTGGACCTGAGTATCATCGATTTGATCTCCGGCAGCTGTCATATCTTGTTAGAGCTCATGGCTCTTCTTCTTCTGCTCCACACCATCTACTTCAGAGCCTGGTGGCACATGTTGATCCATGAACCTCGATAGAAGGCGCTCCATGTTAGCGAAATGTGCCTCTAGCGCCACGAGGCATTCAGCGGGCATGGTACTCGTCTGCAACACGCCGGGCGTCACGAGTAGTGGCGGTTGAAGGGCCGACAATTGTTGGCACTGATTGTTGTGTAGTTGTTGGTTGGAATGCTCGTCTCCTTCCATGTTACCATCACCTATCTCGACCATAGACATGAACAAGTCAAAAGTTCCAAAACAACAAACAAAAAAAGCTTATAGACGTAGTCAAGCTCACCACCCAAGAACCCTTGATTGCACGAAAGAAGGGGAGGCAAGGAAGGGGAGGCTTATGGTCTGAACTTACACAAGAACAGAACAAAACAAGAGCACGAGCAAGCAATGCAATCAATGCAAGCAATAAAGAAAGAAAGAGAGAGGCGTCGGCTTTGGGTAAGCCTTGGCACGCAAGAGAAGACGAGCAATGAAAGGATCTCCGCCTATTAGGGTTAGGCAAGATTGTGTCTTAACAAAATAGAAACAAAGAGATATGCGATCAAGGAAGATATGCAAAATAAAGAATGAGATAAGAAGGATAGAGATTGCCGAAATTAGGTGAGATACTTGCCTTATTTTGGCTTGTGTATCTCACGAGATCTTTAAAGATCTTGTTTGATTTTTTTATATATTTTGGAAATATTTTGCCTTATTTTTGCTATTATCTTCCAAATCGTTTTTTGTTAGTAAAAGGCAACTAACAAGATCTTGGGGATTTTATCCTCCAACATACTTGTTCTCAATAACCAACTCGAGATAAGGCCAAATCGGACCAAATCTCGCACAAACTCAAACAAGATGCATGACCACACTCAAACAATCAATCCAAATGCAAGAATGAAGCAAGCAAGACTAGAAAAACTAAGTAAATGAACCGAAAACAAGTTCTAGTTGTAGGGTTAAGGGCTGATTGTGTTGGTAGAGATGGTGGAAGCTTAATGAAAAAGGATGTAAGAGAAAAAAATTCGTGCAAAAACGAGTAAAAGGGAAGAGAGACTTACGCAATCCTTCGGCTCGGATGCCAGTTGATGTGAACCCCGTTAAGGATTCACGAGCGGATCTTGACATGGAATGTGTATTAGGTCTTCTTCTCCAACGAACCGATAGATTTGAGAAGAATGAACGTGTAGACGAGGTTTAAGTGAGAAGTGAAAGGATTGAGAAGGGGGCTTCGTTCAACGGAAGCCAGGAGAATATGAGGTCGGGAAAAGAATAGTTGTGACGCTTTTAAAAAACATTCTGGAGAAAACTCGACAACATAACGGTAGTTTAATCAAAGCGTAAAGAAACAAGGAAGGGGCATGCCTCTTATATAGAGGTGGAGGCACGAAACCCTAGTACAAAACCCTAGCGGCGTGGGGAGTGGAGGGAGACACAAGCATGCGGCCCAAACACTAGCCCAAGCCCAAAACTCAAGACAGAAAGTGAAATTACAGAAAGTGAAATGTTTCAAAAAAGAAATAATACTAAAAACAGTAAGAAAACATAGATGATCACAGTGGCCTAGTCGCGAGTGTCGCGACAAGGTCGTGACAAGGCGTCGGCGCGCCAAAGGCATGTCGTGACATGACTGGCGTGGCAAGACAGGTCGTGGCGCACTTGATCCTCAAGTGGCGAGGCCAACGCGCACTCGAACCTCAAGTGGCGAGGCCGAGGCGCACTGGAACCTCAAGTGGCGTCGGGTTGGCCCGGCGTGGCCAGGACCGTGGCATGGGACTCGGGACCCGCGACTAGCACGATACCGAGTGTGAGGTCCTCGGCACCGGTGATCGAGAGACATGTGAAATGCGGTGCATCCAAGGGTGAGCCATGGCTAGCGAGGGTGCACGCTACGATGGAGATCGTCGCTCGAGCAATGACACGAGTCCGAGATCGAGTGATGGGTCCATTGGAGCGCACGGAAAGATCCTCCTCTTCTTGGTTGGTGGTTAATGTGGGGCTCACATCATAACTGGTTGCATCCGATTAACCAGCACTTTTGTGTTCACTTTATAAAACACATTACAAAGGCTAATAGGACGGAACTGACTAATTAATTCCGGCTCATCTACCATAGCAATAAGAAAAATAAGTGTATCATTCAACCCGTCCAGCAATATAGACAAGTCAAAGAACCGCCTAACTGTATCATTAACTGACGATCCAACAACTTGCCAACATTTCTGGAAAAAAATTGGCTGGAAGCCATCAGGTCCCGGAGCTTTAAGTGGCCCCATCATCCGAACAGCTCTTAGAATTTCCTCCTCCCCCACCAGTTGATTGAGCAGAAGCCAAACTTCATTATTCAAGCTTAGAAACACGCCATGTAAACATGTAATTGAAAGCCATTCATTATCTAGGAGAGAATATAAATTCTTGAAGAAAGACACTGCATAAATTTCCAACTCTTCTTTCTCAAGAATCCATCTAACACTCGTATCCCTAAGGGTTTCCACTCTATTTTTCCTTCGACGAACAATGATGGATGCTTGGAAAAACCGAGTATTCCGATCCCCTCCCTAAAGCCACTTAACGCGGGATTTTTGGAGCCATAATAACTCCTCTCGCTCAAGAGTCAAATCCAACTCTTTCTTTAACTCACACTCAGATTGGAAAAGAGCTGGGGACGGACGCATACTAATCTGTTTTTGCACCTCATCTAAACGAGCCAACAAGGAGCTTTTCACAAGATGAATATTTCCGAAAATGGAGCGGTTCCATTGTATCAACTTGCTACGAAAATCAATTAACGCATCAGTCGAACACATTGAAGATTTCCAAGACTCATTGATGAATCTCAAAAAATTTGGGTGTGTCAACCATGCGGCCTCAAAGCGGAAGGGACGACGTCTCCTATTACTCACAATCCTAGGCTCCAAGCTCAAGATTAAAGGCGAGTGATCCGAAGAGAGCTTGGGCAGGTGCCGAACAAAGGCATTCTGCCATAACAGTCGCCCTGCTATATTTGTAAACACCCGGTCGAGCCTTTTTTCGATAAAGGTACGGGCTGAATTTCCTCTAGACCAAGTAAAAGCATGTCTCATAAACCCAAGATCAATAAGACCAACATCATTAACAACTTGTAAGAATTTGTCAAAGTCCTCAAACAAACGTCTAGACCCACCCCTTCGTTCTGAAGAATGCAAGATGTTGGTGAAGTCACCACCCACTAGCAAGGGGTCCGTGATCTGAAGCAATTCCACAGAAAGTTCCCTCCAAAACCGTTTACGTCTACCCGGAGATGAAGGCGCATAGATGGCAACAATATGAAATCTATTACCACCACTAGTAACCACCGCATGAATAAAGTTAGCAGAGCAATTCACAAGATTCAAATTAACACATTCCTTTCTCCAAACGGCCTGCTTATCCTACCTCAACTTCTCAAAACCCTAACTCTCAAACTCATCTCTCCAAAGAACCCTCCTCTCAATCAAAAACTCATGTTTTCCCAACTCCCTCCAACAAAAGAATACTTACCTCTGAGCTTGATCAAACTCTCTCCCAATTTGAGAGAGAAGAGTTCCCATCTGCACCAGGAATAACAAATGTCCAACCTTCTACTTCTTCAACCCCCTCAAAGCAAACGTCTGCCCAATCTCCTCTACCCAAAGTTCCAACTGATCAAAGAATGAAAAAGAGGAAGCAGAGAAAAATTAGTGAAGAAGAAGAAGAGGAACTAGAGCATCTTCTCTCTGAGCAACTCCAAGCCCTCCACCCAACAAATCAAAATGAAATCATCAGTGTTGAGGAAGATGATGATGAGATAGAGGAGTACAGGGAACCTGCCCTTCAAATTGGATAAAGGGAACCGACATTTGGGCATCCCTCAACCAGAGGCTCTAAGAAACAAAAGGTGGAGGAAAACAAAGAGAAGAAGAAGAAGGGAACTGCTACAACCGGGGATAGGAAGTTGGTTGTTCCACTCGTAGTCACTGCTGAGTTCCTACAAGAAAATGACTTCAAAGAGCTTCAAGAACTCATCCAGTTCCAAGGATGGGATAAGCTTTCTTAGGAACCAACCAAGGTAGATCCTGCTCAAATCAAGCTATTCTACTCCAAGTTCTCCCTAACAAAGGGAACTGAGCTCGATCCAGTGGTTAGATGTTCATTCGGAGACGATGAATTCACCTTCTCCTATGCTGCAATCAAGAGGATTCTTCAAGTTCCCAGTGAAGGCTTCCACACACCTTCAGCTATTATGGTGTCACATAAATCAAGAAAATTTCTAATATGTTCCATAGGGCACTCAGTAGGTTTCCCTTCAAATTGAGCCCGCTTTATCAAGGATATAAATTGAGACTTAATCTCAAATGGTTTCTCTATCTCCGAAAGCACGATTGGTGATTCTGGCACCCTCAGTTCTGGATGCATGTATTGTTTAGCATTCCTCGGATAGGCATTCAGCTCTTCCTGTAGACGATCATTGGTAGTCCGTTGACGCTCAGCCTTGGCAACAACGTCTTCCTTCTCAGTTTTCAATGCCTCCATCTGGTTTTGGAGGACTTCTAACTGACGAGCCAACTCTTCAGGTGTGGCCATGGCTCGGTTCTCTCGACGTCTACGGTGTAGGGAACGTTCAGGTTCTGAATAATAACCAGCGTTGTCAAATTGAAGCCTTAGCGTCCTACCGGCATGCGCTGAAAAAACAGACAAAGAAAACAAAAATTAAAAGCAAAAACGGGGTCGGGCTATTCCAAACCCACAGATAAACAAACAAACTCGTTGCTTCCCCGGCAAATGTGCCAATTTGTTGACGGGCCTTCACTCTGGACAACAAATAAATTTATAAGTCAAGACCCCGCTGAGTATAGGGGAGTCAACAAATAAATTTAACATCCATCTCTTCTCCTTCTCGCTCGAATCTTGTCTCACACGGCCTAAGTGATAGCTCATCCTCTGGTTTGGGCTCTAACAGGAATGCATGACCCGTGCACGCCTCGTACCTATTTCGTACATAGAGTAGCTCTAGCTTGTCAAGGGTTCGTACAACAATGCGGTCTTGAACTTTTGTCTTGAACCCTCCCTCGGCTTGAATGAAAATACCGGAGCTATACCAATAATTCTTGTTGAGAAGTTGAGCATGAGTCGGCGTGTAGCGAGTAAGATCGACTCCAAGGTTTGTAGCCAAAAGACTAACCAAGTTACCACACCATACTTCCTCGGACTTGGTTTATTTCTCTAAATAATAGAGCCACTCATACCCCAAATTCAAAGGGTCGGGCTCCTCGAAAAGGATAGTGCGAAGACAAGCAACTTCCGTCCTTGTTGGACTGTTTAACTCCCTCTTTGGCAAGAATGTAGCGGCTAGGACTCGGAGGATGATCTTGAAAATGGGGTTGATGATACTTGCCCCGGATAATGCCGCTCGACCTCTCCGGTGATGTAGCTCCAAGTCCTTGTCACCTTGTAATCTTTGAGACTGTACTCTCTAGAAGGGTTTGGGAGCTCCAAAATAGCGTTGAACTCTGCCAAAGTGTACTCTCTGCTCACATTACCGAGCCTAAACCAGATGCGTCCCGGTGAAGTCTTCGATGGAAAACTCGTCTCTAGAGTGGCCAGGAACTCGGATGTGAGGGCCGGAAAGTGTGGTAGATTCTCCTTCTTCAGCAAATGAGGCACACCGAGAATAACAAAAGCCTCCTTGACATCCGCATAAATCCCCGTGTGTTTAGCACTTGACCTCGAGAACTACCGAGTGTTGTGGTCCTTGTCTAGAATGGCATGGTATCGATCCACTTGTCCTTGGGTGCGCAAGATCACATTGTCCATGCGCGGTGGAGATGGGGACCTCTGATTTCTCCTCTTCTTCTAGGCTCGGGTAGAGGGTCTGCTTGAACTTGCCTTGTGATTGGAAGATTGATAAATTGAAGAACTAAGAATCGAATTTGGGTGGGTAACGATCTTTGGATCTCGTCGGTAGTAAAACAGGGTTCCGGGCTTCGGTAACGTGGGTGATTCCGACGGTCGGTGGAGTGTAGAATTTCGATCGGTGGTGAAGGTCTTCGGTAGAGATCTTGAGGGATTTGGAGTCTGGGATTTGATGATTTGAAAGTAGGATTTTTGAGAGTTTAGAGGGGTTTAAATAGGAGAGGGTAGAAATAGGAGGGGGTTGGGTAGTGGCGGCAGCTAGGGTAGGTAGAATAAGGGTAGAAGATAGAAGATATACTAGGGTAAAAAATAAAACTTACCTGCCCGAGTCGGTTTGCCAAACCGGGTCGTTAACGACCCTGGGTGGGTCGTTAACGAGCCACCGTAGCCTCCTTGAATGATTTTCGAGCCCTTTTTCCTGCATCTTGTTAGCTCAAAATTTTTCCTATTTTTCTAACCTAAAAACTACTAAAAAAACTCAAAAGAAAGCTAAGAAAAAGAATCTAAAAAGAAAAGAAAAATCTAATCTATACTAAAAGCGGGTTGCCTCCCGTAAGCGCTATTTTTAACGTCGTTAGCCCGACGTACTCCCCTTGTTCAAGGTGGCTCTATGTTGGGGTCCTGAGTTACCCCATACTTAGCCTTGTAGGCATTATTCGCTTGAGTCAATGAATTAGATCCCTTTTCTTCTATCAGTATGCCCGGTAATCCTTGATTATACCCTTCCATGTGGGACTCATCAATGGGTTCATGAGGTTCGGCAGGGACTTCTGTGAAAATCTCGTCCTCTTTTGAAGTTGGAGGAAGTTCGTAATACCGGCTATGTCAAGTTCTGGTTGGGTCAACTCGATTTTTGCGACCGCAGTTGGGTCATTTGCGTTTTGATCTAAGCTGAATTCCACGCGTTCCTCTCCAATATCAAAAGTGAGAAGTCCTTTCCGCACATATACCCTGGCGCTTGCTGTAGCTAGGAATGGTCTGCCTAGGATAATGGGGACATAAAGGTCTTCAGGCATATCGAGGACGATGAAATCATTCGGTATAAAGAATTTCCCGACTTGAATAGGATAGTCGTCCACGACTCCTGTGGCTTTGACACATGATCCGTCTGCCATGAAGAGGTTCATATCTACTGGCTCTAGTGGTCCCATGTTGACTTTAGACCAGATGGAGAGAGGAAGCAAACTAGCACTGGCTCCCAGTTCACATAGAGCATTGAATTTGTGGTCGCCTATGCCGATCGTTATTGCAAATCTCCCTAGGTCTCCTAATTTTTCTAGTAGAGCAATAGATCTGACTTCATCCTGCAACTCTGTGATGGATCTTTTCCTGCTAAGAATATCCTTCAAAAATTTCGTGTAAGCCGGCATTTCGCTTAGGGCCTCAGCGAATGGGATGGAAATATAAATGCCTTGAAGAATCTTAACGAAACGCTTGAACTTACTCTCAATAGAGTCCATAGATTTCTTAGTAGGAAATGGAAGAGATTTCACCATTCTCGAAACCAAGTTGGGCTTGAGAGGTGGAGTTACCGGGTCGGCACTAGGTTTGTTAGGTACGCTCGACGGGTCGTTACCGACCCTGATGGGGTCGTTAACTACCCTGGGATGGAAAGGAGGGCTCAGATTAGAAAACTTACCTGGATTAAGGTCGTTAGGTACCCTTGGAGCCTCGTCACCATGGTATGCTGGTTCGGTACTTGCCCTCGTTGGCTCGTTTCTAAATGGGAGAACCAATACTGAACTCCGGAAGGATCTCCACTTCCATCATATGATTCCGGTTTCATAGTGTTGAAGACCTTAAGGCTGCTTGCAAAACTTGTCTCCACTTCTTTCCCACGAGCATCAACTGCTCCTTGTCCTTCTTCTTGGTTTTCCTCATTAACTGGATTGGGCATGACTGGCGGAATAGACTCTTTTACTATTTCCCGAAACATGGCCCGAAAGGTTTCCATAGTGCCTTCGTTGAGAAATTCAAGAGGGTTAGGCACAGAAGGACGATTGGCTCGAGATAATCCTCTAACTTTGGATCGACTTTCCTCATTCTCGTCTCTAACTTGAGTTTGGTTTCGATGACTAGTTCCTCTTGTATTTACCATCTGAATAAGTATATTTTCATGTTTTCCTTTAATTAACATTTGTATAAGACAAGTATTAGGCACATTCTTATAAAGGAAGGATTACTTTTATTAGAACTTTAGGGGAGCAAGATTACAACAAGCTTTATATACAAAGCCATTACACTAGGGACGGAAAAGAAATAATACCGACTCAACTTTTCAGAGACAAAATAAAAGTAAAGAGGAGTGGACTAGCTCACTCCTTTAAAATAGAAAGTACAAATAAGACAAAACCTAGGAATGGTCGAAGTAACTATACTGATCGAGGAAACCGTCGTAAAAGAGGCTCTCATCAAGAATCCCGCTCTCATTGTCCAGCACTAAGTTGGCCTGCTCAATACACCTACGACGATACGCGTTTCTTACACGAAGTTCGCTTAGTCGGACTTCAACTTGGAACTGATCGCTCTCGGGTGCGAGGGTCAAGAGATACAATTTATAACCCGACCCCGTTGTAGTACGTGGTGGGTGTCGAACACTCGGGAAGTCTACTCGATCGATGTGCCTAGATACTAGGGAGCTAGAAAGGAGAGCATAAAACAAAGGAAAACAAAGAAAACAGTCGGGACCGACACTGAGGTCACGTCGGGCCCGAGGTTGGCGACAAGAGGAAGTCGGGACCGACACTGGGTAAGTCGGGCCCGAGGTAGCTGGGGATGTCGAATTCAAAGATTTAAAAGTAGATCTTGGGTTTTTGGGTTCCTTCCCTAGTAGATTAAGGCCTTTCCACCCCAATTCAGGCAATGAGTGATGATCGGACTAGGATCGAGTGCTTTCGCCCTCGTTCCAACCACATCTACACCTCGATCCATGGGGAAATCCCCTTCGAAGCAAGGTCTTGAGATTGACACATGTTCACTTTCGCTACTTTGCCAATCTCAAGCCTTGATTCCCGACTTTCGCAAGGAATTGTAGCTCTATGTAGAGTGGGTTCCTTAGATCAAACACTCAAGGCTATGGAATTGGGGTTTCTAGCCTAAACCTAGCTAGGGTTTTCCCCCATAACCCAAGATCAAGGAGATCTACTCCATGAGACAAGCAAAGAAAGCAATCAAATCAAAAGGGAAAGCAATCATCATAATCAATCTCAAAACAAAGCAAAGTTTCATTCAAATCCCAAGCAATCCACAAATCCAAATCAAAGGTTTTCAAATCCACAAGAACAAAGCAAATCAAAGTAAATCTACCAACAAAACCTATCAAGCCTTCCTCCCTTGGCCGATTCTCTCTCTCTTCCTTCTCCTCTCCTTCCTCCTTGCTCTCCAAGAATCCTCTTGGCTCCCTTGGAACCCCCTTTTTTTTGTGTGTGTGTGGGGACCCCCCCCCCCCTTGTGAGGGTGTGAGAGAGCCCTTTCTTAGAAGACAAGAGGGCCTTTTATAGATTAGATGAGGGGCAAAAGTGGAAGTTCACAAATTCGTGCCTTGGAGCCCAAGTAGTCCAGTGACTGACTCGGCCCGACACAGAGGAACCTCGGGCCCGAGTTACTGTGCATCTCGTTCCGAGGTTGGAGACTTCAAAGTCGGGCCCGATGTGGTTGCAACTCGGTCCTGACCTCGTTCCACCTTCTTCTTAGTTGGCTTCTCTTGTTCTTCTTCGTGGCTTGCTTCTCTCTTTCCCGCTTTAGCTCGGCCTTTGCTCCATGTCTCGACCCTCCTTCAATTTGACCTCGATTCATGCCAAATTACCTACAAAACACATAAAATGTGCGTAGTCTCTGAATCTCATAGAAATACGGGAACTAGGCTAAAAGGAACAAAACGCACAAGAAAAGGGGAAAAAGAAACATATTTACAAAGGAAATCACATATGAAAACACCACCAAATAGAGAGACATCAGGAACTGTTCGTCTTGTTCGACCATTTGTTTGTTTAGCCAGCCTTCTTTTCGCCTCTCCAAGAGGTCATAATTCATGTAACGGATTCGGCTTGGACGGACGCCTGAAGGGGGAGGAGTGTTCATGTCTTGGTAGGACCTTATTTCTTCCGACCACACTCCCTTACGTTGGAGGAGATAGTCGTAATTTGGCTGACGAATCCTTGTTGGGTTTGGACCACTGATTAGAGATGGGTTTCTTGTTTGATCATTTGCTTGGTGATGGGATGACTCACCTTGATTACAATTAGCCCATCCACCCACTTGATAGGTCCTTGGAGCTTGACTTGTGATTTGGTGGCATGTAGTCTCCGTCATGTGTCCCCATGGATGATATCCCGAGAATTCTTGCTTAGTGATTTCCTGACTTGATTGGCCATGAAGTGAATTATTAACTCCCCCCTCGAGGTACTCTTCTCCAAGGTTCTCTTCCTCGAGATTCACTTCGGGTGCATTTTCATGCATCTCCTCTTGTAGTTCTAGCTCGAGGTTGTCCTCGGGGTATCCATTTGGCAAAAACGGCCATTGAGCGAAAACCTCGTCAATCTCTTGAGCGGTCTTCTTGGTTTCATCCCTGAGTCTGGTTAAACTTTTTGTGAGTACCATTTCTGTAAAGGAAAAGAAGATTTTTATATAGAATATCCTTTGATTCGATATGACGAAGATGCTTGAAGGAAGTAAGGACATTTAAACGAGGATTTAAACATAAGAATGTTGTTAGGGAGATATACATCTCTCTTCAATGGTGAGTGGAAGAAATTGATTTAATTTTTTTTATTAAAAATAGAGATTTAGGGAGATAATTCTCTGCAATACAATCCTACCCAAATCTCTCATTTAATACCCGAAATTGTACTTCAATCGGATCAAAACCGGTTTTGGTAAAATTTCACTGAAATGATTGGGTTTATATACAATTGGTTGTCTTAATATATCAGAAAAACAAGCTAACATAAATGATTGACGAGTGGGAGAGTATGTAAGAGGTCAAGGGTTCAAATCACATCCTTTTCTCTATTTTTTATAAAACCCCTTTAGATGATATATGGGCTTTTTAAATGGGTCGGGCTAAGGCCCATTGCTTTCTCTTTAACAAAGAAAGGTTGGAAGGTTTAAGAGAACGGATTTCCATTAGGATATGAATTTATTAAATTTCGTCTTTAATAAATTTTATTTATTCGATTAATTATTTCATAAGAGTTATACTCCATTTATTTTAGAAATAAGTTTCGAATAAAAAGGAATATTATGAATTTATTTTATTTAATAAATAATTAATGATTAAAATTAAAAAAATTAATCATAAAAATAGCGGTTATTACAAGCTTATCCAGCAATTCCCATGCAGCCGTAGGGTCCATCTCTATAAAACCGCATGCAGTATGTGTGTTGATGCGGTTCTTGGTCTCTGCGTTGATACCTTGGAAAAAGATTTCTTGAAGAACATATAAAGGTTGCCCATGAGTGGGGTACTGTCTAAGCATTTCTTTAAATCTTTCCCATGTTTCAACAAAAATCTCATTAGGCAGCTGGTTATAGGAGGTGATGCGTTTTCTCAACTCCGTTGTCTTGGCAAGAAGGAAGAATTTTGTAAGAAATTGATCATACAAGTTCTTCCAAGTCCTGATAGACTTAGGAGGTAAGCTCTCAAACCAGCTCAGGGCCTTTCCAGCAAGAGACCACCTGAAAGCTTTTAACAGGTAATATTCAAGTGAGACACCTTCAGCAGCTATAGTGTCACATAAATCAAGAAAATTTCTAATATGTTCCATAGGGCACTCAGTAGGTTTCCCTTCAAATTGAGCCCGCTTTATCAAGGATATAAATTGAGACTTAATCTCAAATGGTTTCTCTATCTCCGAAAGCACGATTGGTGATTTTGGCACCCTCAGTTCTGGATGCATGTATTGTTTGGCATTCCTCGGATAGGCATTCAGCTCTTCCTGTAGACAAGCATTGGTATTCCGTTGACGCTAAGCCTCGGCAGCAACAACTTCCTTCTCAGTTTTCAATGCCTCCATCTGGTTTTGGAGGACTTCTAACTGATGAGCCAGCTCTTCAGGCGTGGCCATGGCTCGGTTCTCTCGGCGTCCACGGTGCAAGGAACGTTCAGGTTCTGAATAATAACCAGCGTTGTCAAATTCAAGCCTTCGACGTCCTACCGGCATGCGCTGAGAAAACAGACAAAGAAAACAAAAATTAAAAACAAAAACGGGGTCGGGCTATTCCCAGACCCACAGATAAACAAACAAACTCGTTGCTTCCCCAGCAACGGCGGCAATTTGTTGACGAGCCTTCACTCTGGACAAAAAATAAATTTATAAGTCAAGACCCCGCTGACTATAGGGGAGTCAGGATCGTTCCACGAGAAGCAAGGTTTGTTTATCTATCGACTACTAAAAATCAAACAAAAACAAGCAAACACTCACTAGCAGCCTCATTAACGACGTTGTCAGGGTCGTTAACGAACCACCGCAAACAAATGACTCAAAATAACGAACTAAACAGGTTCGGTACCGAGGCTACGAACTCAATAACGAATAAAACTTAGGAAAATTCAAATAAAACAAAGATCTAGGACAAGGGTTACCACAACAAGTCATGCACATAAACTCGTAAGAAGATAAATAGCATGCCTTTAAATAGATAGATTCATCAACTTTCATTGACTTAACAAGTAAATTAATCTACTTTCATAAACTAATTCACTCAATTGCTTGTTTTGGATCTAAAGCTTGAACCTTTCGTATTCAAACAATATCAACCTTCAAGTTTATAACTTTCTCTTTCAATCAAGTCAAAAACTCAAATCACCTTGACTTTCATCTCAGTATAAACACAACAAACAATCTCAAAAATAGATAGAAGGCATTCAACACATCATCTCACTCATCAAACCATGCACAACTATGCCGGGTTTCAACCCCGACCCTAGATAAGAAAACTACTCACTATTCATAACTAAGAAACAAATAACTTCAACAAAAGAAAACATTCAAAACAAAATACTACTCAAATTAAGAATAAAATATTGTCTTACAGAATTCAAAAGAAACCGAAAAAAATACAAATCACCGAGTCAAAGCAACGATTAACGACGTTGTAAACTTTCGTCCACCGTGGCTCGATCTCGAACTTCCGACTCTTCTCTTTCTCTCTCGGCTCTTCCTCCTTCTCGACTTACTTGCTTGAATCACCCCCTCTTCTAAGCTAGATAGAAGGGTATTTATACTAATAAGGCTATAAAATAAAAAAGCTAGAAGATAAAAACTTTCCTAAAAGATAGAAATCTACTCTAAAAGATAGAAATAAAATCTAGAATGATAACAAGACCTAAAAAAAATAATATAATAACCCTAAAATTCATTAAAAACACTCTACCGACACGGAATAAATTCTCGCACAGGATCGGTAAGTCACAAAATCAGACTCTCGAAAACTCTATCTCGTAACCTCGTTAACGAGCCCTCACATCCTCGTTAACGAGCTTGGGTTTGGCTTCTTCAACACTTCTTCTTTCTCAAACTTACACTTCAACTTCTTCACCTTGCATTTCTCCGTCCTTCATCATAGCACTCCAAATTCAGCTCCAAATAGCACCTTTTCCTTGCTAAAACCTACAAAAATACACAAAACGGAGTAGCTTCCATACTTTTCACAAAATATGCATAACTATCCAAAAACACACAAAACTAACCCTAAACTTATCAATACTAATCCTAATAAACTAAGAAAACCTACCAAAAACTATACTAAAAACACGAACATCACCTTCCCTATACTGCAGCGGTGAAGGAGATAATGTTGAAGAATGACGTTTATCGTCCAAAAAAAGAAGAAGAACTTGGACAAGAGATGGATATGTCCAACATCCAAAGGATGAAGGACTCCCAAGAACAGACTGATGAAGTTCCTCAACCAATGTTCATTGAACAATGAGATTGCAAGACTGTCCTCCAAGCTCTCAATCGTCTGTGTGGGGTCAATGAGCGAATCCTTGATATTCTTCTAGACATCCAACAGAAGTTGCCTTCCTCCTCCTCCTCCAATCCATGAACAAGCCCTTTATTCTCTAGTAATGATTGTGCTTTTCTTGTTTTTCCTTGCTTGTTTGTGCCGTATTCTTTTCAATGATGTCAAAAGGGGGGAAAGTGGAAAAATGCAGAGATACGTTGTGTCTAAGAGAATATAGAATAAATTAGCCATAAGATGAGGGGGAATTATCATGCTTAAAAATCTTGGAAAATTGAACTGCTTGTCCATTTTAGGGGGAACTAAGTATCTACAAAGCATTGACTATCTTACAATGATGTTTAATCTCTCTTGTCTTTCTTTTCTTCCTGACTTGCATTTTATAAAGGTTTGTCATCATCAAAAAGGGGAAAATTGTTGGATCAGGGTTAGGGAACTAACACTGGAACAATGGTTTCTCTATTCGAGCAATCGAAGTTTTGATAATGACAAACAATTGGAACTAATTCCCTATACCAGTGATTACATGAAAGATACAGGTTTACAAGAAAAACAAGGGAAACATTCCCCATGATGCCATTTGAGTACGTGGCAAATATCTTGAAGGACAAAAGGGACTTTTTGTTGTTGTCTTGGGCGGCAAGCCAAGTTCCGAGAAGAAAAAGATGCAAAAGGGTACGCTAGTCTTTTTGAATAGTATCGTACTCCCCAAGACAAAAAGGGTAAAGGCGTCAAGATAAAAGTGGAAACGACTATAAATAGAATGCGACGCAGCTACGTTTAGCAGCTCTCGAAAAAGGAAAATACGAGACCCATAAAGAGAAAGAGAAAGCTCGAGCAAAATTCAGTGGAGACGACGAACCGGAGACCGGAGAAGGAAGTTTCAGATCCAAGTGATGGGGACTGCGTGATGATCGCCATCGACTTGGAGAGGTGGTTCCTGTGCTAAAGGGAACTGCACACGTAACGAGTCAGGTTCACATACTATATTGATTGCGTTTAGATCTAGGATTCATAATGACTTAGTCGTTAGTATTGTTTGTAAGCGTGATTACAAACAATAGAGAAGTTCGTCTTTGTATTGTATATCCTGAGATCTATCAATCTATATAGTGCGTGTTCAAAATTCTCCAAGGGAGGTAGAGGTTTACACTCCAGCTAGTTGGCTGTAGAGGTTCCTCTATAAGGAAACGTGTCCTTGCATCTATTTACAGTTTACTTTTCTATTTTGCTTTATTCCGCTGCGTAAGGGAACTGTCTCTGGAACAGTTCCCGATTTGTCTTACTAACACAGATCTACGATCCTACACCAAGTATTTCAACAAAGCTATAGATCAAAAAGAAACTACAGCGATGCATGAAGCTATTCCCATCTAATTAAGGGAAAGCATAGACATTGTTTGTAGTCCATGCATGTTAAGTTGTGTCGATAATTCCAATGCTTCTAAAAGGGCTAAATATCCCAAAAGTTGACTAAATTTGAACAAAATTCACATTTTGAAGAAGTACAATACGTGGGGAGCAAGACAAAGAGTGTTTAGGACTACGAACTTAATGATAAGATTTGGCAACAACAAGAACCCTAAAGTGAGAAAGAGAAGCCACCAATGGCGATTGTCTGATCTCAATAAAAGGAAAGGGAACCATTTCCATTTGAAAGGGAACTGAATAAGTCTCTTGAAGTAAGGTTTAGTTTATTGTCTTAGTTGGATTTGTTCCCTTAGGAACTGAGTTGATAGATTCGTTAGTGTGACTAGGAGTTTGGTGACACCTAAGAACAGAGAAGTTCGAATCTTGCTTTTGTACTAAGAAACAAATCAATAATGCAAGTAGACCATTCAAAATCATCAAAGAAAGGTAGAGATTTACTCATGCAACTAGTTGATTGTTACGGGGTTCCTCCATAAAAAACTTACCGCTTTGTTGAACTTATTCTACATGCATATTTCTGTTATTCCGATGTCTAAAGAAGAATTCCTATAATTGTTTCTTAGTCATACTAACACACATCGAGCGAACGATAAATATACACACTTGAAATGAAGAAACGAATCTACAATTCACCGATCGAGTGTGAAATTCCTTTTCGTGTGAGCTAGCTAGTGAGGTCAAGATTTGATTATTTACACACACACTTCATACTTTTTATTTTGATCTATTATTTTCTAATTAAGGTTAATACCAATGTTTAATACAGTAATACAAACTATATTGTCATTAAAAAAATTAAATCTAGAATGTTAATGGAGATGCAATAGTAAAATCGGTGTTATTTGTAAATGGGGTGCGTGGTCAGACGGGCAAGAGAGAGAGAGAGAGAGAGAGAGTGGGGCCAAGAAGAGCCCCCCAATGAACATGGGTTATGCACGCGGGGTCAGAAATCAGAATGGATAAAACTTGGAGTCCCACATTCCCGGATTTATTTATGGAATTTTATTTAGTGTTTTAGACTTTTTTTGATGGGTTATAAAAAAAGGAAATGTCGAGTGGTACCCCTCAATTTTGTGCTTTTCTGAGTGGTGTCCTAAAAAAATTATTCCGCATAGTATCCTTGAGGTTTAACAAGGTTCGCCCCGTGTCCTTTTTGACACTTTCCTTCCAACTTTCAAAATTTCCGTCAGATATTTATTAAAAAGGAATTAAAAATGGAATTGAAAAGGATAAGTAAAAAGTTAAAAAAATAAACAGTAGGACTATCGTGCCTTTTCTCTAGCGACGAGCAAAGTGAAGAGTGAGGCGAGCGAACTAGTTCGGCGATTCCAGTGGAGCAACGTATTGCTGGACGAGGGGCTGAAGGCCGGCGAACTGAAGGGTGGCAGATTGAAGGGTGGCGGGCTGAAAGCAAGTGCTCAGCGGATGGAAGAGGAAGGTCGACGGTCGGGAATTTGTGCAGTGAACCATCACGAACCAGACGTGTGCTTGTGGATTATGGAAAATTTATGGGATTCCTTGCAAACATGCAGTTAGGGCAATAATAGACTTAAGGACAGCGGTCCCCCTAGAAAACTATGTGTCTGCATGGTATTCCAAACAAGAGTACAAGGTTGCTTATTCTGTTAATATTCACTCGGTACCCGATGAAGAACAATGGCCTCAGTTTGATTTTCTCACCATAGTTCCTCCAACCATGAAACAGGGAGTAGGGAGGCCGTTGAGAAATCGAAGAAGAGAAGAGGGTGACAAGAGAAAAGGAAAGAGGTCTGACACAGTGCGTTGTAAGGCTTTTGGCCATAATCCCAATACATTTAAGGGAGGTCTCACTGCGAGAGAGCATAGAGAACAAGGAGTGGCTGTTCAACAAAGACATTGACAAAAGCGTAAAAGAGATGTGGGAACGAGCCATTCCGACGCGTAAGATTTTGGTGTTTTTGTGATGCTACTGTGGATATCATGTCATGTGGAAGTATTAGGCATTAATTTGGTGTTTTTGTAATGCTATTGTGGACATCATATGTCTTGTGGAAGTATCATGTCTTGTGGAAGTATTAGGCATACTCTGATGCTCTCCAACTAAAGGCCATGTGCAATTAGTTATTGTACTTTTCTGTTGTAATGGTAGCTCTAGTATATAAGCATTAGTCCTTTGTTGTGTTTTATATGAATTTCTTACAAATTAATGGGCATGTTGTACAGCCCAATCGGCCAACGAAAGGCAAGTGTTATTTTACTCTTTGGCTTTCAATGCCAATGTATTTGGATACTACAGAAGATAAATGCAAACCAATAATTTAGGGTAAAAATTGACTAATCTTTTTCTCCACCATAAACCTAACATCATTACAAAGCACATAATACATTTAAGCTCAAAACATCGACTCTAGTTTCCCCATGAAAAGCATATATAAGCTAATACATTAATACCAAAGTTTTGGACATTGAAAATGATTTAGAAGCTAATACATCATGACCGATCAAACTATTCATTTATTCAACAAGATGACCAATAAAACTAGGTACATAACAACCGCTACTTTAATGAGACCTTGTATATATAAGATGAACTCCCTAAGATCTTTCTTCAATTCCTCGATTTTATTTCGAGAGGTCACTGACGTCTCAATAACATCGATAAGAGAGTTGTGTTCAATCCAATGATCGCCAAGAGCATTTGACTCGTCAACCCATCGAAAGAAATTACACGCATTACATTTATAGTACAATCTGTTCGGATTTAGCGATGAATCAGAAATCCTAATGGAAGCTCTTTGTGGTGGTCGACATCTACAATTTTGATTTCTCGCTCTAACATGTGTTGATGAACTTTATGAGAAACCGCGAGAATCCATATATAACTTAAAACAAAATCATACAAAAAAACATCATTAGGAGGTAGTAAAAAAACATCAAGTAAAGCACATAAACCAAAATCATTCAAGAAAGAAGGGATCATAATGCATAAGACCTATTTATATGGTAGAATTGCTAAAAATTGTTCTCTTTAGGAGGTAGTATAGTTATAAAAAGTGTAATTCTCCCATTTTGATCTTCTTATGCGGTGCACTAGTATTTGAGAACTATGGGAATTACTTGCAGTTTACATGAATTAGCTATTGGGGTATTTTTGAGTTGTATGGAGTCTGTAAGGGTATGAACTGCATATAAGATTTCCCTTGAGTAAAACTTCAACTCTCTTTGTTGTAACGTTTGTAGACTTGGTTTTCTATGTTTAGTTACAGTTTCATTAACCTTTGTGAATTCAGCAATTTAGTAGTCATAAAAACCCTAAATCGCCCAGTGGAAAAATAAAAAACCCTAGCTATAATTTCAAACCCCAAATCAAATAGCATCCTATAATTTGAGTAGGAGGGAGAAATCAACAGACAACCACACTCGCAATTGCTTTAAAATCAATCTTAACCCCTTAGTTTGTACAAAAAAAAGCCTAAATCTGATAAACATACTTGATGGTTCGCTGCACAAATTCCCGACTGTCGGCCTCGTCTGCCTTTCTCCTCCGTCTGCTGAGCGCCAACCTTCAGCTTTCCGCCCTTCAGTCCGCCGCCCTTCAGTCCGCCGGCTTTCAACCCCTCGTCTAGCTCGCCTCGTTCTTCGCTTTGCTCGTCACCAGAGAAAAAGCATGATGGTCCTACTTTTTTTTTTAACTTTTTACTTATCCTTTTCAATTCCCTTTTTTTTAATTCCTTTTTAATAAAAATCTGGCGAAACTTTTGAAAGTTGAAAGGAAAGTGTCAAAAAGGGCACGGGGCGAAACCTTGTTAAACCTCAGGCGTACCATGCGGAATAACTTTTTTTAGGACACCATTCAGAAATACACAAAACTGAGGGGTACCACTCCGAATTTCACTAAAAAAAGTATTCCTCTTGATATTCCTGTATTTTAATTTTGTTCTCACTATACAAAAACGTTTCCCCTATGTTAAATTTTTACAATGTTACGATGCGTTTAGGTGGTTTCTCGACAGTACATTGTATTTCCCAGATTCACATCCAGAGGCTCAAAGGTGCCATTGTTTTTTATAAGGTAGTGAATTTTATTGTCAAATAATTGAATTTGTATTCTTTTTGTATGGTTGCAGTTTAGCCTTTCATTTGCCTATTAAGATCATTTTCAATAAAGATGTTGATGGTTCAAGCTAGGCTTATTGCTCCATCTGGAGCTAACTATTGAATGGAACCTATTTTCATTCAGTGTTCAATTTTGAGGTAGCTAATCGGTAAGTTATATTGTTTACCATTAAACCCAGGTCTCGTACTTAATTTCTGAACAAGATTTTACTAGTGCGTACAAAAACTAGCACTTATATTAATTGATGGAAAGTTATAAAAATTAACATATGGAAAACTTTTGGGTATAGTGAGAATAAAATTAAAAGTATAAGGGTACTAAGAGGAATAATTTTTTTCCTAGGACACCAAAAAAGAAAAGCTTAAAATATAAGGGTATTAAAAGAAATTTCCCTTTATTTATTTACGTAAAAGTTAAAATAGATCCCTATTATCTCCTTTATGAAAAAAAAAACACCACACCACCACAACTCAAGACTTACTTTGAACTAGTTTGTAATTTGTAATTTTCCTTGCAAGAACTAAGAACCAAACTTATCACTACATCAGATCAGATAAAGAAGAAGTCAGTAATGACAAAACCGTAGCATATAATCAGCTTAACATACATGCTAATTTACATCTCGTTGAAACCTGACATTTTTGTTAATTTAATGTTCAAACAGCGCGAATTCAAGAGAGCAAGCACGAATCTGCGTACAACAAACAGGCGGCATGATATATTGTAGCCCATTTTCGGCCGAAGATTCCGAGGCCCAGACAGTTTAACATGGAGGCCCATTAAACGTATGAAACCGATGAAATGCATTCACGAATTAGCCCACACTGCCACAACAATCATATATAGCCTATATGGCATCATGAGAGTCATTTTAATGAAATCCTACGTATTATGGTTTATTTTTAATTGCCTTGTATAGCTCTTATAAATGCTATGTGGTTTTGACTTTATAATCATTATCTATTTTTAATTGTGTTTTACTATATGATCGTTAGTATATATAAGTCGTCGAGTTCAGTAAAGTCGTCGACCTTGGAACACACCGTAAAATTAAAGTTTAAGAAGAATGCCTTAATTTGAGTCAAGAATTTTTTATTAGTGGAATTCTTAGCCAACCAACTTAGTTAACTAAGCGAAAACCACTTCCTTCCAATTTCTCGCTTGGTCATATTAAAACTTGTACCTTACTTTATTGATTTCTTGAATATGTTAACAAAAGTAACATGGAGTCAACTACTACACCTTTCGAGGAACTACACCTTATGTCTTAAGAAAGATTCACATTGTTTCTCATATGAACATATATTATCCTCTTTTATAACTCGACCTATTCCAGTGGAGTTGAGAAAAAAAAATTATGGATAGAGTTGGGAATTTCCTGATCAATAAATAAAAAATCAACGTGTAGGATTGGATTCTTCTCTCTCCATATCAACTTATAGTTTTTTTTATTTTTATTTTTTTTTTTCACGACGGGTTCATTAATTTTCTATAGGGTTTTAGTAACTTCACTCATAGAGTTTTTAACAAACTCCATGGGAACAAGACCACTTTTAACCGGGTATGCAATCTTGAACAATCTTAAATGCGTCTTGAAGATCTAATTCACTCTGCTATTCATTTCAACGACATTTATTGTGTCGGCGAAAACAAAAATATTTCACAAATGTTGGGTAATTAATTTGTGTTTGGAAACATCAAAATCTCAATATTCTAACGTATTTCTCCTTTTGGATAGAAACAAACTCCTTGTTCTTGTTAAGATCTTTCGAAGCATAGAAATGGAAAAGATAGACAATATTCACAAAATTTCTACAAACTTCCCCGTAAGATAAATGACCCGCATAGCATTTAGTTAAGACTCTCCCCTTTGTCTCTTCCCCTGGCTAGTTCCCCATTTTATCATCATCAAAAAGACATAAAGAATAATCAAAAGATGTCACCAACCTCAAAAGTGAACCAGAGTTCCCAAGGAGTAGGGAACTCAATGAACTAATGTTCCCACGAGAAGGGAACTAGATACGAATAACATGATTCCCTCAAGTCAAGAGAGTTCCCAAGACAAGGGAACCGAGAAGACGAGAGTTCCCTTTGGATGGGAACAGGAGCATGCGTGAAAGCGACATCTCAACACATTTTTAAAGATCCTATATCTACCGGACAAAAGATCTTTTGAGGCTTCTGGCAGGTTCAGACTGTGCAACAGGTTTAAGAGGACCATCCAACGATTTGATGTGATCCAAGAGTTGAAGAGGTTCGAATTCAAATCAGAGTCAGATGTCAACGTTAAGGATCAAACTTGGAGAGCAAGACAAAAAGGGCATTTAGGACAAATGCCTCAAATGGATAAGGGTTGCTCATTACGCCTATTTAAGCCCTTCAACAGTAACCTTGCTTGACACTTTTCACAATCCGTAATTTGCCAAACACAATGGATGAGAGATAAAGAGTATATCGGTGAAGACCATCGCTTTGGTGAAAAATCCCCAGCGTTGAGCTAATCTCGATGACGGTGAAAGAAGAAAGAAATGTTAGTTTAAGAATATGTTGTTAGTTGAAGGTTAGATTCGGCTCTTGTAGACCCCGAAGGGTAGTCAAGACAGTTTGAGTAGACCCTGAAGGGTAATCTCATGAGTAGACTCTCATGAGTAGACCCGAAGGTAATCTCGTTGGGTGTAGACCACAACTGATGCGTCCCTCGTATGGGATGCCTCGGATCGATCGGTGGCTTGAGTATTGGGTCTCAACGTAGCGTAGCGGAAGGCTTTGGTTTGATGGAATTTGGTACGAACAATGGCAAACAATGGAAAACACGGGAGCTTTGAGTGTTTGAGGGTGGCGGCGCAATGGCACTAAGGAGAAACTAGGAGAAAACCCTCAACTAAATTAATCCTTAAGTGTGCTCTGAATAAAAACATAAGCCTAATACCCCTTATATAGGGAGGCGGCACAAGCAAAACCTAGAGAAAACCCTAATAGGTGGCGGCGCGCCTAGGGCTAGCATGCAAGCTAGAGGCCCAACGGCACGGTCCAAAAGTAGTCGGCGCAAGGCCCATAAATAAGTTTCTAAATGCATAAAACTAGTAATAGCAATGTTCTAGAATGGAAAGAATGCTAAAAACTACTTAAAATGGATAGGTCGTCCGTGACCGTGCCGGGAGTGTCATGACATGGCTGTCGCGACGCAGGCAAGGCTGGGACGCGGCGCTGGCGAGGTCACGGCGTGAGTCTGGGCGCTGGCGAGGTCGCTGGCACGACGCGGGGCGCTAGCGAGGTCTCGAGAACTTGAGGTTCGCCAATGCCTCCGAGAACCTCAAGTTGAGACTCGATCCCGAGGTCCGATGCGAGAACCTCAAATGACGCTCCGAGGTCTTGGCGATGGATGGATACGACCTCGGTTTGCGATCCGATGCTCGAGGATGGCGCGCCTTGACACGGCTGATCCGAGAGCTCGTAGCGAGGTTCCTCGGCGCCGATGGTAGTGATGGTGCCGAGCGAGGTAGCGATGTAAGGCGCGCCGTGGCCTGCAGAGAGGCGCGCCACGAGAGACCTCATTGCGGCTTGGATTGCTCGAGTCCTGGCACGAGTGATGGGGCCATCCGAGCGAAGTGTGAATGCGTCGTCCTCTTGGCTAGAATCCATGACGGGGGTCGCATAACCCTCCCCCACTTGGCTGGGAAACGTCCCCGTTTCTTCATAAGCGGGTGCAACGTAGGGGGAGAGCTTAGCAACATTAAAAGTGGAGTGTACCGAATGCTTGCCTTCGAGGTCCAGCTTGTAGGCGTTGTCTCCGATTCGCTCCAAGACTTGAAAAGGTCCATCGCCACGTTGGTGAAGCTTAGTCTTCCTTGAATCCGGAAATCTGTCCTTGCGAAGATGAAGCCACACGAGATCCCCGGGGTTGAAAACCATGCGCTTCCGACCCTTGTTGTGCTGCGCCTCGTACTGAATGGCCCGACGCTCCAATTGATCTCGTGTCCGCTCGTGCAACTTGCGGATGGCGTCGGCGCGGTTGGAGGCGTCGATGTGCTCTCCGTTCCTCAAGGGCCGAAGGGTAAGATCCATGGGAGAGTGGGGGTTGAGGCCGTAGACAATCTCGAACGGCGTCATCTTGGTCGCCAAGTGTTTGGACCTGTTGTAAGCAAACTCAACAAAAGGGATTAGATCCTCCCACCGGCGTGGGTTATTTTTGAGCACCGTCCGAAGAAGGGTGCCCAGGGTCCGACTGGTCACCTCAGTAGGACCATCGGTTTGGGGATGATATGAAATAGAAAATAATAATTGTGTACCTAGCTTTCCCCAAAGCGTTCTCCAGAAATGGCTATAAAATTTCGTGTCTCGATCACTAACAATAGTGCGAGGCACGCCATGTAATTTCACGACATGCTCAAAGAACAAATTTGCGATTTCAGTCGCATTGTTGTTCCCTTTGCATGGCACGATGTGAGCCATCTTGGAGAAGCGGTCCACGATTACGAAAATCGAATCCTTACCGCGCCTAGTCATCGGAAGACCCGTGATAAAATCCATAGAGAGATCTTCCCACGGAGTTCTCGGTATTGGCAAAAGCGTGTAAAGGCCATGAGGTTGGAACCTCGATTTAGCGGTTTGGCATGGCACACAACCCCGGCAATACTTGTGAACGTCTGAAGCCATGTGTGGCCAAAAGAAGTGCTCACGAAGCGCCGCTAGGGTTTTGGCAATGCCAAAGTGGCCTCGGCCATCATGAGCTTCTTTGAGCAATAGATGCCTCACAGACGAGGCCGGAATGCAAAGCTTCCCGGCTCGGTAGAGATATACATTGTCCAAAAAGAATGTCTCATGGACTCTACTTTGCTCAAGGTTTTCCATGATCGGTTTAAAATATGGATCATGCAAATATAACTCCTTAATCAAGGAGAACCCTAGCAAATTGGCCTGAAGTTGTGTTAAGAGGACATACCTGCGTGACAGAGCATCTGCCACGACATTTTCCTTCCCTTTCTTGTGGGCGATGATATACGGAAAAGTTTCCATAAACTCTACCCACCGAGCATGGCGCCTGTTTAGAGTCGTTTGACTTCGAAGATAAGCAAGGGCCGCATGGTCCGTGAGAATAACGAACTCACTTGGCCACAAATAGTGCTGCCATGTCTTAAGAACCCGAATCAGCGCGTGTAACTCCTTGTCATACGTCGGGTAATTTAGAGTTGCCCCTGTTAACTTTTCGCTAAAATATGCAATACGGCGTCTCTCTTGAAGGAGTACGCCGCCTACGCCATAGTCGGAGGCGTCGCACTTGATCTCAAAGCGCTTTGTAAAGTCTGGCAATTGCAAGACCGGAGCGCAACATAAAGCATCTTTTAAGGCCTGAAAGGCGGCCTCATGGATCGGCATCCACTTGATTGTGGTTGCCTTCTTGGTAAGGTTGTGGAGTGGCCCGACGATGGAACTAAAGTCCTTGACGAAACGCCGATAGAACCCTGCGAGCCCTAAGAAGGATCGAACCATCGTTGGGGTCGTAGGGTTGGGCCACACTCGGATGGCGCGGATCTTGTCGTCATCCACTTTTAGCCCATCCTTTGACACGACGAACCCAAGAAAATTCGTCGTGTCCGTGCAAAACCAACATTTGTCTAAGTTTACATACAAGGAATGTTCGTGAAAGCATTCTAACACCAACCTAAGGTGCCTCGCGTGACAGTCCAAATCCTTAGAAAAAAACCAAAATGTCGTCAAAATAGACAACAACAAAACGTCCTTGAAATTTACAAAAAACGAAGTTCATCAACCGCATAAAAGTAGTAGGGGCGTTTGTCAAGCCAAAAGGTATGACAAGCCATTCGTACAAACCATGCTTGGTTTTAAATGCGGTCTTCCACTCGTCGCCTTCATGCATCCGGATTTGGTGGTATCCGCTCCGGAGATCGATCTTGGAGAACAAGGCGGCGCCGTGGAGCTCATCTAGCATATCATCGAGCCTCGGAATTGGATGCTTGTACTTCACCTTGATTTGATTTATGGATTGATAGTTGACGCACATACGCCACGAACCATCTTTCTTTGGCACGAGGATGACCGACACCGCGCAAGGGCTCAACGACTCGCGGACGAAGCCCTTGTCCAACAAGTCTTGAACTTGGCGCTGAAGCTCCTCGGTCTCCTTAGGTGAAGTTCTATAAGCGGCTCGATTCGGAAGGGAGGCGCCTGGCACGAGGGCGATCTTGTGCTCGATCCCTCGGATCGGCGGTAAGCCCTTCGGAAGCTCATCCGACATGATATCTTCGAACTCCTTCAAAATAGACAAAATAGAAGAAGGGAGTGAAGAACCCTCAGATTTGTTAATTGAAAGAAGGGGAACAAGAATGAAACAAGAAAGACTCCCCTGAATGGACTTTTCGATGTCCCGACGCCTAGCTAAGAGAAGACGATCCTGGCATGTGCCTAGCAAGGGTGGCTCGGCGTCGGTGCTCGTCCGATCAAATTCTGGGGAGATTTTTGGATATGTGGTAGCCCCTGGATTTTGAGGAAGAACGCCCCTGGAAACGCCGTGAAACTCGTCCCGTAGCTCCTGGAATCCAAGTTTTCGTGCAGCGACGGCGTGTTGCGCGACGCTAGGAGGTGAAGTCGGCGGTCCGTTGCTCAAATTGGGGTCCCCTGGGCGTTTTTTGTGCAGATCTGGTGGAAACTCAATTTTGAGTGGTTTGGAAGTTGGAACGCCGATGGAATCATCCGAAATCTGTTTGAGGCCTCGTTTGTCGAAATCTGCGGCGTTGGGCGCGTTGCCGAGTCCTCTCGACGCAAACTGTCGGCCCGGCTCCTGTTTCTGTCGGCGTTTTTCATCTTGATCATCATGGTACCTATTTTTAGAAGGAATGGCACATGGAACGCCTAAAGAATCTGCAGTCTTGCCCTCGGACGTCGTTGGCGTCGTGTTCGGCGCGCCGGTGCCTTTGTCGCTAGCTTTTTGGCGTTGCCTTTCGACTTCATCCTGTAGAGCTTCACTAGGCGACATAGGTAAGAGGGTCACGCGCTTCCCGTGATAATTGAACATGTAAGTGGTCAAATACCCGTCGTGAAGCACGCGACGATCGTATTGCCATGGGCGCCCCAACAAGAGGTGTGTGGCGTCCATTGGCGTTACGTCACAAAGTATTGAATCCGAATATTGACCAATGGAAAAGTTGAAGATTACCTGCTTGTCGACCCAATCTCCGCCATCATTGGATATCCATTGGAGCTTGAATGGCTGAGGGTGTGGTGTGGTCGGCAATTTGAAGTGATCGACAACCTTCTTTGAAAGGAAATTGGCGCAGCTTCCGGAATCAATAATGACACTCAACGATACATTGTTGACCAAGCATCGGGTGTGAAAAAGTTGCTCGCGTTTATCCGTTTTGGGTGCTTCGCGGACGCTCAAGGCGCGCCGAGTCACCAAACCTAGCTTGGACACGCCGAGAGCTTCCGATGGATCGCACTCTAGCTCAGCGGCATCGAACTCTTGCATCTCAACTTCTTCTTCATCCTGGCTGTCATAAGGCTCTCCGTGTTGAGTAAACAACACCTTCTTGGCATTCGGATAGTTCCGTTGCATGTGTCCACGGCCCCCGCATTTGTAGCACGCCATGTCGCGGGGGTGAACGACACTTGGCTCGGCGGTGCGCGGCGCGGCTGGTGCCTTGGCAGGCGTGGCGTCGCTCTTGGACTTGGAACCTGTCGAAGCACTTGGCAAAGAAGGAGCAAACCGATTAGTAGAAAAACTGGATTGACTAGAGTTAGGAACGTACCTTGAATTGGACCAACCCGACTTGGTTCGCATTTCTTGTTTATGGATTTGCATAGCGGTGTGAACCAAGTTGTTGATGTCCTTTATTGGAAGAATTTCCAACCGATCTTGAATGGATTGCCTCAAGCCCGAGATGAACCTCGTCTTCATGACGGAGGGTGATACACTCATCCCCTCTTTGAAGAACATGTCTTCGAGCTTGGCAAAATACTCCTCCGGCGTCAATGTCCCTTGCTTGATGCGCATTATTTCGATGTGCATCTTGTCCTTGTAATCAGCCGGAATATAGCGTTTCTTTAGTATGTAAACGAGTTGATGCCACTCGCGGATTAGGGGTTTTCCTTGTCGAATCCTTTCGGACTCGAAGCGGTTCCACCAAGTCCTAGCGGCACCAACGAAGTGAAGCGTCACAACTTCCACTTTCTCGTCGTCTTCATAACCTAAATGTCGGAGCGTGTGCTCCGTGCCCTGCAACCACTCGAGAAACGCATCAGGATCATAAGAACCGGAAAAGGTTTCGAATTTTACCTTGACATCTCGGCGTTGTTGGCGTGGATCCCGTGCATCGCGGTGATCGCGATCGTGCCGAGGGCTGGGACGCCGAGGCGAGTAAGCGCGCCTGTCGCGCCGCTGCCGAGGCGGGCCACGATGCGGATCGTCATCTCCCTCATCCAAATCATCTCCATCGTAAGGCCTCCGAGGGACGCCGCGCATCGCGATCCCTGTCGCGCCGTCCCTGCGCGCCATGCTTGCGACCCGAGCCGTAGACTCGATCGTACTCGTTGCGATGCTTGGCAAGGCGAGGCGGTGGGATCCAATCCGAAGGCCGGTTGTCGAGCTCCTCCGGATCCTGCACATTGGGATGCTCAAAAGACGATTCATTAGAATAATCCGAAAACTCATCATAGTCATTTTCAAAATCCGAGAACGGACTCTGAGCACTTTGATGCCCGAGGTCGTCCTCAACTCTGTATGCGTCGGCATCGTAATACTTTGCCCCGTGCTTCCGCTTTGGGGTTTCGTACACATACACCGGCGACTTATTCTTTTTCTGCTTCTTTGGATCCCCACTCGTGTGTCGGCGTCTATACTCCTCGGAGTTGTACTCCTCATCGGAATATATGTCGTACACTTGTGTGTCCCTATAATCTCGCGCCATTTGATAGCGATCTGCGGTCCGGGGACCACCATCGTGCCTATCATGTTGGCGACTTTCTTTAATCATCTCCATGCGTTGCATGGTGCCGAATTGCGATGAAGGTTGCACATGCTTCTTTCCCTTAACATTGGCACGAGCAATTTCATCTGCGGACACGCCTAGTACGCCGTGGATCTCCGAAGCGAGGCCATGCGTCGGCGGCACCGTATGCTTGGACTGTGTTTGGCTCGCTGCCAAAAGGCGTTCGAGTTCTTCGATCCTCGCCACGGCTTCGGGGTTCCAAGCGTCATGATTCTGGTTAGGATTGTGACCCTCGGGTGAATTGTTGTTACCACCGTCTCCCGAGTCTGAAATTGTACCTATAGTCACACCAATCATCAAAGCAGTAAGAAGTTCACAAGCAACAAAACAACGAGTTACAGTTCGCTTAAGTCAAGCCGAACCTTGAGTTCAAACCACACGAACAAGGATGGGCTAGGCTAAGGTCACTCAAAACTCGATCAATGAAATGGATCCGAAAATTATGATGCAAGCAAGGCAAGACAAAGGCAAGTTCGAAACCAAAATCACTATAGCAAGAGTATGTATGAATGATAGATGCGAAAAGTGAAGACTTTGTGAAGGATCTTGCCTTATTTTGGCTTGTGATCTTCACGAGATTTTTTTTTTTGAATTGTCGACTATGTTACCTTATTCTGACTATTATAGTCGATCAACAACTTTTTTTTTAAAACAAAGCAAGTCGAATCTAGGATTTCTCCTCTAGAATCGATTCAAGCAAGAACAATAAATTCAACACGCAATCAATCAATAGATGCACAAGAGAAATCGGCAAAACAAGTCCTAAGTTCATGCAACTAGCAAGACAAAGCAACAACTTCACCAAAATCAATAGATCGATTGAGTAAGGTCACGGTTGATATGATTTTTTTTTAACAATTACGAAGCAAAAGAAAAAAATTTGGGACACTAGATGGCGGATATGCGAAGTGGAGGATGGATTCTAGGGTTTCAAGTGGCGGAATGCGTGTGAGAATGAACGAAAAGGGTTGAACGAGACTTACTCAAACCTTGGCTCTGATGCCAGTTGATGCGTCCCTCGTATGGGATGCCTCGGATCGATCGGTGGCTTGAGTATTGGGTCTCAACGTAGCATAGCGGAAGGCTTTGGTTTGATGGAATTTGGTACGAACAATGGCAAACAATGGAAAACACGGGAGCTTTGAGTGTTTGAGGGTGGCGGCGCAATGGCACTAAGGAGAAACTAGGAGAAAACCCTCAACTAAATTAATCCTTAAGTGTGTGCTGAATAAAAACATAAGCCTAATCCCCCTTATATAGGGAGGCGGCACAAGCAAAACCTAGAGAAAACCCTAATAGGTGGCGGCGCGCCTAGGGCTAGCATGCAAGCTAGAGGCCCAACGGCGCGGTCCAAAAGTAGTCTGCGCAAGGCCCATAAATAAGTTTCTAAATGCATAAAACTAGTAATAGAAATGTTCTAGAATGGAAAGAATGCTAAAAACTACTTAAAATGGATAGGTCGTCTGTGACCGTGCCGGGAGTGTCATGACATGGTTGTCGCGACGCTGGCAAGGCTGGGACGCGGCGCTGGCGTGGTCACGACGCGAGTCTGGGCGCTGGCGAGGTCGCTGGCACGACGCGGGGTGCTAGCGAGGTCTCGAGAACTTGAGGTTCGCCAATGCCTCCGAAAACCTCAAGTTGAGACTCGATCCCGAGGTCCGATGCGAGAACCTCAAATGACGCTCCGAGGTCTTGGCGATGGCTGGATGCGACCTCGGTTTGCGATCTGATGCTCGAGGATGGCGCGCCTTGACACGGCTGATCCGAGAGCTCGTAGCGAGGTTCCTCGGCGCCGATGGTAGTGATGGTGCCGAGCGAGGTAGCGATGTAAGGCGAGTCGTGGCCTGCGGAGAGGCGCGCCACGAGAGACCTCGTTGCGGCTAGGATTGCTCGAGTCCTGGCACGAGTGATGGGGCCATCCGAGCGAAGTGTGAATGCGTCGTCCTCTTGGCTAGCATCCATGACGGGGGTCGCATCAACAACGGTAATTACATCGAATAGTTAGTTTATGTTAGAACGAAAGTAAACTTTAAGCACAAACAAAAATGTGACTTGATAAAGGCAACGATTCACTCGATGAGATCCAGCTTTCCTTCAACGTTTATTGCCCCTATTAATGCCAAGGGTTCAACCACAATAATGTTGTGAGATAAAACGTTCCTATACAATGAACATGTGGCAAGCATGTATCATCATTGCATATATACGCACCTCGTTCTTCAATAAGTGTTTGTAATTTGATTTGGAAAACCTCAAAATACGATCTTGTGTTTTTCACACAATTCTCGAACATGCCTTCATGAGAGATGCCCACTTTTGTAGTTAATTAGTTGAGAAAATTAAGAAGGAAAACAAGGGAGTTTGTTGCAACCAACTTTTGTAACTTCCCTTAACAACTTTTTGAAATTTAAATCCATCCTTATCCAAAACTCAAAAGACAAGGCCCAAAATGGCTCAACATGCGTGCGACCCAACACCATGGGTAAAAGCTAGCTTAGCTAGTCATCACTCCCTAAATATAAAATGTGTATTACATTTATATGAAGCTTAGTGAAGCTACTGCGAAGCCAAAAGGTCAACACTTGAGCTCAAACCGAGCTAAAACCCAACACCAGGTCATAACTTGAGCTAGCTTAATCTAGGTGTTCCAAGCTTTGGTTAGCTCTCAAAATTTTCCACAAAGTCTTAGAGCTTCATTTCTCACTATAGGAATCATAACATAACCAATCAAAATACCAAAATTGGCTATACATGCAAAATAATGCAAAATAGTGCCCACGACCGCATAGGCGCGCGCTTGCTTCCATGCAGCAGCGCACCAGCGCCGAAGCCTCAGCCCTCAGCACGCACGTTCAAGCGACACGAAGCACAATTCCGACGCTTGGTGCTAGATACACACGAGGTTCTCCACGCCCTCGTGGCATGGGCCAACCACATGCTGAGACCCACGATGGCTTTACCGAGCAAGGTGTGCCTACTTGCGCCCTTGCATCTAGGCCTACGCCAAGCCTCCTATGATTCCTCTATCTCTTTCAAACCCTTAGAAATACTCTAGGGCCGATCACTAGGCCGTGCCTCCCGCACGCCCTATGCCTAAGCAATACCATTAGTAATTCTCACACTTAAACATTCACAACTCACATTAAATGGATTGATGACTTTTTACAAATCACCAACTAGGAGTTCCTAGGTCTAGGGGGAACTCAGTTGCAGAGACATAGGTCGGACGGTTTCAGTTTTCTTTTTCTTTGATTGTGAGTATTCACTAGTGTTAGGGTTGAGAGAATACATTAGTGTTGCCTAGGGAGAGAGTCCTTGTAGGAACAAAGACGTTTGTATTCAGCCTTGTAACCTGAAGGGAACTAAGCAATAAAGAAAAGGGAACTCATTCCAAAATCCTCCAAGCGGAGGTATATGTTTACTCACGTGATTAGTTGATCGATGCGGGGTTCCTCTATAAGGAACTGTCTCAATCTGTTTTATTTACCTACACGTTTTGTTTATTCCACTGTGTATGGGAACTGTCCGATACAATTCCCATAACCGTTTCAACTAACATTCGATCCAACAATTGGTATCAGAGTAAAAGAAAAAATCTATCAAGAACTCACGAAGATCGGACATGGGAACAACAAACCTCACAAGCTCATCGTCAGACGCTTCAGAATTGGAAGATCAAGATGAGAGACTAGATGAGAAGCCACGACTACCAAGCCTGGTGTGTCATAAAGCATGGAAACTTCCAGGTCAATGCTGCCATCAGGAATGACCTGTCCAAATGGGGCCCTAACGAGTGGCAATGCATGGAGGCTAATTACAATGCCAATATGTATCTCATCAATGCAATGTGCGAACAAGATAGTGATAGAGTAGCTAACTTGAAAACATCCAACTAAATGTGGGAAGCCATTCAACAAATGCACGTTGGGAGTTTCGATCTAAGGGAAGACCACGAGATGAATGCTAGAAGGGAGTTCTTGAACTTCAAAATGGCTATGGGAGAATCGGTTGATAGCTATCAATCCCATTTTGAGTCTCTTTGCTCCAAGTTGGCAGCCCTTGGGATTATCGAGCAAGAAATCTCCGACAAAATGAAGGTGCAACAGTTGTTCAACAAGATGACTGTTGAGTGGGCAAATGACGAACCATATTCAAGGAGAATCTTGAGAATAGGAACTTGATGCTTCACCAAGTGTTTGGTAAGATCATTGGTCATGAGAAGAGAAAATAGGAAGACAAACAACAAAAAATGGAAAGTCGAGGTATAGCCCTCAAAATGGAGAAGGTACTCAAGTCTGTCCAAGAACAATATGAAGAATCAAAGGAGGATGAAGATGAGGAACTAGTGCTAGTCACCAAGGCCCTTAGAAACTTCTACAAGAAAGGGAAGTTCAAAGTGAATTGTAGTAGAGAAAGAAGGAACTATGACTCTAACAACAAGTATCAAGATAGAGTCAAAGATCTTGCGGAGGCCACGTGCTACAAGAGGGGCACTTCGCCAAGAACTGTCCTCAGGGAACTGACGAGCGAAGGCCCGACAATGGCAAGAAAAAGGCATATATAGCAACTTTGAGTGACTCCGAGGATGAGGAGCCAGAAGCGTGGACATCTTCAAAAATTTGTGTTATGGCCATAGGGGAGACCACTAGGGAACAACCCAGTGAGGTAAATTCTGAATCCCTTCTCAACTCTCTTTCTCAATAGAAAAAACTTGAGTTGTTAAAATTGTTGGCTAAGATGTTAAAGGATAATATTAAAATTCAAAGAAAACTTGATCAATTTGAACACATGTTAGCTGACCAACTGGGAATGGAGTCGTGTTCCCAATGTGCTGAGCTTGTTGTAAAATTGTAGTCCTCCATCATAGAAACCACACTCCTCAGAAGGGAACTTAATAGTATTGATAGTGAAAAGGATGAGATCCTCAAAAGTCTGAGTGAAAAGTAGAAGTGTCTTGATAGTTCCTTCCACAAGCCAATCTAATAGAAGAAAATGAGGCCATTAGGAAGGAGATATTCAACAAAGAATTGTGGTTTAGTGAAAAAACTAAGTCTAGAGTCTACCATCAGGAAACCATGGATACAAATAGAATCTAAAGACCTCACCCAAAGTATTATCTTGGAGAGTACTACAAGACATGCTGCCATTGTGGAGCCCATGGGCATTACATTGAAAGTTGTCTCAAAAAACAAGCTCAATGCTCACACACTCATGGGAACAAGAACTTCAAAAATAAAAATTATCAAAGAAGAAATCTGAACATGCACAATTGGTGGAAAGTTCCCAAGAATTGGAACTCGCTTAGAAACTCCTCCTAACTTAGCTGATTATATGGTCCATAGAAGTTTATTTCCTTGCATGAGGCAAGAAACATTTTGCATGGGTCGCCAAATCTAACTGATTTTGCAGGTTGTAGTGAGGGTGAACAACATGTGGGTTTGATAGTGGATGTTCCAACCACATGACCAAAAATAAAGACAACCTCACCTCACTACACGCAAAAATTAATGGAGGCCACATCTCCTTCAACAACAAGAACAAAGGTGAAATCATTGGAGCTGGTGAAGCAATCATCATCAAAGGAATCAAGATCAAAAATGTGAATCTGTTTAAGGACCTCAGATACAATTTGCTAAGTGTCTCTCAATTTTGTGACCAAGGGAACAATATGGTCATGTTTGATTCATAGGAATACCTAGTAATCAACAAGAAAACCAACAAGATCATACTCAAGGGAACAAGGTCCAACAATGACTATTTGGTAGATACCATGTATGAGCCCCAAGGAAACTGTGCCTTGATAGTTCCCTACATGAAGCGGAACTTTGGCACAAGAGATTGGGACATGCTGGCGTTAATCAAATTCTGAAGTTGTTGTAATAACCCTCTTTTTCAAGAAGGACAATTATGTAATTTCCTTTTTATTTTGTTTAATAAAATAAATTATGGCAATATTCTCATAATAATGATATATTGCTTACCTAATTTATTTTATCAAATGAAAGTTAAACAACTAACCTCTAAAGGGTTATTTGAAATAATAATGGACCTTACCCGTATGTTAACGAAAAATAAATAAATAAAATTAGAATTTTAAGAGAATTATATTAAAAGTGTTTAAAACGTATTTTTATAAACAAAGAGAATTGTTGTATAAATATTTTGAATTACAAGTTTTACTCCTTCAAAAGATATTAATGATAAATATTAGTATCAAGGGCATTTTTGTTCATTTCTTAAACTAGAGGGGTTGTTTGTACACATTCTTGAAAATAGATTCAAAAATGGGTGTTCTTCTTCTCCAACTTGTTTTTAACTTCAAATGAGGAATTTGATCTCGTTTCTTAACGGACATGGATTCCGTAAAAGGCTACTTGTCATATTTTTAACCCTCTACAAGTTCCCTCAATCAATTTGGGAGCAATCAATCAAAATCATCCCGAAAATCTCATTCTAGGTCAAAGTGCAACATTTTTGGAATCCTTCAAATTAAATTTGAATTGAAGAAGGATAAGGTCGGATTTAAGATTAAAAGGAATTGGAGGAGTCAAAGGATGGATTAGAGAATCAATCCCGATTCAATTATAAGATAAATCACCCATAAATGGGCGAAATTAGTGGGATTGTGTCTAAGGCTTTAATGGAGGATTTCGGGCTCATTTTTGGAGCGTTGAAGCTCATTCTTGGCCCTATAAATAGATCTTCCCATTTCCTATCTAACCTTAAGCTAAATCACTCCCTTTCCAATTGGAATTTGGTCAAAAACCGATCTAGAAACCCACATAAAAACCAGTCTCTGTTTTCAAAAATCCTCACCGGAACCGCCTGTTCAGCGGCGTTTTCCGGCCACCACGGACCACCCCAGGCGCCGCCGCTGGCAACAGTACAAATCCACGCTCGTCCCGGTTCCAACGACACCTCACACGCCTCAAACCGATTCCAGACGAAGGAGAACGAAGCTTCTGAAGTCGGAGACGCGCATTGTTGCTGTTGCTGTACGTAGCAGGCCCGCGGGCCCGACCCGACCTGTTTGGCTTGCCTCCTTACCCATATTTTCCTTATTTTATGCATTTTATTAATTGGGGTATTTAAAATAAAATAAATCTTGATAGATCTTAATTTATAAGATGTTAAAAATATTTTTATGATATTCTTATGAAAGAAAAGTAGCAAGTATATATTTTTATAAAATTTGCAACTAGAAAGCAAATGATGAATATTAATGATTTTATGTCTTACAAACATGTACTTTGCAAATGATATGATTTTATTGAAATAACATATGGGTAAATATTTTTAATTAATATGTATGCATAAAGATAAAGAATCTACAATATGCAATACAAAGAAACTAAAAAGGTCCTACATTAATAAAGAGAGATTTTATTAAAGTTAATACGATAAGTTTATTAGAAATATAAACTTAGACGAGTCATAAGAACTCAACTTAAAAGGAAAAGTTGAACAAAATAAATTGCTTATGATTTATTTTGTATCTTATGTATGAATCAGGAAAAGGAAATCAATCGTTGGATTGCAAGCTCGTCTAAGATAGTTCTCGCTCGCCTTCGAAACAAGGCAAGTGGTGGTTCGCTCCCATATTTTATCATGAATACTTTTATTCATGTTTGCATGTTGTGTTGGGAACGCTTGTTTAAATAAAATGAACTTAGGTTATTATAGATTATAGAAATAATGACCATGTTGAAATGTATAAATGAATTAAGGTTTATTATGCATAGAAATAATGACACATGGTAGCTTATTGTTATTATTACTATTATGCGCTAGAAATTATACTTAGGTTGCAATGTTTGTGCACATGTTTGTTTCACGATCTCATTTTGAGATTCGTTGTTTTGGACTAGCGTAGAATTAGGGGTGGGGGTTCACTAATCCCTGAACACCTCTTTATAATATTTTGCATTAGGATAGACCTAGACCCTAATGCTGGTCATGACCCTACTCTCTCAACCGTTTTGACGAGTGTTTGGCACCAAGCTAGTGCCTTGTATCGGGACTTAGGAACCCGTTCCTCCCTTTGTGGGATTCTATATCTTATGGCATATCGTGTTGCCGTCTTAAAAGCTACCAACTTGAATGCAATGTTTTGTAATTAAATAAGATAAGTGCTAGTGCACACCCATTAAAATGTGTTCAGGGTGGTGACTACAACTTGGAAAACCACTCTGGCTCCCGACTTTGATTAATCTATTTTCCAATCTGAATTCGGACAACACGCATTCGGTGAGATTGGTTGTAGATTTGATAAGTCGACGAAGGCTTTTCAAAATATTGGTTGATAATTAAAGTTCCCAACATAACCTTTCTCATTCTTAAGGAACCATAGTTTTGTAGTGTCCTAATCTTTTCATCATATTTCCCTTTCCGTGAGATTATTTGGGTTATGTCATCGACCGGCTTTCATTCAGAGTCCGATGGTCATAATGCAACTAAGATCACAAGAACCTCACATAAAATTTCACTTGCGTAGTCTTTCATTAGACTGACCGACCGCTTTATTTCTTTTGCATGGCCGGTTGGTGTCAACCGTCCCTATACGGAACATCAGGGAGTAAAGGAGTGGTGATTCGAGATTGAAGTTGTTGAAGTTGTTGCACGTCACGTTTCTTTAGAATAACTTTTTAATTTAAGGTCGAGATCATTGGTCTGTAAGGACCACCTTCAAGAATTTTACTTCCGCTTTGTTCAAGACTATTTATCTTATTTTTCCGCAAGTATTTGGATTATTCAAGATTGTGAAAGTTGGACAGTTTGTTTTAATTTTTATTGAATTATCATTATTATTTATATCTTGAATACCGTGAAAGCCTTGGGTGGCTTCGGAGTGTAAATTCCGAGGTCACTGGCGGTAATATCTCCAAGGGAAAAATGGGGGTGTTACAATTATGGTATCAGAGCTGACTCCGGGTTACGAGTGGGCTTGGCCCGATGGGCGGTCACTCGACCCGGAGGGCGGTCCTTGGGCCTTAACGAGGACGTCAAGTGTTTAAGTGGGGGAGATTGTAACACCCCGATAATTTATAAGAAATTGAGGTGCTACCCATGTCAACAAAGAGCTCTTCCTTTTCTGAGTTCGAGTGAGGACAAAGAACTCAGAAGTTAAGCGTGCAAGGGTGAGAGTAGTATCAGGATGGGTGACCTCCTAGGAAGTCCTCAAGTTGGCATGGGATAGCGCTTCTAAAGCCTCGGGCTTTACAAATGGTATCAGAGCTAAAAGTTTTTAAAAACCAAGTCTTCATACTTGTTTTTGAAAAATATTCGTTTTCCTTTTTGGATTGAAAACTATGCTTGAAAGTAATAATTGTTTTTCATCTTTTATTCTTCAACGACTTCATAATCCCACTCTATGACTATATAATTATGGATTGTTCTATAGGTTATTAATCATTCTTTACCTTGTCTATGTGGCAGACAATGGTGTTCACTCGAAGTCAAACCAAAGCCTTACGACTTGTCCAAGAAGCTAGCCCTCCACCTTCCATCAAAATTGTGCTTACCTCTGAAGAATTCATGAAGGAAAATGAAGACGCCTCCATTAAAGTTGAGTCACCACCAACTCATGTGGTTCCCTTACAGCCAAATGAGGAACCTAAAGAAGAGGAACAAGAGGTGGAGTACACTCCCAACGCAGTCCCACTAATGTCCAGGCTACTGAGGAGTACCATCCTCAGGAGGAAGCTGCTAACCAAGAAGAGCACCAATACGAGTATCATCCATGGGAAGCTCGTGCAGCTGTTGGTGACTTTAGGCCTAGACATTTGTGGGCTGACAACATCCTACTAGGTGACCATATGGAGTCCTGGTACGTGATGTTGGCTCGTCATGAAGTGGTGATCAATCATCATGAGAGTCGTCTTGAAGGAGAACGCGTCGGTGCGGCAATATTGCGTCGCAAGATCCAACAAGGTTTGAAGTTTCTGGAGAACAATGGGGCAGTCAAGGATCCTAGGAGGTTCGACCCGATGTTCTTGGATATGTACTGCTATCGTTTGGGAGCACCAAGGAAGAAGAATACGATGCCCGCTGCTAAGTATAGGAAGGCGTTTCGCCAAACTAAACTATAGGGTGTCGTTCATTAGTACTTCGAGATCTACCTTAGTTATGTTTTGAGTCATATTTGGTTTGGTTTCATCAAACTATATTGGTTTGCTTTGCTGTTGTTGGAGTTGTGTCATCTTGGAGTCATGTTGAACTCAATTATGTTGGAATGTTAAACAATCTCCCCTTTATGAATAAAGAAGTTGGATTTTCTGTTATGAGATTATGAGTTGGTGATCGAATGTTTAAATGGATAGAGCTTCATTTATGAATGTTTAGAGGGTCAATACTCATAACACGAACAAAGTTTCGTTTATCCTTTTTATTGTGAATTTTCCTAATGGAGAGAAGATTGTGTGTACCAAGCAACTCAGTGACTTTCCGATCACCATCCAAGGGTGAAATTTCGATGTTGACCTTATTTGTATACCGATGACCCCATTCGATAAAATCGTGGGGATGGACTAGTTAACTCGTCATGGAGTTGTGATGGATTTCAACACTAGAATCGTAACCATCAAAGTAGGAGTCAAATATGTTTGCAAGTTCAAAGAGAGACGAGAAGTTGAGAATGGGAAAATGGTAGATGCCATGAAGGCCATGAAAATGCTTCGACAAGGGTGCACATGATTCTTGTGTTTTGTGGAAACGAGTGAAAAGAAAGATGTAAAACTACAAGAGATCCTCGTTGCTAGAGAGTTTCCTGATGTCTTTCTAGAAGAGATTTCAAGAATTATCACCTCATCGTGAAGTAGAGTTCACCATTGAGTTGTGACCAGGGACCAGACCTATTTCCAAGGCGCCCTACAGAATGGCCCCATTGGAAATGAAGGAATTGAAGGAGCAATTGGAAGAACTACTAGAAAAAGGGTACATCAGACCGAGTGCTTCACCTTGGGGAGCACCGATTTTGTTTGTAAAGAAGAAAGATGGAACTTTTAGACTCTGCATTGACTACCGAGAATTGAACAAGGTCACCATCAAAAACAAGTATCCATTGCCAAGGATTGACGATCTTTTAGACCAATTGCGAGGAGCAAGGGTATTCTCCAAGATCGATTTGTGGTCAGGATATCACCAACTTCGAATTCGTGAGGAGGACATCCCGAAGACGGCATTCCGCACACGGTATGGACACTATGAGTTTGTGGTCATGCCTTTTGGCCTTACAAATGCTCCAGCAGTATTTATAGATTTGATGCATCGGTGTTTTCGAGGATATCTCGACAAATTTGTAGTGGTCTTCATCGACGACATTCTTATCTATTCACCTAGCGAAGCAGCTCATGAAGAACACCTCAGGATCATTCTACAAATCCTTAGGCTAAATGAGTTGTATGCTAAGATATCGAAGTATGATTTTTGGCTGAAAGAAGTTGCATTTCAAGGCCACGTTATCAACCAAGAAGGGGTAATGGTAGACCCTCAAAAAGTCCAAGCAATTGCAGATTGGAAGCAACCTCAGAATGTGAAAGAAGTTCGTAGCTTTCGTGGTCTTGCAGGATACTACAGGCGATTTGTGGAAGGATTTTCAAAGATCGCACTTCCTATTACTAGTTTTCTCCTTAAGGTTCACAAGAAGTTTGTGTGGAATGAGAAATGCGAAGCAAGCTTTCAAGAACATAAAAGGCATTTGAGTAGTGCTCCGATTTTGACTCTACCTGATGGGTTGGATGGGTATGTAGTATACAGTGATGCATCTAAACAAGGTTTAGGATGTGTTCTCATGCAACATGGGAAGGTTATTGCTTATGCATCTCGTCAACTGAAGACATATGAGGTGAACTATCCAACTCATGACTTGGAGTTAGCTGCAGTTGTGTTTGCTTTGAAGATTTGGCGTCACTATCTATATGGTGTGAAGTGTCAGATTTTCACTGACCATAAGAGTTTAAAGTATGTCTTCACTCAGAAGGAGTTGAACATGAGGCAACGAAGATGGTTAGAACTACTCAAAGACTATGACATCGAATTGCTTTACCATCCAGGTAAGGCTAATGTTGTAGCTAACGCACTTAGTCGCAAAACCTCTCAGGAATCCATGGTGGCAGCGCTCACTGCTCAACCAATGCTGCAACGGGAATTGATCTAGTGCGAGATTGAGGTCTGGTTCGAACGTCAACGTGTTAGTATGAATATGTTAGAGATTCATGCTACTCTTCTGGACCAAATAAAGGAAAAACAGGTTGAAGATCTCATGCTAGTTAAGATAAGTTGTGAGGTGCAAGAAGGAAAGGCACCTGGTTTTATCATTCAGGATGATGGATCACTATGGTTTCAAGACCGAATTTGTGTGCCAACCGATGAAGAGATTCGCCTTCTGATTTTGAAAGAAGCGCATGCATCAGCATACTCAGTCCACTCGGGATCGAGTAAGATGTACAAATATTTACGTCGGAATTTATGGTGGCCAAACATGAAGAATGATGTGATGGAGTTTGTAGCGAAATGATTGGTATGCCAGAAGGTGAAGATTGAACACAAGAGGCCAGGCGGCAAATTGCAACCATTGCCAGTGCCAGAATGGAAATGGGAAGATATTGCTATGGATTTTGTGACGGGCCTTCCTAAGACTCCAGGACAGAAGGATGCTATTTGAGTAGTCGTTGACAGGCTCACAAAGAGTGCGCACTTCATAGAAATAAAGAAAACATGGGGAGTCCAAAAGTTAGCTGAGACTTTTGTGCATGAGATAGTTCGTTTACATGGTACTTCGAAGACAATAGTATCTGATCGTGATGGAAGATTCATGTCGGGATTTTGGAAGGAGCTACATCAAGCCATGGGGACAGAGCTAAGGTTCAGTACTGCTTTTCATCCACAAACCGATGGACAATCCGAAAGGACCATCCAAACACTGGAAGATATGCTTAGGGCTTGCGTGCTAGACCGTCCTGTTAGTTGGGATACCAGCTTAAGTTTGGTAGAATTCACCTACAACAACAGTTGGCATTCAACCATTAAGATGGCTCCATTCGAGGCTTTGTATGGACGGAAATGTCGTTCACCAATCTGTTGGGATGAGAATGTTGATAAGATTCTGCTAGGCCCAGAACTGGTGGAGAGGACTACTACCGACATTGCATCAATCCGACAGAGAATGTTGATAGCTCAGAGTCGACAAAAATCATATGTTGATCTGAAGCGAAGGGATATTGAGTTTGAAGTAGGGCACAAGGTTTTCGTCCGAGTATCTCCATCTAAAGGGGTTTTCCGCTTTGGAAAACGAGGAAAGCTTAACCCACGTTACGTTGGACCGTTCGAGATTTTAGAACGGATTGGCAAGCTTGCCTATCGACTTGCCCTCCTGCCATCTGCGCATCCAGTTCATAATGTCTTCCATGTATCGCTATTGAGATAGTATGTTCCGGATGAATCCCATATTCTCAACTACGATGATATTGAGATCCAATCCAATGGCACATATGAGGAGAGACTCGTTCACGTGCTGGAACGACGAGTGAAGAGTCTACGTAACAAAGAAGTACCACTAGTGAGGATCCTTTGGTCCAAGAACGGCAGGGAAGAAGTCACTTGGGAAACATGGGAGACAGAACAGGATATGCATAGATAATTTCCAAAGTTATTCTCTACCTAGTTTCGGGGACGAAACTATTTTTAAGGGGGCACTATTGTAATAACTTCCCTTTTTCTTGGATGGATATTTTGTAAGTCGAACCTAGTTTCGGGGACAAAACTATTTTTAAGGGGGTACTATTATAATAACCCTCTTTTTCAAGAAGGACAATTATGTAATTTCCTTTTTATTTTGTTTAATAAAATAAATTATGGCAATATTCTCATAATAATGATATATTGCTTACCTAATTTATTTTATCAAATGAAAGTTAAACAACTAACCTCTAAAGGGTTATTTCAAATAATAATAGACCTTACCCATATGTTAACGAAAAATAAATAAATAAAATTAGAATTTTAAGAGAAATATATTAAAAGTGTTTAAAACATATTTTTATAAACAAAGAGAATTGTTGTATAAATATTTTGAATTACAAGTTTTACTCCTTCAAAAGATATTAATGATAAATATTAGTATCAAGGGCATTTTTGTTCATTTCTTAAACTAGAGGGGTTGTTTGTACACATTCTTGAAAATAGATTCAAAAATGGGTGTTCTTCTTCTCCAACTTGTTTTTAACTTCAAATGAGGAATTTGATCTCGTTTCTTAACGGACATGGATTCCGTAAAAGGCTACTTGTCATATTTTTAACCCTCTACAAGTTCCCTCAATCAATTTGGGAGCAATCAATCAAAATCATCCCGAAAATCTCATTCTAGGTCAAAGTGCAACATTTTTGGAATCCTTCAAATTAAATTTGAATTGAAGAAGGATAAGGTCGGATTTAAGATGGAAAGGATTGGGAGGAGTCAAAGGATGGATTAGAGAATCAATCCCGATTCAATTATAAGATAAATCACCCATAAATGGGCGAAATTAGTGGGATTGTGTCTAAGGCTTTAATGGAGGATTTCGGGCTCATTTTTGGAGCGTTGAAGCTGATTCTTGGCCCTATAAATAGATCTTCCCATTTCCTATCTAACCTTAAGCAAAATCACTCCCTTTCCAATTGGAATTTGGTCAAAAACCGATCTAGAAACCCACATAAAAACCAGCCTCTGTTTTCAAAAATCCTCACCGGAACCGCCTGTTCAGTAGCGTTTTCCGGCCACCACGGACCACCCCAGGCGCCGCCGCTGCCAACAGTAGAAAGCCACGCTCGTCCCGGTTCCAACGAACCTCACACGCCTCAAACCGATTCCAGACGAAGGAGAACGAAGCTTCTGAAGTCGGAGACGCGCATTGTTGCTGCTGTTGTACGTAGGAGGCCCGCAGGCCCGATCCGACCCGTTTGGCTTGGCTCCTTACCCATTTTTGCCTTATTTTATGCATTTTATTAATTGGGGTATTTAAAATAAAATAAATCTTGATAAATCTTAATTTATAAGAAGTTAAAATTATTTTTATGATATTCTTATGAAAGAAAAGTAGCAAGTATATATTTTTATAAAATTTGCAACTAGAAAGCAAATGATGAATATTATTGATTTTATGTCTTAAAAACATGTACTTTGCAAAATGATATGATTTTTATTGAAATAACATATGGGTAAATATTTTTAATTAATATGTATGCATAAAGATAAAGAATCTACAATATGCAATACAAAGAAACTAAAAAGGTCCTACATTAATAAAGAAAGATTTTATTAATGTTAATACGATAAGTTTATTAGAAATATAAACTTAGACGAGTCATAAGAACTCAACTTACGAGGAAAAGTTGAACAAAATAAATTGCTTATGATTTATTTTGTATCTTATGTATGAATCAGGAAAAGGAAATCAATCGTAGGATTGCAAGCTCGTCTAAGATAGTTCTCGCTCGCCTTCGAAACAAGGCAAGTGGTGGTTCTCTCTCATATTTTATCATGAATACTTTTATTCATGTTTGCATGTTGTGTTGGGAACGCTTGTTTGAATAAAATGAACTTAGGTTTTTTATAGATTATAGAAATAATGACCATGTTGAAATGTATAAATGAATTAGGGTTTATTATGCATAGAAATAATGACCCATGGTAGCTTATTGTTATTATTACTATTATGCGCTAGAAATTATACTTAGGTTACAATGTTTGTGCACATATTTGTTCACGATTTCATTTTGAGATTCGTTGTTTTGGACTAGCGTAGAATTAGGGGTGGGGGTTCACTAACCCCTGAACACCTCTTTATAATATTTTGCATTAGGATGGACCTAGACCCTAATGCTGGTCATGACCCTACTCTCTCAACCGTTTTGAGGAGTGTTTGGCACCTAGCTAGTGCCTTGTATCGGGACTTAGGAACCCGTTCCTCCCTTTGTGGGATTCTATATCTTATGGCATATCGCGTTGCCGTCTTAAAAGCTACCAACTTGAATGCAATATTTTGTAATTAAATAAGATAAGTGCTAGTGCACACCCATTAAAATGTGTTCAGGGTGGTGACTACAACTTGGAAAACCACTCTGGCTCCCGGCCTTGATTAATCTATTTTCCAATCTGAATTCGGACAACACGCATTCGGTGAGGTTGGTTGTAGATTTGATAAGTCGACGGAGGCTTTTCAAAATATTGGTTGATAATTAAAGTTCCCAACATAACCTTTCTCATTCTTAAGGAACCATAGTTTTGTGGTGTCCTAATCTTTTCATCATATTTCCCTTTCCGTGAGATTATTTGGGTTATGTCATCGACCGGCTTTCATTCGGAGTCCGATGGTCATAATGCAACTAAGATCACAAGAACCTCACATAAAATTCCACTTGCGTAGTCTTTCATTAGACTGACCGACCGCTTTATGTCTTTTGCATGGGCGGCTGGTGTCAACCGTCCCTATACGGAACATCAGGGAGTAAAGGAGTGGTGATTCGAGATTGAAGTTGTTGAAGTTGTTGCACGTCACGTTTCTTTTGAATAACTTTTTAATTTAAGGTCGAGATCCTTGGTCTATAAGGACCACCTTCAAGAATTTTACTTCCGCTTTGTTCAAGACTATTTATCTTATTTTTCCGCAAGTATTTGGATTATTCAAGATTGTGAAAGTTGGACAGTTTGTTTTAATTTTTATTGAATTATCATTATTATTTATATCTTGAATACCATGAAAGCCTTGGGTGGCTTTGGAGTGTAAATTCCGAAGTCACTGGCGGTAATATCTCCAAGGGAAAAATGGGGGTGATACAGTTGTATCTACAAGTGTAATAACCACTCTTTTTAAGAAGGGTATTATTGTAATTTCCTCCCTTCTCATATCTTAATAAAGAATTTTTAAAATGGGGGTGGTATTATTGTAATCTCCTTTCTCGTATCTACAAGTGTAATAACCATATCTTAATTTTTCTTTATTTCTTAAGGGAATAAGAAAAGTTAAATAATAACTTGTAATAGTTATTATCGAGTTTGGACCTTACCCAAAATAATAGTATATATAAGTCTTATGATATTATAAGTTCATAAGAAATAAGTTTATGGAAATAAAATTAGGTTATGTTCATTATAAAAGTATGGTTATATTTTTATATTGTTTTAAATAAAAAAAGAAAGAAAAAGAAAAAAAAAGGAATGAGGTATATTGTATTTTGGGAATGAAAATTCCGTATAAGAGTTTAAGAGGGACGTTTTTAAGCAAAATGAAGAAGTTGGGTACCTTTCCATAATTTTTGAAAATTTATTTGTTCATGGAAGGGTATTTTTATCACAAATAAAAACAAGTGGGTTTAAAATTGTAATTTTGCCAAAAATAAGGGCCAATCGTCCATATCTTCTACCCCACCTCTTTCCTTTCTTGCTCTTCCTTCCTTAAACCCATTCAAGCTCGATTTCGGATCAACTTAGGCCACGATTGTGGCTATGCCCAAAAGGAAAGTTGTAGATTATGTCCTCCTTGATCTCCAGGTTCTGGTAGCACTTTAAATAGCGGAGAATTGAGCCCGAATTCCGCCTCACAAAATCACAAACCCTAGAAAGCACACCTCTTAGTTTTTCGCTGATATCTCTCAAACCACAAAGCCAATCCCAAAACTAAAATAAGATTTGGAATCCTCATTCAATTCCCTACAAAAGCCCTCTTTACCCATAATTTGTACATCGCTCGAACTCTCCGGAAAAACCCAAACAAAGTCCGACTTGTGCAGCAAAAAATAGGGGAACGAACAACCCCCTTTCCGTCCCGATTCCGACCAATGGCGCCGCCGCCACCCGCCGTGTGTGCGCCAGCCTCTTGGTGTTCGAACCCAACCGGTCCCGCGCCTTGCCGTGGTCCGAGCCGCCCACACCGAGCCATTTTCTAGAAGTATGTGAGCAGGCCAAAACCCTTAATCCTAATTTTCAGATTTATTTATTTATTTATTTCGGTTTAATATTTTTCTTTATTTTGTTCTAGTTTGAAATTAATTTTATAAATTTATGATGTTACTGTTTATAAAATTCCAGATTTATCAAAATTTTAGAAAAGTCTAAAAGAATTTAGTTTTATTGCTTAATTTTATGCTTAGTCTTTAAAACTAGAATAATCATGGAAATAAAGAATTATTATAATTTTTAAAATAAAAATCAGAATATGAATTATTCTGACTTTATACAACATGTTATGATTTATAAAGTTGTTTAATAATTATTTATGATTTTTTAGAGATTTAAGATAAAAGACTTATACTATATGGGTGAGAAGCATGATATAAATACATGTATGTGCTAGCGCATATACTATTGTTATTTATATAAGTCCATAGAGTTAACATGATTCTTAGATGTTAATCAAAGTGTTATACATTCATATGGACGACTTATTAATGTAGTAAAAATAAAGTGAAAATAAATCAAAATAAATTATGGGTAATTTATTTTGTAAATTATTGTTGACTCAGGGTCCGAGCGTTGGAATTTCTCTCTTTAGTTTAATCCGTACACTCGTCTTCAATCAAGGCAAGTGGTTTGGTTCACTTTGCATTATTTCTTTAAGCATCGGAATTGAATCCATGTTTAATTATTGTTGGGAATTGTTTGTGTGGAAATAATTGAACTAGGTTTATTTATCGTCTTAGATTTAATGACCTTGTTATAAAGCGCTATATATATATATATACTAGGTTGTGCGTAGCCTCGGGCTTGTTTGTGAATGGTTGTGCTTTGTCTATGGACATTATATGCTAGCGTAGTACTAGGGGTGTAGGACTCGTGATCCTTGGACACCTCTCTATAACATTCGCATTAGGATGGACCTAAACCCTAGTGCTGGTCATGACCTTGCCCGTCTCATCTGTGCATGAGGGGTGTAGCATCTAGCTTATGCTCTCTATCGAATCCCGGGTAGTTCTTGTATTCGCGCCTCGACTAGTTCGAGAAGTATTAAAAGCTTATAACTCGATGTGTAATGTTTTGTCATTTTAATAAGATAAGTGCCCAATGCACACCTTTAATGAACCAGGGTGGTGGTTACAATTTGTGACCCTACTCTTGCTCCCGGTTAAGTAAGTCTTCTTTCCAATCTGAATGAATGCTCGGGTTTGTTAAAACGCCTATAAAATGGCAAGACGGGCTTGGTACTTAAGCGCCTTCGCGGCCACCTCCCTGTCGGCACCCTCCGAGTATGATGAGGTTGGTCGGGACTCAATTAGTCAACGCGAGGCTTTTCAAAATAAAATTATGTGAATAATAAAACGTTCCCAACAATCGCATATTTGCTTAAAGGAACCACATTTCTTGTGGTGTCCCTTATCTTTTCATTACATTCCTCTTTTCTTTTCCGTGGAAGTATTGTAGTTACTAAACCGTTGACCGGCTTTTATTCGGAATTCAATGGTGGTGATTTAATACAACCACAAGAACCACTCACAAAAAGTCCCATTTGCTTAGTCTGTCACAAGACTAACCCGACCGTTTCTTTCTTTTGCATGGTCGGCTGATGTCAACCCGTCCCTATACGGAAACATCAGGTCTCAAGCTTACGGAGTGAAGAAGGTAATTACAGCATACTTGGAGTTTATATTTAGTGACAAGATTTCTATTAAGTTATTTCTTTATTTATAATAAAGGCGAGATCCTTGGCTTGTGAGGTCCGTCAAAAAACAAGTTTGCATTAACGGATTGTCTTAATTCCGCATTTTTAAAGTTGATTCAAATATGTACGCACTCTTTTTATAATTTGTTATTATACTTTCTATTTTATTATGAATTTTGTATGAATGTTTTGTTACTGTAAAGCCTTGGGTGGCTTAGGATGAATTTCCTAGGTCACTGGCGTGTAACCTCTCCGAGGGAAATCGGGGGTGTTACAAATACAAACTTCTATGTTCCTAAAAGGACTCTCTCCCTAGGCAACACTAATGTTTTTTTCAACCCTAACACTAATGATTGCTCTACAACTGAGTTCCCCTAGACCTGGAAACTCCTTCTTTCTTCTTTCACCTTCGTCGAGACTAGCTCGACACTGCGAACTTTTCACCAAAGTAATGTTCTTCACCGATATGCTCTTTAGCTCTTATTGTTTGTGTTTGGGAAATTCTCGATTGTGAAAAGTGTCAAGAAAGGTCAATATTGAAGGACATAAACACGCGCAATGAGCAACCTTTATTCATTTGAAGCATTTGTCATAAATGTCCTTTTTGTCTTGCTCTCCAAGTCTGATCCTTAACGTTGACATATGACTCTGATTTGAATTCGAATCTCATCAACTCTTAGATCACATCGGACCATTGCATGGTCGTCTTCAACCTGTTGCATAGTCTGAAGTAGCCAAAAGCCTGAGAAGCTCTTTTGTCTAGTAGAGATAGGATCCCTATAAATGCGCTAAGATGTCTCTTTCACGCATGCACCAATTTCCATTCAAAGGGAACTCTCGTCTTCGCGGTTCCCTTATCTTGGGAAGTCTCTTGACTTAAGGGAATCCTATTCTTCTTATCTAGTTCTCTTCTCGTGGGAACTTTGGTTCACTGAGTTCCCTACTCCTTGGGAACATTGGTTCACTTTTGAGGTTGGTCGCATCTTTGATTGAGTTCCCTTGACATGGGAACTTTTGTTGCCTTAGTTCCCATGCCTTGGGAACTTGTTTCTCCATGTCTTTGCTTAGCGATGCGCAACCTATAATACTAAGAAATACTTGACAATGGGTGTTACTTTCTATGGCGTTTGTCATTATCAAAACTGAGGATGTTGTTCCAGTGTTAATGAACGTGAGTTCCTAACATCGACTCAACAATTTACCCCTTTTTAATGATGACAAACGCATAATAAAATGACCAATATTTCAGTTAATGTGATGCATGCTAGTTCCCCCTAAGTGTGACAACACTTTGCAAGGAGTTCCACTATATGGTTATGTAGTTCCCCCTTAGCAAAGGCCATGATGTGATAACTTAAAACAACACATCTCACACATTTTATCCTTCCCCCTTTTGGCATCATCCAAAAAGTGAAGCGTGAAAAAAATAGTACAAAGTACAGAAACACGCATTCAAACTAAAGATCCCTTTCATTACTTAGGCAAACAAGTTGTACATAAGGGAACTCCAAAATGAAATACATTTGTGAGAGGGGGAGCAGGAAGGGAGTACAAAAGAGAAGGAACAAGATCATAGGGGTCTCTGTTGGAAGAGTAGGAAGATCCGTTTGTACAATGTTGACCACAAACTTCGGATCCCACTTCTCTTTCAAGAAAAACCCCAACCTCACAGATTTAGTCCAACCCAATGTTCAAGACTTGGTTGAACTGAGGCTCACTGACACCATCTCTGTATATGGTGACCCGAGTAGACCTTCTCCTTCACACAAATCGAGCAAAAGTTCCCTTGCTCAACATTGTCACGTAGAAAGTGATGACAAATGTCAATGTACTTAGTACGTGAGTGATGAACAAGATTTTTGGATATGTTTATGGAAATAGTATTATCGTATTTAATGGGAACATGGCCATAAGATATACCGTAATCACTGATTTGGTACTTAAGACACAAGACTTGGGAACAACATGATGCAACAACCATATTCTACTTCGGTCGTCGAGAGTACCACAGAGTTTTGTTTCTTTGATCCCCATGAGACAATGCACTTTCCTAAGAACTGAGCCATCCCTGATGTGCTCTTTCTATCCACCAAATGACCAGCAAAGTCCGTATCTGAATATGAAACAATATCAAGGGAACTTCTTCGTGGGTACCACAGGCATAGGTTGTCATTCCCTGAGATACCTGAAAATTCGCTTCACCTCCTTAAGGTGTGATTCTTTGGGATTAGCTTGAAAGCGTGCGCTTAGGCACACGATAAACATTATATCTGGCCTACTAGTTGTTAGGTAAAGAAGGGAACCAATCATACCTCTGTAGTTCCTTTGGTCCACATCCATACCTTTTTCATCTACGTTTAGCCTTAAGTTTGTGGAGATTGGAGTGTTGATTGGTCTTGAATTCTCCATTCCATACTTAGCCAATATTTCCTTTATGTACTTTTGTTGATGTATCTTAGTTCCCTCCTTTGTTTGAGTTATTTAGAGCCCCAGAAAGAATGTGAGTTCCCTAATCAGGCTCATCTCAAACTCTGAACTCATAAGACCTTTAAACTTTTCAACAAGAGAGTGGTTAGTAGCACCAAAAACTATATCATCAATAGAAACTTGGACAATGATATTGTCCTTGGAATCTTTCTTAAAAAAGCATCTTGTCAATGGAACCACGAAGGTAACCATGTGACAAGAGGATTTGTGCAAACCTGTCATACCAAGCTCTTGGGGCTTGCTTTAGTCCATACAAGGCACGTTGTAGGAAGTAGACGTGATCTGGAAAGTTCCCATCTTCAAAACCTGGTGGTTGAGCCACATATACATCTTATTTCAAGTGCCCATTGAGGAAGGCAGTCTTTACATCCATTTGATAGAGCTTGAATCCCTTGTGAGCTGCGAAGGCTATCAAAAGTCCGATTGCTTCAATCCTTGCCACATGAGCGAAGGTCTCATCATAATCTATTCCTTCTTCCTAATTGTATCCTTGGGCCACTAGCCTTGCTTTGTTCCTAGAAACTACCCCTGTATAATCCATCTTGTTGCGATACACCCACCGAGCTCCTATCACGTTCTTTCCTTTGGGACGAGTAACAAGTTTACATAATTGGTTCCTTTCAAACTCGTGGAGTTCCTCTTCCATTGCAACAATCCACTCTAGATATTTGAGAGCTTCTTCGATGTTGTTTGGTTCCACCATGGAAACAAAGGCATTAAATGCACATAAAATTTTGAAGTGAGGAACGAGTTTTCACACCATAGTCAAGAGGGGAGATGATGTTCTTTGGATTGATGTTGGTGAGATCTGTGTCCTCCTCTTGTTCCCTATCATCATTGTCATTGCACTCTTCATGTAGGTCCTCATCTTGATGGAAATCTTTAACAATTTCCTCATTTCCAGGTTCATTATTCTCAACATTCGGTTTGTTCCCTCTATGTTCCCCTTGTGAGCTTGACTCAGGATTATCTACTTGTTGAGGAACGAGGGAACCAACTTGTGAACTATCAAGTGACTCGTCAAGTGATGGGAACTCAACAGACTCTTAAGCATCTCTAGTTTGAGAGTCGTTGTTCCCTTGAGGATAATGACGCGTTCCTTTCTTTGGCTCATCGTCATCATCATTATCTTCTTCGTTCATGGGAAGCTCGAAAGGAGTTCTCGCCTTTTTCACTTTAGTTCCCATCTTGATTGATTCCTCCATAAACACTACGTGAATGCTTTCCTTTATCTTCTTGGTTCTCTTGTTATATACCCTGTAGGCCTTACTGTGTGGTGAGTAGCCTAAGAAGATCCCTTCATCGCTTCTAGCATCGAACTTGCCCAAGTTGTCTTTCCCATTGTTATGCACAAAACATTTACATCCATAAACTCTTAAACGGGAATGTTGGGCTTACCTTCCTCTGACCAACTCATATGCAGTCTTCTTGATCATAGGACGGATCATGGCTCTGTTGAGAATGTAAGTTGCTGTAGAGATTGCTTCTGCCAAAAAGCTCTAGGGAACTCTACTCTCAATCATCATTGTCCTAGCCATTGCTTCTAGAGTTCGATTCTTCCTTTCTACAACCCCATTTTGTTGTGGACTGTGTGGAGCTGAAAAGTTGTGTGAGACGCCATTCTTGTTACATTATTGTATGAACTCTGAGTTCTTGAACTTAGTGCATGTTCAGATCTTAGCGCAATGAGTTTCAATCCCAAGCTCACTTCCAACTCTCTTCATGAATGACTCAAATTCCCTAAAGGTATATGCTTTGGACACAAGGAAAATAACCCAAGTGAATCTAGAAAAGTCATTAATGAGTATAAACATATACCTTTTTCCTCCATGACTTGCCGTCTTCATGGGACCACAGAGATCCATGTGGATCCGTTCCAATAGACGGGTAGTGCTCACGACTCGTTTGGGCTTGAAGGAACTTCTTGTTTTCTTTTCCATGACACATGCTTCACACATCTGCATACCTTCTAGATTGATCTTGGGTAGTCCAACGACAAGATCTTGTTGTAAGGCCCGAGGCCATAGAAGCGCTATCCCATGCCAACCTAAGGACTTCCCAGGAGGTCACCCATCCTGGTACTACTCTTGCCCTTGCACGCTTAACTTCTGAGTTCTTTGTCCTCACTCAAACTCAGAAAAGGAAGAGCTCTTGTTGACATGGGTAGCACCTCAATCCCTTATAATTCTTCAGGGTATTATAATCTCCCCCACTTAAGCACTTGACGACCTCGTCAAGGCCCAAGGACCACCCTCTGGGTCGAGTGACCGCCCTCCGGGCCAAGCCAACTCGTCACCCAGAGTCGGCTCTGATACCATTTGTAAGACCCGAGGCCTTTTAGAAGCACTATCCCATTCCAACCCGAGGACTTCCCAGGAGGTCACCCATCCTGGTACTACTCTCGCCCTTGCACGCTTAACTTCTGAGTTCTTTGTCCTCAGTCAAACTCAGAAAAGGAAGAGCTCTTGTTGACATGGGTAGCACCTCAATCCCTTATAAATCTTCGGGGTGTTACAGTATTCCTCCTTATAACCTGAAGGGAACTAAGCAATAAAGAAAAGGGAACTCATTCGAAAATCCTCTAAGTGGAGGTAGAGGTTTACTCACGCGGTTAGTCGATCATTGTGGGGATCCTCTATAAGGAGTTGTCTCGATCTGTTTTATTTACTTGCACGTTTGTTTATTCCGCTGCGTGTGAGAACTCTTCAATACAGTTCCCATAACGGTTTCAACTAACCTTCGATCCAACATTTGTATTCTACCTTGTAAAACTTGAAGGGAACTAAGCAATAAAAGAAAAGGGAACTCATTGAAAATCCTCCAAGAGGAGGTAGAGGTTTACTCACGTGGTTAGTTGATCGATGTGGGGTTCCTCTATAAGGAACTGTCTCTTCCGCTTTTTTTTACTTGCATGTTTAGTACTTTTGTTGCGTTTGGGAACTTTACAATACAATTCCCATAAATGTTTGAACTAACCTCGATCCAACAGTCACGACTAAATATTTTGACACAGAAATTCAAGTAATATTCGATCGATAATCCAACATTTAGCAATCCCACTAGAGTAGAAAAACAACATGCTTATTTAAGTGATATGACACCACAACTTGCGCTTCCATTAAGGAATATGAACAATTGTTGGGAACCTATTTTAAGCACACAAACATTTTTAAATGCCTCCATCAACTAATCGGATATATTAAATCATTGCTCGATATAAAGATTTTTCTTAGTCGGGAGCAAGAATGGTTTGACCAAATTGCTACCGAAGTCAGAGAGCATATTTAATCCATGAATATTGAATCACATAGGTCCTACTGCTGATAATATTAGAGGGCTTATTTCATCCAACATCAATTACAAGCACATAGTAACATTTGCACTTAGCTAGAGTGCAAAAACACCCCCAAGCGTAGAATGGCGCATAGTCATGACCTAGCATTAGGGTTGAGGCCCGTCCTAATGCAATCTTTTGTAGAGATATTGAAAGATATGATTTCCCATCCTTGAACTACTTTAATCCATGACAATGCTCCAATTGAGACAGCTAACCATTCTAGTGTAGTACCAAATAAAAACAATATGGTTGTTATGTCCACCATGATAAACTACCTATTTCACTTTATTAAGCACGCACACTTTTTCCCAATAATATTATAAAATGGGATTCGATTCTTCATATAATAAAGTTATGCAAGAGAGAATGATCCACTTGCCTTGATTCTTGTGAGATCACTTCGTAGAAAAGTTGTCGCTTACGGTACCAAAAAGATTACAAACTAATTTTAAGAATTTATTGTTCATTAATGGTTAATCTAAAATGATCATTACTTACGATAACAACACGTTTTACGAGATCTGATACGAAAACCCGACTTCGAATGATCTTATAAAAAGAATTTATTCAAAAATAAATTGACAACACGCAAATTGAGGCAACCCGATGGAAATGGCGACATGTGAACCAAGGCAAGCCATGAACCACTCTCCTTTCCTTTTCTTTCTTTTCCCCTCCAACAGACTCATGAACCAGAAAAAAATGATGACAAGCCACCTTCACCGGCGTTTGGCGACTATGAAAGGGCATGTTAGACATCAAATCATGCGATAGAAGAAACGTCATTGATGCGATGTCGACTCCACCAATGTTGTCCAAGGAAGAGGAAGACGCCATGAGTGTCTGATCTCAAGGACTAGTGGCGCGAGCTCGAGCCAAAGCCATCGCCAACGTGACATAATCACTTGTCTCCCGTGTCATTGCTAGCCAAGGTTCACTTGAAGTCATTGATGTCATCTGGTTTTGCATTGTTTTACATTAACATTTAAGATTAGATTTCATCCTTTTCTAGCTTAGGTTTTGCATTTTGTGTTGATTTCTAGTACTATTCGTAGTATGGATGTGTACACAAGCTTTGTGTGTATTTTCAGGTTTTTGGAGATGTTTTCGAGTCTTAAAGATGGTTATGGAGCTTAATAGTATTAGAGGAGTCAAAGAGAGGTGAAACAAGCCTTTGAGGATGCTTACGGGACAAGAATATGAGGTTAAAGAGGTGCTAGAGACGAGCCACCAAGCCAGAGTTGAGGGTCGTGATGAGAAAAGAGGAGAAAATTGACTAAGTGTTGGTCTCGGTCGAGACCATTTTCTATCTCGACGAGACGGTGGTTCGGCAGCTCATCTCGATCGAGACGACGCTCGTCTCGGTCGAGACGGCGGCAGGCAGCCGCGAGGAATTCTTTCTTGCGCGTGGGGTTATGTATTTTTGGATAATTTTAGCCTTTTAATATAAATACTTTTTAGAAAATTCTTTTAGGGGGACTTTGATGCATTATTATTACATTTAATTTCAAGTAGAGACAAGAGATTTTCTAGGGTTTAGTTATATGCTCTTTCGCTTTGGAGATTTAGCTTTACAATTTGGATCTACTTTTGTTCTTTCAATTGAAATCTCTAATAAGTTTCTCTTTCAATTATTGTTATTATTCTTATTTCATGTTTAATTTCATTGTTTTGATCATGAATTCAATTATGCTAGGCTAAGTTCTCTATAGTTCTAGGGTTTGGTTGATCTCAACGATGTGAAGCGGATTAGATTCAATACCTTTTGCTTGAATTGAGTTGGAAACTAAGATGATTTAATTCTAGGGGCTTAATCTGATATGTTAAAATTTGTTAGAGTCTTGTTTAGGTTGCGCGTCGAGAGGTGGTAGTCTAAGTAAGTAAACAAAATAGAGAGAATACATCGAGAGGTGGTTCTATCTATTTGGAAAAACTAGAATTGAACTTGAGATTAGTTTCTCATGTGGTTAGTTGTCATAGAACTTCTAGGTGTTTGAGTCAAGTTTGATGCATCACGAGACTGGGGCAAGTTTGGTTTACCATCTATATTTCTAAGTGCTTAAAGGGTTTCTATCGGTTTTGTTTCGTCACGAGAGTGGGTTCTTAATTTGATAGAAGTACATTAAGTTAAATTTTGAGAAAAGTTAATTTTTGACATTAGACAATAACCTTCATAACAAAATATCCAACTCAGTTTAGGTAGAAGTGAGATTCAAACTCCGTGGATCAAAGTTGTGGGGATTCCTTACCTTGGAACTTCGCTTTCTCATATACTTTTCATTATCATAATTTACTTGTTTTGCTTATTTTCATTGTTAGAATTACACAATAATCGATATGTTTTGGCTTAGGAATTAGTTATAGAATTTACTAAAGCAGATACAATCCACGTCATTCGATCTTGATCTAATACTACGATAGATCTCGTATTCTTGCGAGTGTGTGGGAAACCATCACACCAGCCATAGGTGTTCCCATGCTCCTCTTCACCATTGTTGATTCACATCCGGACAACGGTGCTTCGGCATAGCTAGCCCTCGTCGTTTGACACCTGCGCCTGCTTGCCAACCCCATCACTTATCCTAGCATTTTCCTATTTTTAATACTTTCTATCTATGTAATTTTTTGTTTGGGTATTACTATTTATAGTATTTTAGGTGTAGTCGCATGTGTACAAGTATGATTACTTAGACTAGCCTGTTAGCTTAATAGGTACTAGTTGTTTCTCCTATTAAAGACAAACCCATGTAACTTGTTTTGGCATGTCATAATTAAATCAGAGTATTGAGTTTGAGTGAGAATTCTCCTGCTCTTTTGGTTTTTGATGTCGACCTCTTTTGGTTTTCGAGTCCTCGTACCATTGCACATGTCCCCTATGGTCAGGTTACCCGACATCATCGATGCCTAGCCCTAAGTTATCGTCCTACCAAGCCTACCAATCGCGACATCGTGACCCATGACCCCCTATACTCTCTAGATCTAAGATGATGCACCACCCACATTGTGCCCCATATCCTTGTCCAATGCCTCAACCTCAAGATCCAAGATCCAAGTCAGTGCACTTCATCAAGGGTTTTGACCCATGGTTTCCACAACTTCTTTTACTCGAGTTCATACTTCCTAACAAGACAAGATCCAACGCGGAACTCGCGTCGTCACCAACTACACAACTTGCCTCGATGCTCACTAGGCAGCCCATGAAGGTCGTGTGAGCACTCTTCACGATCACCACTTCCTTTCCAGTGGTGGACATAATGCAAATAAAAACACCCATAGTGCATCCATTTGCTATGGTCCCTATGGTGGTTGATCTAGTTCACGCACCATACACTCCTACTTGTTGTCTTACGTAGTTCAATTATGGAGCCCACATTCGAGTGCGTTTTGGACCATGACTATTGGTATCATATCTTCCTTATCTATCACACGCTCGAAGCAAGGATGCTTTGATTCTAAGGAAGGGAGGATGATGCGACTCGTTCCAACAAACGATAGAGCAACAACACGACCACAAACATTGCAACCATGGCGCCCCCCTAGGTACAAGATTTAGTCTTGTTTATTATATATTTCCCTATTTTTAGTTATTTTCCATTTTAGTATGTTTTCATTTTCAGCCTTTTCTATTTATGCACTTTCTAGTTCGGGTGTGTGTCTTGCTAATGCTATAGAAGACTAGCCCATTAGGGAATCAACTCAACCAAACCCGTTATGGTTCTAGGCCAACCCCTTGCTATAACTAGCTTCCCTTGTACTTCATTTTAATCACCTTTTATTATATAGCTAAGCTTAAGTTGAGTCCCTCCTTCCTTTTCTTCGATATCGCCCTTGATTTTGAATCGGTGTTGGGCAACAACAATGGAGAAATGAGTGGAATTCGAGCCCTTTTATGCACCATGGTTCAAGTCATCTTCAAGCAAGGAACCTTGCTCGGTGTGTGCTAGGGTTCGATCCTCCGAGCAAAGATCAGAGTTCACGTGATCTCTCTGAGGTCCGCGATCGCGGCTTTCGGGTCTGCAGTCGCGGGTTCGGTTGCTAAGAGCATCGCGCTCTATTTCGCTTTGCGCAGTTACTTCGGGACCATGAAAGGTCGCTTCTTGCTCTTCAAGGATCGACTCTAACACCATAATTGCGTGGATCGATTGCTCGTTTCCTACAGACGATGCCAACTGTTTGTGCAAAAAAATTCGCCTTTATGCCCTAATTAAATGCTCATCTTGATTCACCCTTTGATCAATGGACGTAGGAGCGGGGTCCCCCTAATCCACCTCCGATGCCGAAGTCAAAAGAGTAGTTCGTCGATTGAACGTCGAGATAAAAGGTAAGACTTGATAGCGAGTTCAGCGAATATGAATGTGCTTAACATACCTAGTGTCCATGGCATTCTATATTTTATCTACATATTAAAATTCATATTAACTCTAATAGGTACGCATAGTAGGGAGAAAGAGAGAGGGATTTGGATGCATGTGAGTGAGTATGATCCATGACTCCACTCTTGTATCCATATATTGCTGGTGGGATAGATACTCTCTTCTCTCCGTAGCTAGCTGTCTGTCCAGAGTGGAGTCAGCTGGGGGCCTCTGCCTGCCTCCCTCTGCTGCCATTCTGCGTTCCTGATTAGATTCCCTTCTTCCCCTCCTCCTTTCGCTTCCCCCGGCCTGTTCATTTTCTGTCCGCACTTCCCACTACCGACGACTACTCAATCCATCTCCTTTTCCCTCTTTTCCCTGTTTCTATGTTCAATTATATTCCGTAGTAGTATATATTTACATCCCTCTCAAGTCACAAGTCACAATTAACAATTACCACCGTTACCGTACCCAACTCCAACCACGCTCACTCGCACACGCACCTACCTATACATTTCGAATCTCTACATTTTTCTCTCCACTAACACCAATATACATACGTTGATACGTACGTACGTATATACCTCTTTGATTGTGTATCATTCGCAATATATACACCATCATATATCCTAGTGGAGTGGCTGTGGATCACCCGGATTATCCGGGTCAACCCAACTCAATACCACTCATCCTCTTTTTTCATTTCACATTCTCACTTTCGGATCCAATCGCACGGACACATCAAAACATCAGAGTCACTTTTTCTCACCGTGTCAAAATAACAGTATACCTCAACCTCTGATTGGACGATTGATCATTGATCTATTTTCTAGTATATAATGTTTGGAATTTTTTTCGAATCTAGGCTGTTTTAAAACTTTATTTAGTGAAATAGGCTCATTTTTAAAAAAAATTTCAAGATAGGTTGGATGTGGTGGGTAGGAATAAAGTCGCTGTCTATAACAGCGACTCACCGGATTATTTTTTTTTTTAATTTTCGAACAAACTCGCTGCTCGTAACAGCGACTTTGTTCGTTAAATAATTTTTTTATGTTCTACCCTGGGCAGGCAAATCCCACCAAATACTAACTAGTTATAATTAGATTTCTTTTTTTTTTGGATTTAGAAAGTTTAAATTGAAGAAGAATTTTGTAATTTTTTTGTTTTAAACGTGAATTTAGATTAGTTGGATATTTTTTTGAAAATAAAATATGAACTTGGATATTTTTTAAATATAAATTTTTATTTCAAATACAAACATGTTTACTCTAAATAAATATATTACTTATAACATAAAATTAAATAATTTAAATTATTCAAAATCTTATACATCATTAGTTATAACCAACATGCCATGCCATGCACGACTACAACCTAGTATTATATTTTTAAACTTAATAATATAGATTTGATTTATTTTATTTGATTTTGATAAATAAAATATTTTTCGTACATGGTAATGGAAGCAAATTACCTACGTTAAATTTTATATTATATTTTTATGTTACAATATCCTATTTATAATATACCTAAAAATATTGAGTCGTAGTCGTGTATGACACGATGGTTACAACTAGTGATGTATAAGATTTTGAATTAATTTAAATTTAAATTGTTTAATTTTATGTTATAAATAATATATTTATTTGGAGTAAACATGTTTTTATTTGAAATAAAAATTTATATTTAAAAAATATCCAAGATCATATTTTTATTTCAAGAAAATATCCAACTAATATAAATTCACGTTTAAAACATAAAAAATTACATAGTTCCTGTTAAAGTTACCTGTCTAAATCAAAAAAAGGAAATCTAATTATAACCAGTTAGTATAATAGTATTTGCCTATTTGGTGGGATTTGCTTGCCCACGGTAGAACATTAATTTTTTTTTTAACGAACAAAGTCGCTGTTATGAGCAGCGAGTTTGTTCGAAAATTTAAAAAAAATTAAAAAATTCAGCGTGTTTGTATCGGTGAGTCGTTGTTATGGACTGCGACTTTATTCCTACCCACCACATCCAGCCTATCTTGAAAATTTTTTTAAAGATGAGCCTATTTCACTAAATAAAATTTTAAAACAGCCTAGATCTGAAAAAAATTCTAATATTTGCATTCTCCTTCATTAGCGGGGTTTTGATCTATATGAACGTCTTAATTTACCTACGTTCGTACACATACAATATATTTATTGATTGTAAATTAATAAACAAGGCGTTATGCACATTGTAAATTAAACATGTCAGAACGAACATTAGTCTCTGCGCCAAGGATAAGGGTCGGAGGATCATGCGCATGTTTGCATTAGGAGACAATGAATTCGAATAATTAACATTTATATATTATTTTGCTGACTATATAATATGCTGTTGACCCTTGAGCTCAACCACCGTTTACTTTAATAATGACAGTTTGGATTCATAATGTACGCGTTTGAAAATCAAAATGGTTATACATAAATTCAACCCCCACTTCAAGATTATTCGATTCGTCCAGAACAAGACGAAACCCTATTTTTAAATGGGATTTTCTTTTGGTGTCCTTAAAGTTTGGACTTTTCCTCTTGATGGCTAAAAAAAATTCTTATTCCTTTTGGTGTTCTTGCAGTTTAAAAAAAGTCCATTCCATAACCTAAAGTACATATAAAGCCAAATTCCATCCACTTTTATAAAATTCCCGTTAAATGAATTCCATCCAATGTGAACTTTAGGAGGAATTGGGGAGTGTTCTCACTTGCAATCAGTGAATTTCGGTGATAATTAGTTTCCTGGAAATCTTCCAAAATCAATGAAGAAGCTGATTTTCTGCTTCTCACTGAGTTTGAATGAGAACCTGCTTGATGGGCAAGTGCCAAATTGGATTTCCCAATTGCAAAGCCTTCAAAGTCTTTATCTTTCCATGAACAAATTAAATTCTCTAGTTCGGTTCCTTCTTCATTGGAAAACTTTCTCTCTTTAAAAGCTTTGAATTTGTCCTCCAATGGCTTCACTGGTTTCATCCCAAAAACCCTAGAATGCTGCTCCAGCCTCATTTCCATAGATTTGAGCAAGAATTCTATGGCTGGTGAATTACCCAAATGAATTTTCAACATGGGTTTGCATAGCATTTCTCTATCCAGTAACAAATTCATTGGAATTATTCATTTCCCTTCACCCAATTCAGCTTCTTCATCTTTTCAGGTTCTTGATTTATCATCAAATATGTTATTTGGCTTTGTTCCTTCTGAAATTGGGGCTTTTAAAAATCTGATGGTGTTAATTTGTCAAGCAACGTGCTGACTGGTGAAATTTGGGCTTTGTTTCTATTGAAATTGGGGCTTTTCTGTTTTAGATCCTTTAACATATATAGGAACAAAAGCATATTTTTAATTTTTTTATAAATTTTTTAACGGCAGTTTTAATTAAAGTGGATGGAATTTGGCTTTATATATACTTTAGGTTACGGAAAAGACTTTTTTTAAACTAGAAGGGCATCAATAAGAATAAGAATTTTTTGGGGGCACCAAGAGGAAAAGTCCAAACCTCGAGGGTACCAAAAGGAAAATCCCTTTTTAAATGTATGCATTTCGTGAACGAACAGCTTTAACGAGTTGGAAGTAGCTGACAAAATGACAAGGAAAACTAAAAAAACAAACAAATAACAAACAAGAACGACCCAAGTTTAGCTAGCTGCGTTCTAATATACAGTATCACTGACCACATATTTGAACTCGTTTAAACTATTTATTACTCCGTATGTGTTAGTTTTTTCTATATGCCGGGTGGTACGTGTCTTAAAGTTACATGTAAGAGAATTGGTCAAAAGAGCAGTGAACTTTAATATAAAGAACAAAACAAGCCAGCCTTGATGCATAAACAGAAGCTGAATGAATGCACCTGGCAGTAGTAATAAAAATCTGCTCAAAGTATGGAATATTCACCCATAAAAACTCGTTTTTTTTCTTCAGAAAACCAAAAAACGATAATGATTGAGTATGAAAAAAAGAAAATCCATAAACACGCAGAGCATTGGCATTGGCATCTACATCACCATCATCTCCAAGCGGGAGATGAGTAAAGATATAGACGAACGAAAGCAGATGATATATAGGAAAATGGATGGAGTAATTAATCCGAAACAATGGTGCATCTAGCTAATTAATCTCTCGGTCAGGACGGTCAAAGTGAAGGAGTTGACCGGTACACTTGGGGCAGTCAAGAACTTGCTTGGGCACCATGTAGTACATTAGACAGCTCTTGCAGCCAGCCACAACCAGCACATCCTCTGGGTGCGCCCTCCTCCTCCTCATCTGTACCATTCCCCTGTATACAGTACTCGTTGGTGGTGAACTCGACGACCCCTCGCTGCTCTCGTACGACTCTTCTTCTTCCTCGTCCTCTTCGTCTTCGTCTTCGTCTTCGTCTTCGTCTTCGTCTTCTGTGGAATAGCCACTCGTTGTAACCAGCCTTGGATCCTCCTTGGCTTTCATTCCGTTCCTCCAGTTCTTGTAATAAATCTCTCCTGTCTGTACGAGTAGTTAAGGAACTGATTAGCGACAATTACTGTCAGATTCATTAATTACTACGGATGCAAGCAATAAATCTCTACAAAAGCGGGAAAACGTGGAGGCAAAAGAGGAATTTTAGTTTGCGCACCATAAAGGGAAAGGGGGTTCGGGAACCGACTGTTGTAATTAGGGTTTCCAAAAATTCGAAGCCGACGAGCGAAGAAAGCAATAAATGCGAGCGGCCGCGATCGCATCGAAAGCGACGGGCATTCAATTATCAATAGGGGAGAGCATTAAAGATCAATCATGGGGGCGATGGAGTGTTGAACAGAAAACGACTAAATCATCAATCAATCAATCAAATCCCATTCCTATACCATAGGATATATGAGGAGCATTCAAAACGGCAGTCCGGAAAAGAGTCTGACCTGCAAATCAAGGCATTGCTCCCATTGGTAGGGAAGAGAGACGTGAGAGTTGAGGTCAAGGAGCGTCGTCGTGGTCGCGGTCTCCGAGGAGGAGGAGGAAGAGGAGAGATCCAGGTGGCACGGTTGAAATCGGGCGAGGTCTAAATCCGGAGCGTCCGATGAGGAGTTGGATCTCGAGAATCCGGCGGCGCTGGGGGCGGAGTTGTGGTTGAGGGAGCAGTTTCGGAGCGATCTCTCCAGGGATGCGGTTAGCGTCGCCATGTTCGGAGCAGTCATCTCTCGGCTCCGCCCAATTTCAATTTCCCTATAAGCTTATGAAAACAACTTTTTTGGTCAGACTTGTGAAAATAACTAAACAAAAGAACAAGAAGACAAGAGGAAAAGGGGAGGGGCAAATTGGTAACTTCCCCTGGTTTGTAGTAGGGTCAGGACTCGGGTCTCGGGAGCGCACTTGCCACTAGTCACACCTCACACGGGCTGCTGCTGCTGCAAGTGCAACGCTTCAAATTTATTTCAATCTGTGCGAGTTTACAAGACGTACTACACAAAGCCATCACGAATGATTCATTGATTTTTCTCATTAAACCTCTTATGAGTTATGACTTTGCGAGGGATGGATATCTTAGTGGAACAATTGAAATTAATTTGGTTCACATGTGGGCGGAATAACTCTTTCGTTAGTTTATTTTTCATTTCGGACAGCTGACTCCAATACTGCCAATATATTTTTAATTATAAATACAAAACAAAAGGAAGAGAGAGAGAGAGAGAGAGAGAGAAAGAGAAGAGGAGAATATATAATGTAAAAGAAGAGACAACATAATGTTGGTAATTTGGTGGGGTTGGGGAATCCAATCTGAAGCCTCTGACAGTTATGCAGAGTGCTGACCAGCCCTTTCTCATCGTTGCCCCAAAAATTTCACCTAATATTCCCTTTGGTGTAGCCTTCTGTCTCCATTTTCCTTTTCAAATTCCTTCTTCCTTTCTCCTGCACACCCTTCAAATCCCATTAGTATTTTAGTAACTCCGTTTTTTACTACTCATATTTTCTTTTTATATTAATAATATTACTACAGAAAGCCCGATGGGTTCAACTGTTAAAGGACAAAACCCCTCTTCTAGGAGCGAGGGTTATCGTGATCATTGTCATCTTCCCCCGAAAGAATCTAATATATTCTCTCTTTTTTTTTCAAATTTTTTTAGTATGAAAGACAAATATTAGGGATTTATTTGTTTGGTGGCTTTATAAATTATAATGGTATATGGAGAATTAATTTTTTGTATAGTATAATACTCTCTCAGTCTCATTTTATTTGTCTAATTTTCGTTTTGGTTGTTCTAAAATATTTGCTCAACTTTTAATTTTTTTTTATATCAATATTTTCTTAAAATATTATTCTTATCAAATCTAACCTTTTATCTATATTATCCAATAAAAAAATCTATTTAAAAACTTTTTTTAGTCATTTTCTTTTTTTCTTTTTCTTTCTTCTCATCTTTACTCATCATCATCATCGCAACATCTCTCTCATTCCCATTTATTGTTTTTTCTCTCCCATTCTTTGCTATTTGTCCTTTTGGACAAACTTATTGGGACAGATGAAGTATAATAATTAGTATAATCACACTAAATAAACAAATCCTACATGTTCATACAGAATTAGCCACATTTGATCAGCTACATCCCAACTAGGGGTGTCAATTGAGTGGGTCGGGTCGGGTTAGTTCAGTTTTGCATAAGTTCGGATACGGGTCAAATTCGGATATTTTGATAATCGGGTCAAATCGGGTTGGACCATTTCGGGTCGAGTGCTCAATTAATCAGGCAAAGTCTACATCGAGCCACCCACTACTGAAGCCCCAATGGCCAGATCCGAACTATCTCTTATTTGAAGCTATCCGTGATCGAGTTCCTAGTGGTCCAATCCGAGGCCGAGGTCGATCAAATCCCGCGATCCTTTACCAAGGCCAAGGATAGTGTGTTTCGCCCGAGGAAAACAACTTGGAGATCACAAGTGGGACGGGAGAACCATATTATGTGTGATTCTTAGCAAGATCGAAGCCCTAAGTATGATGCCTAGCGCAATTGAGGACGTGGAAGAGACAGAGTCATTGAGGCGTAGGAAGAAAGCGAGCCCTTTTTGCCCTAAGATTTGTGCATAAACAATACTAAATGGTTCAGTTAGTGAGAGTTAATTATCCGTTTCATAGTAAAACGGGTAATTAGCTAACCGATCGAGTTTTATAAAGTGTAAGAGAAAGAGTTTCAATCGATATAATAAATTGAATAACAAATCTCTTTCCTCTCAACAAACTATCTATTCTTCTTCTCAATCCCAAAATTCCCTCTATTTGTCTTATCCTTTCGTTTCAACTCAATTTCGTTCGATCATCCGTCTTGATCCTTGAAATAGTGCAATTGGTATCAAAGTCGACCGAATTCCACCAAGGAAGAAGGTACAAGACTCAATGTTATGGAGGAAAACGTCCACAAAAATGAAGCACATTTGTAAGAGCTGCGATGATTTGCCAAGATCACCAAGAAATTCATCGTAGAATGAAGTTAGAAGCACGATGTACATAAAAATCGATCGACAACTAAGGAAGGAAATTAAAAAGACAATTCGCTCGTCGAAATCATGAGGAGTTTGATGCCAAATCAATCTTCCATTCTTCAATCGAATCTGACATCACATAATCTGATTCTTTTAATTCCGACGAGGCCAAGCTTGAATGTTGTGTCGAAATGTCTATTATGATTTGAAAGTGGACATTCTTTTGGTAGCTCTAGTAGAGAAACGATTCTTGACAACATGAATTCAACACAAAGGACTCAAGAATTCGGTGATTGGGGCAATTCTTGTAGTAACGAGGTTTAGAGGTAATATCTTTTCTAAGCTTGATTTTCCGACTTTCGATGGTAGTAAGCCTAGGAGTTGGATTCATAAATGCAAGAAATATTTTGCTATTTTTCTATTCAAGGTGCACAAGGGGTCGAATTTTCTATGTATTTGTTGGTTAGAGCATATATATGACTATAGGGCATTCAGATATTGAATACTAAGGTTTCTTGTGAAAAACTACAGATGTTTTACGTTTGTGTTGAGTTTGGAGAAAGACAAGGCATTGGATGTGGAAGAATTTAACAAGCTTGAGCCAAAATGGGATTTAGATGATTATAATGCGAAGTTTGAGGATTTGAGGGCATGTATGTTAGCTTATAACTCTCAATTTCCAAAGCTCTATTTTTTTCAAGCTATGTTAGCGACCTAAGGATTCTTTTTAGGGAAATTCTCATAACAATTCTGATATGGAGGCCTAAGGATTCAAGAAACCTTTCACTTGTACAAATAATATAGTTGTAAGCAAAGGAAAAGTTATGAATTCGAGTCAAAATAATGGTGATACAAGGGAAATTATAAGGGTTGTAGGTTTGTGTTACATATGTGGAGACAAGTATTTTTTGGGTAATAAGTGTAAGATTCAAACTCTTCCTAGTTTGTTGGCTGCTCAAGTGGGAGACATAAAAAATGTTGAAATTATGGAAGCTAGTTAGGAAGGGCATTTGGAAGAGAATGATGAAAATGAACCAGAAGTTTAACTTCATGCTTTGTTAGGGTGTTGTCATTTGGCCACTATTAAAATCAAGGGGAATACATATGGGAAGCATCTGACCATATTTATAACATCCCAAATTATCTCGGGAATGTCTCACGCCAGTGATCTCAGACTTTTCCATCCCAAGTCAGCCAAGGGTTTGCATCAGTTTAAATTTGATAAAGACGTAAATTAAATCATATAAATATATAAGTAGTAGCGGAAGACTTTTTTGAAAGAAACTCAAATTGCATTTAAAACTTTCTTTTGTAAAATAACAAACTTCTTAAAATTTTAATACCAAAATTACAAATTATAAAGGAAGATTGACTAGAACTCTACTATATAAAAAAAATCAAAATCCTTTAATGAAAAATAAACAAAACTACTTTTGAAACATGCCCTTATAGTATCATGGAGTTTATTTATCATCACCTTGAGTTCTCTCGAATTAGTTTCTCGCTAATACTTGGTACCACAAGTGGTCAACTCTTAACAGGGTTAGCTAAATCGACCCCAATGTTTATTAGGTCAAAATAAATAATTAAATCAAATTTATTTTTTTCCTGAATGCACATTTTACAATGTATAATGCATATTACCTTACGTTGAATCTTTTTTGGAAAAATATTACATAAATAAACACACATCAATCCTCATAATAACTAGAGATTCGAATGATGACCCATGAAAGGTGCTTTATTCAGGAGATTCAATTTAATGTGTCGCGTACACTTTTCTATATGATCACACAACATTGGTATATATATTTTACTTGATCTCGGACTTCCTAGTTAACTTACTTTAATGAGGAGGTACCACTCGGCACGAACCCCATGACACTAGTTAGGTGTTGAAGGACTCTTCCCTTATGGTGGGAGATGAGCCATGGATCATAATCTAATAATATCATTTTTTTGGTTGCCCTCTGGTTCACTAGAGCTTCGTCTTGGCTACATCCAACTCGACCCGAGTCGCGCACCTGACTTTGGCGGGTAAGTCTCCCAAAGGGAATTAACGTTGTTATGAAGAAGTATTTATGATGTCATAACCATTAACGTAGTAACCATTAACATTGTTATAAAGAAGTATTTGTAATGATGTGCTCGTAAATACTCCTATCCTACCACTTCTATTTTAGCATCAATGGTGTAGTAACCATCAATGTTGTTATGAAGAATTATTTATGATGACATTGCTCATAAATACTCCTATCCTACCACTACTCATGCATTATAGTTTCTATAATTTCACACATCACAATCAATTCGCATACGTTCACGTAAATTCACATACATCCTAAGGTATATTATCTAACACATCTTAAAGTCAGAATTATTATGTGTTATCATTACTATAGCATAAATAAACCTTTATTTAAACAGACAAGTGTTGTTTTGAAAGGTCTTCATTGACTAATTGGGTCTCAACCAACCTCATCGTACTCGCAGCTCAAAGAATGGGGATGATAGTCACAATGGACAACACCACACCCTCCTTGCCATTTTTACAAGAGCATTTGAACAAGTTTGAGTACGCATTTAGCTTGAAAGGAAGACTTGTCCAGTCGGAGTCAATTCGCAACACAATTATTATCATCATTATTATAATTATTATCATCAATTCATCATAGTGATCATCATTATTAACACTTATTCAATTTTTAGACAATTAACTTTCTAACGTATTTTAGTATAATAATTAATGAAATCTATAAAATCTAAATGCTTCACACAAATCACACAAGAAACCCAAGCAAGGTTATTTAGACTCTTCATATAAGCAAGCAATTGATTAACCTAACAAGTATGAAAACTTGTCTTATTGACGACCTCGGAAACTCGGAAAGGTTATAGTCGAGATCGTATAATATTGGATTGAAAGCCTAGAATAGGATATGACACAACATGAATATAAGTTTTAAAACCAAAATCCCATCATTATTGATAGATTTTCGTTATCTTATAATCATGGTTTAAGAATCCTAAAACAAAGCATTTTAATAGCTTCATAAACTATACTTTATTAAAATCATATAAAGTCTATGATAACTAAAATCATAAATTTACATTCCTAATTTTAATTAATAATTTTGGAATGAAAACAGTTGGAATTATACCGAACAAGACGAAAATGGGTCATCTTCAACCTTGTTTCACGTTACTATTCACAAGTTGCATACTATGACTCAGTTTATGGCTCGCCGATGAAGCTATCGGCCACGAAATGGAGCGAGGCCGGTGGCGTTGGAACCGTGACTTCGATACGGAGCTAATGGTATTAGCGAAATCAAAAATATTGTCGGGAAAGGGAGAAATCACCAAAACTCTGAGATGACAGATGCTTTGTTTTTCGCTATGGAGGTCCGACGGTTACGATCGAGTTTTTGGAGGGCTTCGGAGATGAGAAAATTAATGGGTATACAGAATTTTCAATGGATTTTTCACGTGCATTACGATTATGGCTTTAAATTTAGGATTGGGTTCATGGATTGAGAGAAATCTGAGTTTGAAATAGAGAGGCGAGGTCTAGGGTTTTGATTGAAGATGTGAGAAATTCGAGCAATTAAGGGTGTAACACCCCCAAATTATCTAGGGAATGTCACACACCAGTGACCTCAGATTTTGATGTCTGAAGCCACCCAAGGCTTTGCAACAGTTTGAATTTTTGTAAAGACATGAATTAAATCATTTAAATGAACAATAACGGAAGACTTTTGAAAACAAACTCAATCCGTATTCAAACTTTTTTTTACATTTAACAAATTTATTAACAATATGAAGAATTCAGCGGGGGATTAACTAAAACATCATTGTATAAAAAAAATCAAACTTCTTTAATGGATAAGTGATGAGGTATTTTTCAGTCGTTTGCCTATCAAAGAATCCTAACTTAACCAATCTGAGTAGAATGGTAAGCAAGGGTCGATCCCACAGAGACTCGTGTATGAATGTTATTACTTAAGTGCCAAGTAACTAATATGGGGGTTTTTGATTGTAAATTCTAAACTACTATGCAAAATAGAAACTAACTAAGAATGTAAAAGATGGTTTTAATCAATTAAGAGACAAGCGTGTTCAACTAATTAGATCCATCATGATATTGCTTTATTGATCATCGATTCTCTTGATTCTCTCTTCACTTGAATAATCTATTGTGGATAATGATCCTACTAAGGACTAAAACCCAAACTTCAGATTTAGTTGATAGACCAACAAGTTCTAACAACCCTAATTATCTAATAACCTAGAAGACCTTCTAGATTCAATTAAATAACAGCATGAAGATTCAAGTTATCAATAGAAACAAACACCTAGAGCAACCAGACATCTAAGTGACTTGTGAATTTATTCCCTACTTTAATCAACTTGTCCAACCGGTACTAAATTAATTAAAGTCTACTCTTGATCAGATTAACTCCAACCGGTAATTAATCAGATTCAGTTTTAACTAGAAATTCTATTAGGTGATCAATCTAATAAAACCCTAATTTGGATTCAATTAAGCACAGGGAATAATTTCTACTCAAGTTCTTTAAGAATCAATTAAATCTCACAATCATGCACAAATCATGACTTCACTAATTAGCCAAACACAAAGGAAAATTAGCAATGCATAATTGAAATTGAAATCAAACTTACAAGAGTTCAAAGGTTCTTCCTTGAGAGAAAACCCTAGGCTCCAAAAGTATGACAAAAGCTTATCTAAAAATAAACTAACATAAAGTATTTATATGTCTCTAAAAATAACCCTCATAAGATATATTAAGCATAATACTCGGAAATCATAAGCCCATAAACCAACATATCAAAGCCCAAAACTAAGACTTGGCCCAAACATGCGTCCGCTGAAAAGTCCAGATTGCGCGGCATCGGCATGAATTGCGCAGCCGCGCAATATCCACCCCGCGCAATTGTCACTCAGTCGAGATTGCTCGGGCAGATTGCGCGGGTTGGATCCCGAGCAATTGCTTGTCTTCTTGGCTCGATCTTCCTTGCCTTGGCTCTTCATCCTAGTGCCTCCTTGCTCTCTTAGCCTCGTCCATCTCGTCCATCACCACCATGTTCCATCTGCACTCGCCCCGCTGTTGCTCCTGAACCTAAAAACCTGTAAAACCGAGCAAACCAGCGCATAATACCCGACAACACAAAAACCTAAAAACTACCTAAAAACTAACCAAAACCTAACCAAAACATATATAAAACATGCATCTAAACTACTCCTATATGCGAGCTATCAAATTCCCCCATGCTTAACCCTTGCTTGTCCTCAAGCAAGACATAAATCCAATCACACCATAGAAATGCAATCTCACATCCATCTCAAGTCAAACAAACATTTCTCATGTAATTAAAAACTCAACCAAGACTTCTCAGCATGCAGTATGACTAGCAAAAAGCAAAGACCATTCATTCATTCTAGACCTCACTAGGGAAATTGTGTTTTGCACTCAACACTCAAGTGTATAAAGGGTATGTGTTTCACTCAAAATCAACCAATGAAAACTAGACTACCATATGCTTGCATCAGAGTTCTAAATCTCCACCGCTGGGGATCAAATACATAACAAAAATCATGAGGTCTTTTTCCGGCTTGTAATGGGGCCAAGGTAAAGAGACATTTGGAAGGGATAATATTTGGCATGTGGTGCTAAATCCGGGATAAAGAACTAATCCTAACCCAAACTTTACACTTCCTTTTCAATTCCTCCAACTTTCACTCTACCAACTCCTTACATTTATATTTGAACACTTTGCTTCTTTTTTTTTCTTTTGCCTCTTTTCAACTCTTTCTTACTTTGTTAATGAAGACTAATAACATTTAAGCACTTTTTCTTTTGCTTATTTTGCAACATACTTCATCTTCATTTTTTTTTTCAATTTTTGAACACAAGAGTTTATTTCCTCTTTTTCTACCTTTTTCTCCAATTCCCCCATACTTATACAAAACTCACAAAATACAACCAAAACCTAAAGTCCTAAATTCCGGATTATGGGTCAAGCTTATTCGGCTATGGATCATTTTGTGGAGCAAATAAAAATAGGCTTAAGGCTCAAATAAGTGGGGTGTCAAAAACATGGATCTTGTAGGGTAGGAAGGTAAATAGTAGGCTAATAAGAAACATTGCCTCAATCACTTTAATGTCATGCATTCAATCATATAAAGCAGCCTCAAAATAGAGTATTAACGCAAGTTCTAGAGCTAGATAATCATGGTGATACACTCAAACATGTAGAGAACAATATTATCATGAAAGGCCAAAAATCAAATCTCACAAGGCTAATTGTTTTGTCTAGAACTTCAGAATGAATCTATAACTCAAGCTAAATACATGCTCCATCCTATAATCAAGTCATTTAAGCAATGATCATGCTTATATCATCTCCACTTCAGTAAATCATGCAAATCATGGGTTAGAACTTATACTTAACTTAGAAACACAAGAGGTATCAAACAATGGGGAAATAAGAACCTAAATGCAATATTTTTGTATTTTTTCGACGTTTTCTAATTTTTTCTTTTTTTTTAGAATTTTAATCAATGCATGCAAAAATTTAAATATGACCTAATCTAATGCAAACTATATGCAATGCAAACAAGTAATTCCCTTCCCCCATGCTTAAAACATACTTTGTCCCCAAAGTATAATAAAAAGTAAAGGAAAGAGAAAAACTCACAAAACTCTAGTTGTCCGGGTAATAAGGCGGAAAATCCTGTGGTGGTGGTGGCTGGTACTCCGGATGAACCTCTGGCTGCAGTGGATAATATGGTGGGATCTGCTGAGCTGGTGGTGGCTGATATGGTGGGAACTGAGGATACGGTGGATCTGGAAAAACGTACTGCGGATAAGACTGATGAGGAGGATAGCCCGCTGAACTCCAGCCATCCAATCTAGTGTTGAGAAGTCTGAACTACTCATCCTGGCGGGCCTGAAATGCAGCAATCTGCTGATCCTGATGAGTCTGATAAGATGTGAACCTCTGATCCACATAACCACGCATGTCCTGAAAACCCTGATCGATGTGAGATGTCATACTGTTGTAGCGCTGCGTGTTCTCCAACTGCATCTGTCGCATCATCTCCATCATCTGGCTGTAATGTGTATCACCTCCAGCTGGTATAGATGGATCAAAGTGTTGCTGTTGGGTCTCCTCCTCAGACTCATCCTCCTCCTCTGTGTCTTCAGCCTCAGCGGACTCTTCCTCTACCTCTTCTTCTTCTTCCTCAGCCATGCTGAAATCTTCATCCATGTCCTCCTCTTCAGACTCCTCAACAATAATTGGAGCCTTGTTTTTACCCCTAACTGGGCCTCTGACGTCGGTAACACTCAAATCACCATCCCGGACATCAATGAACTAGTTAGCTGGGTTGTCTCCAATCCTCACTCGGCTCCCATCAGGAAGCTTCATTACTCGCCCAGAATCCCCAATCGCCCAGTAATAAGAGTTCTTGTGAATGAAGAGTGCTCCCATCTTTTTCAGCATCGTAAAATCAATAGGCACAGGTGGAATGTCAACTTGTAACCTACTCACATCAACTCCAAAGTGTTTAGCCAGATGGGTCACAATCCCACCAATACAGATAGCTCCTCCACCCTTGTTTGCCACATGGTACATGTGGTTCATAAGCATAGATCCCATGTTCATCTTCTTCTTTTTCAGACAGGCTGCCAGTACAGCTACATCTTTCTTAGGACAGTTGTTTTCCCCATCACCTCGCGCATTCATGGTGCTACCAATGAATCTCTGAAATACTTTAATGGCGGGGTGAGTGATGGGAGATGCTTTTTCTCTAGAAGGCTCATATTTAGCTTTCCCTGTAATTTGCCTCCATAAATGATGATCAGCCCATGTTGCCCCTGTCTCAGTAAACACCATATCCGTAGTAGAAGGGAAGTTGAAGAAACCGAACACTCTGTTGACTTCTTTCAAAGTAAGCCTCCTACTAACTCCCCCTAACCAGAATTTAATCTTCCCCTCTCCCCTGAAATCAATAGACAGGGTACTCAGAAACTCCAAAGTTAACCCCTTGAATGTGGGTTCACACAACTTCAAGAATTCTCCCATGTGCAAGTATGCTCCAATCTCATTCAGCAAATGAGCTATCCCGATCGCATTCATCAACGCCCAGTCTATGAACCTGGTTGCTTTCCATTCTCTGTCTTTCAAGAGCTCAAACCGGATCACATGTTCATTCTTCGCCAAACTGATCTCAAAAGTTTCTTGGGTCTTTTCTCCCACCACAGCGGGGGGAGCATAAGCGGCTCGGGATGATGATGCAGTATCTCTTCTGCTTCTTTTCGGAGCCATGTATACCAAAATTTTACAGAAACCTGCACAACACCACAAACGGACCAAGAAAACACAATTTTTGTTGTCCCGGCAAGGACAACCACAACAATAGTCCACAAATAATCGCTCAAACACTCACTTCCCCCACTACCTAGAACAATTTAATCAAAATTTAATCAAATTTTAATCAAATTATGGATGAATTTCGGATTTATGCAAAAGGCTTAAATAAAACACGAATCTATGCTAGAATCATGCAATAAACAAACTTTTGTGAAGAACTTAAGCCTAAATCCGAGCCTAAAGGGGTCAAATTCGAGTTCTTATAGTGAAACCTAGATCTAGATTTAACTAGATAAAAACCGAAATTGAATGGAGATTTGAGACACTTACTTGAATCCTTGTTGATGTTGATGTTGTTGGCTTGATTTTTGGTTGAAATCCCGCTTGAAATTGCTTGAGAAAAGCTTGAGATTTGGGCTTCAATGGAGGAGGTAGAGGGGTAGAAGAAGGGGCTGCTCGTGTATAAGGTTGGGTGGAAAAAGAAATCTCGGGGTTTAATTAAAAGTGTCCCGAAAATTGGCCGATTGCGCGGCATCGCACAAAATTGCGCGGCCGCGCAATGACGAAGCCGCACAATTGCCTCCCTGTTGGGATTGGGCGGCTTTGGGCCTCAGGATTGCGCGGACGCGCTTTTAGCAGACCAAGCCGCGCAATCTCAATTGAGACTGCATTGCTCGGCTTGGCTACAAATTGCTTGGCCACGCAATTTCTGTCCCTCTTCCAAGTATTTCTGTACTTCATGGCTTACCGAGTTTTCTTAAAATTTGAGGATTATTTCTACCTAAACTAACTAATAAAAACAAAATTTGTAAAACAGAATGCAAAAATCAAAACAAAACTATCCTAAAACATGGGTTGCCTCCCAAGAAGCGCTTGTTTAACGTCTTTAGCTTGACGTAAAAAGGATATTAAGGCTCTTGTTCCGGCTCTTTTAGAGCCGTCTCTTCCAACGTCGCACCATTGAATCCTTCATAATATGGCTTCAGTCACTGACCATTCACCTTGAAGACGGACTGAGAAACTCCATCATAAATATCAACTGCGCCATGCGGATACACACGTGCCACCACAAAAGGACCTCTCCATCTTGAGCTCAATTTTCCAGGAAATAATCTGAGGCGAGATTGGAACAAGAGTACTTTGTCCCCTACCTTGAAATTCTTCCTCCAGATATTCTTGTCATGCCAGGCTTTTGTCTTTTCTTTGTATATCACTGCATTATCATAAGATTCGAGCCTGATTTCTTCTAACTCTTGGAGTTGAAGTTTCCTGAGTTCTCCCACCTCATTTTCTTGCATGTTGCACTTCTTGACTGCCCAATATGCTTTATGTTGAACTTCCACCGGTAGATGACAAGCTTTCCCAAACACCAACCTGAATGGTGACATCCCAATTGGCGTTTTGAAAGCGGTCCTGTACGCCCATAGTGCATCATCCAACCGAGCACTCCAGTCTTTCCTATTTGGTGCAACTGTCTTCTCCAGAATGGACTTGATTTCTCTGTTAGACACCTCCGCCTGGCCATTTGTCTGAGGGTGGTATGCTGTAGAGACTCTGTGTGTGACATGATATTTTTTCAATAATGCACTCACCATCCTATTACAGAAGTGGGATCCCTTGTCACTAACTAAAGCTTTAGGGACACCAAATCGAGTAAAAATATTGGTCTTCAAGAAATCTGTCACCACTTTAGAATCGTCAGTCCTGGTGGCCTTCGCTTCCACCCATTTGGAAACGTAGTCCACCGCAAGCAAAATATAGTAATTCCCGAAAGAATTGGGAAATGGACCCATAAAGTCAATGCCACATACATCAAAAATTTCACAGAAAATAATAGGAGACTGAGGCATCTCATTCTTTTGGGACATATTCCCAACTCTTTGACATCGGTCACAGGATTTACAAAAACCATGAGCATCCCTAAAAATGCTTGGCCAGTAAAATCCTGCATCTAATACTTTCCTAGCAGTTTTGTTAGAACTAAAGTGGCCCCCACAAGCATAATTATGACAAAAAGTTAAGATAGAAGTTACCTCATTATCCGGGATACATCATCGGATTACCTGATCAGCGCAGTGTTTCCACAGATATGGATCATCCCAAATGTAGTATCTTGCTTCACTTCTTAACTTATCCTTCTAAGCTTTTGTAAAAGTTGGTGGGAATTCACCTGTAACCAGAAAGTTAACCAAGTGTGCATACCAAGGTTTTACAACCTTAATAGCAAACAAAGTATCGTCTGGAAATTCCTCCTGAATGGGTGAACTCGCTGGCCTTCTCTGTTCTTCCATCACCAGACGACTCAAATGATCAGCAACCACATTCTCAGCCCCCTTTTTGTCTTTTATCTCAATGTTGAACTCACTCAGCAATAAGATCCACCTGATTAACCTTGGCTTGGCCTCTTTTTTTGTTAACAAATAGCGGAGCGCTGCATGATCTGTATAAACAATCACTCTTGTTCCCAACAAGTAAGAGCGAAATTTCTCCAATGCAAACACAACTGCTAGGAGCTCCTTTTCTGTGGTGTAGTAGTTCCTCTGAGCCTCATTTAATGTCATAGAGGCGTAGTGAATCACATGAGATGCCCTGCCCTTCTTCTGTCTCAAAACAGCCCCCACTGCATAATCACTGGCATCACACATGATCTCAAAAGGGAGAGACCAATCTGGGGCTTGAATAATGGGAGCTGTAGTGAGGCGGAGTCTTAGCTCATCAAACGCTGTCTTACATGCATCACCAAACTCAAATTCTGCTTCCTTCTTCAACAACTCACATAAGGGGGAGGCAATTTTGGAGAAGTCTCTGATAAACCTGCGGTAAAATCCTGCATGGCCTAAAAAAGAACGAACTTCACGCACATTAGTAGGATAAGGAAAAGATTGAATTACTTCAACCTTAGCCTTATCGACCTCAATTCCCCTAGAAGACACTACATGACCTAATACTATACCTTGTTCTACCATAAAATGACATTTTTCAGAGTTGAGAACAAGATTAGTATCTTCACATCTTTTAAGCACTAGTGTCAAATGAGTTAAGCATGAATCAAAATCATCCCCATGGACTGTAAAATCATCCATAAATACCTCAATAAATTTTTCTATGTACTCAGAAAAGATACTAACCATACACCGTTGGAATGTAGCTGGGGCATTGCACAGTCCAAAAGGCATCCTTCGGTATGCAAAGGTGCCAAAAGGACAAGTGAATGTTGTCTTTTCCTGATCCTCTGGTGCTATGGCTACCTGAAAATATCTAGAATATCCATCCAAGAAACAATAGAATGAACGACCGACAAGTCGTTCCAACATCTGGTCAATAAAAGGTAATGGGAAATGGTCCTTCCGGGTTACCGCATTCAGCTTGCGATAATCAATACACACCCGCCACCCGGTCTGAACTCTGGTGGGAATGAGATCACCCTTGTGATTCTCAACCACTGTGATACCACCCTTTTTAGGGACAACCTGAGTTGGGCTGACCCATTTGCTATCAGAAATAGGAAAGATCATACCTGCCTGAAGGAGCTTCAGCACCTCCTTCTTCACCACCTCCATCATCGGGGGATTCAGTCTTCTTTGGGGCTGTCTAGACGGTGTAGCTTCATCTTCTAATAAAATCCGATGCATACATGTTGAGGGACTAATCCCTTTAATGTCTGCAATGGTCCATCCTATGGCCGTCTTGTGCTCCCTCAGAACTGCCACTAATCTTCCTTCTTGCTCCTTGCTAAGCTTGTTGGATATAATTACTGGCAAAGTGTCCCCTTCACCTAAGAAAGCATACTTGAGATGATCTGGAAGTTGTTTCAATTCTACCACTGGTGCCTGCACAATAGATGGCAAAAGCTTCTCGCTTGGCGAGGTTAGTGGTATGGGCTTTGAGCCCGGTGGCATAAGCGGACGCTCAAAGTGAGCATTCAACTCCGCCACCACTTCCTGCAGGTCAGTCTTTAAATCCAAATCCGAATTCTCATTCATAATAGCATTTTCCAAGGTGGATTTTAAAGCTTCTGATTCATGTATATTGAAGAATTCTTGAGCAAGTGGCTCTACTACATCAACTAAACATAGTGAGGAATCTTCAGGAGGGTATTTCATTGCATCATAAATATTATATTCTACCCTTTCCCCATCAAATTCCATAGTAAGAGAACCACTACAGACATCAATCTTAGTTTTAGTTGTTTTCAAAAAAGGTCTACCTAACAAAATAGGTGCAGCATGCTTATCATGGTCCATATCTAAAACATAGAAATCAGCAGGAAATATCAAATTATCAACCATTACAAGCACATCTTCAACTATTCCTTTAGGATAAGCATTAGACCTATCAGCTAACTGTATCACAACACCAGTTTCTTGTAGAGGACCCAATTCAAGCATTTTGTACACCGAGTAAGGTAGAAAATTAATTGAAGCACCTAGATCTAGCATAGCTTTATCAATTTTTGTCTCACCAATAATACAGGGAATAGTGAACATGCCAGGGTCACCGCATTTCTGAGGCATACGCCTTTGAAACACAACAGACACATGTTCACTTACAGAGATTTTCTGTTTCCCTTTTAGCTTTTGAGTTCTTTTTATGGTGCACAATTCTTTCAAAAACTTAGCATATCTTGGAATGCTTTTAATTAGTTTAAGTAAAGGAATGTTTACCTCACACTTGCTGAACGTCTCGAACAATTCCTTGTCGTTCTCCAGCTTTCGGGTCTCTTTTAGTGCCTATGGAAAGGGTGGAACTGGTGCATAAGACTTCAGAGAAGTTTCAGACGAATCAGCATTGACGTCCAGATTGCTCGGGATCGCCTCAGATTGCGCGGCCGCGCTTTCAGTAGCTAAACCGCGCAATCTCGACTGAGACTGAATTGCGCGGCTTGGCGATTGCGCGGCCGCGCTTTCAGCCTCCTTGTCCCCGCGCAATTCCAACTGGGAATCAATTGCGCGGGGTGTCAAATGCGTGGCCGCGTTTTCAGCATCATGGCCGAGCAATTCATCCTCGAACGAGTTACTTGGAATCTCATCTGTCAGCTCGATTTCTTCTTCTGTTACACCCCTTCTGATTGGTGTGTGCCCGTCCCTGGGCTCTACTTGAAGTTCTCGTCCACTCCTCAGAGTAATAGCATCGACATTCTGTTTCGGATTGAGCTCAGTCTGAGATGGCAACTTACTTGAATCTCTAGCTTCCAGTTTGCCTACAGCATTGGCAATTTGACTAACTTGAGTCTCTAGATTGTGGATGCTAGACTTGGTCTCCTGTTGGAATTGGCTCATTGAACCTTGCATTGTAGTCACAGTTTGTGCAAGAGTCCGAATCATATCTTCAGTAGACATAGCATTCTGATTGCCCCCCTGAGGACGGGGTTGAAAAGATGGCTTATATGGAGCTTGGCCACCCTGCTGATTGTATTGCTGATTGTTTGAATTTCCGTACCTCAGATTAGGATGATCCCTCCAGCCTGGATTATAGGTGTTGGAGAAGGGATCATACCTCGGCCTAGGTGGTCCATATCCTCCCACTGCATTCACCTCAGCGTTTTGATCTTGAAGTGTAGGACAAGCGTCAGAAGGATGCATGTTATCAAAGCAGATTTCACAAGATTTCACCTGCTGTCGACCACCTTGCTGCAACAATTGCTTCATCATCATTTTCAATTCAGTGACTTCATCTTGAATTCTTGTATTAGCCACCACTGAATTTGCAGCTCTCGATCTAGTCTCTTTTTTGAACTGTCTTGTGCCCTCAGACAGTTGTGTGAACAGGTCAAACGCAGCAGCAGGAGTTTTGTTGAGAATGTGACCTTGGCAAGCTGCATTGACCATTCTTCTCTCATCATCCAAGAGGCCATTGAAAAGATACAGAATCAGATCTTGATCAGTGTAGCCATGGAAAGTACAGCTGGCTACCAACCTCTTGAACCTCTCATAATACTCATACAAAGACTCATTCGCTTCTTGTTCGATGTTACTGATTCTCTTTTTCAGATCATTGAGCCTTGTAGCAAGGAAGTACTTCTCCAGAAAAGTTTCCTTCATCTTAGCCCATGTATCAATACTTCCCGGAGCTAAGTAGTAAAATCAGTCTTTAGCCTGATCCTTGAGAGAAAAAGGAAAAGCTCTCAGCGTGATTTGGTCATGAGTTACATCAGCAGGCTTCATGCTTGAGCACACAACATGAAATTCAGAAAGATGTTTGTTGGGGTCTTCACCACTATGCCCATGGAATGAAGGCAAAAGGTGGATCAACCCGGATTTCAGCTCAAACTTGACTCCCTCACCGAGAGCAGGGAATTGCACCGCCAATGGCTGTTGTGTCAGATTTGGTGCGGTCAACTGTCTCAGAGTTTGGTCACCCATCTCAGCAGATTCAGCAGATTCAGATTCAGAGTCAGATTCTTCAAGAAAGAACGGTAAGGCCTGAAAGTGATTCCGGATTTCCTTCCTTAGCTTGAAGAGTGTCCTGTCAATATCTGGATCAAATAACAGAAGAGATGAGTTAGTAGCACGGGTATGAACCATATAACAGGTTCACACCCAAAACAACACAAAAGTAATAAACACAAATAGCGACGAGTCCCCGGCAACGACGCCAAATTTGATGAGGTATTTTTCAGTCGTTTACCTATCAAAGAATCCTAACTTAACTAATCTGAGTAGAATGGTAAGCAAGGGTCGATTCCATAGAGACTCGTGTATGAATGTTATTACTTAAGTGCCAAGTAACTAATATGGGGGTTTTTGATTGTAAATTCTAAACTACTATGCAAAATAGAAACTAACTAAGAATGTAAAAGATGGTTTTAATCAATTAAGAGACAAGCGTGTTCAACTAATTAGATCCATCATGATATTGCTTTATTGATCATCGATTCTCTTGATTCTCTCTTCACTTGAATAATCTATTGTGGATAATGATCCTACTAAGGACTAAAACCCAAACTTCAGATTTAGTTGATAGACCAACAAGTTCTAACAACCCTAATTATCTAATAACCTAGAAGACCTTCTAGATTCAATTAAATAACAGCATGAAGATTCAAGTTATCAATAGAAACAAACACCTAGAGCAACCAGACATCTAAGTGACTTGTGAATTTATTCCCTACTTTAATCAACTTGTCCAACCGGTACTAAATTAATTAAAGTCTACTCTTGATCAGATTAACTCCAACCGGTAATTAATCAGACTCAGTTTTAACTAGAAATTCTATTAGGTGATCAATCTAATAAAACCCTAATTTAGATTCAATTAAGCACAAGAAATAATTTCTACTCAAGTTCGTTAAGAATCAATTAAATCTCACAATCATACACAAATCCTGACTTCACTAATTAGCCATACACAAAGGAAAATTAGCAATGCATAATTGAAATTGAAATCAAACTTACAAGAGTTCAAAGGTTCTTCCTTGAGAGAAAACCCTAGCCTCCAAAAGTATGACAAAAGCTTATCTAAAAATAAACTAACATAAAGTATTTATATGTCTCTAAAAATAACCCTCATAAGATATATTAAGCATAATACTCGGAAATCATAAGCCCATAAACCAACATATCAAAGCCCAAAACTAAGACTCGGCCCAAACATGCGTCCGCTGAAAAGTCCAGATTGCGCGGCATCGGCATGAATTGCGCGGCCGCGCAATATCCACCCCGCGCAATTGTCACTCAGTCGAGATTGCTCGGGCAGATTGCGCGGGTTGGATCCCGAGCAATTGCTTGTCTTCTTGGCTCGATCTTCCTTGCCTTGGCTCTTCATCCTAGTGCCTCCTTGCTCTCTTAGCCTCGTCCATCACCACCATGTTCCATCTGTACTCTCCCCGCTGTTGCTCCTGAACCTAAAAACCTGTAAAACCGAGCAAACCAGCGCATAATACCCGACAACACAAAAACCTAAAAACTAACCAAAACCTAACCAAAACATATATAAAACATGCATCTAAACTACTCCTATATGCGAGCTATCAATAAGAAACATAACTACTTATAAAACCTTTATGTATAGTATCATGAGCTCCATTTATCATCACCTTGAGTGCTCTCGGATTGATGCTAGTTGATTGCTAATACCTGGTACCATAAGTGGTCAGCCCTCAACGGGGTCACCTAAATCGACTCCAATGTTTATTAGGTCAAAGCATATAGCTAATTCATATTATTATTATAGTCGATGCACATTTTAAAATGTTTAATGCACTTTATCTTACGTCGAATCTTTCTTAGCAAAATCACATAAGCACACAAAATATCAATCCTCATGATAACTAGGGACTTGGATAATAACCCGTGGAGGGTGTTTTATTCGAGAGATTCAATTAATGTGCGGCGTGCACTTATCTTATATGATTAACACACAAGGGTAACTTTTACTTGATCTTGGATTTTCGAGCTAACTTAACTTTAATGAGGACGTGCCACTCGGCTCGTACCCCATGGCACTAGCTAGGTGCTAAACAACTCTTGGATTTCACGTCCCGTTGAGTCTTGTCGTCTCTCCCCTATCTCACAACCCTCATTCAGAAGCCCACAAAAGTACCTCTCCCACCTTTGTCGGATCTGTAAATCATCCACTAGCACCTGTCCAGCCTCATCTTTGATACATCTCACCCTGTCTAAGTCTCTGCTCTGTCTTTCCCTTGCTTTTGCCAACCTGTACAAGACACATTCCCCTCCCTTTTCTTCGAACGCCTTATAAATGTCCTCGAACGCTTTCTCTTTAGCGGCCGCCACAACTCTCTTCGCTCTTTTCTTTGCTGCCTTGAGCTCAACCCTCTTTTTCTCCTTCTCCGGTTCAATACATCGTAGCCAAGCTTTGTAGGCTAACTGTTTCTCCTTGACCTTCTCCTGAAAATCATCATTCCACCAGGCTACCACCCTCATGTTCCCAGAAATACCTCTCGACATACCCAACACGCCACACGCCGCTCTGCGAATGCACTCTGCCAACTTGCCCCACATCTCATTGGCGTCGCTCCCCTCTTGCCAAGCTCCCTTAGCGTCTGCTTCTTCGAAGATCCTTTCCCGCAAGCTTTGTACATTGGATTCTGAGAGGCGCCACCACCTGATTCTCGGTTGGGGTGCTGTGTTTGTCTTTTTCTTTCTACACGGCCCCTTTAAATCCAAGACCAACAATCTGTGTTGTGTCGACAGGCCCTCAAAAGGAATGACTTTGCAGTTCTTGCACCTTCCCCTGTCTTCCCTTCTAATCACAAAGAAGTCTATCTGTTTTCTTCCCAAAGGGCTCTGGAAAGTGACCAATTGCTCATCTCTTTTTCTGAACCACGAGTTGGCCACCAAACAATCAAAAGCTGCTGCAAAGTCCAAGAGTGCTCGACCTCCATCATTTCTGTCGCCAATTCCCCAACCTCCGTGTATCGCTTCAAAACCCATCCTGTCCTTCCCGATATGCCCATTGAAGTCACCTTCGATCACCAACTGCTCTGTCGTCGGAACGCTTCTTGTCAGACTATCTAGGTCTTCCCAGAATCTTCTCTTCTCTTCTGAACTCAGGCCCCCGTGCGGCGCGTAGGCACTAACGATATTTAGGATTTTCTCTCCTCGGAAAATCTTCAACAACATTAGACGATCACTTAATCGTTCCACCTGCACCACCTGATCTCTCAAATTCCTGTCCACCAAGATTCCAACCCCATTTATACTACTAGAAGCTCCTGAATACCATAACTTCCAACCATCTATGTTTCTAGCCTTCCTTCCCTTCCACTTTGTCTCTTGAATGCATGCAAACTGTACTATGTAATGAAGAAGAATCTTGACTAGTTCAATTGATTTCCCGATCAACGTACCCACGTTCCAAGAACCTATCCTCACATTGGGAGATTATCTATGTTGAACAAGGCTTCTTGTCGGCCGAACCATCTCCTAGAAGAAGCTCTCTTGAATAGACAGACAAGACAGGCTGGCTTGCAGAAAGCACACCTGCAAAAACACACCTGCAAAAAACAACACCTGCAAAACAAAACAAAAACACACAACGCAAGCAAACAAGCCAACAACAAACCAAGCACTACAACAGGAAAACAAAGCAAACTAGTAGAAGGCGAACCAAGCATAAAGCTAGAGCCAACTCAACACCAACAAGACACCCTAGACAAGCTAAGAACCATAAAGCAAAAGCACACACTAAGACCAACTAAGCAGGCAAGCAAAAGTAAAGACGGCAACACAAGGAAAGCACGCTAAACCGACTAAGAAGTTATCCAAGCTAATAACAAAGGTGAGGGCGCTTGGCAAAGAGCGATGTTACCGCGCCCCTCAATTCTAGGGAGGACAAAGGGTCAATTGGGTGCCCGTGGGAGCACTTTTCGGGAGGGCGCCGGGGTGCCGATTTGGCGCGAAAAATCAGTCTAGTTGTTGGGGCAGACCGAGACCCGCACACTACACGCCAACCAGGGTCAGTCGATCCGGGCTCCTTCCAGAGATGTCGAGAAAGGTGGGTGGCTGGGGCTGGTGGGGATCCCAAAGAGTTTTAACTTAAAATGGGGGGGGGGGGGGGGGCGGAGCTTTAGGCTTTAGGCTCAGGACGGTCACCGGAAACTGCCTTGGGTGGTCGGGAAAGCCCGGGCGGGCTTGTGTGGGGGAGAGGGCAGAGGGGCTTCGAAGGTGTGGTGGCGGGCGGTAGAAGTATGGCCTGACAGGGCAGGGTTCGGCTGGGGTAGTTCTAGCAAGGTGCTGGGGTAGTTCTAGAAGGGGTAGTTCTTGGAGGGTCCCACCGGTTAGGGTTCCGGGGTCGCTCGGGTGGTCGGGCGCAGGGGCGTCGGTGCTTAGGGAGTGGTGGTTGGTTTAGGGTCGCGCTAGGAGGGATTTCTCTGGTTAGGGTTTCGGGCGTGGGGGCGGCGAGAGGGCGACGAGAGGGCGAGACTGGTCCGAGAGGTTTGGTCCAGGCACGGTGGGGGACGCCGGTGGCGACGGGCGGTCACCTGTGAAAGCAGCGGTCTGGAGTCGGGTGAGGGAGAGAGTTGCACGAGAGACGTTAGAGCAAGAGAGAGAAATTCCTAATAGCCTTCAAAATAAGACTAAGGAAATCACTAATCGTGATTTCCTTAGTCTTTTCGTTTATCTTATATTCCTCAATACGAGTATAAGTTTCAAAATTGAAATCCAATCCTTTATAGATTTTATTTATCTTATAATCGTGATTAATAATCACAGCTCAGATTACATTACTTATTAAACCTTAAATACTTGAATTAAGTTTGTGAAGTTCCAAACTTTATACAGTTTAATAATATATGCTTATATACGAAAATAGGTAATATTTTAATTTATTTGCATACTCACATTTAGTCATTTACTATACGAAATTAGATAAAAAGTTATAACTTTTCATATATTATTAGGGCTTTGCAAACTAGGACTGGACCGATAGACCGAATCAGAATTTTACGGTTCGGTCCAAGACAGGGACCAAGTTGGTCCAATCCTCGGTCCAAGAAATTTGAGAATTTCGGTCCCGATTTTGGATCGGGACCGACCATAAAACCGTAAAATTTATAGTTTATAGAATATTAGGCTTAGGGTAATTGAGTTGGGCATAACTATTTACTACTTGCTAAACTAACCACGTACTATTTGATAATGACTATCTTGTAAGAGATACACCATCTTGTCAATTACTATTTAATATTTCCTAGGTTGTGAAAGTTTAAAGCTTCATATTGAAAAAATTGTTGATTATTACTGAATGGAAGTTTTGAGTTGTGCTCATTGGTACTTTAACTCTATAATAGTAGAATTAATCTTGCTAATTACTACATCTCTATGTTATGACCGTAGATTTTCGGCCAACGAAATCGAATTAAAACACTAAGCAGTCAAATCGGTCCAAACCCAGGACTCGACCATAATTGGACTGGACTAGAATAATCTGGTCCGGTCCGGTCCACGATCCATATTTGTTTATAAAATATGGTCCACCGGTCCGGACCGGACCGTGTATATTTGGTCTGGTCCGGTCCGGTCCGCACAACCCTATATATTATATTCCGCTTCTCTTCCAAACAATTTAGATAATTAAATTTTTAGTCGAAAGGATTGATTTTATACCGAATGAGATGAAAACGATGGGTTTTTGCTGAATCGGATTGACTCAGACCCACCTGGATCGATTCAAACCGAACCCGCCATCTTCTTCCTCCACTACCTCTATTCAGATCTACACAACCGAACGGTACTATCTGGCTCGCCGACGGCTCCATATGCATCGAAACGAAGCGGAGACAATGGCTATTTAAAATACTGAGGCAGTCGAAACTCTGTTTTGCTGGGCAAGGTCACATATTTTGATCGAGTTTTTGAACTCATTAGGGGATGAATTTGGACTTATAAATATGGTTTTTTGATGGGTTTTTCATGAGGATTTCAGATCTGGTCTCAGAATGGGTTTTCATTGAGGAACGAGAGAGATATTTGAGTTTGAATGTTCGAAGTTGCATCAATGGTGACTTGTGAGTTTGTGGGTGAACTTCATGGTGAAACAAGGCCTTATTTATAAGGGAAAATTCGTGATGATGAATACAAAGATATGGTGGCGCAATTTACAATCGAAATTTATTATAAACGGGAACAAATTGGCGGCAATTTTGCCTTCAATCAATCAATTCAAAATTAAACTCTATAAATGTTGACTCTATGTTTCAGTCTTAAATGGAGAATCCCCAATTGAATCTAATTAAATTGATTAAGGATTGTTGCAGAAAATTGAACGTGTAACATGTACGATTTGATGGAATTGATTTTCGTTGGGAAATGGATTCGAATTTGACATATTAAAATCTGCCCTTTACGATGAATCAAGAACACCTTTGTTTTCAATCCATTTTCCAGAAATTACAAAAACAATCCCTCAAGTTTAGAAAAATGGCACACATGCTCTTAAACATTATGTTTTTATTTAGTTTTTTAACTTTTACTTGATAACATAAAAAAAACTTAACTCATTAATAATTTTAAATAGTTAAATTAACTAAAAACATGATTTTAACATTCTTGAATCATTTTCCTATACTTACTTTTATTTCCTATAAGTTATTGTATAGGTTTTTGTGACCTTTTGGGTAAAGTCAGATAACTTTATAAAAAATTATTTGTTAACTTTTCATTTCATACAAAATCAATTATAATTTCTAATAATGCTATATATATTTTATTAAACACTTTAAGAGAATTTACAAAATTACCCTCCTAGAAAAAATGGGTTATTACAATAGTACCCACTTAAAAAGAGTTTCGTCCCCGAAACTAGAAGAAGGTATAGAGTAGAGAATTACTAATGTACCCTACTCTAAAAGAGAGGATTATTACATTAGTACCCACTTAAAAAGAGTTTTGTCCCCAAAACTAGAAGAAGGTATGACGTAGAAAATTACTAATGTACCCTACTCTAAGAGAAAGGGTTGTCTAAGGCCTTAGAAGCACTATCCCATGCCAACCCGAGGACTTCCCAAGAGGTCACCCATCCTGGTACTACTCTCGTCCTTGCACGCTTAACTTTTGAGTTTTTTGTGCTCACTCAAACTCAGAAATGGACGAGCTCTTGTTGACATGGGGAGCACCTCAATACCTTATAAATTATCGGCGGGTTACAATCTCCCCCACTTAACCACTTGACGTCCTCGTCAAGGACCAAGCACCACCATCCGCGCCAAGTGCACTCGTAACCTAGAGTCGGCTCTGATACCATTTGTAAGGCCTGATGCCCTAGAAGTGCTATCCCTTTAGCGATTCTGTTTTTTTTTTAAAAAGTCATATCTGTATTTAGATACCACATGATCGCTAAATACATAAAGAAACAACCTCAGAAAGAAATATTTGTAAGTGTAAAGAAAGTCTTTTTGCTTGTATTTAGCGACCATGTGGTCGTAAACATTGTCGTAGCAACCATGTGGTCACAAAATAAAAAAATTATTTGTGTGAAATTTGGTTAGTTATTTGATCTATATAATTATTTAATCCATCTATTCGATATGTCCCAACATCTGCATCAACATTGACGAAATAAAAAGTATCGCTTGGTCATTTATCAGAGCAAGATGATCAATCTCGTTCTAGTGTTCACAAAAATAACCGTTATATATCTTGATGGTTCTAGCGAGTCCACGAGCTAGTGTTGCAATGTTAGGTCTAAAATGGTTGGATTGTCAGCATGCATATGAGAAAATAAAACTAATTACTTCATATATAATGAAATTCAAACAAATTTAGGGTTTAGGGTTTTAGGTTTTAGCATTTAAAATTTTATCTTCCATTTTGCATGTGGAGAAAATAAAACTAATTACTTCGTTGTACATTGAAATCCCTTGTGCTTGTCACTTATTATCTTATTTCTACAACAATAGATTTGGAGCCAAATGAATTTAGGGCTTAAGGTTTTAGGGCTTAGGGTTTAATATTTTATCTCCCATTACAAATTGAAATTAAAATGAATTTAGGATTTAGGGTTCAGGGTTATTTAGCTATCACATGGTTGCTAAATACATAAACTGAAAATTAGCGACCATGTGGTCACTAACTACATCCTCTTTTATGTATTGAGCTAGCACATGGTAGCTATTTAGCGATTACATGGTAGCTAAATGCTAACCTAGATTTAGCTATCAAATGGTAGCTAAATACCTATGTTGGAAATTAGTGACCATGTGGTCGCTAACTACATCCTTTTCTATGTATTGAGTAGTCTTTTCTTTAAAAAAAATCAAAGTTGTATTTAGCTACCATATGGTAGCTATTTAGCGGCCACATGGTAGCTAAATCGGATTTAGCTACCACATGGTCTCTAAATACATAAGCTGGAAATTAGCGACCATGTGGTCGCTAACTACATCGTATTTTATATATTGAGCGAATCATTTCTTTTAAAAAAAATCAAAGTTGTATTTATTGAGCAATTCTTTTCTTTAAAAAAATCAAAGTTGTATTTAGAGTGTGTTTGGCACTACTTATTTAGTGTGCTTATAAGCACAAAAATGCTTATATGCAGAAATAAGCACATATGCATTGCTGAACACCTGCCCTATTTTAAGCAACGTGTAAGCACATGCTTATAAGCAAAAAATAATAATAAACATCCCCATGCTTATCGGTTTAAGCATGCTTATCCCACAAAAATGTAAGCACGTGGGCCCCACCCTAATACCCCCATATAAATACCCACTTTTCTCTCTCTTTACCCCTCACCTACCTCTCTCTCTCTCTCCCGATTATTATCGAACACCATTGTTGAGGACTTGCGATCTCCATAGGAAGGATGGCGCACACTCGGACGAAGGGCACGACTGGAGACGATGACGACGCCGTGACCCACAGCAGGAGATTCAGGGAGAGAGTTTCCGGACCACACATCACGCACCACCACCGCACAACACGCCGCCGAACCACCACACAACAGGGGCTGGACCGTCGAAGTCGAGTCGCCGGACGCCGGTGAAGAGACGCTGGAGCACCACTAGCGTTTGGGAATATGTCGTGGATGTGGTTGGCCAAACAAGAGGGAGAGAGGTGAGCACCACCAATGTTGAGAAGTCGTCATTCTCAATTGAATCATTCAACTGATATGGCAATACAAATTCGTCTCTAAAATTGACCGGTTTGAACTCGTCATTCTCAATTGAATTTTTTTCCAATTTTCCACTTGTTTTGTGTTGCTAGCCTTGGTTGAGAAGTCTACGGATTCGTCTCCCAAATTGATCGATTTGAATGAAGTGAACAACCAATTGAACTCATCTACAAATTCATCTCCTCAAAGCCTACAAATTGAATTCAATTGATAATGTTTGTTCTCAAAAATAAAAAAACCCAATTGTTCATTCTTATGGGTGATTGGTAAGGGGTAGAAGAAGATGATAGATTTTATTTTATTTTTATTTATTTATTGTTTGTAAGGGTAATTTGGACATTTCCTTAATTACTTTTTAAAAATCAGCAAACCCTCCAACCGAACACCACTTGCCTATAGTAGAAATAAGTTTTTACTTATCGGCATCAGAAATAAGTTTTTACTTATCAGCACAATTCACTGTAAGTAACTTATCAGAACAAAAAACTTATAAGTAACTTATCAGAACAAAAAACTTATAAGTAACTTATCAGCAAAGTTTACCCGAACGCACCCTTAGCTACCACATGGTAGCTATTTAGAGACAACATGGGAGTCAAATCCAAACATGGATTTAGCTACCTCATGGTCGCTAAATACAAACGTTGGAAATTACCGACTATGTGATCGCTAACTACATCCTTTTTTATGTATTGAGCGGTTCTTTCTTATTAAAAAAATCAAAGTTGTATTTAGCTACCACATGGTAGCTAATCCTAAATACATAAGTTGGAAATTAGCTACCACAAGCTAAATCTGGTTTAGCTACCACAAGATAAATCTGATTTAGCTACCACATGGTAGCTAAATTCGATAAAGGACACCAAGAGATGGGAATTGGCGTCGTTTATATAGGAGATGAGTAGCAACCATATGGACGCTAAATTTAGAGACCACATGGTCGCAAAATCTGAGGCTTAAATTAGAGACCAAGTGGTCTCTAAATCTGGGGCTAAAATTAACGACCATGTAGTAGCAAATTTAGAGACCACTTGGTCGCTAAATCTGGGGCTAAAATTTAGAGACCACTTGGTCGCTAAATTTGTAGCCGAAATTAGCGACCATGTGGTGACAAATTTTTTGGTCCCAAATTTAGAGACCACTTGGTCGCTAAATCTTGGGACAAAATTAGCGACCAAGTGGTCGCAAATTTAGAGAACACTTGATCGCTAACTACTGGCGCCAAAACCTCCCGATGATGTGACCCGGGATTCCGCATCCGAAAGTTCAAGACAAATGAAAAGGTTATTTTCTCGTTCTCGGATCCCTAGAACATGCTTCAGTATTTTGGCTCGTTTGGAGGCTGTGGTGGTCTGATTGGGGCCATTAAAGAACCGTTGGAAAGCTTACTTGATACTCTACAACTTCTATGTTTAACGTTTTTCCTAAATCAGCCATGAAAAGTCTCGAAATCACCAATCTTTCTAGAAGCTCGAATTTGGACGTGAAAGGTTTTGATCATATTCAAGTCAAAGAAAGCCAAACAACTTCATCACCTACATGGAATTAAAAGGGGAGTTTTGCATCAATTTTATTCATTTAAGTATGTGGTAGGTGAGGTGGTAGGTTAGAGTGGACATGAAGGGTTTTGTAACCCAATTTTGTAAGCCTATTTATAGGTCCTTGTTTCTATTGTAATAGGATAAGTTGAATTTGTGGAAAAAACCAATGGGAGTGTTTGGGAGTGATTCCTTATTTGGTGAGTAATATCCAAACATGTTCGATGAGTTATATCCGAACGAATCCTTCGTTTTTCTTTAGGTGAGTTATATCCTATGAGATTCAAACCCTCTTTTGATTCTCTTGTGGCGAATCATATCCACATATGATTCGATTGCTTATCCCTCCTTCGAACTACCTTGGTGTGTCATATCCTTGGTCTTTCGATTGCTTACCCCTATATTTATAATTAAAGTTAGTTTTCCCTTTTGGTTGAATCACTTGTCATCTCTTTAGCTTTCATCTCAAAATAAATATCACAAGCAAGGTAGGCCAAGATCAAATTGAGTTGGAACTTTCTTCGACAACGATCCGATTCTCTCATCATTTGGTATCAGAGCTAGAAGTCGAAGAGAGTTCCTCAAGGCTATATGTCAATGAAGATTCGAGGACGAATATTTTCAAGGTGGAGAGGATGATGTGACCCGGGATTCCGCATCTGAAAGTTCAAGACAAATGAAAAGGTTATTTTCTCGTTCTCGGATCCCTAGAATATGCTTCAGTATTTTGGCTCGTTTGGAGGCTGTGGTGGTCTGATTGTGGCCATTGAAGAACCGTTGGAAAGCTTACTTTATGCTCTACAACTTCTATGTTTAACGTTTTTCCTAAATCAGCCATGAACAGTCTCGAAATCACAATCTTTCTAGAAGCTCGAATCTGGACGTGAAAGGTTTTGATCATATTCAAGTCAAAAAAAGCCAAACAACTTCATCACCTACATGGAATTAAAAGGGGAATTTTGCATCAATTTTATTCATTTAAGTATGTGGTAGGTGAGGTGGTAGGTTAGAGTGGACATGGAGGGTTATGTAACCCAATTTTTTAATTCTATTGTAATAGGATAAGTTGAATTTGTGGAAAAAACCAATGGGAGTGTTTGGGAGTGATTTCCTTGTTTGGTGAGTAATATCCAAACATGTTCGGTGAGTTATATCCGAACGAATCTTTCGTTTTTCTTTAGGTGAGTTATATCCTATGAGATTCAAACCCTCTTTCGATTCTCTTGTGGCGAATCATATCCACATAAGATTCGATTGCTTACTTCTTTCGAATTACCTTGGTGTGTCATATCCTTGGTCTTTCGATTTCTTATCCCTATATTTATAATTAAAGTTAGTTTTCCCTTTTGTTTGAATCACTTGTCATCTCTTTCGCTTTCATCTCAAAATAAATATCACAAGCAAGGCAGGCCAAGATCAAGTTGAGTTGGAACTTTCTTCGACAACGATCCGATTCTCATCACCCGTGAAGATTCAACGACCAAAAAGTATGTGGTCGCTAATTAGCGACCATACGGAGCAGTCACTAAATTTGCAGAATAGTGTAGTGCACCATAGAGTTATCACAAACAATTAACCAATAGCCACACCATCATTTAATACATACTGCCTACAAACTTATGTTGGATCGTGAAGCGTTAGTAACAAGTCAAGGAACTACCAATGTTCCCTGGGCAGCGCAAATAAACAATAAGGAACACATTATTTAGAGAGGAAAACTTTCCGTCCGACCAATAAGTTGTAGAAAGAAAAACCTCTATCCCTGAGAGTTGAGAATACTTCTCTGAGGATTTTCAATAGAATACTTTTATTAAGTTTCAACGATTACAAGGCAAGTCAAGTTCCTTGGTAACTAAGGCACCAACCAAAGTTCAACCAACTAGACTTCTACAACCCTAAGCGTAAACCTAAATGAAAGTAAACTACTGACCTTATTACTCATTCACTTGTGGATTCTTCACTGGAAAAAGCCACACACTCATACACTCGAAAAGCTCACTCTTCAAGTTTGCCGTTAAACAACCATACCTTAACCCTAGCTATTTATAAGAAATGTCAAGTCTGATCTCATACTTAATTCTTTCCTAATTACGTAGATTTTCTACTTAACAAATCCCACACTAATAGGTAGGGATGTTCAACGAGTTGGGTCGCCAGCGACCCGCACTGACCCGACCCGCAAATTGTGGGTTGCGGGTCGACCCGCGACCCGCAATATTTTTTGAAATATATATATTTTATAATTTTATTATTGTTTTTTTATAAAAAAATCGTTTAATTTACGGGTCGACACTCAAACTCGATGGGATTTTAAAAAAATACATATTTTTAGGTTAAAAAATAAATTTTTAAGTAAATAAATCATATTTGACCGGATTGACTTAGTCAAATGGGTCAAGCAGGTCGACCTGCAACCCGCAATTTTGGGTCGCGAGTCGAACCGACCCGACCCGTGAGCATCCCTACTAATAGGAGAAAGTACTATTTGTGATTTGGATCCTCAACAATGCCGAATCTTTCCAAAACCGAATGATCTCAAATTTCCTTGATAAGATCGTGTATGCTTGATCTTATCCTTCTTTAATCTTCTCAAGCAACCACCTACAGCTACCGTGTCTTCGCCGATGATTGCTCGCAAAAGATCTGGTAACTTGCTTTTAATAAAAAGCCGTGTTCCTTTGAGACGCACTTCCTAAATTTGTCCCCTCGTTCCCTCCATTGTTCCTCATAATGTTCCGCCACTCATGGCCATGTACCTGTTTTCCTGAAACACTTACATGTAAAAGCAAGTTATACCAACTAAATTTGTCATCAAAGCTAAGAGAAACCATGAAACAACGACTGTTCCAACAATTTCCTCCTTTTTGATGATGAAAAACCTATAAAAAATGCACATCTAGAATCCAATAAAAATATAAAATTTCTTGTGGTTCCCCTTAACAAATGCACAGTTGTTCCTACTCATCAGAGGTAACAACATATTCCCCCTTAGCCAAAGTTCCCTCTGTATTTCCTGGATTGAAGGCATCTCTGCATTTTTCCTAACTTCCCCCTTCTTACATCATCAAAAGGTCAACAATCATCAAGCAAAACGTAGAGCAAATGAACAAATTTAATTGAAACTCAAACCATTCATAAGCAAAAGATAGTTAATTCATAGATAATTATCACGGAAATCACAACCAGAGAAAACAAAAAAACATAAAAGACTTAACATCAAAGAGAACGATTTAAAATTTGAAGAGGGGGATAGATAGGCTAGGGAACAATAGAAGGGTCCATATCATGGTTCCGAAGAGGTGGAATCAACAACAACAGTGGTAGTGTCTCTCTTAGCCAAGTACTCAATGATGGTATTTAACTGAGAGGATTTCTTTTGAAGCTCGATCAACATCTTGGCTTTAACACTTCCACTCATTGAAGAACTCCCAACGTCCATCTGAGCAATCTTCTTTGCAGCTAATCCCTTTGAATCACCCTGGTAATTCATCCTCGAGATATTGCGCATATCTAGGGGTAATCCAAAGAATTCCTCTCGGGAAGGAACATACACATTCTTCTCCCTTTAGAATTGCCTTTAAAAACTGAGGGTAAGGCAAACCATGATTCTTCCCTGTGCTCTTGGCCATGTGCCTCATCACAATCTCTAGAAGACTAATTCTTTCCCTTCGAAGAAACTTGTCCAATAGAATTACGTCGTGGATAGTGAGATTGTTCCTCTTCTCTAGCCTGAGAACTACAACCTTAATCAGAAACTGATATGCAATTCTTGTAGTGTAGCCAAGGTCACCAGTAGAGTAAGGACCAGCACCAACCACCTTCCCCAAAACACGCTTGATGAGTTGATTCTTGTTCTTTGGCCAGTTATTTGAAGTGTGCAACTCCCCAAATCCTTCACAAGGTACCGTTAAAACTCTTGCAGCAGATCCCAAAGAGAAAGAGATTTTGGATTCTCCAATTGTAGAAAAACCCAAGGGTCCACTTGAGAGATCCTCCAATTGATAGTTTGAAAAGAAATTAACAAGGACAGACTCATCTACCTTGACCTTTGAAGCGCAAATCTTTTCCCAGCCTTAGAACTCGAGAAGTTCCCAAAACTCCTCCAAGTCATGGTCTTTCAGAAATTCCTCGTCAATCACCAAAGGAGCGACTACCTTCTTTGCACTCTTCTTAGAATTACCTTGTGGTTCCATTGGCAATTTTTTATTTGCCTTAGCAGACTAGATGTCTTTTTCAACCTCCTTCTCAAGTTCCTCCTCTTCTTCATCTTCACCCTCAGCACCAGACTCCATTTTTTTCCTTAGACTCCACCTCCTTAGGATCAGAACCAGTCTCTTCTTCGACTTCTTCTCGATCTTCTTCCTTAACAGACTCGTCAACCACCGTTTTCTTTGAAGTGGTGGTGGTGGATCGAAGGCTATACTTTTTGCCCGTTGGAGCCGTCTTTACTTTTTTGTCCTTTACGAATTAGAGACATGAAGAATCTGAGTCGGGTCGGGAGGGACCACTTTCTGGCCTTGCTCTTGTCTCACCTCGTTGGCTTGACCCATCCATGACACAAGTGCACCGGTAAAGCCTTCACCTTTTCCGGTTCTTCAGTGGATTCCTTAGGGGGTGAGTTAACTTCTCCTTTCTTAGTCTCACCCAGTCCTTCTTTTCCTTCCTCTGTTTCAGTAGGTTTTTCAAAGGGGTTTTCCAAGGGGACCATTGAGGTGTCCTTTTCGGATTCTTCGGGCAAAGCTTCCTTTTCACTTGGAGCCCCATCAACAGCCTTGGCTCGAAGGTCGACAACATCATCAAATTGGGATTGAAGCTTTGTAACAGGAGAGGGAGAGGAATGCTTGGCCTTTTTGAGAGCGTCAAGTTTAGCTTGAAGAACCTCGAGTTCAGAATCATCAAGGCCTTCGAGGTTTAGGACATGGGTGTTTGAAGAGGATTCCATTGAAGAGAAAGAGAGAGGAAAGATTGAAGCTTGAAGAAGATTAGGGTTTTCGAACGTAAAAACAGAGGTGCGGTGAAAAACAATGACTGAGAGAGAAGGGATTATAAAGCACACCTCTTTCCTTGTAGATTAAGATTGCAATCTTCTCAAAATCTTCTATCCATATCTCAACGGCTAAAACTTCCCATAATTATGATTTTTACACCACCGTTAAGATGAGACTTCAAAAACGTCTCGTCGTTCCCTCCAAAACCACTGTGCAACGACTGGATTTTTCAAATGCAGTCAAAAGGACTATTACACTGCGTCCTCTTGAAGCTGAGTAGATGTTTGTTCCTTTTAAGAGAAAGATCTTAAAAATTTATTCAAGGATGTTCCTCCAAAAATGAAGCTCTCCAAACCACTAGTTCCATTCCTCGTTACCATGAGTGGATAAAAAGGCTTGTTTGAACGGACAAGGGACAAGGGATGTTCCATTCAAACTTTTTGAGGGTTTGGGATATTTTTGACATCCAAAAAATTATTCCCCATTTAAAGGTAATCAAAGGGGGTTCATAGGGAACGTTTGTTTGGAACAGGCTAAAGGACAACTTATAACCAACCATCATTTCGGCTTGAAGTGAGGGATAGAATAGATCAAGTTGGTTATCTTGGGCTAAAAGACAGTCTTGGATATTAAACATTTTAGTTTAAATTCCTTTTAGCATGCAACACTTAAAATTTCTAATTTAAATAACATCAATGCATAGAGAAAAGATATAAGCCATTAGAAAACATGTCAAATGATACGTATATCCCTGAGAAGTTACCTCTTTAGCCAGGCATTGAGGGAATAGAGGATCGGGACTTGTTTACTCCAAGGAAATCATTCCTAGCAACATCCTCAAATGCCCATAGGGTATTCTGTCCAAAGCCTTGGTGGAAATATCTGCCACTTGATTTTCAGTTCAAAATCTACCAATTGTTGTTTCAACCATAAAACCTGGGAACAACAGGCTGCTGCTGCGACGTACTCCGCTTTAGCCGTGGAAAAAGCAATCAAATTTTTTTTCTTCGATCCCCAAGACACCAAGCAAGGACAAAGAAATTGGGTCATGCCTAATGTGCTCTTCCTATCTACCAAGTGACCTGCAAAATCTGCATCTGAGAATCCAACAAGATTGAACGAGTTATTTCTTGGATACCATAGACACAACCCATCGTTCCCTTTCAAGTATCGTAGAATTCTCTTCACTTCTTTCAAATGTGTTTCTTTAGGATTTTCTTGGAATATAGCACAAAGACACACACTTAACATAATATCTAGCCCACTAGCCGTTAGGTAAAATAGGGAACCAATCATTTCTCGGTAGATTGTTTGATCAAAATCAGCACCATTAAGATCAGCATCAAGACGAGTATTAGGTGAAATAGGAGTATCAAATGGTTTTGTAGAATCCATACCATTCTTCTTCAATAACTCTTTGATATACTTTTGTTGATGTACCTTCGTTCCCTCATCACTTTGTACCACTTGTAGACTAAGAAAGAAACCGATCATGCTCATCTCAAACTCACTGCTCATCAGATTCTTGAAGCTTTCTACAAGTTCGGGGTTAGTTGAACCAAATATAATATCATCAACATATACTTGAACTACTAATACCACCCCGTCTTGTTCCTTTAGGAAAAATGTCTTGTCGATCACAACACGTCTGTATCCATTTGATAATAGAAACTGGGCGAATCTATCATACCAAGCACGAGGCACCTGTTTAAGACCATAGAGAGCTTTATCCAGCATGTAGACATGGTCAGGGTGATCAACATCTTCAAACCCTGGAGGCTGCAACACATAAACCTCCTCTTGTAGATACTCATTCAGGAATGATGTCTTTACATCCATTTGATAGAGTTTAAATCCTTTGTGATCAGCATAGGCGATTAGAAGATGGATGGCTTCTATTCTTGCAACATGAGCATACGTTTCATCATAATCGATCCCTTCTTGTCGATTGTACCATTTTGCTACAAGCCTCGCCTTGTTCCTTGTGACAACTCCGGTGTCATCAAGTTTGTTCCTGAATACCCACTTTATTCCTATAGCCATCTTGTGCTTTGGCTTTGGAACTAATCTCCATACTTTGTTTCTCTCAAACTAGTGTAGTTCCTCTAACATAGAAACTATCCAATCAGGATCTTTTAATGCTTCCTTCACATTCTTCAATTCTACAAGAGAGATTAACACATTGAAAGCACACAAATTCTTAAGAGAGAAACGAGTAAGCACACCTTTTTCGTATGGAGTGATGATGTTATTATCAGGATGATCCCTCTTTTGATGATAGTTTGTGACTTCGATCTGAGTAGGATATATGCTTGACTCCTCTTGCTCTTGTTGATCTATTGTTTCAAGGGATGTTTCTTCCACTTGATCTTGATTTTGTGGAGTATCATCTTCAGGATTCGTCGTACTTCCTATGTCATCTCCATCCACATCTAGACTGGGAGGAGTGACTTCTTCATTCGAAGCTTCTGTACTTGAATCTGGATTGACTTCATCATCTGAGTCTGTATTTAGAACCTTCAGTACTTCCTCGTTCCCTGACAGGTTCCCTCCATTTTTGGACTCGTCAAAGACAACAATATGCTTTCTTCGAACTTTTTTGTCCTTTTATTGAACACCTTGTAATCCTTGTTGTTGGATGCATACCCTAGAAAGATGCCTTCGTCACTCATTGGATCAAACATGCCTAGCTCGTCTTTTTCGTTGTTGTGAACAAAACACCTGCATCCAAAGACTTTCAAATGGGAAATATTTGGCTTTCGTCCCCTGATTAGTTCATATGGAGTTTTAGAAAAATTGTAACGTATGGTAGCTCGATTTATGATGTAGCAAGCGGTACTGACTGCCTCAACCCAAAAGGACTGAGGCAAGTTACTTGCCAACATCATAGTACGAGCAATGCTTTGCAGTGTTCCATTCTTTCTTTCTTCTACGCCATTTTGTTGAGGAGTCCTCAGCGTAGAGAAGTTCTGAGACACTCCATGTTCATCACAAAAGTTATGAAACATGGAATTCTTGAATTTTGTTCCGTTATATGATCTAATAGCCTTCAGTTTCTATCTTGTTGATGCTTCTACCTTCTTGATCCAACTTTTGAATGCCATGAACGTCTCATCTTTGGAAGCTAGAAAGAGAGTCCATGTATATCTAGTAAAATCATCAACAATAACAAAAATATACTTGCTACCTCCATGACTTTTCACCCACATGAGACCACACAAATTCATGTGTACCATCTCAAGTGGATGAGAAGTGTTGATCGATAACTTTGGCTTAAAGGATGATTTGCTTTGTGTCCCTCTCACACACTCTTCACACAAGTTTTCATTTTTTGTAAGAACTTTGGGAAGTCCTATCACCAGGTTTTATGAGTAGAGTTTGTGAATTCCTTGGTGATTTGCGTGACCAAACCATCTATGCCAAAGATCAGTCTCATCAACAATTGTAACAAAGCATAACTCTTCTTGTGGTTAGAAACTTGAGTCGACAAAATACACATTGTTGCGCCTCTTTCCCTTTAGGACCACAAGACTTGAATTCTTGTTCTTGATCGTACTACCATCTGAGGTAAATGATACCTCGTTGTTTGATGTTCGCATTTTTGGTATAGTTTTTGATAAGTTTTCTTTGCTTATTAGGATTAATTTTGTCTAGTTTAGGTTTAGTTTTAAGTGTTTTTAGTTAGTTTTGCATAAATCTACGAAAAGGGTGGAATCTACACTATTTTATGTATTTTGCAGGTTTTAGCTAGGAATGGAGCTAAATTTGGAGCATCACAGTGAAGGACGGGAAAGTGCAAGATTTAAGAAGTCAAAGCTCAAGAAAACGAGAGGAGGTGTTGAAGAAAACAAAACCCCAGGCTCGTTAACGAGTCTGTGAAGGGTCGTTAACGAGGCCACGAAGAAGAAGATTTCGGAGTATTATTTTATTATTCACCGATCCTGAGCGGGAATTTATTTCCGTATCGGTTAAGTATCTTTTAGAATCTTTATGGGTGATCAGAATATGTATTTTAGGGTTTAATATCTTTCTAGATTTTATTTCTATCTTTTAGAGATTGTTTCTATCTTTGTAGGAAAGTTTTTATCTTTTAGCCTTTTTAGTTTTTTAGGATTTTCTATAAATACCCTTCTATCTAGCATAGAAAGGAGGGGGGGTCGAATTTTGGAGTGAAGTTTTAGAGCTAGTTTTGGAGGAGAAGGAAGGCCGAAAGAGAGGCTGCCAGATCGGAAGTCGGTGACGAGGTTCGGTGACGACGGTTTTCGAGGTTCGTTGATCGATTTTGTGTTCGGTAATTGTTTTGTTTTGGTTTTTCTCTGATTCTCTGTAAGACGATATTTTTTTATTAATTTAAAGTTTGAGTTTTTGTTTCAATGTTTGTTTTTATGGAAGTTTTTAGTTTGTTTATCATGAGTAGTGAGTAGCCTATTTTTCTAGGGTCGGGGTTAAGCCCGGCATAGTTGAGCATGTTTGATGAAGTAAGATAGTGTTTTGAATGCCTTTTATCTTTTAGTTTGGCTATGTTGTGGTGTCCCTTATCCTAGATATTTGTTTTTATTGAATTATTTCTGATAAATCTTCGTTGCTGAATACTTGCTTCGGTACCGAGTGTTAGTTAGAATTTTATTAGGTCGTTAATTGGTGTTTTTGTATACGGTGGTTCGGTAACGATCCTGACAAGGTCGTGAACGAGGCATCTCGTTAGTGTTTTGCTTGATTTTATTTGAATTTTTATTAGATTGATAGACAAACAACCTTGCTTCCTGTGGAACGATCCTGACTCCACTGTACTCAGCGGGGTCTTGACTTACAAACTTATTTGTTGGCCGAGAAACCCTATCAACAAATTGGCGCCGTTGCCGGGGAAGCAACGAGTTGTTAGTTTATCTTTGGGATCGGGACTAGCCCGACCCCGTTTTTTGTTTTTAATTTTTGTTTTCTTTGTTTGTTTTCTTAGTGTATGCCGGTAGGATGAAGAAGGCTTCAGTTTGATAGCTCCAGTTATTACTCAGAACCCGAACGTTTCCTGCACCGACGACTCCGAGAAAACCGAGCCATGGCCACAGCTGAAGAGATGGCTCGAGAGCTAGAGATCCTCCGGACCCAGATGGAGGCACTGAGAGCCGAGAAGGACGGCGTTGATGCAGACAAGGCTCGACTGCAAGAAGAGCTAAACGCCTATCCAAGGAATGCCAAGGAATACATGCATCCGGAACTGAGGGTGCCAGAATCTCCTATTGTGCTTCCTGCGATAGAGAAACCTTTTGAGATCAAGTCTCAATTTATATCCTTGATTAAACGGGCTCAATTTGAAGGGAAACCTGCTGAGTGCCCTATGGAGCATATTAGCAATTTTCTTGATTTATGTGACACCATAGCTGCTGAAGGTGTCTCACTAGAATATGTTTTGTTGAAAGCTTTTAGATGGTCACTTACTGGAAAGGCCCTGAACTGGTTAGAGAGCCTACCTTCTAAGTCTATCAGGACTTGGAAAGCTTTGTATGGTCAATTTCTTACAAAGTTTTTCCCTCTTGCTAAGACAACGGAGTTAAGGAAACGTATCACCTCTTATCACCAGTTGCCTAATGAGACATTTGTTGAAACATGGGAAAGATTTAAAGAGATGCTTAGACAATGCCCTACTCATGGGCAACCATTATATGTATTGCAAGAAATCTTTTTCCAGGGTATCAACGCGGAGACCAAGAACTGCATCAACACGCATACTGCGTGCGGTTTTATAGAGATGAACCCGACAGAGGCGTGGGAACTATTGGACAAGCTGGCGAATTACGATGCTATGTACGAAACCCAGCAGGCTCCACAAACTCAAAAACGTCTCTATGTGCCTAATCGAGATGAAGTTGACCCCGATGTTAAAAATCAATTCTTACAAGATGAGGTCAACCGTTTGAGGAAACAGGTAAGTTTTCTGAAATCCTCTCAATCATGTCAAGAATGTGGTTCTTCTGCGCATAGTACTTCTGCTTGCACTAACATTGAGCAGGTTAGAACCGCTGAGACGATAGCTGAGATGAATTACATGAGAGGACCCTACAGGAACCAGCCTAATTATAATGACAGGTCGAACAACTATCAATCATGGGGCAATCAGAATGCAAATCATAATTACACAGGGCCCCCGAAAGATAGACGACCTGCACCATATCGACCTCCAGGCCATCAGGAGACACCATCATGGGCTCAAGAGATTAAAGAGGGCATCAATGGATTGGATAAAAGATGGGGAGAGTTCGATATTTGGAAGAAGAGTGTTGATTCCCAACTAGGAGACCTTGCTGCACGGATTCCAAGACCACAAGGGCAACTCCCGGGTCGTACCGAAGAGAACCCTAGAGGCCAAATAGCAGCGGTACACCTTAGAAGCGGGAAGACACTACCGGAGAGAATTCCAGCTGAAGAGAAGGAGGAACAAGATCTCGCCATCCAGCTCGTTAACGAGCCAGCGAGAGCTAGTACCGAGCCTACAAGCCAGGATGACGAGGCACCGAGGATTCCTAATGAGCCCAGCCCAGGTAAGTTTTCTAAACCGAGCCCTCTTCTCGATCCCAGGGTAGTTAACGACCCCACCAAGGTCGGTAACGACCCGCCGAGGACACCGAACGACCCCAGTGTCGACCCGGTACTCTCACCTCTCGAGCCTAACTTGGTTCCGAGAATGGTGAAAACTCTTCCATTTCCAGTTAAGAAATCTATGGACTCTACTGAGAGTAAGTTCAAGCGTTTCGTTAAGATTCTTCAGGGCATTAATATTTCCATCCCATTCGCTGAGGCCCTAAGCGAAATGCCGGCTTACACAAAATTCTTGAAAGATATTCTTAGCAGGAAAAGATCTATTACAGAGCTGCAGGACAAGGTCAGATCCATAGCTCTTCCAGAAAAGCTTGGAGATCCTGGGAGGTTTGCAATCACAATCGGCATAGGCAACCACAAGTTCAAAGCTTTATGCGATCTGGGTGCCAGTACCAGTCTTGTTCCACTCTCAATCTGGTCTAAAGCCAATATGGGACCACTAGAACCAGTAGACATGAATCTGTAAATGGCAGATGGGTCAAGTGTCAAAGCAACAGGAGTAGTGGACGATTACCCTATTCAAGTCCTTGATATGCCGGAAGACCCTCATGTCCCCATAATTCTCGGGCGACCATTCTTAGCCACAGCAGGAGCAAGAGTTGATGTGCGTAAGGGACTCCTCACTTTTGATATAGGAGAGGAACGGGTGGAATTCAATTTAGATCAGAAAGCTAACGACCCAATTGGAGTGGCACAACTAGAGTTGACTCAACCCGAACCAGACACCACAACCCCTATCGAGCTACATCTGCCAATCAATGATGCTCCCATGCACAAAAGCCCTACTACAGAGGTTACAGAAAAATCCAAACCACCTTGGCTTTCGGACTACACCAATAACCCAGGGATACCGAGCTTACTGATAGAAGAAGAAGGTCCCAATTTAGCAATTCAAGTGCACAGAGGCAGTAAAGCTACAGGCAAGGTATCTGAAGACCCTAACATGGCCAGACATGAACCACCATGAGACTAGCAAGAGAGCTCGTCGGGCTAACGACGTTAAACATAGCGCTTACGGGAGGCAACCCGTTTTTTTTAGAATAGGTTTAGTTTATTTTATTTTCTTTTTTATTTTAGATTATTTCCTAGCTTTCTTTTCTTTTTCTTTTTAGTTTTACATAGGATAGAAATAAGATTTTTGAGCTAACAAGATTTCAGGAAAAAAGGGGTCGAAATTCACTCAAGGAGGCTACGGTGGCTCGTTAACGACCCACCCAGGGTCGTTAACGACCCACCCAGGGTCGTTAACGACCCAGTTCGGACGACCCGATTCGTCACAATACGGGGCAGGTAAGTAACTCTAACCTAGTTAACTTTTCTAACCCTAGCCGCCACCCCCTCTATCTTTACCCCTCCTATAAAAACCCTTCTACCCCTCCCAAAATTCTACCACAATCTCTCCCACATTCACTCTCAAACCCAAAACTCTCTCAAGCCCCTTTCCCTTTTTCTCCCACCGAGTTGGAAATCCCACGCTAACGACCACCGGAGACGCCATCGTTACCGGAGTTCGAAGGCCTTTTCACCGTCGACGACGAGCTCGTTAACCTACCCCGATTCCGACCCTTGTCCTTTTAATTTCCGGTTCTCCGGTATGATTTCTAAACCCTTGCTTGAATTTGCATGATTGATTACCTATAGGGTTAAATTTCATATCTTGAATCATGATTTTTAGGGAGATCGATGAGCATGCCTAAATTCCGTTCTAAAAATTCTTGATTGTGCTTAGTTGTTCATGTTTTAGGTAGGATTATTCATGATAGATTAGCTATTGTAACCCTTTAGTTAAGAAAGCATGAATTTTTCTTGTTCTAGATCTAAAAGTTCGAACTTTGCATGTCAAAATTCCGGGAAATTTGTAGCATGTTCGGGATGGGTAATTGAGTAAGTATGGGGTGCTTTTAACCAATGAGGGAATTATGGAGAATAATAGAAGATCGCATGCTTGATTTGTGCTGAATTAGAGGTAGATTTAATTTCGGAAATTACTGGTTTTGCTCTCGGCGGGTCGTTAACGACCCACCCAGGCTCGTTAACGACCCTACACTTCATTAATGCTTGATCCGAGCCCAGACTCGTGAACAACCCAATTGGGTAGTTTATGAAGAATTCCGAGGTTAATTTTGAGACCAAGTATGGGGTCTCGTACCTATTATTTTTGAGTGGATCTTATCTTGGAAAATTGTCGATTATTTTGTAGGATCCATGGCTAGTTCAAGCAGACCCGCTACCCGAGCCCAGAAGAAGAGGAGGAACCACAGGTCTCCATCTCCACCCCGGGTGGACGATGTGATTTTGAGCAGTCAAAGCCAAGTACGGCGCTACCGGGATTTCTTGGAGGACCATTACACCCGATGGTTCTCGAAGTCTAGCGCCGTCTCTACGGGCATCTACACGGATGTCAAGGACGCCTTTGTCATCCTTGGGGCCGCGCACTTATTGAAGCAAGAGAGCTTGCCACATTATCCGGCCCTCATATCCGAGTTCTTGGCCACCTTGGAGACCAACTTCTCGTCGAAGATCTCGGCGGGACGCATTCGGTTCCGGCTCGGTAACGAGGACCGTGACTTCACCATGGCGGAGTTCAATGCAATCTTGGAGCTCCTAAACCCGTCTAGAGACTATAGCTTGAAGGACTACCGAGTGACCCGCACTTGGAGCTACATCACCGGAGAGGTTCAATCCTCCACTGCGGCGCTATCCGGGGCAACCATAGTCAACCCCATCTTCCGGATCATCTTGAGAGTCCTCGCCGCACTATTCTGGCCGAAGAAGGAGTTGAACCGGTCTACAAGGACGGAGGTCGCTTGCTTCCGCACCATCCTCTTCGAGGAGCCCGACCCCTTGAATTTGGGGTACGAATGGCTCTAATACGTCGAGAAGTCCCACAAGTCCAAGGAGGTATGGTGTGGAAATTTGGTTAGCCTCTTGGCTAAGAATCTTGGAGTGGATCTCACCCGCTACACACCGGCCCACGCTCAACTCCTCAACAAGAACTATTGGTATAGTGCCGGGATTTTCGTGCAAGCCGAGGGAGGCTACAAAGTGAAGGTTCGAGATCAAGTCGTCATACCTTCCCTCGACATGTACGAGCTACTCTACGTACCGAATTGGTACGAGGTGTGGACGGGTCAGCCTTACCCATTGGAGCCAAAACCGGAAGATGAGCTCTCACTTAGGCCATGTCACACCCGGTTTGAGCGGGATGATGTGGACGAATATGAAGAAGAAGATGAGCAAGAGGATACCGAGGTCGTAGGAAATGACACCGAGGAAGCCGACATCGAGGGCGGCACTGAGGAGCTCAACTTTACCGAAGAAGACATGGAGACGGAGGAATTAGGAGGCAACATCTTCGTCAACGAGCCAACCAGGGTCGTTAACGACCATTTCCAGCCACCGCCCAACACTGTTAACGAGGCAACCAGCTTCGTTAACGAGGTGCCGCAAGCTCCTGTCGACCCTCCACCAGCTTCTGTCGACCCTCATGCATATGGCTTAATGCCTTACACCCCGGTGATGTACCAAGATCATTTCCAGCCTCACTACCCACCACCTCCTCAGCCCGAGTACATAGGATCGAGCATACCACCACCATGGGCCGAGGATCTTTCTGCACGGATGCAGCAGCTTCACCTCCAGACCGATCACATTCATCGGAGGATGGATAGATGGGAAACCGTCTACTCCGCACGCATGTCGAGGGAGGACGAGCGGCAACGTCAGAGAGAGGCGGAGGATGCTGAGCGTTGGAGGACGATGTATGACTTCATGGGGAACTTTGAGCACTATTTTCCTCCACAGAGCCGTTGATCAAGCTCAAGATGAAGTTTCCTTTCCTTGTTTCCACTTTTGTAAGTTTTATATCTTTCTTTTTCTTTTTAATTTTTTTTTTTGTTTTCTATTTCTTTTCCCTCTTCTTGTTATTTTTCTTACAGTGGGGACACTGTAATTTTAAGTATGGGGTGGGAAGAAAGTAGAAAAATTATGTCCTAGGTGTTTTTATGTTCTATGTAGTTGTTACTTTTGTTATGTCCTAGGTGTTTTTATGTTCTATGTAGTTGTTACTTTTGTTAAAACGAAAAAAAAAAAAAATTGAAAAATTTGAAAAATTCAAAAAAAAAAAAGAGTTTAGAATTGATAGATACTCCTTCTTAAAAAGTTCTATGATAGCAATCACTAGTTTGACCATTTAATTCCTTGCAAACATGTCTTGAAAGTATAGCCGGATTCTTAAAAATTGAAATTATTGTTTTATTAGAAAGCAATAGCATTAGATGAAATTGAGCACATATACTTTATAGCATAGATGATGCAATCCAACAAAACTTACCTTGTGAGAAATTTTTGGCCTTATAGGGAGAACATTTATAAATCCCTCTTCTTTTTTGTGTGATTTACTCTCCTTATGCATATTATCTCTTGGAATTGTGATGGTTATCTATTTCTTGAGACCCTTATAAGATTTTTTTTAGTTCATTACTTGTGAAGATCATATGATAGAGAACTTATTTTTATGAGCCCCATTATTCCCTATCTACCTTTACATTATTCCTTCTTTTTGCTAACCAATTCTGGCCTGAAACCTTTTATTTTTAGCTCCACAAAAATTGTTCCCTAGCCGAGATAAGCTTGACCCTATCCGGGAACTAGGACTTAGATTGGAGAGGTAAAATCTTGTGTTTTGTTGAAAAGAAAAGAGTTTCTATTCGCTTGAATTAAAGGGTACTTGGGAAGGGTGGATTGGAAGTCTCTTGTTATTTTATGTGAGAAAGGTCTCTTGATTAAAAAAGATGCACAAAATAAAGCTTGAAGGGAAGAAAATGTATACGGTGGATCGTTAACGACCCGGATGTGGGTTCGTTAACGAGGCAGCAAAAAAAAAAAAAAAGAGAAAAAAAATTAATAAAAAAAAGGAAAGAGGAATAGTTGAACTGCATTTCTGTTTAAAGATGATATCAAGAGATTCTTTTATTTTTGGTTATGAGACTTTCTAGGATGATAAATGGGTGAGTGAAAATAAATGTGCATAATATGAGAGTAAGTTTGGTTATCTTATATGAGAGTTTTGATGTTATGTGTGAGTTTTTAGGAGTCTTTGATTCCCGGATATTATTAGCACCACATGAACGAAATATTTCCATACCCTATTGTTATTACCAAGCCCCATTACAACCCGGCCGAATGGAAGCTTCTATGAAGTTTTTCATTGTGCCTAAGTTCTCTTGATGAATTCTTTGCTTGTTTTGACAAATCTTGGGTGGAGAGTATTGGTGATATAAGTTCCAATTTCTATGAGTTTTTGTATATAGGATGAGTTGAGAGATTGAAATTATAAGCCCAAACACATGAGAGTGGAGTGAAACACATTATATCCCTTGAGAGGTTGGATTGTATTATTTTATGTCTATTTAAGTGCATATATGTGTGAGGATGTTAATAGTCTTTTACTATAATTTTCTTATGTGTAGATGTTGCTTTTTGAAGATGGCTATGTCTTGATAAGCATGATTTGTTTTGGTTTTGGTTAATATCTTGATTATTGCTTGAGGACAAGCAAGTCTAAGTATGGGGTATTTTGATGTTCGCATTTTTGGTATAGTTTTTGATAGGTTTTCTTTGCTTATTAGGATTAATTTTGTCTAGTTTAGGTTTAGTTATAAGTGTTTTTAGTTAGTTTTGCATAAATCTACGAAAAGGGTGGAATCTACGCTATTTTATGTATTTTGCAGGTTTTAGCTAGGAAAGGAGCTAAATGGAGCAAAATGGAGCTAAATTTGTAGCATCACTGTGAAGGACGGGAAAGTGCAAGATTTAAGAAGTCAAAGCTCAAGAAAACGAGAGGAGGTGTTGAAGAAAACAAAACCCCAGGCTCGTTAACGAGGCTGTGAAGGGTCGTTAACGAGGCCACGAAGAAGAAGATTTCGGAGTATTATTTTATTATTCACCGATCCTGAGCGGGAATTTATTTCCGTATCGGTTAAGTATCTTTTAGAATCTTTATGGGTGATCAGAATATGTATTTTAGGGTTTAATATCTTTCTAGATTTTATTTCTATCTTTTAGAGATTGTTTCTATCTTTTTAGGAAAGTTTTTATCTTTTAGCCTTTTTAGTTTTTTAGGATTTTCTATAAATACCCTTCTATCTAGCATAGAAAGGAGGGGGGGGCGAATTTTGGAGTGGATTTTTAGAGCTAGTTTTGGAGGAGAAGGAAGGCCGAAAGAGAGGCTGCCGGATCGGAAGTCGGTGACGAGGTTCGGTGACGACGGTTTCCGAGGTTCGTTGATCGAGTTTGTGTTCGGTAATTGTTTTGTTTTGGTTTTTCTCTGATTCTCTGTAAGACGATATTTTTTTATTAATTTAAAGTTTGAGTTTTTGTTTCAATGTTTGTTTTTATGGAAGTTTTCAGTTTGTTTATCATGAGTAGTGAGTAGCCTATTTTTCTAGGGTCGGGGTTAAGCCCGACATAGTTGAGCATGTTTGATGAAGTAAGATAGTGTTTTGAATGCCTTTTATCTTTATTGAAATTGTTTGTTGTGCTTAATACCGAAACAGGAGTTGAGGTAATTTGAGTTTTAACTTGATTGAAAGAGAAAGTTAGTAACTTGAAGGTTGATATTGTTTGCAAACGGAAGTTTCAAGCTTTAGATCCAAAACAAACAATTGAGTGAGTTAGTTTATTAAAATAGATTAATTTACTTGTCTAGTCAATGAAAGTTGATGACTTTATCTATTTAAAGGCATGATCTTATCTTCTTATGAACTCTTATGCTTGGCTATGTTGTGGTGTCCCTTATCCTAGATATTTGTTTTTATTGAATTATTTCTGATAAATCTTCGTTGCTGAATACTTGCTTCGGTACCGAGTGTTAGTTAGAATTTTATTATCTCGTTAATTGGTGTTTTTGTGTTCGGTGGTTCGGTAACGATCCTGACAAGGTTGTTAACGAGGCATCTCGTTAGTGTTTTGCTTGATTTTATTTGAATTTTTACTATATTGATAGACAAACAACCTTGCTTCCTGTGGAACGATCCTGACTCCACTGTACTCAGCGGGGTCTTGACTTACAAATTTATTTGTTGGCCGAGAAACCCAATCAACATTGTTCCACTGGTGACAACACTGAGCAATACTCAACAGATTGTAACCAATACCCTTCCCCAAGCTCACGTCTTTAACGCTAGTCTTTTCATTTAGCTTGACTTCACCTGTTCCAATGATTTCTCCTTGATTGTTGTTGCCAAAGGAAATGTTTCCTCCAGCATTGATCTGAAGTGAGGACAGAATGCTCTCATTCCCTGTCATGTGACATGAACACCTGCTATCAAGGATCCAACAGATGTTCCCCCTCACTTAAACCTGCAAGACAGAAATCACGTTTTAACGACCCATGCTTGCTTAACCTTCCCATGTCAGTTAGTAGAGCACACAGAATGATAAATTTGAGATTGAACTAAAGTAGCTTTTTGTGGACTCTTGGAACTAGAAGCAATGTTTGAGGGATCGACATGGTTTTTCCCTTTATCAGTTTTAGAATCTTACTTCTTGTTACTTTTGTGAGCTGGTTTGTTCTTATTCTGATGAGATTTGTTATATCCTTGATTTTTCTTACCAGATCATTATTTCTTGTTGTTCCATGTGTTCTGTTTTTGAACCTTTTTGTTAGACACTTCTAATCTAACCTTACAGTCCTTTTGGACATGGCCTCCCTTACCACAGTGATAGCACACCCTATAATATTCGCCAAGATAGCGCTTAGGATGTGGTTTTTGGAGGGTTCGATCCTTCACACGTTCTGTGGAAGGAACTTTGTGTTGGTTTCCTTGAGATTGTTTTAGATATATCTTATGAGTCATTTTACCAGAATACCACTATGAGTTTTCATTTAGTCCACTCTCAAGAATCTTAACTCGTCCCTCTAGATAAGTAAATTTATCTCTAGCAGATTGAAGTTCCCTAACTTTCCTTTCCATCTTTTCTTCAAACCTAAGGTCATCTGGAGGATATTCAGATTTATCTTTACCATAACCAATACTAAACTTAGCTGGATTAAACACAACACGAGTTCTTTTGTCGAGTTCATTTTACAGTTCTTCCTTTTTGAGTTTGAAAACAAGTAAAACGGTTCTAAGCTCGTTATTGGTTTCAGTGAGAGCCTTAACATCTTCTTTTAATTCTTTACACTCAATACAAGGAACAACACTAGTAACAGTTGACTTTGATAATTTTCCTTAAAGATTAAGACATTTCTCATCAGCAACTACTATTTCATCTTGCATTTTCAAGTTATCTTCAAAAATCTTTTTAACAAGAATGACAAGATCAGATTGTTTAGCATTTTCTAATCCAGCAAGAAATTGTTCAGCAGTTACCTCCTTCTTCTCGGAGTTGACTCGTTCCTTTTCCTTCATGGCACCTTGATTCTTGCCTCTCATGTAGAACGATCTCATTGCTTTGGTTATGAGAGGCACATCAGAGTCCTTCTCTAACTCATCATCTTCCCTTCCAACAGTAATGTTCTCAATGGCCTTCTCCACCTTGAGAGAAATTCCCTTGTTAGAGCTTGAAGCACCACCGTTGTGTTTCTCGTAGCGCTCATAGCCCGTCAGCTTTCCAAAGATCTCATGAAGCTTGCAAGTCTTCGTGATTGGATTTTCTCTAAGTAAGACTCTGGTAACAACGTACTGAGGACCAAGACCATCAGCGATTCACCAAAGCCTCAAACCAAGATTGGTAAGTGGCAATGGTTTCACCATCTTTCATATTGAAGTTATAGAAATCCTTCTTAGCCTCCTTTTGGTGGCTTTCCTTCAGATTTGTACTAGCAATATGCATTTGTTCAATGGCTTCACATGCATCCTTGGCAGTTTTACAGTTCACCACCCTTTATAGATCTTCAACACCCAAGGCATTGTTTAGCAGCATCTTTGCCTTGTATTTCTTCTCCATTCCTGAACATTCAGTTGGTCCCCACTCGGACTTTTTGTACTTTTTGTTCGCAAGAATGACATAGTCTACATCTTCAATGACTGACCAGGCTTGGTAGTCATTGCTCTTGAGCCAAGTAGCGAAGAGGATCTTCCAGTGGTCATACTCCCCAACAACAAGCAGTGGAGGCTTGTTGTTTCCAATCCTGACGTTGTGAGTGTTGTTGGTACTCATTCTGTATTCCTACACTAACACACAATCTAGAGCAAACCTGCTTTGATACCAATTGTTGGATCGTGAACCGTTAGTAACAAGTCGGAGAACTAGCAATGTTCCTTGGGCAGCGAAAATAAACAATAAGGAGCTCAATATTTATAGAGGAAAACTTTCTGTCCGACCAATAAGTCGTAGAAAGAAAAAACCTCTACCCCTGCGACTCCTTCTTTGAGGATTTTCAATAGAATACTTTTATTAAGTTTCAACGATTACAAGGCTAGTCAAGTTCCCTAGTAACTATGGCACCAACCAAAGTTCAACCAACTAGACTTCTACAACCTTAAGCGTAAACCTAAATGTAAGTAAACCACTGACCTGAGTATTCATTCACTTGTGGATTCTTCACGGGAAAAAGCCACACACTCGAAAAGCTCACTCCTCAAGTTCGCCGTTAAACAACCACACCTTAACCCTAGCTATTTATAAGAAATGTCAACTCTGATCTCATACGTAATTCTTGCCTATTTACGCAGATTTTCCACTTAACAAATCCCACACTAATAGGAGAAAGTATTGTTTGTGATTTGGATCCTCAACCATGCCGATTCTTACCAAAACCAAATCATCTCGGTTTTCCTAGATAAGATCGTGTATGCTTAATCTTACCCTTCTTTAATCTTCTCAAGCAACCACCTACAGTTGTCGTATCTTCGCAAAAGATCGCTCGTAGAAGATCTGGTAACTTGCTATTAATATAGAGCCGCGTTCCTTTTGAGACGCGCTTCTTAAATCTGTCACTTGCTCCCTCCATTGTTCCTCACAATATTCCGTCACTCATGACCATGTACCTGTTTTCCTGAAACACTTACATGTAAAAGCAAGTTATACCAACTAAGTTTGTTATCATCAAAACTAAGAGAAATCATGGAACAACAATTGTTCAAACAACTCATTTTAACTATGTGAAAGCTTCAATCCCATAAAAAATCAACAACAAGTGGCTTTACGGTATGAATAAACAAGTGCTAGATTTTTCATGGCGTTATGCAATCTCAAAGAAAATGAATAAATGACTCATTATTAATATGGAAGCCCGAACAATTAACTTGTTCACCTACTCAACATTCATTAGAAGCTTCCCTTTTGCATCAATCCGGAGGAAAATGATGAATACGCTTCTAAATCGAAACCTGCCAGATTTAGGGTTGTTCAAAATACCCGTAATTTACGGGTCGGGTAACAGGTCAAGATTTTTGGGATTACAGGTTATGGGTCGGATTCCGGATCAACCCGTAAAACTCGTAACCCGTAATATTAATATTTATATATATATATAGTCCGGTTCAGGTGTGAATGGGCGCCCAGGTGCGAAATAAGAAAGAATAGGAGCCGTTGGATCAAGAAAAATCAAAGGCGCTGATCATTTCACTTAAGAAGGGGAAAAAACGGCACGAGCGAATTATTGGCGAATTATTCGCGTATTTTTGAAAAAAATGGAAATAGGACACGCGCCCAGATTGTTCATCAGTATTGTGGATTTGTTCATCAGTAATGTGGATTTGTTCATCAAAACTGTAATTTTGTTCATCAAAACTATGATTTTGTGCATAAATAAACTATTGCTTGTGCATCAAAAATCTATTGTTTGTACATAAAAAATGAACAAATGTGTATCAAAATTACATGCAATATGTTCATCAACATTGTGATTTTGTTCATAAAAAATGAAAATATTTATTCATTAGTTTTGGCATATTTGTTCATCGGTTTGTGCATATTTGTTCATTAGTAACATCAATTTGTTCACTGGTTTATGCATATTTGTTCGTTGCCTTTTTCATATAATTGTTCATTACTAGATGCATATTTGTTCACTAGTAACGTCAATTTGTTCATTGCTATATGCATATTTGTTCATTAATAACATCAATTTGTTCATTGCTATATGCATATTTGGTCATATCAATGAACAAATAAGGGTATATCCATGAACAAATAAGGTATATCAATGAACAAATTGGGTATACCAATGAACAAAAGAGAATTATACTAATGAACAAATAATGCTATACTATGGGTATATCAATGAACAAATAGGGATATATCAATGAACAAATATGAATATATCAATGAACAAATATGGGTATATCAAAACTAATTATATGTGCATAAAAAACTACATAAATATTGTATTCCTACACATAAATAAGGTTAAAAAATAAAATTAAAAATTAAAAAAGTTCGAAATCAATCAACAATGTTATCAAAAACTCAATGCACAATTAGTTAGTATTGATGAACAATTGGTGAATATTGATGAACAAATCGCTATTTCTGATGAACAAACTAGGCGTGTCTCATAACGTATTTTTCGAAAAATTTGTGAATAATTCGGGAAAAATTCGTCTGTGTCGTATTTTATTGAAAAATACGCGAATAATACAGGAAAAATTTGCCCGTTCCGTTTTTTATTTTTTTAAATGAATGTTTAATCAGGGACGTTGATTTTTTGGAATGAACGATCGAGATTTATTCTTATTTCGCACACATGCGACCATTTGCACATGACTCTTTTTCATATATATATATATATATATATATATATATATATATATATATATATATATATATATTTATGGGTCGATCATGTTGACCTGTTTGGCCGGTTTGACCCTAAAAATATTAGTATTATATATATATACAGGTCGATCATGTTGACCCGTTTGACTTGGTCAAACGGATCGACCTGTTTCCTGACCCATAAACCCATAACCCGTAAACCAGGTTACGGGTCGGGTCACGGGTCGACTAATTTTTTTACGGGTCGACCCATAACCCGTAAACCGAGTCACGGGTCGGGTCAGGTCGGGTCGCTCCGTTGAACAACCCTAGCCAGATTCATTGAAAGCAATATTCAAATTAGCTTCCATAGGGGTGATGGTACATAGAAAACATTGTCTATTCCCCATCAAAAGTAAACACCCAAGATAGAGAATCAGAAAACATTTGCACATCACCTACACAAATATCAAAGAGTCTCATTAGCATCATATCAAGGAGACTCAACCTAATTTATTGTTAATCCCACCTCCATATTTAGTTCAAAATCACAAGACTTTTCTTTAATAATCTAGCGTAATTGTAGAAGAAAAATGATTAGTTAGAGGGCTGTCGATTAACCATGTATCCTCTAAATTGAGCAACAATTCCCTATATTCTGTGGATCCCTCTAGCAATCATGTCATTTAGGCCCCACTTTATGCACTTCCACACATATGACTCCCCGTATCTCCTAGAGGACATATTTAGTATTTGTTTTGGGCAGGATAATCGCACTAACGCGGTACCTGCTATAATGTGGGAAATCCTAACCAAACCGAAGTCGTAACGCATTATAGATTACAGGCAAGTAATTCGGAGTAATAAAACAAGGCAATGGGCAAGAAAGACAACATAATGATAAAATTAGTATTTTCAATTGAGATCGTCAATCCTTTGCAAACACAAATGAGCGTTTTGGGACCAATCGAATAGCTAGAAAAAGATTTGAGTTTTTATGAATGAACGCTAGTCTTCGTATTTGTGTCCCCTTTATCTTTGCATCGTTTCCCATTTACACTCTTCTTCCCCACTTCGACCGTTAGCTGAAGCGCCTAGCACATCCCGGAGATCCGCCTATACCTCCTTCCCTATCTCTCGCTGTCTCGATCCGCCTATACCTTCTTCCCTTAATTATGGCAACTTCCAGTTCTTCCCCTATCTCTCGCCATCTCGATCCGCCTATACCTCCTTCCCTAACTTCATCCAAAATTCTCACTCCTCTCCATCGTAGAAGTAGTACTTCAAAAGATCCTCAGACTTTTGCGTTTTCCGTAGGATTTCCTCTTCCGTAGAAATTTTTCTTCCCTTCTGGAATCTGGGCTGTCTTTTATAGCGATGACTGGGTTTGCTTCTACGAGTACCTTTTCCGCATCAGACATCGCTTTCCTTTCTCCCCGTTAGTTGTCAACTTCCTTTCTACTCTTGATGTTTCCCCTGGTCAAATTCTCCCACAAGTCTGGAGGTTGTTGCTATCGGTTGACTTGCTGTGTTCCTCCCATGGTATCCCTTTCAAAGCTGTCAACTTTTTCCATAACTATCGCCTTTCCAAGGGTGGCCCGGGTCGATTGACTTTAAAAACCTTTCAAGACAAATCCGACCTATTTTTTAACATTTCCAAGTCTGATCGGGGTTGGGCCGACAAATTTTTCTTTGTGAAGCTTTCTTCCGTGGGGATTGACACAACCTTCTTAAAAACTCGATGGAGGTCAATAGGTAGCGCTTCTCTCTTTTTCTTCCATTTTGTTCGATTCCTTTTAACCATTGATTATTTCTATGTTGCATGCAGAAAATTTGTCTTCTCCTCAACCACGCTGAGTGTCGGTGCAAGTAATCTCTCACATTGAAGCTATCTCGTTGGAGGAAAGATCTTACCTAAACTGGTGCATGCGTGCTTTTCAGACCCCGCAGACACAGAAATGTCAAGTGAGCTCTCTCCCTCTTCTTTTACACTGACACCTTTGTCTTGTCAGCTAACCTTGCTACTTGCATGTTACCAGGCTCGAGAACTACCAGATCCACCACTGCGTTATCAACTTTGGAAAGAGTTGAGGCAAGGAAGAAAAGGAAGGCGGAAACAGATTATACCGCTGATACTTCTCTGGTGATGGCTATCCCTCCAAGATCTGCAGATGACGCCCCTAAGGGTCCCTCGTCAAAGAAAAATGCATCCCCTCATATGACTGATCTTCCTAGCACCATGATGTCTTTGGACATGGATGCAGGAAAATGCCTGAAATCTCTGATGCCGCTCTAAGTGAACTGTCTTCGGGATCCAAGACACCGATCCACTTTTCCTGACTTCTTCAACGAAATACTGGCGGCTCAGTGGCAGGTATTCACTAACTTCCTTCATCTTTATTGTTAATATTCGAGTTTCATGACGGTTCTGTACTATTATCCAGGGTCTCCAACTTGCTCTTGTAGCTTTCGACACCGTCAAGGATTATCCCGAGCAATTGGGTTAGAGTAAGATCAGTACGTAGTTCGAGAAGGATAGGTCGGTCATCGTAGGACAGGAGAAGAAGACTTTGGAGAAGAAGGTAGCTGATCTGTAGAATGCCCTCAATAAAGCTCTTGGGGAATCCAAGGCGTGGGAGGAAAAGTTTAAGGAAGCATCGAAGAAAGTGTTGCTCTTGCTCAAGAGGTTGAAGATACGACTGATTACTGGTCATTTAGAGCTCGTGTTGAGACAACAGAGGAGTTTGCTGCTGGGAAACACTCCTCTTGGGACACTGCAAAGGAAAGGGAGCAGTTCGAGAACTTGTTTCCTGACGAAGCCAACGCGTTCAAGAAGTCTTCTCTTATCGACGATATTTCACAAGTCGCCAAAGAAGTGGCCTAGGTGGAAATGGACAATAAGAAGCCAGCCGAAGTGATTTCCAAGGAATGATTTCCTTTTGCTTCTTTTATTCTTCAGACTTTATCCTACCCCCAGTATGTTGGGGCTTTTTTAAAACTCCGTGTTTTGTTTGCCCGCTTCTTGTAGAGCCTCGATGTGGACAACTTATACCCCCTGTTGGTTTTTTGGGGTTTTATGCTTATTTCAGTAATGTTTTAGTATTTTCTATGACCTTGGATTTGTTTTTGTCTTTTTTTTTTGCAGGTAGAATAGGTTTAATGTCGGAGAATGAAGATCAACGCATTTGTGATAGATCGACTTGTTTGAAACAATGTGTACTTGTAGTTTAACGATAAACTTTTTGTTGTATAGTGCTTTTTATGTAAGATGCAGAGGGAGAGAGAGAGAGAGAGAGAGAGAGAGAGAGAGAGAGAGAGAGAGAGAGAGAAATGTATTTGTGTGAAGGTAAATACTTGCAATAAAATTGTGAATCGTGTTACAAATATTTGGTGAAACTCCTCTTGCTCTAGAGTTTACGTTACATGTTCTCGTCTCTTGCATCTTTGTGACTAGTCGTTGTGTGCACAACGTTGCCTGATCATAAGGCGAGGGCCTGTGTTTTGGCTTGTAATGTCACAAGGCGTCCCTTGTTAGTTTTTCTCAAAACCGTTGTTTTCTTATGTATGTATGAAGACGTAATAATATTATGTGAAAGGAAAAAATATATGGAGTATACCTTATTTGTGACTTGCGCGTTCTAGAAGTGATACAACTTTAAGTTCATCGCGTTCCAACTCCTGGGGGCTATCTTCCCATCTCATGACATCAACTCGTAGGCTCCTTATCCTACGATCTTTGTGATCTGATAAGGTCCTTCCCAATTTGCTCCCAACTTGCCAGCATTCAATTCCTGCGTGTTTTGAAACACTTTCCTCAATACCCAGTCTCCCACTTGGAACGTGATAGGCGTGAAATGGTCGTGCAAATCACGGCTATGCAAAAGAGCCCTAACAACCTAAAGACTGTAGTCTTAGGGAAGTAAGGGTCGAATCCACAGGGAGGAGATTTATCTTTCTATGTAAATTTTGTGTCAATTAAAGTAAAAGGGTTTTTAGAACTAAACTAACTATTGAGCATGCAAAAACTAGCAAAGCAAATAAAGTTTGGATTTTTATCAATTTAAGGAAACACTTAGTCAACCAGAGATCCACATTCGTATGACAAGTTGATCATCGATTTACTCAATATCGCATGCATATGGAATTCCAATTCCTTTTCAAATATAATTAATAGCACAACTAGATACTATCAATCCTAACTAATTGAATAACCCTGAAACTATCAAGATTCAATTCAAAAGCAGCATTAAGAATAGGAATATAATCAGGATACAAATCTAGCATAAAACAACCAGCTTTTATACTAGAATGCAATTTAACTCTCTTCTGCAATGCAACGACGGATTACCTAGTCAGAGCAGTGCTTCCAAAGATAGGGGTCGTCCCAGACAAAAAATCTAGCTGTACTTCGTAGTCTATCCCTCTGAGCTTTGTTGAAAGGTTGAGGGAATTCACCTGTGCTGAGGAAGCTCACCAAGTCTGCATACCATGGCTCTATGGTGCTCATCTTGAACAAGGACTCATCCGGAAAGCTTGTTTGAATCTGATTTTGAGGGGTGCTTTCTACTTGAATGACTCTGCTGAGATGATCAGCCACCAGGTTTTCAGCACCCTTCTTGTCCTTGATCTCAATATCAAATTCACTGAGCAATAGGACCCACAAAATTAATCTTGGCTTTGCTTCCTTCTTTGTCAGTAGGTATCTCAAGGCAGCATGATCAGTATATATGATGACCTTTGTTCCAAGGAGGTAAGGTCTGAACTTCTCAAGTGCAAATACCACTGCAAGCATCTCCTTTTCTGTAGTAGAGTAGTTCCTCTGTGCACCATTCAGGGTCATTGATGCATATTGAATCACATGAGAAGCTTTGGCTTCCTTTTGGCCTAGCACAGCCCCCACCGCATAATCACTAGCATCACACATTATTTCAAAGGGCTTGGACCAATCAGGAGCCTGAATAATTGGGGCACTTGTCAAGCGAGCCTTAAGATCATCAAAGGCTGCCTGACACTCAGTTGTGAACTCAAACAGCATGTCTTTCTTCAACAGTTCGCACAGGGGTGCTGAAATCTTGGAGAAGTCCTTAATAAACCTGCGGTAGAAACCTACATGGCCTAAAAAAGAACGAACTTCGCGCACATTAGTAGGATAGGGCAAAGATTGAATTACTTCAACCTTTGCCTTATCGACCTCAATACCCCTAGTTGAAACTATATGACCAAGTACAATACCCTGTTCTACCATGAAGTGACACTTTTCAGAATTAAGCACTAAATTAGTGTCAACACATCTAGCAAGAACTAGAGTTAAGTGATTTAGGCATGCATCAAAATTATCCCCATGTACAGTAAAATCATCCATGAATACCTCAATGAAATTCTCAATGTACTCAGAAAAAATGCTTACCATACACCTTTGGAAAGTCCCAGGAGCATTACACAACCCAAATGGCATCCGACGGTAGGCAAAAGTGCCAAATGGGCAAGTGAAAGTTGTTTTGGCTTGATCTTCAGGGGCAATGGCTACTTGAAAGTAGCCTGAATACCCATCTAGAAAGCAATAAAATGCTCTGCCTGCCAATCTCTCAAGCATCTGATCAATGAAAGGAAGGGGGAAGTGATCCTTCCTAGTCACTGCATTCAGCTTACGGTAATCAATGCAGACTCTGTAGCCTGTCTGCAGTCTTGTAGGGACCAATTCTCCTTGCTGATTCTCCACCACTGTAATTCCTCCTTTCTTTGGTACAACCTGTGTGGGGCTAACCCACTTGCTGTCAGAGATAGGGAAAATCATACCTGCTTGCAAGAGTTTCAGAACTTCTTTCTTCACCACCTCCATCATAGGTGGATTTAAATGCCTCTGTGGTTGTCTAGATGGCTTCTCTTCTCCTTCCAACAGTATACGATGCATGCAAGTGGTGGGGCTAATTCCCTTGATGTCAGCAATGGTCCAACCGATTGCTGTCTTGTATTCTCTTAGAACTGCCACTAGCCTGCATTCTTGATCTTTTGTAAGCTTGTTGGAGATGATCACTGGTAATGTCTCCTTGTCTCCAAGGAATACATACTTGAGGTGGTCTGGGAGTTGCTTTAACTCAATCACTGGTGCCTGCACAACAGAGGGCAAAAGCTTTTCCCTAGGCAGGGTTAATGGTAAAGGAGTTTTGCCAAGTGGCTCAAGAGGAAGCTTATAATAAGCATCCATCTCGTTTACAATCTCTTGTATATCAGTTGATAAAGTAAAATCCAAACTAGAATCAACAATAATAGATTCCACATCATCTAGTTGATTTTCATCAAAAACATCTTGTACCACAGGCTCAAGCATATCAATAGCATAGACAGAGTGATCATCAGAAGGATATTTCATGGCTTCATAAATATTATAATTTATAATTTGACCATCAAATTCCATGGTTAAAGATCTAGTGCTCACATTGATTTTAGTATTGGCAGTTTTCAGAAAAGGTCTGCCTAACAGAATAGGGATTGCATGATCATCATGTTCCATTTTGAGCACACAGAAATCAGCAGGAAAAGTAAGATCACCAACCATAACCAAAACGTCCTCTACTAACCCTATAGGACGAACATTAGACCTATCAGCTAATTGAATAGAGATATTAGTTGCATGCATAGGTCCAAGTTTCAGAGATTCACAGAGAGTAGAAGGCATTACATTAATGGAAGCAACCAAATCTAGCATGGATTTGTCAACTTTAGTACCTCCAATTGTAATAGGGATAGTAAACATACCTGGATCTCCGCACTTCTTAGGTAAGCGTTTTTGAAACACAACTGAAACATGCTCGCTTACCTTCACCTTCTTTTTGCTGTTTTTGTCCTGAATCCGCATTGTAGTGCACATCTGCTTCAAGAACTTTGCATAGCGTGGAACTGACTTGGTCAAGTTAAGGAGAGGAATATTGACCTCAACGTTTCTGAACATCTCGAACATGTCTTTATCCTGCTTCAAGGGCTCTGTACACTTTAATGCAGATGGAAACGGAGCAACTGGCTTCCATTCAAAGAGAACTGGAGATTTCTTTTCATCGGAGGCGTCAGCAGATGGGCGGCGGTCGCCGTCAGATGGGCGATGGTCGCCGCTGTTTTCGGAAAAAACAGCCTCGGTTGGATCACCGTCACGGCAGTCGCCGCTTTCTGGGCGGCGGTCGCTGTTTTCCAGGCGGCGGTCGCCGCCATTTATTTTTTGTCGGCCGCTCAAATTTTCAGTTGTGTCGTAGCCAAGCTCGATTTTATGGCGGGCGCCGCTATCCTGGCAGCGGTCGCCGCCCTTGTCGTCGACAGACTCTTTCACTGTTCCGCCTTCAAGTTGTTTCCCACTCCTCAAAGTAACAACACTGACATTACGAATATTCGGGTTGACTTCTGTTTGAGAAGGAAGTTTACCTGAATCTCTTGCTTCCAGTTTGCTTACAGCTTCAGAGATCTGACTCATTTGTCGCTCCAAGTTATGAATGCTGGCTAATGTAGTATCTTGGAACTTCGTTTGATTTTGAGTCAGTTGAGCCATACTATTTTGATGTTGAGCCATATTATTTTGAAGAGTAAGATTACTTTGCACCAACATCTTCATCATGTCGTCCAAAGAAGTAGCGGCATTGTGATTCTGTCCTTGAGGCCTTGGCACATATGGCTTAACTTGTTGAAACTGGTCTTGTTGCTTTGACTCAGGCTCTCTCCACCTGAAGTTCTGATGATCTTTCCAGCCAGGGTTGTAGGTGTTTGAATAGGGATCATTTCTTGGCTTCATTTGATACCCTCCAACTGTATTCACTTCCTCTTGTAGTGTAGGACATGAATCAGTCGGATGAAAGACGTCATTACAGATTCCACACGCCATAGCTTGTTGAGCAGTACCCTTCAACTTCAACCGCCTCACTTCTTCTTTCAGCACATCAAAGTCAGCTTGATCAATTTTAGAGTGAGAGTTGGCGGCTGACAAGTTTTTAGAACCTCTTCCCGTATATTGCCTAGATTCATCAGCCAGCGTAGAAAAGATGTCTAGAGCCTCATCATAGGTTCTTTTCATGATGTTTCCACCACAAGAGGAATTGACCAATCGCCTATCTTCCTCACAGAGTCCTCCATGGAGATAGAGAATAAGATCATGATTAGCATAACCATGGTAGGGACAGCTCTTTACCAACTTCCTGAAGCGCTCAAAATATTCATAAAGCGACTCGTTGGGGAATTGCTCTATGTTACAGATCTGCTTCTTGATTTGGTTGGACTTGATTGCAGGGAAGTATTTGTCCAGAAACAACTTCTTCAAGTTCACCCAAGTAGTAACGGTTCCAGGGGGTAGAGCATGATACCAGTCTTTAGCGGATTCCTTCAGAGAAAAAGAAAACGCTCTCAGCCTCATCTGTACTTCAGTAATATCAGAGGGACACATGCTGGTGCAAACATCAAGGAACTCATCAAGATGTTGAATGGGATCCTCAAGTGGAGTTTCGTTGAATTTTGGGAGTAAATGGACTACTCCTGTCTTGAGCTCAAACTTCACCCCATCACCAAGGGCTGGGAATTGCACTGCACGCGTAGGCTGATTCAGATTAGGAGCTGTCAAGCTCTCAAGAGTAACTCGCTCACCCATTGTTCGGATTCCTTGCAATAGTGCACGAACGGCTCGACGAGTTCTGAAAAGAGTCCGTTCAATTTCTGGATCAAAAACAAGTGGTGAATTATTAGTAGCACGGGTGTGAACCATAAGAGAGGTTCACACCAAAATTGGCACAAAAAAATTACACAAAAGATAATTATTGCCTCCCCGGCAACGACGCCAATTTGATAGTTGTGAAATGGTCGTGCAAATCACGGCTATGCAAAAGAGTCCTAACAACCTAAAGACTGTAGTCTTAGGGAAGTAAGGGTCGAATCCACAGGGAGAAGATTTATCTTTCTATGTAAATTTTGTGTCAATTAAAGTAAAAGGGTTTTTAGAACTAAACTAACTATTGAGCATGCAAAAACTAGCACAACAAATAAAGTTTGGATTTTTATCAATTTAAGGAAACACTTAGTCAACCAGAGATCCACATTCGTATGACTAGTTGATCATCGATTTACTCAATATCGCATGCATATGGAATTCCAATTCCTTTTCAAATATAATTAATAGCACAACCAGATACTATCAATCCTAACTAATTGAATAACCCTGAAACTCTCAAGATTCAATTCAAAAACAGCATTAAGAATAGGAATATAATCAGGATACAAATCTAGCATAAAACAACCAACTTTTATACTAGAATGCAATTTAACTCTCTTCTGCAATAGACTATGAAATAGATAAACTCAACCAGTAATTTCTCTAGATCTAGCAATTGAGATTCAATATCAACAACCCTAGAAATTGCTGAAATCAATCACATAAACAATTCAAACAAGAGAGTAAAATAATTCCATGCAATAGATAAAGAGTAGAAATCTCACAACTGAAAGTCAAAACGAAGCTTTAAACTGTCTGACTAAGCAAAAGGGCTTAGTTCTCCATGAAAAGCTAAAAACTCAAAGTTTGAAAGAGAAAATATGATAATAATGTCTGAATGAGAGATGCAACTCTCTAAAACCTAATATATCAAACTAGGTCTAAAAAGTCTATCCAAAAATACATAAACTAGGAATAAAGCTGATAAAGATATGGCCAATCAGAATATAACACGTGGCAACACTCGGATGCGCTGATCACCAAAGGCGGCGGGCGCCGCCTGGTAGGCGGCGGTCGCCGCCAGCACCAGGACGCGATATTCAGACTACTTCAATCCAGCTTTAAAACTCCAAATTAATGCATCTCCGGGTCTTCTTTCTCCTTGCTGGAAATAGCATATAAAACACCTAAAATAACCATAAATCCATGCTAAAAATCCTCCTAAATACACAATATAATTGTGCATATCAGAATGCCTTTACATTAACGCGTTTTTTGTAACTCTGAGCTACCCCCTGTCTGTATGCCGCCATACGAACTGATGCGTCATCTCGTAACTCGTCTACCGTGTCTTAATGGTGTAACATGTTAGGTAGATTTGATTCCTCGGTAGTTAGTCCATATCGAACTGTAGGCAAAGTTACTTCTACTAGTAACACGGCTTCGCACCCATAGACCAGGGAGAAAGGTGTATGGCCTGTAGCAGTCTTAGGAGTTGTTCGATCTAACCACAGAATAAGGGGTAACTCATCTGCCCACTTCCCCTTTGCCTCTTTGAGTCGCTTCTTCAAGTTGTTGATGATCACTTTGTTACTTGCTTCTGCCTGACCATTGGCTTGAGGATAACGTGGTGTTGACATTACCAACTCAATGTTGTATTGTTGACAAAATGATCTCGTCTTTTTGCTGATGAATTAGGATCCGTTGTCGCATATTATGGTGGATGGTATTAGGATAATGTGGTGTTGACATTACCAACTGAATGTTGTATTGTTGGCAAAATGATCTCGTCTTTTTACTGATGAATTGGGATCCGTTGTCGCACACTATGGTGGATGGTATTCCAAACCTACTCAGGATGTTTCTTTTTATAAAAGAGATGACTTAGCTGTCTTTGACTTCTTTGAAGGCTTCGGCTTCAATCCATTTAGAGAAGTAGTCAGTCATTGCTAAGATGTAGACACGTTGTCTTGAAGCTGGAGGAAGCTTTCCCACAATATCCATTCCGCATTTCATGAATGGCCAAGGGGAAGTTATGGGATGTAACAACTCCGAAGGTTGATGTGGTATAGGTCCATGACGCTGGCACGCGTCACATTTGCGGGCGAACTCCATTGCGTCTTTGTTCATGGTGGGCCAATAATAACTCATCCTGCTTGCCTTCCTCGCCAAGTTGCGACCCCCTGTATGGTTTCCGCATTCTCCATCATGTATGTCTCGTAACACCTTCTGTACCTCTTCCTCCTTTACGCATCGGGCGTATATTCCTAATGACATCCACTTAAACAGAATGTTATTCTTAATGGTGAAAGTGGAAGCTTTTACCTTAAGTCGTCGGGCTTCTTCCTTGTCGTCTGGTAAGACTCCATCTCGTAACCGTTTTAAGTAAGGAGTTACCCACGAACTGTCTTCGTCAGGATATCGAATCTCAAACATATCTGCTTCTTTGATTATGGATGGCGCATGAAGGTACACGAAAGGTATCTTGTTGTACTCTCTTGGGTCAATTGCGGATCCGAGGTTGGTTATTGCGTCAACTTACGTGTTAGCATCCCGGGGAACTTGCTTTATCTCGAAATGTTTGAAATGTTTAATGATCTCTTGATCTTTTTCTAGGTACGCCTTCATCTTTGAATCCCTAGCAACATATGAGTTCGTAACTTGATTCACAATAAGTAGCGAATCACAAATTACCTCAATTTCTTGTACATTAAAGTCTTTAGCAACGAGTAACCCTGCTATAAGCGCCTCATATTCTGCTTCATTGTTGGTAGCTTTGAATGCACATCGAATAGCTTGGGCTATCCTATCCCCCTGTGGTGACTTCAGGACTACCCCCAATCCTACGCCAACCTGATTCGACGCTCCGTCTATATGCATCAACCATTTGCCACTTCCTGTTACATGTAGCACATCTTGGTCTTCTTGTTCTGATGTAGTAGGAGTGAAGTCAACCACAAAATCTGCCAACGCTTGAGACTTCATTGTTGTTCTTGGCTCGTACGTGATGTCGTAACCATTTAAGTGGATCAACCATCTTGTTAACCGACCTGACAATTATGGCTTTGACATGATACTCTTCATTGGATAATTAGTCATCAAGATGATAGAATGACTTTCAAAATAAGGACGTAATTTTATTAAAGCCATTACCAAAGATAGTACTAGTTTTTCCATGGGGGAATACCTGGTTTCCGCATCGAGCAAAGTTTTACTTACGTAATAAATGGGCAACTGGTCTCCATTCTCTTCTCGGATCAAGACGGCACTCACTGCTACTTCGGTCACGACCAAGTACACGTATAACTTCTCGTCTGGCTTGGGTTTGGACAATACTTGTGGGTTAGATAAATAACTTTTCAACTCTCCAAAGGCTTTTTCATGCGCTTCCGTCCATTCAAATGACTTGTTCATCTTCAGGATGTCGTAGAACAACTTCTTTCTATCCGAGGATCGCGATATGAATCGGTTCAATGCAGCTACTCGTCCTGTTAGCTTTTGGACGTCTTTGACGCATTTTGGTGATTGCAGCTCCATTATGGCTTTGATCTGTTCTGGACTCGCCTCGATTCCTCTCTGCGTCAGTATGTATCAAAGGACTTTCCCTGACGTCACTCCGAAAGAGCACTTGGTTGGATTCAATTTCATCTTGTAGCTCCGCATGATCTAGAACACGTCTTTCAAGTCAGTAATATGGTCCTCTGCTTTCAATGACTTGACTAGCATGTCATCGATGTACACCTCCATTGTATCCCCCAGTTTTTCTTGAAACATCTTATATATTAACCAATCTCTGATAAGCAGCACTTGCGTTTTTTAACTCGAAAGGCATAACTTTGTAACAATAAGTTCCTTGATTGGTTACGAATGCGGTTTTTTCCTGCTCGTCGGGATGCATCATTATCTGATGATATCAGCTGAATGCATCCATGAAAGTCAAAAGCTCATGCCCCGCCGTCGCATCCACCATTGCGTCAATATGAGGCAAAGGGAATGAGTCTTTGGGGCATGCTTTCTTTAAATCGGTAAAGTCTACGCAAATGCGCCACTTACCATTTTTCGTTTTTACGACCAACACGTTTGCAAGCGAATCAGGATATTTTACTTCTCCAATTTTTCCAGAGTCAAGTAAGGGTTTTACCTCATCGTTGATTACCTAATCGTTTTGGTGCGAACTTGCGCCTCTTCTGCTTCACTGGTGGCACCTTCTTATTGAAATTTAAGGCATGAGTAATCATGTTTGGATCAATTCCCACCATATCATCATTTGACAAGGCGAAACAATCACTGTAGGAACGTAGAAATTCCACCATTTGCTCACGTAAAGTTGGCTCCAAGTCTACTCCTATTTTAATTTTCTTGGATGGTTCTAGTGGATCAAGAGCCACTTCTTCAAGCTCTGGCGTCTCCGGCTTTACGTAGTAGGTTGTTGTTCTACAGTCCTTTAATTGCTAATTTGACGACTTCTTCCTTGCTTCAAGCTGTAAGTTCTTGGAAGTCGTTGCTTTCATTGTTATGGAATAGCACTCCCTTGCCAATTTTTGTTCTCCCTTAATTTCTTGAACTCCCCATGGTGTTGGAACTTCACGCATTGATGATAGGTAGAAGGGATAGCCCTTATCTCGTGTATCCATGGCCTGCCCAAATGACATTAAAGGGTGAAGGGCAATCAAGTACTTGGATTTTTACCTGGTAGTTAATTCCTCCTACAACGGTGGGCAAGGATATCCCCCCTAACGTGTTGTGATTCCCCACTGAAGCCTACTAGAGATGTAGACTTTTTGACGATATCATCCATCCCGAAGCCTAAGCTGTACAAGGCATCCAACATGAGTAAATTAGTGGAGCTTCCATTATCAACTAATATTCTTTTGACAAGAAAATTGGCTATTGTTAAAGAAATTATTAAGCAATCATGATGAACTTCCTCTTCTTCGACATCGTCGAAGGTGATCGGCATGACAGCAAGACTTGTTCGTGAAGGAGCCTTAGGGCATTCTCTTGTTGTATCCCTTGCGATCCTTTTGGTTGCGGAGTATGTTATACCACAAATCTCTGATCCCCCTGTGATAACGTTGATTACTCCGATGTGCTTCGGGGGTGGCGGTGGACTGGCTTTTTCTTTGTTGCGCTCTAGTTGCTCCTTTGCCCTCTTCGTAATAACTCGCTCACCTCCTTTCGCAACGCGATGCACTCGTCGGTTCGGTGCCCATGATCAAAGTGGAAATCACACCATCTAGACTTGTCTTTCTGATGTGCGGGCGCGTTACTCTTTTTAGGCCATTTAACAGTATCCCCCATGGTGTTGAGGGTTCGGACTACCTCGGTTGCATCCACGCAGAAGTTGTAGTGGGAGGGTTTCGGAGGCAGTCTGGGGTTTTCATATCTTTCACCTTGTGTGGCTATCGTTGCATTGACGGTTGTCTTAGTATGAGGTGCAGTAGGGTATGAAGCGTATCTTGGTTCTCCCCTTCCCTGTCTCCAGTCGGGCCGGTGAGGGCTGATTGTTTTTTCGACAAAGCGGTCATCTTCCTCTAATCGAACATGGGCTAACGCTTTTACCTGCACTTCATCAAAATTCGAACAAGGATATTTAGTTTATTCACGCTATAATTCGGGATTACAAACCGATATGCCCCTTTGAAATGCCTCCATAGTTGTAGCGGCATCACATCCTTCAATGGTCACCAGTTCCTCGTTATAGCGGTTCAGGAAAGCTTTTAGAGATTCACCCGGTTTTTGAATCAAGCGGTATAAATCACTTGACCGTTTCTTAGCATGTCGACTGCTTGTGAATCTGATCCTGAACTTGTCAATTAACTCAGCGAAAGATGAAATACTCCCAAGAGGTAAGTGCGAATGCCAATTGAGTGCGGGTCCGGATAACGTATTCACTTGACCGTTTCATAGCCTGTTTGAATGCGGCTATATGTTGATCGGGATCCGTTACCCCTTTGTACTTAGGTACGTCAGGAACGTGATACTTTTGGGAGATATCAACTCTTGCGATAGCGGGCACGAAGGGAGAATCAGTGTAACCATCTCTCCTTTCCATCGCTATCGGTTGAGGTGCCCTTGGGACTTGAGTGATTCGGTCCTCCAAGGCTCTAAGGCGTTCCCGTAATTGGGAAACCTCGGTATCTTCCCGTATCGCCCTTAAGGAATTACCATTTACCTGATACCCGGTTACTGGTCTAACGACATCGGGTGTCACGAGACTCGGATCGTCCATATCTAATCGTCTAGGGACTCCTTCCACCACATCGGTTCCTCGGGGACGGGTCGGAGCCGATTGTACCTGGGATCGAAGCAAATTACGCTCATTAGTTAAAGTTTTAATTTGCTTCTCGTATACCTCGGTGAATTTGGCATTGGCCTCTTTCTGGCTTTCTAGGTCCTTTCGGAGAGCAATCATTGTTGATCGGAGTTCCATGATGACATCGATATCGCCTCCTCCCACTCTCGTTGCTCGGAAGTACCAGGGTTTCCATTGGTGTTTCCGAAACATTGCTCAACTCCGTCCGCATTCCCGACTCCATCTATGTTCCCAATACCGTCTGCGTTCCTGACACCTTGATTTTATGTTTCCTTGTTGATCTCATGATTGTCGAGATCTCCTACGTGACTGTAAGTAGTTTGGATTCCGTCCATCTCGTTGGGAGATTTTGTTGCTGCTTTAGCATGACCTCTTTTTGGCTAGGGCCCCACGGTGGGCGCCAATTGTTTTGGGCAGGATAATCGCACTAACGCGTTACCTTCTATAATGTGGGAAATCCTAACCAAACAGAAGTTGTAATGCGTTATAGATTACATGCAAGTAATTCAGAGTAATAAAACAAGGCAATGGGCAAGAAAGACAACAGAATGATAAAATTAGTATTTCCAATTGAGATCGTCAATCCTCTACAAACACAAATGAGCGTTTTGGGATCAATCGAATAGCTAGAAAAAGAATTGAGTTTTTATGAATGAATGCTAGTCTTCGTATTCGTGTCCCCTTTATCTTTGCCTCGTTTCCCATTTATACTCTTCTTCCCCACTTCGACCGTTAGCTGAAGCGCCTAGCACATCCAGGAAGATCTCGCCCTCGTCGTTAATGACATAGCCGTTAGTGTTGATCATGAAGTTCGAGATTTCCGCCTTGATTTGACTGCTCCGTCGTCCTCTCTTTCTATCAATTTACTCAGACCGACGATGTTGGGCTTATAGCATTCCTCTTGGGATGAATTTTGGAGGGCCCAACAATATTCATGATCTCATCCCAAATCAGTACAATGTTCAAAATCCGTCATCCAAGCTTTCCTAACTTTGTAAGATTTGTGTCCCTTGTCATCTAGATTCTAAGTTTTCCATCTTTTTTTGGTAAACAGAGTTCATCCCAACAAACTAGTTGCATCTTGGAGGACCTTATCTCTATCTCCTTAAATAAAAAAATCTTGTAATCTGATCAAGAGCAAGACATGTCTTAATAGGTAAATTTGTGGATTTCATCGTATATAATGACAAAGAAGAAAGGACAAATTTTGCAAGCATCACCCTACCGACAAAACTCAATGAGCGACAGTTCCAACTTGCCAAGCCGCCATTGCCAATCCCCAAAACCCGGCCTTGACGCAGTGACAACCTTCTCCAAGGAGAGACGCAGAGCATGATGAAACTAAAATTGGGCATCCTTGAAAGACACAGGGGAGCAAGTTCTCAAGGCATAGGACAACTTCACAACCCCAGCACAGTTACGGAGAAGAAGGAGCTCACATTGGGGGTCATGTAGCAGGTTAGCTGCCTCCATCAATGCAATGGTTTTCATCACTTTGTTCTTCTTTTCTTTTCTTTTAATTTTCCAACTACTTGCTTTATTTTCCAAAAATCCACCTCAACACAAAAAATACAAATTTTCCTTAGGCTTGGCTCACTATGACTTAGCAAACTAATCAAATATTCTAATTCCCGAATGGGTAAAAAGTCTAATACATAGGCTCAGAATGCTTTTGTGCATCTTCTAAAGAAAAAGGCATAAAAAGGCTAACATTAGCTTGAAACATAGGAAAATTACACGGCGTAGATACACACTCTATTTTTTATATAAGCACACAGGATATTTGCGAAGGTAGAAATCACGCTTAAATTACCACATAGATAGCCTTCGTGAATGGTAAAACGGGAATTTTAAAAAATCGAATTAATTTTCACAATTTTTAAATTCGCGACCCAAATTTTCACACTTCCTAAATTCACAGCCCAATACAAAAGACGACCTAAAAACGAGGCCCAAATGTCGTCGGGAACCGTAAATAGCACGAATCCAAGATTCGCGGATAGGTGCGTCCTAGATTCATGGTTAGGGTTTTAGGATTTTTGGTATAATTTTTATGGTTTTTGGGATTTATGGTTATTGGGTTAAGGGAGCTTTTTACTTATATAGGTGAAGAAGAGACGATACTCTTTGTCCCCTCGAGAGGTTTTTTTATTAATAATAAGATAAATTGAGATTAGTTGTCCTCAAACAGGGGAAAGTCCGACCCTTTACCTCGTACCACAATACATAAAAAAAGTACACAAATCCCCTTCGGCGAGGCTCACAATGCATGAAACATGAATACATCAAAAATATAAAAGTACATAAATCCCCTAAGAGACTATCCCTAAGGAAATATCTTCGGATCCCGACCGATGTTCCTTCGGCACGTCTTCCAATGTTCAATCCTCGGGGTAAGAGCGTGGAGCCAATAGTCGGCGCTAGGGTGGTGAAATTGGGACCATGCTCTAGGAGGTGGGGGATAGGCGCGTTGGTTATCAGCCATACCCGAAAATAAATGATTTGTCACATATAACCAAAAATGATCTACAAAAACATAAAACTTTATAAAAGTGATTACAAATTTCTCACCAGTATGACGTGGTCCTGTCTACCAATGTGGGTGATAGCAACGACTAGTAGCGAATCCCATATCCTTGATTGTTCCCTGAAATCCGCAATGGTAAGAACGTGTGCGAGCCTCGATCCCTCGATAAGAACACAAGTGGCACTTGATAAGAAGTGGAAAAGACAAGGTCGTGTAGCTACATGTCTAGACAGTATCTGTATCAGCAAGGAGACTCCACATGACCGATATGCTCCAAGAACTCTTCAAATGATGTAAGGCCCCAAGGAAACAAGACGTCATAAATATCTCTGTTCTGCATCAATTCTCGTTGAAGCTCCCATCAAATACTGTAGTAATACGACTGTGGCTCCCCAATACGTAGGCCACGGACCAAAAGCCACAATGATTGTCTCTCGTCACGTCTCTAGCATCATCAATGAATGGAAATATAAAACTATCCACATTCCCAATGCCAAAGTTAACCCCATGCTAGGTGACACTCGTCAGAGGGCCACAGTAGCTTCCATTCGTCAGGGTAGCATAAACAAGAGACACTCTGGTGGTAGGAGGAGGTGGAGTGCTAGGAGACATGACCACAAGCGGAGGCGTACAAACGCCGATCCCCTTCTTATTCCTAGAACCTCTAGGTTGTTTTCTCTCCGTCTTTGTTGCTCCCTCTCGTAGTCATCCATCACATTATCAAGGTATGTTTTATCCCGGGTGATCGAATACTTGTTGGCTCCATCTGGTGTCTCGTAAGGGATCAACTCAATAAGGTCTGTCTCATCAGGATTCTCCGAATTGTTAAACACTGATATGACCTGAAGCATTTGGGATCTAAGCATGTCACCGTTGCTTCGTTTAGCCACCATTTTGTTCCATGTGACGTCTATAATGCTCAGGGGTACGCAGGCAAGGGAAAGCTCATCGTCATCGCTCAGGCCATCCCATTCCATTCTTTCCAAAAAGGATTTATCTTGTCCAGCATGATGGGTGCTTTACTTATGACATCTTGTGCAACTCGATGCTTGCCTAGAAGACCGTGACATTCCCTCCAAAAGTATTCGTGGCACTCATCCTCGATTGTACCCTATTGCAAGCCAACAACCAAATTATAACACATGTCTACCAATGTACCTACGCATTGCCTTGAAACATGCTCACGTATAGGCCGGAACAACGCTCTGATCCTTGGTTTGAGGGCCCTGTATTTTGTTGGTTTCTCTATTTTGGTTCTCTCAATTGTTGTTCTCAAAGTGTTGGTTTGAGATTCCATTTGGATCCTTAGTATCATGGTGTTGAAGCCTCCTTGAGATGAATTCGATATCCTTTTCAGCTCAGCGTGCATACCTTCGACCCTAATATAGACATGTCAACATTAGTAAATATTGAATGAATATACATTCTAATATTCAGAATGAATTTTATTATTAAAATAAAATTACCTATTGGAAGTTCTCATTTGGAAGTGGAGGGTATGATCGGTCCAACCACGAACTATATTCTTCTTGTATGGATTAAGCAACACCTTCTCCACGTATGCAATCATCGTTGCTCGCCATCTTCTCTTCAATTCTAGATACCTTTCTTCAAATGTCGCCTTTGTGGTGGACGGAAATACCACCCAACATGCTTTTGCAAACCCGCATGACAACTCATGTGGATTTTCAGAGTTGGCAAACACCTTTAGGCCGTACGCGAAGATTTTGTGTCCAATGTGCACCCAACACAACAAATGTTGTACTCTGTCCCCAAAAACATGTCTTATTGCCTTGATGAGAGCTTGCTCTCGATCTGTCACGATTGCATTCACCTGGACACCAAGCTCGTCGTACATGAATTTCAATTGACTTAACACCCACTTATAACTAGCAACATCTTCGTTTGACATAAATGCAAACCCGATGTTGAATGTATTTCTAGTCCAAGTGAAGCCAACCATATCCAATAAAGGCATGTCGTACCTATAAATTATTTTAAATATTTATAATGGAAAAATACTAATCAATTCGATTACAAATTAAAATAATGTACCTATTGGTCTTGTATGTGGAGTCCATAATAACAACATAAGGAAACATCTTTAGCATGCGTAGAATCATAGAGTGGACAAAAACAAGGCATTCATAGCATATGAACCCGTTACTCGTCTAGGATGGACAATGTATCATCAGTCTTTCAAGTACTCTAAATACCATTGTATCATCTTCAGTTCTCCGCAGTCCTCAAGTATTATCTTCTCGCTCATATTATAAATTTGCCTAATTGAGGTCACATTGCTCGGGTACCTTGCCCTCTGATCTTGAAGTACCATCTTAGGGGTGGCTAGGTATAAGAACTAAAGTTTCACAAACTTCTTTTTGCTCATCTATCAATCGGCCCGCATATGGAAGAGCTACCAAGCTCTTTGGAAGACGATGATTGTGTTGTCCACATTTTACCGTTAATACCCATCCATGTTTTTCCTTTCTCCGCACTCTATTCAATTCAAACGGGCATCCACACTTTCTAGTTGGAGTATTGGTGAGTGGTTTATAAATGCTCCTATTTTCCGATCCAGGTAATACCCTCTGGCCACATCTATATTTACCACTAGCTCACAAGTGAGTATGACCCTATTTGGATTTGAGTTTTTAATAACAAGGATAAAATTCTTCGACATTGCAGTTTGCCTAGCCCAATCAAGCATTTCTCTTCTATCATTCCACAAGCCATCGTAGTGGAAACCAATAGAAAAATCTATTCCGACGACCTATGGTTTCAAAATATATAAATAGAATATTATAAATTACACTATCATAATACTATAATTTCAAGGTACTACATTCATATTTTTAACTATATTTAGAAAAAATTCATATCTTTATGAAAAATACCTTTTTGGCTCTCTCGATGCATCAGAATCGGTTATGTAGTTTTCTCCCGATACATCTTTCTCATCATCGTCTATAAAACTATCGCTTGATGATGAATTTTCCTCCTCGCCCGGATGATAATCTCTCGATGACGTCTCTTACTCTCGGGACGATATTTTTATGTAATGATGTGGAATGAAGGTTTGCACAAAATGAAAAAACAAATTGGTATTTATAGGGGAATTTTTTACTGTTAGTACCGCGAATCCAAGGTGCGCATGTCCAATGACTAATTTTCAAAAATGTTACCGTTGAACAGTCGTGAAGGCTAAATTCGCGCTCCAATTTCCAAAATTCCAGGATTTGCATGCTAGTTTCTACAATTCCAGAATTCGCGGGCCAATTTCCCCACATCTTGGCTTCATGCAAGGATGCCTTCATGGTTTTGGCCCCCGACCATCATAATTATTATTAAACCCCATTTTACCCCTTCGCGAAGTCTGAATTCGCGCGAATCCGGCCTTCGTGAAAAAACTCCATGCGCTTACAAACTTCTCCATGTGCAAATTAAAAGCTGAAAAATTATGCAAAGGTAGTCAAGGAATTAAGGTCTAACAAAGCAATGCCTCAAACATTTTCCTGCCATGCACAAAAGTCATATATATGGTCTTGAAAAAGGTTATAACAAGTTCTAAAGATTAAGTTATCAAAGCAAGGATCATAAATAAAGAAATAAGACAAATATAAGTAATCGATTAGGGTCAAATTTACCATAAGGCTTTTTGTTGAGGACCTATTCAAGCTAAATCTCATCAATAACTCCATTCTAAGCAATTCATCCAATAAAAAATCAACACACTTTAGGTATAATTTGAATACTGAGTATCATATATAGGCAATCATTCAATCATTGGGACTCCGTGTATTATGGATTTTGGGGATACCTTACTTTTCAATTAGATTGGAAGTAAATAATTTGTCTTCTCTTCCAACCCCACCATCAATGGGTAAATCAACCTATTCTCTCCCCATTGGTTCAACTAACATGGGCATTTTGTGGATTTTTGGGGGTTAATTTGTCCCCTGTAAATTCAATTTCTACAATTTCACCTACTTAAAAATCTATGCTAATTTAGTTTATGCAATTCAATTTTGTGGATATGTTAAGATTTACTTCATGTCGATGGTGTTTTTATTTCATGTGAATGGTTTTTTTGGTAGAATTACATGTCAATGGTTTTGTAAATTCATGTTGATCTTTGTGTGAATCTATTTGACCTTTCATGTTAATGTTCTTCCCACTTCATTTTAAATCTTAATGTCCCCACTTTCATGATAATGCGTTTTGTGATTTAGTTATTTCAAATAATAATTTAGGGCTCGTTTGGTGTTGATATCTTAGATGTGAGATATCAATATCGATGTGGATATCAAGGTATGGGTATGAGTGATATCTAGATATCAGATATGTGTATGGATATGAGTGATATCTTTGATATACCAATTTCATGGGGTATATGAAAATAACACTCTAATATCATCCTGACATCACTTTGATATAAGCTGATATCGATATCCTCATATACCAAACAATAGATATGAATTTGATATCGATATCATGATATACCAAACACCAGATATGAGTATCAGTCATATCCATACCCGTGTCTTATATCTTGATATGAATACCAAACGGGCCATGAGCTCTTGTCACTTCTTAATCATTAGTTACATTGCATATTACCTCACATGAGCGTGTAAAATTTTGCCTGCCTTTCCTTGTTCCATTTGATAGGTTTGTGAGCATTCCATTGACTTATAAATTATGCCATCTGAAGCACAGTCTTGCCAAAATCATATTACAAAAAATGCGGGAGTAATACATAGAAATTAGGCTTGGCTTTTCTACTCTCAATTTCTACTATGATGTTCCTTTAATTGCAACTAATTTATATATTGCATTAGATAGGCTTGTTAGAATCTAATTGGTAGAACTTTGCAGTTTTATTTGAAGACAAGAACTTGCAAATAGGGAGTGTTATGTAAATCTCATTCTCCTAATGATAGGATTACTGCTGAACAGACAACAATAAACTTCTTGCCTACCAATCTGTCAAGTGCTTGTTTATATATGTAAGTGTAGAAGTACTACTAAATATAATCTCTAATATTCATGTTTGACCCATAACATTTTCTCTATATTTTGACAAAATGAATCAAAATTAATTAATTGGTGGTGGTGTGTGTTGTGGGTGGAAGTGCACCTAGGTTATAGCAACAATTAAGGAGAGATGTCAGGGTTGCTTGTCATGAAGGACATTTTGATGACACTTGTTTGTCATCAATGCCTTTTTAATGACAGATTTGTTTGTCATCAACGCCCTTTTAATGACACATTTGTTTGTCATCAACGCCTTTTTGAAGACACTTGTTTGTCATCAAAGCCTTTTTGACGACATGTTTGTATGTCATTAATGCTCTTTTGAAGACGTTTATTTGTCATCAATGCCCTTTTGATGACACATTTATATGTCATCAAGGCTCTTTGATGACACTTGTTTGTCATCATTTCTTTTTTTATGACACTTGTTTGTCATCAAGGCTTTTGATAAACGTTGGCCCTTTGAAGGGACATCTATTCGTCATCAAGGCCCTTTGATGACATTTCTTTGTCATCAAGGACCTTTGATGAGACATTTGGTCGTTTTCAAAGCCCTTTGATGACATTTTTTGTCATCAAGGCCTTTGATGACACATTTTTTGTCATCAATGTCGTTGTGTCATCAAGGCCCTCTTGAGGACACAATTGGCCCTTTGATGACACATTTGTTTATCATTTATGATGTTCGTATTTTTAGTATAGTTTTTTTGTAGGTTTTCTTTGTTTATTAGGTTTAGTTTTGATAAGTTTAGTATTTGTTTTGTGTGTTTTTGGATAGTTTTGCATATTTCTGTGGAAAGTATGGAAGCTACTCTATTTTGTATATTTTGTAGGTTTTAGCAAGGGAAAAGTGCTATATGGAGCTGAATTTGGAGCGCTACAGTGAAAGACGGAGGAATACAAGATTGAAGAAGTCAAAGTTCAAGTTTTACGAGATGAAGTGTGGAAGAAACAAAGCCCAGGCTCGTTAACGAGGCTATGAGGGCTCGTTAACGAGGCCGCATGATAGAGTTTTTCGAGAGTTGAATTTGTGACTCACCGATCCTGTGCGGGAAATTATTTCCGTGTCGGTAGAGTATCTTTTTATGATTTTTTATGGGTTTTATTTCTATCTTTTTAGGAAAGTTTATATCTTTTAGCCTTTTTAGTTTCTAGCCTTTTTAGTATAAATATCCTTCTATCTAGTATAGAAAGAGAGGTCAGACTTTTAGGAATTGATTTGGAGAGGAGGAAGAATCGAGAGAGGAGAGAGAGGATCGGAGTCGAGACCGAGGTCTGTGAACGAAAGTTACCGACGTCATTAATCGTGATTTTGGTTCAGTGCTTTGTATTTTTCGGTTTCTTCTGACTTTCTGTAAGATGATTTTTCTATTTAATTTGAGTAGTAATTTGTTTTCAATCATTTCTTTTGTTGAAATTGTTTGTTTCGTAGTTATGATTAGTGAGTAGTCTTCTTTTCTAGGATCGGGGTTAAGCCCGACATAGTTAAGCATGTTTGATGAGTAAGATTGAGTGTTGAATGCCTTCTATCTATTATTGAGATTGTTTGTTTGGCTTATACCGAGATGAAAGTTGAGGTAATTTGAGTTTTTAACTTGATTGAAAGAGAAAGTTAGTAGCTTGAAGGTTGATATTGTTTGAATACGAAAGTTTCAAGCTTTAGATCCAAAACAAGCAATTAAGGGAATTGGGTTACGAAAGTAGGTTAATTTACTTGATAGTCAACGAAAGTTGATGACTCTATCTATTTAAAGGCATGATCTTATCTTCTTACGAGTTTATATGCATGACTATGTTGTGGTGTCCCTAGTCCTAGATTTTTGTTTTTATTTGAATTATGTTAAGTGATATTCGTTGCTGAGTTACTTGGCTTGGTACTGAATTTATTTAGGTCATTAGATTGAGTCTTTTGTTTACGGTGGTTCGTTAACGACCCTGACAACGTCGTTAACGAGGCTGTTGGTGTGTGTTTTTGTTTCATTTTGTTTGTTCTTTTTAGTAGTTGATAAACGAACAACCTTGCTTCCTGTGGAACGATCCTGACTCCCCTATACTCAGCGGGGTATTGACTACAAATTTATTTGTTGTTAATCCACCCTTTCAACAAATTGGCGCCGTTGCCGGGGAAGCAACGAGTTTGTTTGTTTATCTGTGGGTTTGGAAAATAGCCCGACCCCGTTTTTTTTTTTAATTTTGGTTTTCTTTGTCTGTTTTCTCAGCGTATGCCGATAGGACGATGAAGGCTTGAGTTTGACAACGGTGGTTATTATTCAAAACCTGAACGTTCCCTGCACCGTAGACGCCGCGAGAATCGAGCCATGGCCACACCAGAAGATATGGCTCGTCAAATGGAAGACCTCCGAAATCAGATGGAGGCATTGAAAACTGAGAAGGAAGGCGCTGCTGCCGAGGCTGAGCGTCAACGAGCTACTAATGCTCGTCTACAAGAGGAGCTTAATGCCTATCCGAGGAATGCCAAACAGTACATGCATCCAGAACTGAGGGTGCCCGAGTCTCCAATTGTGCTTCCCGAGATAGAGAAACCCTTTGAGATCAAGTCTCAATTCATATCCTTGATTAAACGGGCTCAGTTTGAAGGGAAACCTACTGAGTGCCCTATGGAGTATATTAGAAACTTTCTTGATTTATGTGACACCATAGCTGCTGAAGGTGTCTCACTTGAATATGTTCTTTTAAAAGCTTTCAGGTGGTCTCTTGCTGGAAAGGCCCTGAGCTGGTTGGAGAGCCTACCTTCTAAGTCTATCAAGACTTGGAAAGCTTTATATGATCAATTTCTTACAAAGTTCTTCCCTCCTGCTAAGACGACGGAGTTGAGGAAACGCATCACCTCCTATCACCAGCTGCCTAATGAAATATTCGTTGAAACATGGGAATGATTCAAAGAGATGCTTAGACAATGCCCCACTCATGGGCAACCTTTATATGTTTTGCAAGAAATCTTTTTCCAAGGTATCAACGCAGAGACCAAGAACCGCATCAACACGCATACTGCGTGCGGTTTTATAGAGATGAACCCGACGGAGGCATGGGAATTGTTGGATAAGCTGTCCAATTATGATGCCATGTATGGAACCCAGCAGACTCCACATCCCCAGAAACGTCTCTACATACCTAACCGAGACGAAGTTGACCCGGATGTTAAAAATCAATTCCTGCAAGATGAGGTCAACCGTCTGAAGAAGCAGGTACGTTTTTTGAAATCCTCTCAATCATGTCAAGAATGTGGTTTTTCTGCACATAGTACTTCTGCTTGCACTAACATAGAGCAGTTTAGAGCCGCTGAGACAATTGTTGAGATGAATTATATGAGAGGACCATACAGGAACCAGCCTAGCTATCATGACAGGTCAAACAACTATCAGGCATGGGGCAATCAGAATACAAATCAAAACTATGCAGTGCCTCCACCAGATAGACGACCTGCACCCTATCGACCTCCAGGCCATCGGGAGCCACCATCATGGGTTCAAGGATTACAGGAAGGCATTAACGGAGTGACCAACAAGGTTAACGAAGTTCAAGCCAATCTGAACCAACAAAATAAAAGATGGGGAGAGTTCGATATATGGAAGAAGAGTGTTGATTCCCAACTAGGGAACCTCGCTGCCCAAATTCTGAGACCATAAGGGCAACTCCCGGGCCGCCCCGAGGAGAACCCTAGGGGACAAATAGCATCGGTGCACCTTAGGAGCGGGAAGACATTGCCGGAGCAAGTCCAAGCTGAGGAAAAGGAGGAAGAGGACGTCACCAAATGGCTCGGTAATGAGCCAGCGAGGGCAAATAACGAGCCTGTATACCAAGGTGACGAGGCTCTGAGGGTTCCTAACGACCCTACCCCAGGTAAGTCTACTAATCCGAGCCTTCCTCTCAACCCCAGGGTAGTTAACGACCCCATCAGGGTCGGTAACGACCCGTCGAGGACACCAAACAACCCTAGTGTCGACCCGGTACTCTCACCTCTCGAGCCTAACTTGGTTCCGAGAATGGTGAAATCTCTTCCATTTCCATCTAAGAAATCTATGGACTCTACTGAGAGTAAGTTCAAGCGTTTCGTAAAGATTCTTCAGGGCATTAATATTTCCATCCCATTCGCTGAGGCCCTAAGCGAAATGCCGGCTTACACAAAGATTTTGAAAGATATTCTTAGCAGGAAAAGATCCATTACAGAGCTGCAGGATGAATTCACATCAATAGCTCTACCTGTAACACCCCTATTTTGCAACGATAGGTGTTACCGCCAGTGACCTCGGGTTTTACCACCCAAAGTCACCCTAGGCTTTATAAGGTATTAAATTACATAAAACATGCGGAATTAAAAAGTCATTACATAGAAAAGAGAGTTGCTCACATGTGAGACTTTAAAAGTATCCATTACATAGTTTGTACTTGACTTGACAAATCATAAAGCTTAAGAGTTATTTACGCAGCGGAATATAAAATTAACATCGTTTAAAACCAACGTGGAGAAAACCCATGCGTACACAAAATGCAATTCTTGAAAATACCCGATCTTCCTTCCTTCACTTGAGTAGTCTTCGTCTTTTATGCCTTCGGTGGAGGTTTCCTAGCGTCTGGCATTTAGCGCGAAAGGCGAGAAATGCCAGGCAAAGATGCGGAAAAACAGAATTAGTCTAAAGAGACTAAGCAAGAGGGAACGGACATCCTTAAGGTAGTTTGGTAAGTATTGACATTATTATTTACGAAGCATTCGAGATGTGTTTCGAGAGGTGTAACCTTTAAGTGGAGCCTATTAGGAACGGAAATGAGTGAATCTCAAGACGAGATAACTCTTAAACCGAAAGAACGAACTACTAGATTGTAGAACGTCTTAGAATAGAATGAATGTTGGGAACGTTAATTACACATAAGCTTTCGAAAAACATCTCGCGCCCTTGCGGACCGAGAGCCGGATCGATCATTTGAGACCGGTCCGGTTTTGGTTTCTTTTAATGTGCTTTAGCACTTACTTTCTTTCGTGATCAAAACTTTCACATTAGTTAATGATTTTAAGAGTGTGGGGGGCCATGAATGGGCCGACGTACCACTTACGGGAACTTGAGTTCCGACACCTAGCTAGGGTGCTCACATCCCTCCTCCGAGTAGGAGTAGACATAGATCATGATCCGTACAGTCGTAGGAAAGTTGGTATTTCACGATACGACTTAATATGTTATATAGAGGTGTCGGGCTGGGCCCGCACCCCTTACTACACTACTTACGAATTTAATTACGAATCTCGAAAAGAGATTTTAAACAAGCAACCACACAACAAGTCTAGCAATAATTCCTATTAACGATAGTAATAGTAATAATGCTAACAATGGTCATTATTTCTAACAATCGATATTTCCTAGGTTCGTTTTTATTTAGCAAGCAAGATGTTCCCAACATTGAACAAGTTAACGTAAATCGAATTTATCAAAAAGGTTCAAGTAGAATGTCCACTTGCCTTGTATTTCTTTCGGAAATATTCGTAACTCAGAAATATAAGCTCTTAGAGACGTCGAGCGCTTCAACCTATTTGACCGAAAGGAAGACGAACGATTTAATATTAAAATCCTTATTTTAATATTAATTACACTTTTCTCTTATTTCCCTCTTCTAAGAGAAAGAAAATTTTAGGATAGAAAATAATTATCCTCATTATAATTTTCAAGATAATACTCTTTACGATTTTAAAATATTTATTTTAAAGACAGATGTAAAATCTTATTTAAATATAACGGAAATTCCTTTTAAACCATATGCAATAATTAAAATATACTTAAAATATGATTTGCATGCATTTTATTATTTTTGATGTCAAACTTTATTTTATTCCCAAAAGTTTATGTGGCAAGGCTAATTTTAACATGCAAACATATTTTAACTATGAATAAACCCTTTTTACAACTATCAAAATTTTATACCAACTACTTAGTAAAAATTATTATTATGATCAACATTAATATCAAATGTCATGAATGATATATTATAAAAATATAATAAAGTCTCTAATTGACATGCATGTATATGTTACCTTATAAAAATACTTTATTTCCCACATGCAAAATAATATACTAATTAAATAGGGTATAATTATGAAAATTCCTTTTTCTTTTATTAAGAGGAATATATACATATTTATTTCTACCTAGTGAATAAAACTAGGTTTCATGCAAGAAAGGATTTTTCCCAAATATTTTTATAAAAATCCATGCACAACTATTTTAATTTTCTTAAGTGGATAAAAACATTATAAGTTCATTTTTAACTCTAGATGGTTCAAAATATTTTATCAATATTCATTTTAGCTAAAATTGACATGCAAAAGAGTTTTAAGCTATAAAAACTCTTTAAAAAAAAAATACATGCAAGGCACTTTTAATTTAAATAACATATGTTGTTCTTATTAACTCCTATTTGATCAAAAATTCATAGAAAAGATTATACTTAGATTTATAAGCAAATGCAAGAGAATTTAATTTATAAAAATTCGTTTAAAAATACATACAAAGATACTTTTCAATGAATTGTTCAAGCTTGTCTTGATTAGACTTATTTATATTAAAATTTCATATAAAAACAATCCAAATGCTCATATAGAGCATGCATAAAGATTTGCATGCATGAAACTTTACATTATAAAATTAACAAGTCAAAACCTTTATAATCTAAGCATCTTTTGTATAAAAAGAGAAAGAAGGTTTAGGCCTTTTACATAAAATAAAATCAGAATTTTCCAATTAAAATCACCTTTATAAATTTGGGATTTATTAGAATTTACCTCTTAACTAGTAAAAATAAATCTCCTTTTTAAAAACTTTGCATGCATGTTGTAATTAATAAGTAATATGTACAAGAAATTATAATTTGTTATGAATCTGATTTTTTTTTTTGTTTTAAAAAAAATCTGATGGGTTTAAATGGGCCTAAAACAAATCCATAAAGATTAAAATCATCCCAAAGGAGGAATTAAAAAGGCTTAAGAAAATACATAAATTTCCTTTTCTGTATTTTTTTTTACGCAGGAGGCTACAGGACAGAACGACGATGGTCTGGGATGGAGGTGGTGCCGGCGGCTGGTGGCCTTTGGTGGTCGCGGGTGGCCGGAGAGGGCGGCGCAGCCTGGCCCCGGTGGTCGGAGGTGGTGCTGGTGGGTGGAACGCACAAAACAAGGATTTGGGCAATTCTTTTGTGAAAAGAAAATAAGTCCAAAAGAATTACTTAGGCTGAAATTTTAGTGAATGAGAGTGAAAATTCAGGAGATAGAAAGGAGTTGTTTGTGTGAGTGCTCTCTTTCAAGGGTTAAGAGCTCTTAAATAGCTATAGAATGGTGGAGGAAATATATTGTGATGATGATCAAATATCATCCTTGAAGGGGATTGGAAAATGGAAGATTTTATTCCATTAAAATAGAGCTTGAGTGGGTGGTAAATCCCTGCTCAAATCCCCCATAAATCTTCTACTAAATGCCCCCAAACGAAATTCCGATTGAATCAATTTTCGTTTTTTATAAAATACCACTGGAAAAGATGGTTTAAATACAACTGGTTGTATTAATATATCAGAAAAACTAAATAGCATCAATAGTTGTGGAGTAGGGGAAGGGGTAAGAGATCAAGGGTTCAAATCCCACTCCTTGTCTCTAATTTCTATAAACAACCCTTCTAATGAATTATGGACTTTCTAGATGGGCCGGGCTAAGGCCCATTGTCTTATTTTTAGGAAAGAACTATTTTTTTAAAGACATTTCCGTTAGGATATAATTTATTAATTTTCATTTTAAATAAATTTTATTTATTCGATTAATTATTTCATAATGATTATACTCCATTTATTTTAGAAATAAGTTTTGAATAAAAAGGAATATTATGAATTTATTTTATTTATTCTATTTAATAAATAAATGATTAAATTTTAAAAAAATAAATTAATCACAAAAATAGCGGATATTACACTACCGGAAAAGCTAGGAGACCCAAGGAGATTTGCAATAACAATTGGCATAGGCAACCACAAGTTCAAGGCTTTATGTGATCTGGGCGCCAGTGCTAGTTTAGTTCCTCTCTCAATCTGGTCTAAAGCTAATATGGGACCACTAGAGCCGGTAGATATGAATCTGTACATGGCAGATGGATCATGTGTCAAGGCAACAAGAGTCGTGGACGAATATCCTATTCAAGTCGGGAAATTCTTTATACCGAATGATTTCATCGTCCTCGATATGCCTGAAGACCCTCATGTCCCCATAATTCTCGGCAGACCATTTTTAGCCACAACAGGTGCAAGAGTTGACGTGCGGCAAGGACTCCTCACTTTTGATATTGGAGAGGAACGGGTGGAATTCAACTTGGATCAGAATGCCAACGACCCAATTGCGGTCGCACAAATCGAGTTGACTCAACCAGAACACGACACATCCGTCCCTACCAAGCCTCATTGGCCGATAACCGAGTCCCACGTGCAAGAGTACAACCAAGGTAAGTACTCTAACTATGAATCTGCTAAAGATGGTCATGAATGTTCCTTATCTGTTGTTCCTACACCACGCCCTATCATATGCACTACAGAGGAGTCCAAACCACCTTGGTTTTCAGATTTCACTAACCATCATGTAGGAATACCGGGCATATTGATAGAAGAAGAGGGACCTCATTTAGCAACTCAAGCACACAAAGGCTGCAAAGCTAAGTATGGGGTACCTCAAGACCCCAACATAGCTACACAAGAGCCACCTTGAGTCAAAGGAGCACGTCGGGCTGACGACGTTAAAAATAGCGCTTACGGGAGGCAACCCGCTTTTTAGTATAGAATTAGATTTTTCTTTTCCTTTTTAGATTCTTTTTCTTAGCTTTTTTTTGAGTTCATTTTAGTAGTTTTTAGGATAGAAATTAGGATAAATTTTGAGTTAACAAGATGCAGGAGAAGGGATCGAAAATCACTCCAACAGGCTACGGTGGCTCGTTAACGACCCACCCAGGGTCGTTAACGACCCGGTTCAAACGACCCGATTCGGAAAAACGGGCAGGTAAGTTTTTGTAACCTAATCTATCTTTTTACTACCCTAGCCGCCGCCCCCTCTACCCCTTCCTATCCCTCTACCCCTCCCAAAAATTCACTCTCAAATTCTCCAAACTCCAAACTTCTCAAAAATTCAACCAAAGATCTTGAAGACTCCCACCATCGATCGGAATCCATCACCAACCACCGAGCAACCGTTGTTACCGAAGCCCGGAAACTCTTCCTCCCACCGCCAACGATCCGAGCCTTCGTTAACTTGCTTTCACCGAGCTCGTTAATCACCCAATTTCGACCCCTTGTTCTTCAATTTCTCGGTTCTCCGGTATGATTTCTAAACCCTAACTCGAAATTGCATGATTCATGGTTTTTAGGGTAGAAATTTCATGTCAAGAATTGAGTTCATAGAAAGTATTGATTTGCATGATTGGATTTTGCCCATGAAAGTTTGATTTTGCTTATTAATTCTGAATCTAGAGAAGGATATTCATGTTAGATGTTTCATTGTGAAAAGTTGATTGTGAAAAACATGAATTTTTCTTGTTCTAGTATCAAGATACAAATGTAGCATGTCAACAATTTCGGATAAAATTTAGCATGATCGGGATGGGTAATCGAGCAAGTATGGGGTGCGTATATCCGATTGTGTGACTTGTGAAGGAGTATTGAGGATTGCATGCTTGATTTTGGCTTGATTTTTAAGATAGATTAAACTCGGAATTCTGCGACTTGGCTCTCGGCAGCTCGTTAACGACCCACCCAGGCTCGTTAACGACCCTGCGTAGCTTCAAAGATCAATACCAGTCCAGATTCGTAAAACGAACCAATTGGGTAGTTAACGAATAAATCCGAGGTTATTTCGAGACCAAGTATGGGGTCTCTTGCCTATCTATTTTGAGTGGATCTTATCTTGGAAAATTCTTGATTATTTTGTAGATCTCATGGCAAGTTCAAGCAGACCCGCTACCCGAGTTCAGAAGAAGAGAAGGAACCAGAGGTCCCCATCTCCACCTCGCATGGACAACGTGATTTTGAGTACTCAAGGCCAAGTGCATCGATACCGTGCCATTCTAGAGAAGGACCACAACACCCGTTGGTTCTCGAAGTCCAATGCTATAAACACGGGGATCTACACAGACGTCATGGAGGCCTTCATTATTCTTGGTGCCGCTCATCTCCTGAAGAAACAGAATTTACCACACTATCCGGCCCTCACATCCGAGTTTATGGCCACTCTAGAGACTAGCTTCTCGTCGAAGACTTTGGCGGGACAAATCCGGTTTCGGCTTTGTAATGTGAGTCGTGAGTTCACCATGGCAGAGTTTAATGCAATTCTAGAGCTCCCAAATCCATGTAGAGACTACAGCTTGAAAGACTACAAGGTGACTCGGACTTGGAGCTACATCACTGGGGAGGTCCAATCCTCCACAACGGCATTATCTGGGCAAGCATCATCAACCCCATCTTCAGAATCATTCTCCGAGTCCTAGCCGCTACGTTTTGGCCGAAGAGAGAGTTGAATAGGCCAACGAGGACGGAAGTTGCTTGTCTCCTCACCATCCTTTTTGAGGAGCCCGGCCCCTTGAATTTGGGGTATGAATGGCTCTACTACATAGAGAAATCAACCAAGTCCAAGGAAGTTTGGTGTGGTAACTTGGTTATCCTTTTGGCTAAAAACCATGGAGTCGACCTTACTCGCTACACACCGGCTCATGCTCAACTCCTCAACAAGAACTATTGGTATAGCTCCAGTGTCTTCATTCAAGCCGATGGAGGGCTCAAAGTGAAAGTACAAGACCACATCGTTACACCCACCCTTGATAAGTTGGAGCTACTCTACGTACCAAATTGGTACGAGGCGTGGACGGGACATGCTTTCCCGTTGGAACCCAAGCGGGAGGATGAGCTATCACTTCGGCCGTGTGAGACGAGATTTGAGCGAGAAGGTGAAGCAATGGATGAAGATGAAGATGACGATAAGGATACCGAGGTAGTCGACGATGACACTGAAGAAGCTAACACAGAGGGAGGAACTGAGGAGCTTAACTTTGAGGAAGAGAACCTCGACACCGAAGTTTTGGGCACCAACGTCCTCGTTGACGAGCCTACCAGGCTCGTTAACGACCATTTCCAACCTCCTTCCTACACTTCTAACGAGGCACCCAGCTTCGTTAACGAGGCGCCGAGAGCTCTTGTCGACCCACCACCAGCTCCTACCGACTCTCATTCATATGGGCTCATGCCATACAACCTGGTGCTGTAACAAGACCATTTCAAGCCTCACTATCCATGATGTGTACCTGCCCTAGCCCTAGGGTCCCGAGACGGTGGCGACCCCCTTGGGCTAATCCGCGTCTCTGTAGGACTCGTGCCAAGACCCGTGGTCAGCCTCACCATCGGCACCACGGCCCCGAACGCTCGAGTCGTGCCAGCGCCGGGCCAACCCGGCGTCGGCACATGAAGTTCTTGTGTCGCGCCTCACGTACCGACGGCCATGTCCGCGCCGGGCCTACTCGGCGTCGCGACTTGAGGTTCTTGCCTCGTCCTGGCACGCCGACGCCTTTGTCGCGTCGCGCCAGCCCTTGTCACGACCTTGTCGCGACACTCACGACTAGGCCACCGAGGACGCGCCTTCCCTTCCTCCTACCGAGGCCGTCTTGGCACACACCGACTTCGTGGTTGACAGGTTAGTACCTCCACCTTTCTCCATTGATTTTCATACTAACTTGTTTCCCCTTGTGTGTTCTAGTGGACGTGTGCAGGATGACGCCGAAAGGCAACATGCCAATCCTAGGGACAACGGCACGGCGCCGCTAGCGCCAGCACAAGACGCTAAGGGCGTTTTTGGCCATGCCACAACTTCCAGCGGCGTTTCTGATTCAAATGGATCAAAAATGTCCCTTAAATCTGTAATCCCTGAAGACCGCCCAGGAACAATGAAGATACATGGACGAACGCCGATGGACAGTCCCTCGGCACACTACGCCGAGGCAGATTTGGGGAATTCGGATCATGGCTCGATCAAGACGACTTTGATCGGGGCTCCTAGTGCGAATTGGCTCCAAATGCAGGGAGCTACGAGCCTCAAAAGTTGGGACCCCGGATCTTTTCAGATTTCGGACGATGACAAGCCACCTCAACTTGTTTTGTCCCCGACTCAACCACTTCTAGGGAGTTTTTCTTGTTTTTCCTTTTGTCCATTCTTGACGCTTCCTCTTTGTAAAGGACCCTCTCTTTTTGATTCTGTTTTGTTGTTTTTGCAGGTTTCTACGGATGTCAAGTGCCTTCCACTCCGACGCTCGACGTGAGGATGCGTCGAATCTAAGTGGGGGAGGATGATGTGTACCTGCCCTAGCCCTAGGGTCCCGAGACCGTGGCGACCCCCTTGGGCTAATCCGCGTCTCTGTAGGACTCGTGCCAAGACCCGTGGTCAGCCTCACCATTGGCACCACGGCCCCGAACGCTCGAGTCGTGCCAGCGCTGGGCCAGCCCGGCGTGGGCACATGAAGTTCTTGTGTCGCGCCTCACGTATCGACGGCCATGTCCGCGCCGGGCCAACCCGGCGTCGCGACTTGAGGTTCTTGCCTCGTCCTGGCACGCCGACGCCTTTGTCGCGTCGCGCCAGCCCTTGTCACAACCTTGTCGCGACACTCGCGACTAGGCCACCGTGACCGCTATCCGTTTTTACTACTTTTAGTATTATTTCCTTTCCGAACCTTTCTATTTATGTCATTTCTATTATTGTTTTGATTTATGGGCTTGGGCCTAACGTTGGGCCACTTGCATGTGTAACCCTAGTTAGCCCCCACGCCTCCTTTGGGTTTTCAAGGAGCTCCTCTATAAATAGGAGCCTCCTCTATTGTATTTGGTACGCTTGATTGAATAATACCGTTACTCTGTCGAGATTTCTCCAGAACGATTTCTCTAAGGCGTCACCCAACTTCTCTTCTCATCCCATATTCCTCAGTTCTCCCTCAAAAGAGAGCACCTTCTCATCCTTTCAATTCTCTTCTCATCAAAGTCTAGTCGTTCATCGACTCAAAACCTATCCAAATCCGCAAGAAAAGACCATTTACGAGTCCAAGATCGATCCTCTCGTGAATCTCCCAACGGGGTTCACATCAACTGGCATCAGAGCCTCAGATTGCGTAAGTCTTTCTCTCGCTTTTACTCGTTTTGTGCACGAATTTTTTTTTCTACCACCATTTTCATTAGCTTCCGCCATATCTACCATCATCCATTAGATCCATTGTTATTTGCTTCAAAAAAAATCAGAAAAATACACAAAAATAGCCATATCCCTCACGACTTGCACTTGTTTTCGGTTCATCATCTTAAGATTTCGAGCTTGCTTGCATTCTTCATGTTTGTTTGAACTGATTGAATTGTGCACGTCTTCCATTATTTCTGTTTGTGCGTGATTTGGTCCGATCTTGACCGATCTCGTGGTTGTTAGAAAAGGCAAGAATATTGCAAAATCTTGTTAGTTGTCGTGTTTAATTTAAAAAAAAATATTGGATAAGTAAAGCCAAAATAAGGCAACCTTATCCTATTTAATTAAAAAAAAAAAAAGATTTTTTGGGGACACACAAGCCAAAATAAGGCAAGTGTTCCCATATTTGCAAAGATCTCATTCGGCCCCCCTTGCTCCCGTATCTTTCCATATCTTCTCATTTCTCTTATAATATCTTGCATATCTTTCTTGTTAGGAAATCTTACTTGATTGATATTGTTTGATTGACACAATCTCGCCTCTTTCCTTAAGGCCGAGATCCCCTCTCTTATTCTTCTTTCCTTACGTGCCAAGGCTTGCCAAAGCCGACGCCTCTCTCTCTTTTCTTACTTGCATGCTTGATTGTCTTGCTTGTTTGTGCTTTTGTGTTGTTCCTTACTTGTGCAACATCGAGATCCTTAGCCTCCCATTCCTTTCAAAGTACTTTTCGTGCAAACTAAGAGTACTTGCGTGGTGAGTCTTACAAAGTCTCGACGCTTCTTTTTGCTTTGTTGATTGTTGGACTTGTTACTCTTCTTTGTCCTCTATTATGCCAGGCATTCACCGGCGACGCTTTGCCGGGTCTGACGACCCCGGAGCGTTTTTGGCATGGGCCAAGCACATGGCGACGTACTTCGGCCAACAAAACTACAGCCACTACGAGCAATTTGACATTCCGATTGGATGCTTCACCGGATATGCTCATAGATGGTTTGCACGAGTACAAGAGGATGATATTCTCAACAGCGGTGTCCAATAAAGACGTGGACCCACCTTTTACTCAAGATGGTTCCACATTTTCTCCCTCATGTGGATGCCCTCTCCTTTAATGAGTACATCATTTGGCGAATGACCCAAGCGCGAGAGCTTGCTATAAACCATTCGGCGGTCGCCCCAACGAGAGCGTCGATGGCCACGGGCCACATGACATCGTTACCCGTGGTCGAGGCCATTAGCGCGCCCGCTGAGCATGTTACAATGGCTTTCGAGCCAGCGGTCCCTCTTGCTCCTCCCATGGCCGAGGCACAAGTGCTCCTTCTCGAGGTTAGCAAAGAGGACGCGCCTTCCCTTCCTCCTACCGAGGCCGTCTTGGCACACACCGACTTCGTGGTTGACAGGTTAGTACCTCCACCTTTCTCCATTGATTTTCATACTAACTTGTTTCCCCTTGTGTGTTCTAGTGGACGTGTGCAGGATGACGCCGAAAGGCAACATGCCAATCCTAGGGACAACGGCACGGCGCCGCTAGCGCCGGCACAAGACGCTAAGGGCGTTCCTGGCCATGCCACAACTTCCAGCGGCGTTTCTGATTCAAATGGATCAGAAATGTCCCTTAAATCTATAATCCCTGAAGACCGCCAAGGAACAATGAAGATACAAGGACGAATGCCGATGGACAGTCCCTCGGCACACTACGCCGAGGCAGATTTGGGGAATTAGGATCATGGATCGATCAAGACGACTTTGATCGGCGCTCCTAGTGCGAATTGACTCCAAATGCAGGGAGCTACGAGCCTCAAAAGTTGGGACCCCGGATCTTTTCAGATTTCGGACGATGACGAGCCACCTCAACTTGTTTTGTCCCCGACTCAACCACTTCTAGGGAGTTTTTCTTGTTTTTCCTTTTGTCCATTCTTGACGCTTCCTCTTTGTAAAGGACCCTCTCTTTTTGATTCTGTTTTGTTGTTTTTGCAGGTTTCTACGGATGTCAAGTGCCTTCCACTCCGACACGTCGAAATTTAGTGGGGGAGGATGATGTGTACCTGCCCTAGCCCTAGGGTCCCGAGACCGTGGCGACCCCCTTGGGCTAATTCGCGTCTCTGTAGGACTCGTGCCAAGACCCGTGGTCAGCCTCACCATCGGCACCACGGCCCCGAACGCTCGAGTCGTGCCAGCGCCGGGCCAACCCGGCGTCGGCACATGAAGTTCTTGTGTCGCGCCTCACGTACCGACGACCATGTCCGCGCCGGGCCAACCCGGCGTCGTGACTTGAGGTTCTTGCCTCGTCCTGGCATGCCGACGCCTTTGTCGCGTCGCGCCAGCCCTTGTCACAACCTTGTCGCGACACTCGCGACTAGGCCACCGTGACCGCTATCCGTTTTTACTACTTTTAGTATTATTTCCTTTCCGAACCTTTCTATTTATGTCATTTCTATTATTGTTTTGATTTATGGGCTTGGGCCTAATGTTGGGCCACTTGCATGTGTAACCCTAGTTAGCCTCCACGCCTCCTTAGGGTTTTCAAGGAGCTCCTCTATAAATAGGAGCCTCCTCTATTGTATTTGGTACGCTTGATTGAATACTACCGTTACTCTGTCGAGATTGATCCAAAACGATTTCTCTAAGGCGTCACCCAACTTCTCTTTTCATCCCATATTCCTCAGTTCTCCCTCAAAAGAGAGCACCTTCTCATCCTTTCAATTCTCTTCTCATCAAAGTCTAGTCGTTCATCGACTCAAAACCTTTCCAAATCCGCAAGAGAAGACCATTTACGAGTCCAAGATCGATCCTCTCGTGAATCTCCCAACGGGGTTCACATCAATCCACCACCTCCTCAGCCCGAGTACACAAGATCGAGTATGCCACCAACATGGGCCGAGGAACTTTCTGCACGGATGCAACAGCTTCACCTCCAGCAGGACCATATTCATAGGAGGATGGATAGATGGGAATCTGTTTATTCTGCTCGCATGTCGATGGAGGATGAGAGGCATCGTCAGAGAGAGGCGGATGATGCTAAGAGTTGGAGGACGATGTACGACTTCATGGGGAACTTTGAGCACTATTTTCCTCCACCAAACCGTTGATTCAGCCTGAAGATGAAGTTTTTCCTTGTTCCCCACTTTTGAGACGTTGTAAGTTTTCATGTTTGTTTTTCTTTTTCTTGTTTTTATCTTTGTATGTTTTCTTTTCTATTTCTTTTCCTTCGTCTTATTTTTCTTACAATGGGGACACTGTAGTTTTAAGTATGGGGTGGGAAAAAATAAAAAACTTGTTGTCTTATGTGTTTATGTGTTTTGAGTAGTTTTTATTCTATAAAAAAAAAACTTCGAAAAATTTGAAAAAAAAAATCTAAAAAAAAAGAGTTTTAGAATTGATAGATATTCCTTTCTTAGGTTCTATGATGGTAGTTGCTAGCTTAATCATATAATTCCTTGCAAGCATGTCTTTAATAGTATAGCCGGATTCTTAACTTGAAATTGTTTTTAGAAGAAGATAGCACTTGATGAAATTGAGCACATATACTTTATAGCATAAGTGATGCAATCCAAAAAAATAATTAGCTAGTGAGGAACTTTTGGCCTTATAGGGAGAACATCAATAAATCCCTCTTCTTTTCTTGTGTGATTTACTCTCTATATGCATATTATCTCTTGTATTACAGGGAGCGGTGCCGACTATTCTCGTGCCTCCCCATACCCAGTCCTGAGCTACGAGGAGGGGGTAAATCGCGGGACGCAGCAATGGTGGCGCACCTCAACACAAAGGTCTACGCTAAGGGGAGGGATCTTGCCCACAAGTGAAGTAATTAACATGTACCACCAGCAAGGCTCGAACCCAAGACATCGTACACATTGGGGTAAGACCCAACCACCACACCAAATGCCCGTGGGCAATTCCACAATTTTTGTTTCACATTCGAAGATACAGATTTGATGTACCATGTTGAGCTTGTGTCTGCTATTTATTGTTTATTTTTCATTTGGGTGTTGAGCTATGTAAATCGTTGTTTACAAGGATGCACTAAAAGTTTTACATATTATGCTTGATCATATTATTCAACAAAAATTTGCACTCCAAAAGAAAATGGGGGAGTAGGCCTTCGAACGGCTCAAAATATGAATATTTCTCTCCAAATGAAGCTTCTTTGGAAGATTCTAACAGAACTAAACAATACTTGGGTAAAAATAATCAAAGACAAATACTTGGAAACTCAGGATTTATTTCAATTCCAAAAGAAATCTAGCTCTTGGCAATTTGGTCGATTATTGAACACCAGGGATATTTTCTCTAAAGGTGTTAGGTGGATTTTAGGAAATGATCATTCTATAAATTTTTGGTCGGACATATGGATTGGAGAACTTTAAATACCATTGTGTCATCTTCAGTTCTCCGCAGTCCTCAAGTATTATCTTCTCGTTCATATTATAGAGTTGTCTAATTGAGGTCACATTTCCCGGGTACCTTGCCCTCTGATCTTGAAGTACCATCTTAGGGGTGGCTAGGTATAAGAACTTCAGTTTGAAAAACTCCTTTTTGCTCAGCTATCAATCGACCCGCATATGGAAGAGCTACCCAGCTCTTTGGAAGACGGTGATTGTGTTGTCCACATTTTACCGTTAATACCCATCCATGTTTTTCCTTTCTCCGCACTCTATTCAATTCAAACGGGCATCCACACTTTCTAGTTGGAGTATCGGTGATGTGTTTATAAATGCTCCTATTTTCCGGTCCGGGTAATACCCTCTTGCCACATCTATATTTACCGGCTAGCTCACAAATGAGTATGACCCTATTTGGATTTGAGTTTTTAATAACAAGGATAAAATTCTTCGACATTGCAGTTTGCCTAGCCCAATCAAGCATTTCTCTTCTATCATTCCACAAGCCATCGTAGTGGAAAGCAATAGAAAAATCTATTCCGACGACCTATGATTTCAAAATATATAAATAGAATATTATAAATTACACTATCATAATACTATAATTTCAAGGTGCTACATGCATATTCTTAACTATATTTAGAAAAAATTCATATCTTTATGAAAAATACCTTTTTGGCTCGCTCGATGCATCAGAATCGGTTATGTAGTTTTCTCCCGATACATCTTTCTCATCCTCGTCTATAAAACTATCGCTTGATGATGAATTTTCCTCCTCGCCCAGATGATAATCGCTCGATGACGTCTCTTACTCTCGGGAGGATATTTTTATGTAATAATGTGGAATGAAGGTTTGCACAAAATGAAAAAACAAATTGGTATTTATAGGGGAATTTTTTACTGTTAGTACCGCGAATCCAAGGTGCGCATGTCTAATGACTAATTTTCCAAAATGTTACCGTTGAACAGTCGTGAAGGCTAAATTCTCGCTCCAATTTCCACAATTCCAGGATTTGCATGCTAGTTTCTACAATTCCAGGATCCGCGGGCCAATTTCCCCAAATCTTGGCTTCATGCAAGGATGCCTTCATGGTTTTGGCCCCCGACCATCATAATTATTCTTAAACCCCTTTTTACCCCTTCGCGAAGTCTGAATTCGCGTGAATCCAGCCTTCGTGAAAAAACTCCATGCGCTTACAAACTTCTCCATGTGCAAATAAACAGCTGGAAAATTATGCAAAGGTAGTCAAGGAATTAAGGTCTAACAAAGCAATGCCTCAAACATTTTCCTGTCATGCACAAAAGTCATATATATGGTCTTGAAAAAGGTTATAACAAGTTCTAAAGATTAAGTTATCAAAGCAAGGATCATAAATAAAGAAATAAGACAAATATAAGTAATCGATTAGGGTCAAAATTACCATAAGGCTTTTTGTTTAGGCCCTATTCAAGCTAAATCTCATCAATAACTCCATTCTAAGCAATTCATCCAATAAAAAATCAACACACTTTAGGTATAATTTGAATATTGAGTATCATATATAGGCAATCATTCAATCATTGGGACTCCGTGTATTATGGATTTTGGGGATACCTTACTTTTCAATTAGATCGGAAGTTAATTATTTGTCTTCTCTTCCAACCCCACCATCAATGGGTAAATCAACCTATTCTCTCCCCATTGGTTCAACTAACATGGACATTTTGTGGATATTTTGGGGTCAATTTGTCCCTTGTAAATTCCATTTCTACAATTTCACCTACTTAAAAATCTATGCTAATTTAGTTTATGCAATTCAATTTTGTGGATATGTTAAGATTTACTTCATGTTGATGGTCTTTTTATTTCATGTGAATGGTTTTTTTGGTAGAATTACATGTCAATGGTTTTGTAAATTCATATTGATCTTTGTGTGAGTCTATTTGACCTTTCATGTTAATGTTCTTCCCACTTCATTTTAAATCTTAATGTCCCCACTTTCATGATAATGCGTTTTGTGATTTAGTTATTTCAAATAATAATTTAGGGCTCGTTTGGTGTTGATATCTTAAATGTGAGATATCAGTATCGATGTGGATATCAAGGTATGGGTATGAGTGATATCTAGATATCAGATATGGGTATGGATATGAGTGATATCTTTGATATACCAATTTCATGGGGTATATCAAAATAACACTCTAATATCATCCTGACATCACTTTGATATAAGCTGATATCGATATCCTCATATACCAAACAATAGATATAAATTTGATATCGATATCATGATATACCAAACACCAGATATGGGTATCAGTCATATCCATACCCGTGTCTTATATCTTGATATGAATACCAAACAGGCCATGAGCTCTTGTCACTTCTTAATCATTAGTTACATTGCATATTACCTCACATGAGCGTGTAAATTTTTGCTTGCCTTTCCTTGTTCCATTTGATAGGTTTGTGAGCATTCCATTGACTTATAAATTATGCCATCTGAAGCACAGTCTTGCCAAAATCATATTACAAAAAATGCGGGAGTAATACATAGAAAATAGGCTTGGCTTTTCTACTCTCAATTTCTACTATGATGTTCCTGTAATTGCAACTAATTTATATATTGCATTAGATAGGCTTGTTAGAATCTAATTGGTAGAACTTTGCTATTTTATTTGAAGACAAGAACTTGCAAATATGGAGTGTTATGTAAATCTCATTCTCCTAATGATATGATTACTGCTGAACAGACAACAATAAACTTCTTGCCTACCAATCTGTCAAGTGCTTGTTTATATATGTAAATGTAGAAGTACTATTAAATATAATGTCTAATATTCATGTTTGACCCATAACATTTTCTCTATATTTTGACCAGATTAATCAAAATTAATTAATTTGTGGTGGTGTGTGTTGTGGGTGGAAGAGCACCTAGGTTATAGCAACAATTAAGGAGAGATGTCAGGGTTGCTTGTCATGAAGGACATTTTGATGACACTTGTTTGTCATCAATGCCTTTTTAATGACATATTTGTTTGTCATCAACGCCCTTTTAATGACAGATTTGTTTGTCATCAACGCCTTTTTGAAGACACTTGTTTGTCATCAAAGCCTTTTTGACGACATGTTTGTATGTCATTAATGCTCTTTTGAAGACATTTATTTGTCATCAATACTTTGATGACACATTTATATGTCATCAAGGCTCTTTGATGACACTTGTTTGTCATCATTTCTTTTTTATGATACTTGTTTGTCATCAAGGCTTTTGATAAACATTGGCCCTTTGAAGGGACATCTATTCGTCATCAAGGCCCTTTGATGACATTTCTTTGTCATCAAGGACCTTTGATGAGACATTTGGTCGTTTTCAAAGCCCTTTGATGACATTTTTTGTCATCAAGGCCTTTGATGACACATTTTTTGTCATCAATGTCGTTGTGTCATCAAGGCCTTCGATGACGCATTTGGGCCTCTTGATGACACATTTGTTTTTCATCAAGGCCCTCTTGATGACGCATTTGGCCCTTTGATGACATATTTTTTGTCATTAAGGTCATTTGATGACACATTTAACCCTTTGATGACAAATTTGTTTGTCATCAAGGCCATTTGATGACACATTTAGCCATTTGATGCAAATTTGTTTGTCATCAAGGCCCTTTGATGACATATTATTTTGTTATCAAGACCTTTGATGACACATTTGGCCCTTTAATGACAGATTTGTTTTTTATCAATGCCCTTTGATGACACATTTGTCATCTAGCTCTCTTGCTGAGACATTTGACCCTTTGATGACACATTTGTTTGTCATCAAGACCCTCTTGAGGACACAATTGGCACTTTGATGACACATTTGTTTATCATCCATACCTTTGATGACATATTAGGTCCTCCTTTGATGAAACATTTGTTTGTCGTCAAGACCTTTGATGATACTTATTTGTCATAAAAGATCCTTTTGATGATAGTCAACGTTGGTCAATATCCGACTCAACACGAATGACCGACTCAACTCACAATGGGTTGAGAGGGGGGGAAGAGGGTGCTACCCCATGCATTTAAAACATGTTATTCAACTTAAGGGAAATTAACTCCCTATTTTTAGGCTATTTACTTGAATCGCCCATCAAAAGAATATATACATGTGCTTAAAATGTTTTTTCTTCTCATTTCTTACTAAAATTTTTGGATATTTTGGTTGGTATTTTAAGCTTATTTTATTTTTTGGTTAGTGCCCTTAGGATTAAGAGTATTTTGGTTGATGACCCCTCTACGTTTTTAGTTTATGAAATCCAACCCTATTGTGTTCCGCACTATCAAATTAGTGGGATTCAACTCCTAAAACATCTAAATCCATACCCGAACAATCCTGAATTGCATTCTAATAAAATTACCTATTTTAAGGACATTCCATCTATTTAGAACCATTTTAGAGCTGCCATTTGCCGCCTTTCCACCGCATCTCACCATCAGACTATTGTCTAGTGCTTCTGTGACATCTCATGAGTCGAGCCACACTAGAGTAGTACCCATACAAATCCATATGAGCCACGTTCAAACAACACGAAAAATCCCTTTTTGACCGAGTTACGAACTAGGAAAGCCAAAACCTCAAGTGCATTAATCGGAAAAAGTTAAATTTTGAGTACCAATCAGAATACCTTAAACTCAGATGAACCAATGGGAATTTTCCTAAAGTTTTCCAGTGCTATATTTTAAATATAAAATATTTTTTTTAATTGAGTGGCTTAGTTTGCAACGCTTTTTCAGTCTGAACTCTAAATCTATTTGTTGTGATACAAGGAATTAACAAATATAAAACTATTATATGAATTGGTATATTAAGAGTTTATAAGGATGTGTTAAGAATTTGTTTGACATACAGACAACTAAGGTAAGCTAAGAGTGAGTAAGCTCATGTATAAGTCAAGGGGGAGAGAAAGCACTTAATTAGCAGATCTTATTCAAAAGGTCCCTCTCAAACTTAAGGGCAAGTTCTACAAAACAATGGTTAGACTAGCCATTCAAAAGGTCCCTGCTCTTTTACTCTCTTCGTTTTTTACAATTTTAGTTTCAGTTTTCTGGGTTTTCTAGAGTACTTCACCGCTCTCGCTTTTTATTTTTCTAGATTTCTCCCTTCTGTGCCCCGCCCTCTTTCACTTCTTGCTTTGGGCCCACCTTAGATACCCTCTCGACTTTCGAGTCGGGGTAAGGGTGTGTACATCTCTGCCCCCCAGATCCCGCTCACATTGGGTTATACCTGGGTAGATGTTGTTGTTGTTGTTTTCAATTGTAAACACATACTCTCTTCATTAAGAATTTCCATTGATTGTCGACCAGGAAGATCAATAGCTAAAGTTTGGGATTATTGTTCATCAAGAGCATTAATTCCTTCTATCCTTTTCTTTCCTAATTCCAATAAAAAAATTTTGGGTCGCGGGTTTCCGGGGCTCAAACCTGCATTACAGGGAGTGGTGCCGACTAATCTCGTGTCTCCCCATACCCTGTCCTGAGCCACGAGGAGGGGGTAAATCGCGGGACGCAACAATGGTGGCGCACCTTAACACAAAGGTCTACGCCAAGGGGAGGTATCTTGCCCACAAGTGAAGTAATTAACATGTACCACCAACAAGGCTCGAACCCAAGACATGGTACACATTGGGGTAAGACCAACCACCACACCAAATGCTCGTGGGCAATTCTACTGAATTTTTGTTTCACATTGGAAGATACAGATTTGATGTACCATGTTGAGCTTGTGTCTGCTATGTATTGTTTATTTTTGGTTTGGGGTGTTGAGCTATGTAAATCGTTGTTTACAAGAAAGCAATAGAAGTTTTACATATTATGCTTGATCATATTTCTCAACAAAATTTTGCACTCCAAAAGAAAATGGGGGAGTAGGTCTTCGAACGGCTCAAAATATGAATATTTCTCTACAAATGAAGCTTATTTGGAAGATTCTAACAGAACTAAACAATACTTGGGTAAAAATAATCAATGACAAATACTTGGAAACTCAGGATTTATTTCAATTCCAAAAGAAATCTAGTTGTTGGCAATTTGGTCGATTATTGAACACCAGGGATATTTTCTCTAAAGGTGTTAGGTGGATTTTAGGAAATGATCATTCTATAAATTTTTGGTCGGACAGATGGATTGGAGATTCAAATCTCCATTCCTATTTTGATATCCGAGATCCATCTTTAAAAGTTGCTAATTTTATTACTCCATCTAAAACTTGAGATATTCATGCTCTTTCAAATTTATTGCCTTTGGAGGTGATAGATTTAATTATTTTGATCAGGATTCCGATTTCGGAGTTTGAAGATCAAGTGGTCTGGCTGCCTTCTTCTGATGGATGTTTCTCGGTCCAGTCAGCTTCGGCTTTAATAACTGAAAACCGAAATATTGATTCTGTACGCTTCTCTTGGATTTCGAAAATTAAATTTCCTCCTAAATTTCAAAACTTTATATGGAAAGCTTGTTCAGATTGCCTTCCGACTACTGATAGATTAAATCGCTTTTATAATTGTGTTCCTAATTGTTGTTCTCTTTGTGATATTGAAAATGAAAGCTTAAATCATCTATTTTTCCATTGTGCGTTTACAAAGAAAATGATTGCAGAGCTAGAAAATAAATTATGTTGTTCTTTCGAGTTCGCTACCTCAGAGAGTTTTAGTAATAACTTAACTTCAACCCTAAATCTAAATAAAAATAAAGAAATTCTATGTTTCTTATGATGGCTCATCTAGAGTAATAGAAATTCTCTTATTTTTAACCCTTCTAGGATCATCCCACATCTTTTGTCGTGTGACTTGGCTTCTCCTTAGTTTCTTCAATGGGAATCGGCAAATTTCGAATCAAGTAAAAAGTGTGTTAACATGCCTAAAAGGAAAATGACGTCTCTTGGATTAAACCGCCTCCTTTATGGGTAAAGCATCATTTTGATGCCTCTAAACAGAAAAATTCATCTACATTTGCAAGCTTTATTCATAGAAACCATGCAAGCTCTATTCTTGGTTGTTATAGAATCTCTTTACAATCCATGATAGTCTTAAAAGCAGAGGTGATCGCGCTTCTCGAAGGTTTGAAATTTGCAAAAACTTTACCTATTACTAAATTAATCATTGAAGGAGATAATTTGGTTCTTATAAATTCTTTAAAAAACATTTGGAAAGTGTCATGGGAAATATACTCAATTATCCAATATATCCGAAATTCGATGTCGGATTTTCCTGAGGTCGTTTTTTTCCATTGTTTTAAGGAGGCTAATTCGGCTGCTGGCTTCTTAGCTAGAAGGCATGTCAATATTCCTTATCTTCGTCTTGCCATTGTTTCCTCGTGCCAAGATTTGTGCTCTGAAGAGGTTTCGTTAGAAAGGTTATGAATGTTGTTTCGTCTTCAACCTTTAGCTTTTCATTTTTTCAAGATCATCCGCAGTGATGATTTAGGTTGGCCTTGTAATTTAGGGACAACCTAATGTTTGTCTTGTAATGAGCTAGTACCTCATTTTCAAAAAAAAAAAAAAAAAAAATACAAGGTAGTCCCTGTCTGGCTGACAACATTAGACAATAGAAGCATGCATATGTTGGCTGGAAGCATCATTGTAATCCCCAAGGAGAGAGCGTAACAAAGGATCTTAAAGCACAAAATGTCTACATGAAAAAGTAATCAAATTCTATGGAGGAACCCAAAGGAGCAAAGCTTTATAATGAATTCCTCTTCTTTCCATTAAACCTCTTTTCTTTTTTTATGTCCAGTTTTTCTCTTCCATGCCTTTTTTACCAAAGATATACACATTCTTTGCTACTAGGTGTTCTCTTCTATCCATCAAGAGTAACCATTCCACTATTCTAGGGCGGAGTTTAAATAAGGAAAAAACAAATAAAAAAAGGACAAAAAAAGGCAAAAATGAAGATGTAAAGGCTAACAAGAGCCTAGTCATTATTGCCTTTTTGTAGAAGATTTCTTCTATGGCTTCTCACTTTCCATGGCGACCAAACATTATGATATCATCCATTTCTACATTAGGAGGTTCCTTGTGCACTTTGTCTTCTCTTTTCCCTCAAATTCTCTCCCCACATTTTGGCCTCCGCAACGGCCCGTTCCCTGTCCAAATCCTTAGTCAACATCTTAACCATGTCCCTTGGAGAGTCGTCTTTGTCAGAGCCTTGCAAATCCCATCTCCGTCCAGACCCACTGCCCACCTCATTTTCATCTCGGATCCTCTTCTCATCCTTGGGATTCATATCGTATCCCTGGTTTGCCAGATACGAGAGAGCAGTCACCACGTCTCCCATATGGGGACGGGCTGCAGCGTTTTCTTGGATGCACATAGATGCCACTGCTAGAGCTTGATAAAGCCCGCGCATCGGAAACCTGCCTTGCAGAGTCGGATCCGCCAGTTTCACAAACTTCTTGCGATCATTAAACAGTGGCCGTGCCTGCAAAAATTAAAAAAAAAAAAACAATTGATTTTCAAAAGCTGCATTGACAAAATGCAAGGCATTTTGCACGTACGTGCTAGGCTCGTTTGGTAACCATACAATATGAAGTTTTATCATTATCCGTATCAATAAGGATATGGGTGATATCTTTAACACCGCTATTGCCAATAAATTCTTGATATCACTTTGACATCAAATTCTCAGATACCAAAAAATACCAGATGACAAGTTGATATCGATATGAAGATATACCAAACACAACATATTCATACCCATATCCTATATCCTGATTTCAATACCCAATGTATCCTAAAGACTGTAACAGATCAAGAGGATACGGACTCACCCATTCTACAAGGTTCTGTTCTCCATGGGGACGGGTGCTGTCAATGGCTCTACGTCCGGTTATGAGCTCTAAGAAGACCACACCAAAACTATATACATCTGACTTCACAGTCAACTGCCCAGTCATAGCATATTCTGGAGCACAGTAGCCATAAGTACCCATGACCCTCGTAGAAACATGTGACTTGTCCCCTGTGGGCCCAAGCTTTGCAAGTCCAAAATCAGAAAGCTTTGGATGGAAGCCCTCTTCAAGCAATATGTTAGATGACTTGAAGTCCCTATAAATAACAGGAGGGTTTGCTTTGTCATGCAGATACTCCAAACCTCTGGCTGCACCTGCTGCTATTTTCATTCTCGTGCTCCAATCAAGAGGTTCTTTGTCAGGGGGTAGGTCTACAAAGTAGAGAAAGGCATGGTTCAGCATTTGGCCACAGCTTGATTCAATTCATAATTACTAGAACCCCCCCACCCCACCCCCACCACCCCCACCCCCACCGAAAGCAAATTCCAAGGCTTTAATAGCCATATGTATGACAATTGTCTCAAATGCATGCAGACCATCATAAAAGATAAGCATAGATCCTTTACTTCAAGTCAAAGATAATTCTGGTAATAAGATATATATAATATATATATATAACCTGAATATAATAGCAGAAACACAACAAATGTACTCTGACGCAGATGTATTAACATTATGAAGTAGACTTAATAGCATCATACAGCCTAGAGCTTCTAACAACCTTTAATGTAACATTATTCAGCTTTAACTTCCATAGCTTGGCGTGCACTGTATCATAGAAATTTGCAGTGCTTTGAACAATATTTGATCATCAAACTGCTCTGGTCACAAATAGAGTTCTTCACTGTCTTCTACTATCACAAGTGTTCCCTTGGTGTCTACAAATTGAAAGCAAGCTTTGGATAGTGGTATTAATATTTCAGCCAGTAGGATAACATAGTCAAATCATACCTTGGATTTATGAATTCAACCTCATCCTCAACAAAGTATTATTATCTCAATTCTTCAACCATGTGAATATAAACTTCTAATTATTGATAAGCAACATAGTATTACACTCATACATGGGGGTATCATGTATTAACAAGTATATAGTGTTCCATTATTCGTACCTGAAGCATTTGCTGATCTCAAAGATAGCAAATAAAGGGGGAAATGGGGTATAAAAAGGCAGCAGTAGAAACATTACCATGAAGATGGTCTTCTAATGATCCGAGTGGCATGAACTCATAAACTAATAGTCGTTGTTCCCCATCCGCACAATACCCAATCAGATTAACCAAGTTAGGATGGTGTAGAAGACTTAGCATCAGAACCTCAACTAAGAATTCCCTGTTCCCCTGAAGGCCATTCCTATCCAACTGTTTAACGGCAACAACCTGCAGCAAAGCAAAATAGAAAACACTACAATATAGCTAGAAGAATTGCATATAGCTCAGATTGGTAATATGAATTTTAAAGCCTACATAGAGTAAGGTAATTAACAGATACGTCTATTCTTCGAATTCAAGACATTAAACTAAGCAGCATTATAAGGACATTGTAGAACTTCATCAAAGTGCATTCTTGGATTTTAATGTGTGAAATATACGCGTACTATGTTAAGAAGTCACAAGCTTATACATATTTAATTAAGAAATATCCTCTTTCCTTGCAGAAAATAATGTCTCTTCTGATCATACCAATCTTTAGGCTTTTCCATGCGTCTCATGTGATCTATTTGTCGAGGCAGAGAAGTCTTTTGCATCTAAATGCGCGTGTAAGAAGAATATCAACTATTGGTCTGCTCAAAAATCACACCCTATTCTCTTATCAAATTATAAGATAAGAAGGAAGGCAACAAAAGATTGGCCAGGTTAAAAACACATCCTCAAACAGGCTAGTCACATAAAATTGTACCATAGCCTAGGGTCACATGAGAATATGATCACATCAAATCTTCAAATCAGCAGGAACATAGAATACCTGCCCATTATCAAGCCTCCCTTTGTATACACGGCCAAATCCCCCTTCTCCTATAAAGCACTCTGGCCGAAAGTTCTTGGTGGCTGTTGCAAGTTCACGGAAAGTGAATGTGTGAGCATGAGCCGCAATATTAAAATCAGGTTCATCCTTTGGAGCTGAAGATTCACGCTTTGGCCCCACATTATTCCTTAGTTTTAGCTTGTCACCCCCTGTATATTGCATAAATCAGAAATTCAAAACGGAGGCATAACCAAACAAATTAAGCCGACCATCCCAATCCCTATTTGTACATGAAACTAGGGGAAAAAAAAAAAAAAGAGGAAGTTCAGTAGTCTTCCAAGGATTTCTTCCAGCAATGCACTCACTTCATTGTCCCCTTATTTTGAATAGAATGAAAAATAAGCTATAATGTTCATCAGTTGCAAACCCCAAAATCCCAAATTCAAAAACAAAACAAAAAAAAAAAAAAAGAAAAGAGAAGGAATCAGCATCAATTGCTGAACACCAGGAAGGCGAAATCCTTGATTTCCCCTAAACAATAAGACACACTGCGTGCAAAAATGTTGAGCACAAAGAATAACTAGAAACTTATTCAGATTTCTAAAATCTCACCAATGACCAATCTAAAGCTGAGAAGGACACAAGCGCAATAAATTAGAAAAACATCAATGAACCACTGGAAAACTGGCAATTGATAACCAGAGAGAGATTGACGGATCAGATCAATAATAATACTACAACAAACCAAATTTTAAAAAGAAATAAGACTAACCAGAAGACAATTTGGAAAAGTTATTATTGGCAGCAGGAGGAGGGTAACTATCCTTGCGATCATCCTTCTCATCCTCCTGATTCAACCTTTGTTCCTCCTTCGAATCGAAACACGAAAAACAACCCATCAAAAGTTAACAGTAACACCCAACACCTGGGATCGAGAAAAGTTGGACTGATGAGTCTGAAACAAATAACAGCGAATCCACAAAACACTCAAATCTTCTTTGCACTTCTATAAAACACAGCGGATTCGAAGATCCAATCTCATATAAAAAAATTACCCAAAATTCCGAGCTAGAAATGGTAGAATCGTTTCCACAAGCAGCCCAAGTTTCTGATGAACATAAAAGAGGTAGAGAAGACTTAAATTGACTTATAAAAGGCTTGATTGAAGCAGATAGAGATGGATAAAAAGGGACACGGGAAGAGCTTGTGTAGGAGCGCAATAGACGGCCAGTTGTGACTTGTGAGAGATTTTTTATCATGTGAGAGAAATAGGGCGGTTTATCGGGCCAAAACCACCAAATAGAATCGAACCGAAGTGAAAACTCAACATTGAAATTTGAAAAACCGAAAACTTAATCGAAATACATCGGTTCAGTTCGATTTTTGTTTGATAAAAACCGAAAATCGAAATACCTCGGTTCAGTCCGATTCGGGTTTGATTTAGATCGGTTCTGGCCCAAACAAACCAATTGGTTAGATAGAAGATTCAAAGTTTCATCTTTTCTTTCATAACAATAGTTTTTGGATAACAACAAATACATAAGCTTTAATTTAACCAAGCAAAATATGTCAGTTCATCTGCAACGGAGCCCTTGCACACGTCGGCACAACCGAGCGCGCCCTTGCATCCAGCACAACCAAGCGCACCCTTGCACTCGGCACAACCGACACCGACTCCTACCCTTGGTGCACCCTTGCAAGGGGCTGGTGCGCCCTTGCACGTGGCTGGTGGCGTGCCTTGTGCTACGCCGAATTCCGACCTTGGCGCGCCTTGGCCTTTGATGGATGGTGCCAACTCCTCGGGCACTTTTGATGGCGCCTTGTTTCATGACTTGAGTGATGATCCCAGTCCTAAAGATAAGTCCAATGTGCTTGATAAAGGGGAGCCTACACTTGGACAAGCAACCATGGCCGGTATCGAGGCGCTAAGAAGCCGAATCAAGGAGTCATGCCCTATCTTGGGCACATCACGCGAGCCCAAGCTAAAGCAATCCTTTTCCATATTCAAGAGGAGCTCATGCTTCGTAAGTTTCCGGAGGTTCTGACTCGGCTAAAGTCGTTGTTGCCAAGAACAAAAATAAATTACCCTAAACTACAAACCAAGTATAGCATGCAAGTAAGGGATCCTACCCAAGAGAATCGTTATTCTGAGTAATCAACAAGGAAGAAAACAGGGGTTTTAAGAGTTTAAGAAAGCAAACAAATTAGATTTCAATTCAATAAAAGGAAAGCAAAGTTCATTCAATCAATTCCACCTTTTTAATCATTCGATCATCAATTCATCCACTTTTCTATTAATTCTTAAGTTAATTCCAATCCTTATAAAAGATTTCCGCTTGTCCACGGTCTAAGCGAAATTATGATATGAACAAGAACGCTTAATTCAAATCATGCAAAGTATTAAGGATAGAAGGATATCAAATCATGCAATCAAGCTACGAGTCTCATTGATAAAATAACAATCAAACACTCTTTCTCAATTCTAGTCTACGGTCCTAGAAAAGAGTTGTTTCAAGGATAAATAAGATTGCACAGACAACAATCAAACTAATCCAAACAGTAGAATATCAATCAAATTCAACTAGTTGCGCACCAAGAGAAATCATTTGATAATCATAAAATTTAGCACACGAGTTTTGATATTAACCAAGGGATAGAAAAATTACCAGAATCTCACGAATTACATAAAAAGGCTTCCTTGATCAAACAAACTCAAAGGGAAATTAATTCTCCATAACAAAACTGAAATAAAACCTAAAAAGTAAAAGTATGCTATGTAATGTGTGATTACAAAGTTAGCCACGAAACTAGGCTTAAATACTAAACCGAAATAACCTAAAACTAAAGATATAATAAAGATAAATAAGATAAAATAAATCAAGTCGGCGCGGAGAAAGGCCAACCTGCGAGCGCGATTTGCCACAACGAGCGCGGGTCCAGTAGGCTTCGGCGTCCGCGGATTGCGGTCCTGACCCGCGAGCGCGGGTCCTGTTTCTTCAACTCCTCTCGGATTCTTCTCGTCACCGCGAGCTCAGGTCCAACACCGAGGGCGCGAGTCTTGTTTCCGTAAAGTCTTCAACTTGAATTAGGACTTCTGTCTTTAGAATCTTCAACTGTAGGCTTTTTTGATATTACAAATAAACACCCTAAACTAGCCTAAAACACTCAGAAAATCCTAATAAAAATACAGAATTACGCTGTACTAAAACCAGCGTATCAGGTTCAAAGAAGAAGGGTGGAATCTCGTTTTAACTAGTGGCCCGACAAAGGACTATTTTGCGGATAAGAACGATTAGTTGTTTCTTGGTTTTTATGGGGCGTTTTTTTGTAATGTCTTTATGGGTTGTGGCTGATTATGTGAGGCGTGGATTTAGGGTTATATGCACGTCCTTGGCTTCCATTTTCACTTAGACTTGAAACCATGAATGTTCTCTCTTTTGTTTTCTTTTCAATCTAAGTTGCTTGCACTTTTTCGTTTCAATTCTCATTGTTTGATCGTTGGTAAGTCATATCCGACGTTCTTTCAACTTATATTGTTTATCTTGGTGCGTAATATCCAAGACCTAACATCCATATCCAACACTCCATCAATCCACTTCCATTCACTCCATCAACCGCTCCATTTCCATCTCGGTGGATTCTACACCACCTTAGTATAATCGTCATAACTTCCAATATACAACTCATCTGAATCTATAATATTAAGGGGTTCAACTAGACTCAAAGATATAATTCCTCGTTTTGGAATCACTCAAATCCGACTTTGGACCAGGAAAATCTAGCCAGTTGAAAACGGGTCAGATTCCTTGGTGTTTGTTGACGGAATACCTTGGACTCTTTGAAGGTGATCCCTTTGCATCATCTACACCATCGATCCTTTTCATCAAGTGGTATCAGAGCCACACGAAAGTATCAACATTTAAATCTTGTCTTGACTTTCATTAACCACTCATTGCAAGTTGTTTTGCTAGTCGTTCAACCATTTTTGTTGTGTACGAGTTTGCCTTTGTGTCTTGCGCCTTTGTGTGACCTTTTCCGTCCTTGATTTTTTGTTTGAAGGAGGTCAAAATTCGCATGAGCCATGACTGAGTTGTTGTGTACACGAACTTGAATAAGGAACCTCAAAGGTCCTTTGTTTGGTTGAGTAGTTGAAAGGTTGTGTGATTAATCCTTGAATTTACTCTTCCACGTATATGTGTCTTGAATTTTTTTTGGCTGACTTTGTGTGTGCTGAAACGAGTGGTTGAGGAAGAGGAAAAACGTTCCCTTTGTTGTTCATTGCATGCTTGTTGAGTTGGTTCGACTCTAGGATACGAGAACGACACCAAGAAGTAACGTCTTACTTGTTTGTTGTCTAATTTGCATTGGAATTTAAAAAAAATCAGAAATTCGTGCCTTAAAGAAAAAGTCGGATTTGGGGAGAAAACGAAGCGAGACTAGAAAAACCTTGCTGGCAGAAAAAAGCTAATAAGGGACCGGGCACTGAAAAAGTCGGACTGATAGCTTGCATATAGGAGTAGCTTAGGTGCATGTTTTATATATGTTTTAGATAGTTTTAGGTTGGTTTTTATATAGATTTTAGGTTTTTGTGTTGTCGGGTATTATGCGCGGGTTTGCTCGGTTTTGCAGGTTTTAGTTTCAGGAGCAACAGCGGGGCGAGGTGTAGATTGACCATGGCAGTGGTGGACAAGATAGAAGAGAGCAAGGAGATGCTAGGATGAAGATTGAAGTAGAAGAAAAGCCAAGACAAGAGGAGAAAGAAAGTCGGTGTGCTAACCCGAGCATTCAGCCCGCGTAATCCAAACTAGGAGCAATTGCGCGGGGAGGCATAAAGCGCGGCCGCACTTTTGTATCAAGCCGCGCATTCTTGGATTTCACACGGGGGATGTTTTGGGCCGAAGAGTTGGGCCAAGCTTGTGATTTTTGGGCTTTTATTGTGTCATCCGAGAAGTATGTTGAAGATATAATTGTTTGAGGGTAATTTTTGGAGACATATATATATGTATATATATATATCTTATGTTAGTTTATTTTAGGAGAACTTTTGATCAACTTTTGGAAGCTAGGGTTTTTCTCTCTTGAGGCAGACTTTGAAACCTTTGTAAGTTTGATTTCAATTTAATTATGCATTGCTAATTCCATTGTGTTTGACTAGTTATTGAAATCATAGATTGCATAATATTGTGAGGTTTGATTGATTCTCAACAACATGAATAGGTTTTATTCCATGTGCTTAATTGAATCAAAATTATTCTAGGGTTTTGTTAGATTAGCTACTTGATATTATTTCTGGGATAATTTACAACTAATCTGATTAAGTCCCGTTCAGGATTGATTAGATAAAGTAGCAACTATAATTGTTTAGACCCGTTCGGGCTATTCAGTTGTAGAGGGAATAAACCACAGATAACTTGATTAGTTGTTTGCGTTGAGTATTTGTTTCTATCGATACTTTGAACTTAAAGCTGTCGTTTAATTGAATCTAGACGTTGTTCTAGGTTGTTAGATGATTAGGGTTGTTCAGATTGTTAGTTCTTTCAACTAAATATAAAGTTTTGGATAATAATCCACGGTAGATTATTCAAGGGAATTGAGAATCGAAAGAATCAATGATCAATAAGCATATCTACGACGGATGTAACTAGTTGAACACGCTTGTTCTTTAATTGATTTAAACCATCTTTTGCATTCATATTTACTTCTATATTTGCATAGTAGTTTAGAATTTACAATTACAAACCCCCTTTTTAGGTTACTTGGCATACAAGTAATAACACATTTACACGAGTCTCTGTGGGTTCGACCCTTACTTGTCGCTTTACTGAGTTGGTTAAGTTAGGTTTCTTTGATAGGCATTAACGACCACTGAAAATCCCTCATCACGGACCCCGTGAAGAAAAGAACCCGAGCGGGGAGCAAAAGAGCGGGGCTAGAAAAACCTTGTCGGCGGCAAAAAGCTAATAAGGGATGTTGTGATGGTTTCCCACACATTCGCAAGAATAAAAGATCTATTGTAGTAGTAGATCAGGATTGAATCACGGGGATTATGTTTGTTTTAGCTAATTCCAGAACAAATTTCTAAGTCAAAATATAATGATTTGCGGTGTAATTCTAAATATGAAAACAAGCAAAACAAGTAAATAATGAGAATGAAAATATATGAGAAAGCGAAGTTCCAAGGTAAGGAATCCCCACAACTTTGATCCACGAATTTTGAATCTCACTTCTTCCTAAACTGAGTTGGATATTTTTGTTATGAAGGTTATTGTCTAATGTCATAAAATAACTTTTCTCAAAGTTTAACTTAATGTACTTCTATCAAATTAAGAACCCACTCTCGTGACGAAACAAAACCAATACACCCTTTATCACTTAGAATTCTAGATGGTAAACCAAACTTGTCCCACTCTCATGATGCATCAAACTTGACTCAATCACCTAGAAGTTCTATGATAATAAACCACATGGGAAACTAATCTCAAGTTCAATTCTAGTTTTTCCAAATAGATAGAACCACCTCTCAATGTGTTCTCTCTATTTTGTTTGCTTACTTAGACCACCACCTCTCGATGTGCAACCTAAACAAGACTCTTACAAGTTTAAATCTATTAGATTAAGCCCATAGAATCAAATCATATTATTTTTCCAACTCAATTCAAGCAAAAGCTATTGAATATAATCTGCTTCACATCGTTGGGATCAACCAAACCCTAGAACTATAGAGTTTAGCCTAGCATATTGAAATTCATGATCAAAATAATTAATCAAACATGGAAATAGAATAAGAACAATAATTGAAAGAGAAACTTACTAGAAATTCAATTGAAAGAACAAAAGTAGATCCAAAAGTGCAATGCAAAACCTCCAAAGCAAAAGTGCGTAGAACTCAAAACCCTATAAATTCTCTCTTCTCTCTCTACTTGAAAAATAGAAATAATAATAATGGAGAATAATCCCCTTAAAGAGTTTTCTAAAAAGTATTTATACTAGAAGGCTAAAAATATCCAAAAATACAAAGCCCTACGTGCAAGAAAAGAAGGCCTCGTCGTTGCCTGCCGCCGTCTCGACCGAGACGAGCCTCGTCTCAATTGGGATGAACTGCCGAACCACCATCTCAACCGAGACGGCAAATGGTCTCGACCGAGACCAGCATTTAGTCAATTTGCTCCTCTTTTCTCGTCACGACCCTCATCTCTGACTTGTTGGCTCCTTTGTAGTACCTCTTTAACCTTATATTCTTGTCTTGTAAGCATCCTCAAAGGCTTATTTCACGTCTCTTTGACTCCTCTAATACCATTAAGCTCCATAACTATCTTTAAGACTCGAAAACACCTCCTAAAACCTGAAAATGCAAACAAAGCTTGTGTAGATATCCATACTATGAATAATACTAGAAATCAACACAAAGTGCAAAACCTAAGATAGAAAAGAACGAAATCTAATCCTAAATGCTAATGCAAAACCATGCAAAACTAGATGACATCAAAATACCCCATACTTAGATTTTGCTTTTCCCCAAGCAAAACTCAAAACTGAACCACAAGTGCAAGAAAGAAATAATTAACTCAACTTGTTTAAACCCTTATGATCATGCTAATTGAAAGATCAAAGACAAGTGCCATCATTACATATCATTGTCATCAAATAAGACAAGCCCTTCTTAGTCCCTAGACCTCACAAGGATAAATGTGTTTCACTCACTCTCAATGTGTTTAGGGGTAATCAATAACGCTCATGTCTTAACTTTGAAAACCATCTACCATATGCTTGCATCAGATTCCTAAATCTCCACCACTTGGGACAATGCACATGACATAAATCAAGATGAATTTTATTAAGTTGTAATGGGGCCAAGGTAAGAGGAAAGGGTAGGGAATTGTTTGGTCTTGTGGTGCTATATCCGGGAAGGAGTAATCTAACCAAATTCAACAACATACCAAGCTTAACTTTTTCTTCACTCTTCTTCTTTTTCATTACCTTTTCACAACCAAGCTTCAACTCCATTACCAACTTTATTTATTCAAACCTTTTTTTTTTTCTCTTTTTCATTGTTTTTCTTCTTTTTTTCTATTTTTTTTGTAACCACTTGCTTCATTTCCAACAATCACCTCCAAAACCAAAAACATACAACTTTTTTAAGCTCAACTCACACTTAGCACACTTCAACATAAATTATAATTCCCGGATGGGTAAAAGGCTAAAATTAGGCTCAGATGCTTTGTGGAGCCTTCAAAAATAGGTCATAAAAAGGCTAGAACATGGCTTGAAATACATGAAATTATATGTAAAGGTAGTTAAGGGATTATGGCTAACAAAACAAATGCCTCAATCATTTTCATGTCATGCACAAAAGTCATATATGTGGCCTCGAAAAGGGTTATGACGCAAGTTCTAGAGATTAAGTAATCAAAGTAAGAATCACACACAAAGAATTTAAGAGGACACATTTGTAGTCCATTAGGCTAAAAATCCCACAAGGCTTTTTGTCTAGGGACCTATTCAAGCTAAAATCTCAACAATAACTCCATGCTAGGCAATTCATTCAAGAAACTTCAATGCATTTTTAGAGAAATTGAAAGCTTAGCATCATATGCAATCATTCAATCATTGTGGCATTATTTTCAAGCAAGGATATTCATCAAATCATCATAAGACTCTTTTATTTTCATTTTTTTTATAATGACTCAAACTAAAATAAACGTGCAAGAAAAATAAACATGGAATGCAAGACTAACTAAAGTGAATACGCCCTACCCCATACTTAAACCCTATATTTTCCCCAATATAGAAAATAAACAAGAGGGAGAACAAAACTCACAGATTAAAAGGATCAGGTTGCCTCCCAAGAAGCGCTTCTTTAAGTTCATTAGCTTGACCTTCACCAATGTCAAGTCTTCGGATCGGGAGGGTCGGTGATACCCAACTCAATCGGATCATGTTCTTTGTAAGGCTTGTGTCAAAATTTTCTAACCTTGAAATACCTAGAGTTCTTGTGCTAAAGCTCAACAAAATCATCTCTAAGAACTCGATGTAGGAGACTAGGAGGTATGATCCCGACTTTCTTGTACTCTTGCTTCTAGGGATCATATTTGACTTATGACAAGTAATGAGCACTGATGTCCGCCTTTTTAGTTGTGTTTTTAGGGTGTGTTTCTAGTGTGTTTGAGTCTTTTTCTTTAGTTTTGTGTTTTGTTTTGAGTTATTTGTGTAGTTTTTCGTATTTTCTTAAGATATGGAGTCTACATAAGCTTTGGTGGTGTTTTATATGTTCTTAGAAGCTATTTGGAGTTCTTTTGAGGAAAAGAGCAAAACCGAGGAGAAACATTAAGGAAAAGCTCAAGGAATGAAGTTCATGAAGACTTTGAAGATCAAGTTTGAGCTTGGAAAGAGGTAGAGAATTTCGTTACAAAGACATAGGAAAAAGAATCGAGTCAAACGGAGTTGTAAAGAATCCGCAACGCAAGTTTTACTCAAGGCTGTTCGTAGTGCTGAACAGGGTCGGTACCGAGGCTCTCAGGTCGGTACCGAGGTATAACGAAGATCGATTCGGTGTGAATTAAAGACTTTTATCCTATTTCCTTTTATGTCCTTAGATAGATAGAAGGAATATATCTTATTAGAAGATTTATTTCCTTAGAGATAGCTTTGGATATATTAGTTTCTCTATAAATACCCTTCTCTAGCTCTTGTTTGAGACACAATCCACCACACACGATTGAGGAGAGGAGGAAGAGAGAGAGGGGGGCATGGGAGCGAGATAGAGTAGAGATTTGTGAGTTACTTGGAGGACATGTTTTGTTTCGATTCAAAGTTGTAAGCTTTTTCTTTAATTTAATTTAGTTTTGCTTTTAATCATGCTTTGTGAGTAGTTCTCTCTCTAAGGTTGGGGTTAAACCCAACAATGGTTGTGCATTCTTGCTTTTGATCATGTCTTGATTGTTTTTATTGCATGAATCTATTCTCTTGCTCTTAACTCCTTGAAACGAAAGTTGATACGAATTTTTCATTCATAGTTGAAGCGAAAGCGAAAACCTTGAAAAAGAATAGTCAATTTAGGGGTTTGAAATGAAAGCGGATCTATCCTAGTTGAAGTAGAAGAGATTAGATAGTAAGTTTATTGATTGAATGAAAGTTAGTTGATTTACTTGCTTAGGTTGACGAAAGTTGACACCTTTATGTGATAAAGCATGATCTTTATGTTTCATAACATTGGTACTGCATGATTATTGTTGCGGTGACACTTTAAACCTTAGAAATCTCTCTTATTTGATAAAAACCCTACCTTTGTTAATTTCTTGCGCCCCAAGTAACAAAAACTTAGCATTGACTCTCTCCCGTGGACGAACCTGACTTCGCTATACTCAGCGGGTTCTTGACTACAAATTTATTTGTTGTCGAGTAAATCCCTCTCAACAAATTGGCGCCATTGCCGAGGAGATTTCAATAATGTAAAGTTTTGTTCTTTGAGCGTTTTTTTGGGACTCAAACGAGTCGGTAACGACCCCTTAGGGGCGGTACCGACCCTGTCGGCAACCCAGTTGCTGTGCTTTTTCTGTTTATTTTCCAAGTCACTTTCGAGTCGTTACCGACCCTATCCAGGTCGGTACCGACCCTGTCGACAGGTAGTTGCTTTTTTTCTTTAGTTTCTGTTTTACGGGATCACTCTAGGCTCGATACCGACCCTCTAGGCCTCGCTACCGACCCTCTCTGAGAACCCGTTTTATTGTTTGATTTTTTTTTTTTTTTGCTTTTAGTGTATGCCAGCTGAAGGACGCCGAGTTGTCTCTAATCCAGTAATAGACTTTGAACCCGAGCGATCCTTCCACCGTCGATTAAGAGAACGCAAAACAATGGCTACGCTTGAAGAAATGGCACAACAGATGGCAGCCCTCCAAAGGCAACTCGATGTCGTGCAAGTTGAAAAAGCCGCCCTACAAGAGCAACATAATGCCTATCCAAGGAATGCTAAACAATATAAGCATCCAGGACTGAGGGTGCCAGAGTTCACAATTGCGCTTCCGGAGATAGAGAAGAATTTTGAGATTAAGTCTCAATTCATATCCTTGATTAAACGGGCTTAGTTTTAAGGGAAACCCACTGAGTGCCCTATGTAACATATTAAAAACTTTCTTGATCTATGTGACACTATTGCTACTGACGATGTCTCTTTAAAATATATTCTGTTAAAAGCTTTAAGGTGGTCTCTTACAGGAAAGGCCTTGAGCTGGTTAGAGAGCTTACCTCCTAAGTCTTACAGGACTTAGAAGACTTTGTATGATCAATTTTTGACAAAGTTCTTTCCTCCTGCTAAGACAACAAAGTTAAGAAAACGTATCACCTTCTACCACCAGCTGCCTAATGAGACCTTTGTGAAGACATGGGAGAGATTCAAGGAGATGCTCAGACAATGGCCTACTCGTGGGCAACCACTATGTGCTCCAAGAAATCTTCTTCCAAGGGATCAATGCTGAGATGAAGAACCGCATCAACCTGCACACTGTTTGTGGTTTCATAGATATGGATCCCGATGAGGCGTGGGCATTGCTTGACAAGTTGACCAATTATGATGCAATGTATGGAACACAACAAGCCCAACAACCTCAAAGAAGACTCTACAATCCAAACAGGGATGACGTAGACCCCGAAGTGAAGCACCAATTCTTGCAAGATGAGATCAACCGCCTAAAGAAACAGGTAAGTTATCTTAAATCATCTCCATCTTGTCAAGAATGTGGGTCTCAATCCCATGCTACTTCTGCCTGCACTAAGTTGCAACAGGTCCGTGCTGCTGAGGCATATGAAGAATCTAACTACATGAGGGGTCCAATAGGAACCAAACATATAATTCTTATGCAGGGAGGAATAACAATCAACCCACTTGGGGCAACTATGGTGATGCGACCCTGCCCTAGCTCGGACTTGCTCCTACGGACTCGAGACGTCCTAGACCTTGGAGACCTCCTTGGATTAGGCTTAGTCTATTTATGTATTATTTATATTATTATTTCTATTTCCGTCGTTTACATTCCGTCTTTACTATTTTGGGAGTGTGTTCTCTTATGCTTAAGAGACCGGCCCATTAAGCTAGCATAAGGCCCATTAGGCCATTAGGGTTAGATTGCTACTTTCCATTTTTAGTAGTTAATATTATTAGTATTATTGGCTTGGATGTTGGGCCTAGCATGTTGCTAACCCTAATCCACCCCATTTAGAACTAGGGTTTGTGTGGCCTCCTCTATATAAAGGAGCCACGCCCCCTCTTATTATTTACGTCAAAATAAGCCATGTTAAAGTAGAGTCGAGTTTCCTCCTTATTTGGCCCGACGTCACCCCGGTTCCATTCTTTCCTTGTTACTACCTCACCCCACCCTCGTTCCGAAGAGCATTAGAGGCCCGCGAGTCCACTTTGTGGTATCGTATTTATCTCGGTTACGATTGTCAGAGAAGATCCGGAGGTTTCGAGCCTAGATCCGCCCCTTTCCATTCTAGGGTCGCATCATATGACCATGGGAGCCAACCTCCTCAACAAGATCAAATGGTTCCGCCTTACAAACCCCCGAGATATCAAGAGACGCCATCATGGGTGAATGGACTCCATGAAGGGATCAATGGAGTGAAAAATGAAACCAATGGAGTCCAATTCTGACCTAAAAGGTGTACAAGCACAGTTGGGAGAGATTGAGACATGGAGAAAGAATGTAAACTCCCAAGAAGGCAAACTAGTTGCACAAATTTCAAGACCTCAAGGGCAACTTCCGGGCCACCCCGATGAGAACCCGAGAGCTCAAATAGCAGTTGTGCACCTTCGGAGCGGAAAGACAATACCAAACCATGCCGAGGCTAAGGACAATAACGGCGATACCGAGGATGATGCTCAGGCCAGGCTTCATACCGAGCCTAAAAATCTCGGTATCGAGGCTCCACGGGTCGTTAAAGACCCCAACCCAAGTAAGTGATGAGGTATTTTCAGTGGTCGTTAATACCTATCAAAGAAACCTTATCTTTACCAACTTTGTAGAGTGGCAAGTAAGGGTCGATCCCACAAGGACTTACGTATTTGTGCTTTTATTTGAATGCCAAGTAACCAAAGGTTTTTTTTATAATAATTATCTAAACTACTATGCAAGAATAAAAGTAAGTATGAATGCAAATACGGTTTAAATATATGAAGGACAAGCGTGTTCAACTAGTTAAATCCATCATAAATATGCTTATTGATCATCGATTCTCTTGACTCTCAATTCACTTGAATAATCTACCGTGGATTATTATCCAAGACTTTATATTTAGTTGAAAGAGCTAACAGTCTGAACAACCCTAATCATCTAACAACCTAGAACAACGTCTAGATTCAATTAAACAACAGCTTTAAGTTCAAAGTATCGATAGAAACAAAAACTCAACGCAAACATCTAATCAAGTTATCTATGGTTTATTCCCTTCTATAACTGAATAGCTCGAACGGGTCTAAACAATTACAATTTCTACTTTATCTAATCAATCCCGAATGGGACTTGATCAAATTAGTTGTAAATTAACCTAGAAATTCTATTAGGTGGTCAATCTAACAAAACCCTAGAATAATTCTGATTCAATTAAGCACAGGGAATAAAACCTATTCAAGTTAAAGAGAATCAATCAAACCTCACAATATTATGCAATCTATGATTTAAATAACTAGTCAAACACAATAAAATTAGCAATGCATAATTAAATTAAAAACAAACTTACAAGAGTTTCAAAGTTGTTCTCTTGAGAGAAAAACCTAGCCTCCAAAAGTCTGATCATAAGTTATCATAAAAATAAACTAACATAAGGTTTATATATGTCTTCTAAAATAACCCTCAACAACCTATCTTTAAAGAGTACACTCGGAAGATATAGCCTGAAGCCCAAAAACCAAGAGCTCGGCCCAAAACTTTCGGCCCAAGTGATGTTCGCGTGAAATCTCCGATTGCGCGGTTTGTCCCAATGTGCGGCCGCGCTTTCTGCCATCCCGCGCAATTGCCTTCAGTTGCGATTGCTCGGCTTGATAACGCGGGTTGCATCCAACGCTTTTGCTCGTTTCTTTGTACACTTCTCCAAGCTTCATTGTACCATCTTCTAGCTCTCTTTTACTCGTCTACCACCACCATAATCCGCTAAGACTCGTCTCGTTGTTGCTCATAAACCTAAAAACCTGCAAAACCGAGCAAACGAGCGCAAACTACCCAACAACACTAAAACCTAAAAACTAGATGAAAACCTACCTAAAACAAGCTAAAACTTGAATAAAACATGCATCTAAACTACTCTTATATGCAAGCTATCAAATTCCCACATGCTTAACCCTTGCTTGTCCTCAAGCAAGACATAAATCCAAAACACACCAAAAAAATGCAATCATACATCCATCTCAAGTCAAACAAGCATTTCACATATAATCAAAAACCCGACCAAGACTTCCTAAAATGCATTATGATAAGCAAAAAGTAAAGACCATTCATTCATTCTAGACCTCACCAAGGTAATTGTGTTTGCACTCAAACTCTCAAGTGTTTAAGGGTATGTGTTTTCGCTCATAATCAACCATGAAAATTAGACTACCATATGCTTGCATCAGAGTTCTAAATCTCCACCGCTAGGGATCAAACACATAACAAAAATCATGAGGTCTTTTTAAGGCTTGTAATGGGGCCAAGGTAAAGAGAAATTTTTGAAGGGATCATATTTGGCTTGTAGTGCTAAATCCGGGATAAAGAACTAATCCTAACCAAAACTTCACACTTTTCTTCTCTTACTTCTCCCAAACTTTTCTTTCTTAACTCCATACACACTTTTATAAACTTTGTTTCTTTCTTTACTTTTTTTTTTCTTGCCTCTTCTTCAAATCTTTCTTTGCTTTATGAAGACTACTACCAATCAAACTAAAAGTTTTTCTTTGCTTTTGCAACATACTTTTCATCTTCATTTTTTTTTACTTTGATCACACAAGAGTTTTATTTCCTCTTTTCCACCCTTTTCTTCCAATTCCCCCATACTTGTACATAACTCACACAAAACAAAAAACACAACCTAAAGTCCTAAATCCCGGATTATGGGTCAAGCTTATTAGGCTAGGGATCATTTTGTGGAGCTATCCAAAATAGGCTTCAAGCTCAAATAAGTGGGTTATCAAGAACATGGATCTTGTAAGGTAGGAAGGGAAATAATAGGCTTATAAGAAACATTGCCTCAATCATTTTAATGTCATGCATTTAATCCTATAAAGCAGCCTCGAAAAAGGGTCATAACACAAGTTCTAGAGCTAGATAATCATGGTGATGCACTTAAGAATGTAGAGAACATATATATCATGAAAGACCAAAAATCTCACAAGGCTAATTTTTTGTCTAGAACTTCAAAATGAATCAAATACTCAAGCTAAATACATGCTCCATCCTATAATCAAGGTAATTAATCAATGATCATGCTCATATCATATCAACTTCAACATATCTTGCAAATCATAGTTTAGAATTTATACTTAACTTAGAGAAACAAGTAGAATTAAATAATGGGGAAATAAGAACCTAAATGCAATATTTTTGTATTTTTTTTAATTTTTCTGATTTTTTTCATGATTTTAATCAATGCATGCAAAAATTTTAAATATGACCTAAACTGACCTAAACTAATGCAACTATATAAAAATGAAAACAAGCAATTTCCTTCCCCCATGCTTAAAACATACTTTATCCCCAAAGTATAGTAAAATGTAAAGAGAGAGAAAAACTCACAAAACTCTAACAGTCTGGGTAGTATGGCGGGTGATCCTGTGGTGGTGGTGGTGGTGGCGGGTACTCTGCATGAGGTGGCTGGTGTGGCGGATCCTGAGGATATGGCGGGTCGGGGAAATCATACTGAGGGTAAGACTGGTGAGGTAGATTGCCCGCCGAACTCCATCCGTCTAGTCTAGCATTGAGCAGTCTGAACTGCTCATCCTGGCGGGCCTGGTGAGTTTGATAAGAGGTGAACCTCTCATCCACATAACCCCTCATACTCTGAAATCTCTGATCAATGTGAGACGTCATATCATTGTAACGTTGTGTGTTGTCCAGCTACATCTGTCTCATCATATCAATCGTCTAACTGAAGTGAGTATCAGAATAGTGGGGACCACCTCCAGAAGGAAGAGATGGGTCAAACTATCGCTGCTGGTCTTCTTCCTCTTCAAACTCGTCCTCCTCATCTTCCTCTTCAGATTCTTCTTCACCTCCAGCCATAACAAAGTCTTCATCATTCTCTTCTTCTTCCTCAGATTCTTCCTGAATTGTAACTGGGGTCTTCTTTTTACCCATAGCAGGGCCCTTGACATCACTCAACTCTAGATCACCAGCCCGGACTACAATAAACAGTTGGCCCGGCTGTTCCCAATCTTCACTTTGGCTCCATCAGGGAGCTTCATCACTCTCTTGGAATCCCCAATCGCCTAGAAGTAAGCATGTACTTGTAAAGAGCACCATTTTTTTTAAACATGGTGAAATCCATAGCCAGAGGTGGGATATCAACATGTAACCTGTCAAGATCAACTCCAAAATGCATGGCTAGATGGGTCACAATCCCACCAATACAGATGGCTCCCCCTCCCTTATTTCCAACATGAGCCAAATGGTGCATCAACATAGCACCCAAATTCAGCTTCTTTTTTTTTCAAACAAGCACCCAACACAACAACATCTTTCTTGGGGCAGTTGTTTCCACCATCACCCTGTCCATTAAGAGTACAAGCTATATACCTCTGTAGGACGTGAATGGCGGGATGAGTAATGGGAGAGGCCTTTTCTTTGGTAGGCTCATAAGTGGGTCTCCCGGTGATGGACCTCTAGAAATGCTTATCAGCCCAAGTAGCACCATTCTCATTTAGCACAACATTGCCTGGAAAAATGCAGATGCCAAACACATTGTTAACCTCCTTCAAGGTCATCTTCCTGATACCTCACGGTAAAAATTTAAACTCCCCTTCTCTTCTAAAATCTGTCGCCAAGGAGCACAAGCACCCTGTCTTTCATTCCCTTAACAAATGCGATAGACCAAGCTCATTCATCAAGTTCCAGTCTATAAACCTAGTCGCTTTCCACTCCCTGTCTTTCAGCATATCAAATCTGGTTATGTGTTAAGCTTTATCAGATTAAACCCATAGGTCTCTAGAGTGCTCTCTCCCTCAACAGTAGGAGGAACCAGATAAACACCCTGACTAGCAGCATGGGATGAAGATGCTCCATCAGTTCTATCCCTTTTTCTACCCATAATTTTAGAATTTCACAAATACCTGCACAAGCACCACAAACAAACCAAGCAAACACAATTCTGTTGTACTGGCAAGGACAACCATAGCAATATATAGAATCAAGCAAATAAATCACCCAATCACTCTCTTCCCCCACTACCCAGAACAATTTAATCAAAATTAAAGGCTTAATCTAGGTTAAACTCGGATTTGATAAAAGCTCAAATAAAACATAAATGTAGGCTAGAATCATGCAATAAACGAACTTTTGTGAAGGGATTAAGCCTAAATCCGAGCCTAAAGGGATGGATTTCAGATTTTCTAGCAAAACCTAGATCTAGGTTTAATCACTAAAACCGAAATTTAAGAGAAATTTTGAGAAAACTTACTTGAATCCCGCTTGATTTTAAGTTCCTTGCTTGATTGGGGTTGAAAATACAACTTGAATGGGCTTCAATGGAGCTTGAATGGGTGAAGTCTTCAATGGAGGCTTGAGAGAGGGAGGGAGGAGGCGGACGAATGGAATGAATGAGGAAGAAGAAGGCTCGGGTTTTAATTTAACCCTTCGCTGGAAACGATTGAAAGTGCGGCTTGCACCTGAATTGCACGGCCGCGCAATGTGCAAACCCGCGTAAGTGTCCCTCAATCGAGATTGCGTGGGATAGCTCCATAATTGCTCGGTCGCGCTTTTAACTTGCATCATGCGCAATCGGCTTTCGGCTTAGGTTGCTCGGGTTAGGGGTCTACTTGCTTGGTCACGCTTTTAGTCCCTAATCCGAGTTTTTAGCTAATGTAAAAATTACTTCGATGTGTTCTCCAATGATTTCCCGAGCTATCTGTAAGTCTGAGGATTATTTCTACTAAAGCTAAACAGCTAAAAACACAAAAGCAGAAACTTAAAACATAAAACTATAAGCAAAGGAAAGCTAACTAAACCTTGGGTTGCCTCCCAAGAAGCGCTTGGTTAACGTCATTAGCTTGACGTAAAAAGAAAATTAAGAGAATATGAGCTATGGAATTCGATCTCCTCCTTTTCGAATCCCATCTTTAATATGCCTTGTGGAATGTCAATCCTTGTATTTGCCGTCTTTAAAAATGGTCGTCCTAGCAACATAGACGTTTTTCCAACTCCCGTTCCCATGTCCAATATCAGAAAATCAGCTGGAAATGTCAAGGAGTCCACCGTAACCCGTACATCTTCAATCTTTCCCTTAGGTCGAACAGTGGAATGATCAGCCAACTCAACTATGATATGAGTTTCTTTCAACGGTCCCATACCGAGTTTCTCATATAAGGAGGAAGACAGAACATTTACAGATGCACCTAAATCAATTAGAGCCTCATTCACCTTGGTGCTTCCGATCATACAAGGAATGGTGAACATGCCAGGGTCACTGCACTGCTCAGGCAAACGCTTTTGAAACACAGCCGACACATGTTCTTTTTCTTTGACTTGCTTCTGAATTTTCTCCTTCTATCCCCTTTTTAGAGTGCACAGTTCCTTCAAAAACTTGGCATACCGAGGTACACTCTTGATCAATTTCAATAACGGGACGTTTACTTTGCATGTACTGAAAAACTCGAACAGCTCCTTGTCGCTTTTCAATTTCCGGGTTTCTTTTAATGCTTCTGGAAAAGGTGGAACAGGTACATAAGCCTTCAGAAGGGTTTCAGATGAATTTTCATTATCGACATGATTGCTCGCCTTGCACTTCAATTGCTCGGTCGTGCAATTAACACCCACCCCGCGCAATCTCGATTGAGAGGGGAAAGCGCAGTTTGACAATTGCGCGGCCGCGCTTTTAGCAGTCATGTCGCGCAATTCATCTTCGTCTTGTTCCTCCGTTACGTGAACTTCGTTAATGTACATGCTTGTCCCGCCTTAGAGCCATCATAAATAGAGATAAAACTGACATTCGTCTTCGGATTGAGATCTGTTTGTGATGGCAATTTTGATTCTCTAGCTTCCAACTTGCTTACAGCGTTGGCAATTTGACTAACTTGGCTTTCCAAGTTAATAATACTAGACTTGGTCTCTTGTTGAAGCTGAGTTAGAGAGTCATGCATTATAGAAACTGTCTGAGTCAGATTTCTGATCATCTCTTCAGTGGACATAGAATTCTGATTCACTCCCTGAGCTTGAGGTTGGAAGGGTGGTCTATACGGAGCTTGGCCACCATGATGGTTGAATTGTTGATTGCTAGAATTCCAATACCTTAGGTTAGGATGATCCCTCCACCCAGGATTGTAAGTGTTGGAGTAGGGATCATACCTAGGCCTTTGTTGACCATAATTTACCACCATATTAACTTCAGCTTGTGGTTCCTGGAGTGTGGGGCATGAATCAGTAGTATGCATATTATCAGAGCATATTCCATAGGCTTTCACTTGTTGTCTCCCACCTTGTTGTAGAAATTGTCTCATCATGGTTTTCAGCTCAAAAACTTCTTCATGCAATAATGAATTAGCAACTACAACATTGGTAGCTTTAGAACCAGTTTCCTTCCCGAACTGTCTTATGCCCTCAGACAGTTGTGTAAACAGTTCAAATGCAGCAACAAGAGTCTTGTTGAGAATATTGCCTTGGCATGCTGCATTAACCATTCTTCTCTCATCATCCAAGAGGCCATTAAAAAGGTATAAAATCAAGTCTTGATCAGTGTAGCCATGGAAAGGATAGCTGGCTATCAACCTCTTGAATCTCTCATAGTTCTCATACAAGGTCTCATTGGCTTCTTGTTCGATATTGCTAATCCTCTTCTTCAGTTCATTGAGCCTTGTAGCAGGGAAGTACTTCTCTAGAAAAGCTTGCTTCATCTTAGCCCATGTATCAATATTTCCCGGAGTCAAGTAATAAAACCAGTCTTTAGCCTGATCCTTGAGAGAGAAAGAAAAGGCTCTCAGCGCGATCTAGTCGTGAGTCACATTAGCGGGTTTCATGCTTGAGCACACAACATGAAATTCAAAAAGATGTTTGTTGGGATCTTCACCACTATGCCCATGGAATGAAGGCAAGAGGTGAATTAAACCAGATTTCAGCTCGAACTTGACTCCTTCATCAAGAGCAGGAAATTGCACAACCAATGGTTGTTGTGTCAGATTTGGTGGACTCAACTGTCTCAACGTTCGATCACCCATCTCAGTAGATTCAACAGTTTCAAATTCAAAGTCAGATTCTTCAAGAAAGAACGGTAAGGCCTGAAAGTAATTCCAGATTTCCTTCCTTAGCTTGAAGAGTGTCCTGTCAATATCTGGATAAAAAAGCAGGGGATATGAGTTAGTAGCACGGGTATGAATCATATAATAGGTTCACACCCAAAAATAGCACAAAAGTACGATCACAAATAGCAACGAGTCCCCGACAACGGCGCCAAATTTGATGAGGTATTTTCAGTGGTCGTTAATACCTATCAAAGAAACCTTATCTTTACCAACTCTGTAGAGCGGCAAGTAAGGGTCGATCCCACAAGGACTTGTGTATTTGTGCTTTTACTTGAATGCCAAGTAACCAAAGGTTTTTTTTATAATAATTATCTAAACTACTATGCAAGAATAAAAATAAGTATGAATTCAAATACGGTTTAAATATATGAAGGACAAGCGTATTCAACTAGTTAAATCCATCATAGATATGCTTATTAATCATCGATTCTCTTGACTCTCAATTCACTTGAATAATCTACCGTGGATTATTATCCAAGACTTTATATTTAGTTGAAAGAGCTAACAATCTGAACAACCCTAATCATCTAACAACCTAGAACAACGTCTAGATTCAATTAAACAACAACTTGAAGTTCAAAGTATCGATAGAAACAAATACTCAACGCAAAGATCTAATCAAGTTATTTGTGGTTTATTCCCTTTTATAACCGAATAGCCCGAACGGGTCTAAACAATTACAGTTGCTACTCTATCTAATCAATCCCGAATGGGACTTGATCAAATTAGTTGTAAATTAACCTAGAAATTCTATTAGGTGGCCAATCTAACAAAACCCTAGAATAATTCTGATTCAATTAAGCACAGGGAATAAAACCTATTCAAGTTAAAGAGAATCAATCAAATCTCACAATAGTATGCAATCTATGATTTGAATAACTAGTGAAACACTATGAAATTAGCAATGCATAATTAAATTAAAAAAAAACTTACAAGAGTTTCAAAGTTGCTCTCTTGAGAGAAAAACACAGCCTCCAAAAGTCTGATCAAAAGTTATCATAAAAATAAACTAACATAAGGTTTATATATGTCTTCTAAAATAACCCTCAACAACCTATCTTTAAAGAGTACACTCGGAAGATATAACCCGAAGCCCAAAAACCAAGAGCTCGGCCCAAAACTTTCGGCCCAAGTGATGTTCGCATGAAATCTCCGATTTCGCGGTTTATCCCAATGTGCGGCCGCGCTTTTTGCCATCCCGCGCAATTGCCTTCAGTTGCGATTGCTCGGCTTGATAACACGGGTTGCATCCAACGCTTTTGCTCGTTTCTTTGTACACTTCTCCAAGCGTCATTGTACCATCTTCTAGCTCTCTTTTACTCGTCTTCCACCACCATAATCCGCTAAGACTCGTCTCGTTGTTGCTCATAAACCTAAAAACCTGCAAAACCGAGCAAACAAACGCAAACTACCCAACAACACAAAAACCTAAAAACTAGATAATAACCTACCTAAAACAAGCTAAAACATGAACAAAACACGCATCTAAACTAATCCTATATGCAAGCTCTCAGTAAGTCTTCGACTCCAGACCACTCCCTTGATCCCAGTCTTGTTATCGACCCCATCAGGGTCGGTACCGACCCCTTATTAGTACCGATCGACCCTCTTGTCCATTCGGTAGGGCCTCAATCCGGATATCTTTCTATCCCGAGTCCATTAAAAAGCCTTTCTTTCCCATTTAAGAAATCTAATGATGTTACGGAAGGAAAGGTTAGACGGTTTGTTAAAATTCTTCAAGGGTTAAATATTTCAATTCCTTTTACTAAAGCCCTTAATGAAATGACTACCTACACTAAATTCTTGCAAGAGATTTTGAGCAGGAAAAGATCTATCTCAGAGCTGTAAAGTGAAGTCCTATCCATAAAGCTCCATGAAAAGCTGGGAGGTAAGTTTGCAATTTCAATTGGTATTGGGACTCACCACTTTAAAGCTCTATGTGATCTAGGTGCCAAAGCCAGTTTATTGCCATTGTCTATCTGGACCAAGGCTAACATGGAACCACTGGAGCCTGTTGATATGAATCTCTACATGGCAGATGAATCTTATGTAAAAGCAACTAGAGTCATTGACGACGTTCCAATCCAAGTCGGAGAATTCTTTGTCCCAAACGACTTCATTGTTCTAGATATGCGTGAAGACCCTGTGGTGCCAATCATTCTTGGAAGACCCTTCTTAGCCACCACAGGGGCACGAGTTGATGTTAGAAAAGGACTCCTCACATTCGACATCGGGGAGGAGAAGGTCGAGTTTCGGTTCAACTCATCGGTGAACGAGGTTGCTAGTTGTAGTATTGAGGAGCCTACCGACCCACCATGTGTCGGTACCAATGGTACCGACCCCTCACTAAGTACAAAAATGAGCAACTTCGATGGAGACACGCCTATCAAGGAGCCTACTGACCCGCCATGGGTCGGTAACGACCCTCTTCTAAAGAAGTATGATGTTGGAGGTTGTTGGATCAATTTTAGGGAACTAACACTAGAACAATGGTTTCTCTATTCGAGTAATCGAAGTTTTGATAATGACAAAACAATTGGAACTAATTCCCTATACAAGTGATCATAGGAAAGATACAGGCTTATAGGAAAAACAAGGGAAACATTCCCATGAAGCTATCTGAGTACGTGACAAGTATCTTGAAGGATAAAAAGGACATTTCACTGTTGTCTTGGGAGGCAAGCTGAGTCCTGAGAAGGAAAGAATCCAAAAGGGTACGCTAGTCTTTTTGAATAGTGTCGTACTCCCCAAGACAAAAAGGGTAAAGGCATCAAGATAAAAGAGGAAACCTCTATAAATAGAAAGCGATGAAGCTAGGTCATTTTAAGCTCTCGAAGACGGAAAGTACCATATCCATATAGAGAAAGACAGAGCTCAAGCATTATATTGATTTTGTTTAGATCTAGATTCACGATGACTTAGCCGTTAGTTGGTTGTAGAGGTTGTAGTGGTTCCTCGAGCAGATGCACATGGGCAGTTCGGATCTAAAGGAAGATCACCAAATGGATGCTCGTCAGGAGTTCTATAACTTCAGGATGGAACCTGGAGAAATTACCAGTTTCGCTTCGAAGGACTAGTAACCAAAGTTGCTGGTTTGGGAATTTCAAAGGAAGAAGTCATAAAACGAAAGAAAGTCAAGAAGGTGATAGATGGTCTTTTCGGAGAATGGACTCATGATCGAAGAACATTCAGAGAGAATCCCTCCAATAGGAACCTCATGCTTCATGAGATCTTTGGGAAACTAAAGACTTATGAGAAAAGGAGGAACTCTGACAAAGCTCAGGACAAACCTGGAAAAGGAGTTGTACTTAAGCTGGAGAAAGTGCTTAAGTCTGTTCAGGAACAGTGTGAAGAATCTGAAGATGAAGAAGAGGATGACATAGTGCTCATCACAAAGGCATTACAAAATCTATACAAATAGGGAAAGTTCTGAAAGAACTATGGAGGGAACAATCACTCAAGAAATTATCACAAGTCTGGAGAAAAGGATACCAAGGATATTACCTATTTCAAATGCTTCAAGAAGGGTCACTATGCCAAAGCATGTCCTCTAGGAAATGATGAAACCAAGTCTAGGAACAAAGCGTACATAGCAACATGGGATGATTCAGAAGATGAAGATCATGAGGCATGGACTACACCGAATTTATGTGCTATGACTATCAAAGAAGATTCATAGGAACCACATGAGGATGTGAGTATTCTAACTCTAACTAGTTGCTTTGATAAATACTCTAAATCTGACCTTATACGCATACTTTCCAAACTTGTTAAAGACAACATGAAACTTCAAAAGGAAATGGGTGAAATTCAAGAACATTGTCTTAATTTAGAAAAAAATGTTGCTGAAAAAGAACTTGAATTGAAAAACACTGAATCTATTGAATGTTTTGTGTGTGATAACCTGAGAAAGGAACTTGACTCTTTAATGACCGCTAAGAATGATCTTATCTCTGTGCTTGCTACTATTACCTCAGAGAAGGATATCCTTATTAAGAAGCTAGAGAAAAATGAAGGAAAGAAAATTGATGAGATTCCTAGAGTAATGTTTGTTCCCTCTAGACATGGTATATGATACTCTAAAATAGACTCTAGAAATGATCAAAAGACCCTCACTCCGAGAGAGTTAAGTGAAAGTAGAGCCTTAGAATTACAAACTGAGAAAATAAAAAAATTCCCATCTAGAAGAGAAAATTAGATTTCTAGAGAGTGGAACTAAAGGGGAAAAGGACTACTACACCGGGAATCACTCTCATAAGATGTATGTCAAAATAGCTAAGGGAAATGTATCCAGAGGACCAAACAAAGAAATTATCGAGAAAAATAGAATTCAGAGGCCTCACCCTAAGTTTTATCTAGGAGAATATTAAAAAAACTTGTTGGACATGTGGAGATCATGGTCATTACAAAGAACAATGTCAAAACAGAAAAGTCAGTTCCTCAGGAAATCACATGAACCGGAACAACAACAAATATCCATACTTTAAGGTCTACAGGAACTATCACTTTGTTGATGTTAATATTGCAGATTATGTTGACTATTATCCCTGTAAGGAACCAGGCAAGGAGCATCTTGCCTTGGTAACCAAACACTGATCATTTTACAAGTAAGAGCGAGAGAGAACTGTATGTGGTTCATAGACAGTGCATGCTCCAACCACATGACTGGAAACAGAAGCAATCTAACCTCGCTTAACACCCGAAGTAGGAAACGTTTCTTTCGGCAACAAAAACAAAGGAGAAATTCAGGGATCAAGGGATGTCAAGCTCAACAAATCCATCAAAATCAATAATGTGAATCTTGTGACAGATCTTGGGTATAACTTACTATGTGTGGCACAACTTTGTGATCAAGGAAGCAACATTGTTTCCTTTGATTCAAATGAGTGTCTGGTTGTGAACAAAGAAACCAACAAAGTGATTCTTAGAGGAAAAAGGTCAAACAATGTTTACATTGTCGATCATGATTTTCAACCTCCAAGAAAGTTGTGTCTCACAGTTCCTACAAGTGATATTGATCTTTGGCATAAACGCCTTGGACATGCGGGTTTAAACTTGATTCAAAAGTTGTTTTTACAAGAACTTGTAGTTTGTCTACCTAGGATACATTCAGACACAGGAAAACTATATGACGCTAGTGCCAGAGGAAAACAAACTCGAAGTTCCTTTAAAATAAAGAAGGTTGTCAGTACTTCCAAACCTCTTGAAATGCTACAAATGGACTTGTGTGGCCCAATGCAAATCTGTAGCTATGGTGTAAACAAGTACATGTTTGTTATAATTGATGATTTTTCTTGTTTTACTTGGGTTATTTTCTTTCCTTCCAAAGGAACAACATTCAAGGAGTTCGAGATCTTTATCAAACGAACAGAGGTCAACCTAGGAACTAAACTGAAATCCATATGCTCAGATCATGGAACAGAGTTTGACAACTCAGCTTTTCTAAACTTTTGTAAGTAAAATGGAGTTTCTCACAACTTCTCTGCACCCAGAACTCCACAACAAATTGGAGTTGTAGAAAGGAAGAATCGCACCTTGGAAAATATGGCTCGAGCAATGATGCTTGAAAGAAGAGTTCCATCAAACTTCTGGGATGAAGCAATCTCAACTTCTGTGTATATCCTTAACAGGGCTATGATTAGACCCATTTTATTAAAAACTTCTTATGATCTAATCAAAGGCAGAAAGCCAATTTCCCATCTTAAACTCTTTGGATGCAGGTGTTATATTCATAATAGTGGAAAAGATGTTCTAGGAAAGTTTGATCCAAGGAGCAATGAAGGGATCTTTACTGGTTACTCACTTCAAAGCAAATCATATTGTGTCTACAACAAAAGGACCAAGAAGACGTTTGAAGAGAGTGTCCATGTTATATTTGATGAAGCACCTATTCAACATGGAACTACCTCTACCAATCCTTTCCTAAGTAAAATAGTGAAACCTTTCACTATACCAAAAAGGGAACCAGCAGAAGAGGATGATGACTTGGATCCTCGAAAGGATGACACTGAATATCTCACTGGTATCGAGCCTCAACCACCGGAACAAACCAACGAGGTTGATCGTGAAGAAGATGATATCACTAAACGGTTTGATGATCCTTCCTCCAATTTCCCTGAAGAAGAGGACAATCTATCAGAACCATTAGAAGGTTCAGGTTTAGGGAACAGTCCTACTACTGAGGTTCAACAAATTCTACCTGAAGCTAGTTCCAGTGCTCAGGGGGGGGGGACTTCAAGGAGTACATCAACTTCAAACCAGGAACTATCATCAAAGAAAGGATCATCCTCTTGAGAACATTCTCACACCTCTAGAACAGGGAGTACAAACTCGTTCCTCTCTTCATAACTTTTGTGCTTTTAAGGGTTCAAGCAATGCAGGAAGAGCTTCATCAATTTGAGAGACACCAGGTGTGGAAACTAGTTCCAAGACCAACAGACAAGAACGTTATAGGAACTAGATGGGTCTTTTGGAACAAACTCGATGAATCAGGCAATGTGTCCCGAAACAAAGCTAGACTCGTGGCTCAAGGCTAGAACCAAGAGGAAGGGATAGACTATGAGGAAAATTTTGCACCAGTTGCTTGAACTGAAGCAATACGCTTGCTAATTGCCTTTTCATCATACAAAGGGTTCAAGATGTTCCAAATGGATGTCAAGACAACTTTTCTCAATGGATATCTTTGAGTCTTTGAGAAGAAGTCTATGTCAACAACCACCTGAGTTTGAGGATGAAAGTAAGCCAGATCATGTATACTTTCTTGAAAGAGCTCTCTATGGCCTCAAGCAAGCACCTCGAGCATGGTATGATAGATTCGCCTCGTTTCTATTATCCAAAGGCTATCAACGAGGTTCCATCGACAAAACTCTTTTCCTGAAGAAAGAATCAGGTGACATTTTAATTGTGCAAGTGTATGTTGATGATATTGTATTTGGTTCCACTAACCCTTTCCTCACAGAAAAATTTGATAATCAATGAGTAGTGAGTTCGAGATGAGTATGGTAGGAGAACTCAATTTCTTTCTAGGTCTTTAAATTACTCAAACAAAGGATGGTACCAAGATTCATCAATAGAAAATATATCAGGGAAATGTTATCAAAGTATGGAATGGACGCAGCTAAGCCTATCAACACTTTGATCTCTCCTATCACACGCCTTGATGCAGACGAGAGTGGAACTAACGTCAATCAAAAGCTCTTTCGTGAATGATTGGTTCCCTTCTCTATCTCACGGCTAGTAGACCGGAGATCATGTTCGCAGTGTGACTGTGTGCACGGTTCCAAGCAAATCCAAAGGAATCACATTTGAAGGAAGTCAAACGGATTTTTCGCTATCTCAAAGGAAGAGACATCCTTTGCTTGTGGTATCCAAGGAACAGTTCCTTTGAACTAGTTTCCTTTTCCAATGCTGACTTTGCAGGGCATCTAGTAGATCGGAAAAGCACCTCTGGCATGGCACAATTCCTTGGTGATTGTCTTGTATCTTGGGGATCTAAGAAACAATCCTCAGTGGCACTTTCTACTGCTTAAGCTGAATACATAGCCGCTGTTTCATGTTGTTCCCAAGTTCTATGGCTCAAATATCAACTTCAAGATTACGGTATGTCTCTTGGAACTGTTCCTCTTAAATGTGAAAGTACTATTGCAATAAATATCTTAAAAACCTTGTGCATCACTCTAGAACAAAGCACATTGAGGTTAGGTACTATTTCCTGCGTGATTACGTAGAGAAAGGTTCCATTGAGATGGTACATTGCAGAACAGATGAACAAGTTGCTGATATTTTCACCAAAGCTTTGGACAGACAACCCTTTGAGCATCTCCGAATGCTCTTAGGGATGATTCTCTTGCATTAAACAAGTCATGGTCCATCTTTTCCCTCGATGATTGACTAGTTAAGCATTGGTATGACTAGGGAACTTTATAGTTTAGCAACTTTCATTTTAATAATTGCTCTTTGCATGAAACATGTTTATTATCTTGCATAGGAACTACTTCTTAAAAGCACTACTTTTCTTTTAGCCCAAAATGATCAACCTGATCTTATCTATCCCTCATCATAAGCCGAAAGGATGGTTGATCATAAGACTTGTCCCCAAAACCGATCCAGGTAAACGTTTCCTATGATCCTAAAATGTTTGATAACCCTTAAAACTGGACTCAATTACCTGGATGCCAAAATTTTACATGCCCATATTTTGTTGGATAGTTCTATTTGTTTTTACAAAAAACCTTTATGTATCCAACTATGGCCCTTTGTTACTTGTTCATGGAAATGAGGTTGGAAAGGAAAGGAACTACTTCAGATCACTAGGGAACTACAAGGATCGATACACCCAAGCGTCTAAAAGTTGTATTATTGGAAAGAGAAGATACGTTGGAAACTGGAATTTGAAGTGACAAGTTAAGAATAAGGAAATCTGTATCTCCACCGTTTGCTTAAATGCTTCACTCCGATTTCTGACACGTGGAGACTGTTGAATTGGAAAGAATTTCACGATGAGAGACGACAATCTTTCTAGTTACCTTTGGAGTAATTGAATCCGATTCTCAAGGAAACCCTGGTACGCCTATTCTCTCACCTCTTCCACTTCTTTACTTAACCCACTCACCTCTTTTCCTTCTGATGTTCGTATTTTTTGTATAGTTTTTAGTTGGTTTTGTTTGTTTATTAGGTTTAGTTTTGATAAGTTTAGGATTAGTTTTGTGTGTTTTTGGATAGTTTTGCATATTTTTATGGAAAGTATGGAAGCTACTCTATTTTGTGTATTTTGTAGGTTTTAGCAAGGAAAAGTGCTAGATGGAGCTGAATTTGGAGCGTTACAGTGAAAGACAGAGGAATACAAGATTGGAAAAGTCAGAGTTCAAGTTTTACGAGATGAAGTATGTAAGAAACCAACCCCAGGCTCGTTAACGAGGCTGTGAGGGCTCGTTAACGAGGCCACGTGATAGAGTTTTTCGAGGGTTAAATTTGTGACTCACCGATCCTATGCGGGATTTTATTTCTGTGTCGGAAGAGTATCTTTTTGTGATTTTTAGGGTTTTTATTATGTATTTTAGGTCTTGTTATCTTCTTAGATTTTATTGCTATCTTTTAGGTTTTATTTCTATCTTTTTAGGAAAGTTTATATCTTTTAGCTTTTTTAGTTTCTAGCTTTTTAGTATAAATACCCTTCTATCTAGCATAGAAAGGGGAGGTCAGACTTTTAGGGATTGCTTTTGGAGAAGAGGAAGAGCCGAGAGAGGAGAGAGAGGATCGGAGTCGAGATCGAGGTCGGTGAACGAAAGTTACCGGGTTCGTTGAACGTGATTTTGGTTCGGTACTATGTATTTTTCAGTTTCTTCTGAATTTCTATAAGACGATTTTTCTATTTAATTTGAGTAGTAATTTGTTTTCAATGATTTCTTTTATTGAATTTGTTTGTTTTGTAGTTATGATTAGTGAGTAGTCTTCTTTTCTAGGATCGGGGTTAACCCCGGAATATTTATGCATGTTTGATAAGTAAGATTGTGTGTTGAATGCCTTCTATCTATTATGGAGATTGTTTGTTGAGCTTATACCAAGATGAAAGTTGAGGTAATTTGAGTTTTTAACTTGATTGAAAGAGAAAGTTAGTAACTTGAAGGTTGATATTGTTTGAATACGAAAGTTTCAAGCTTTAGATCCAAAACAAGCAATTAAGTGAATTGGGTTACGAAAGTAGGTTAATTTACTTGATAGTCAACGAAAGTTGATGACTCTATCTATTTAAAGGCATGATCTTATCTTCTTACGAGTTTATATGCATGATTATTTTGTGGTGTCCCAAGTCCTAGATCATTGTTTTTATTTGAATTATCTTAAGTGATATTCGTTGTTGAGTTACTTGGCTCGGTACCGAATTTATTTAGGTCGTTAGATTGAGTGTTTTGTATACGGTGGTTCATAAACGACCCTGACAACGTCGTTAACGAGGCTGCTTGTGAGTGTTTTGCTTGATTTTGTTTGCTTTTTAGTAGTTGATAAACGAACAACCTTGCTTCCTGTGGAACGATCCTGACTTCGCTATACTCAGCGGGGTCTTGACCTATAAATTTATTTGTTGTTAAGAAACCCTCTCAACAAATTGGCACCGTTGCCGGGGAAGCAACGAGTTTGTTTGTTTATCTGTGGGTTCGGGAATAGCCCGACCCCATTTTTGTTTTTAATTTTTGTTTTCTTTGTCTGTTTTCTCAGCGTATGCCGGTAGGACGACGAAGGCTTGAGTTTGACAACGCTGGTTATTACTCAGAACCTGAACGTTCCCTGCACCGTAGACGCCGCGAGAACCGATCCATGGCCACACCAGAAGAGATGGTTCGTCAAATGAAAGACCTCCGAAATCAGATGGATGCGTTGAAAACTGAGAAGGAAGGCGCTGCTGCCGAAGCTGCGCATCAACGAGATGCTAATGCTCATCTACAGGAGGAGCTTAATGCCTATCCGAGGAATGCCAAACAGTACATGCATCCAGAATTGAGGGTGCCCGAGTCTCCCATTGTGCTTCCCGAGATAGAGAAACTCTTTGAGATCAAGTCTCAATTCATATCCTTGATTAAACGGGCTCAGTTTGAAGGGAAACCTACTGAGTGCCCTATGGAGCATATTAGAAACTTTCTTGATTTATGTGACACCATAGTTGCAGAAGGTGTCTCACTTGAATATGTTCTGTTAAAAGTTTTCAGGTGGTCTCTTACTAGAAAGGCCCTGAGCTGGTTGGAGAGCCTACCTTCTAAGTCTATCAGGACTTGGAAAGCTTTGTACGATCAATTTCTTACAAAGTTCTTCCCTCCTGCTAAGACAACGGAGTTAAGGAAACGCATCACCTCCTGTCACCAGCTGCCTAATGAAACATTCGTTGAAACATGGGAAAGATTCAAAGAGATGCTTAGACAATGCCCCACTCATGGGCAACCTTTATATGTTCTGCAAGAAATCTTTTTCCAGGGTATCAACGCAGAGACCAAGAACCGCATCAACACGCATACTGCGTGCGGTTTTATAGAGATGAACCCGACGGAGGCATTGGAACTGTTGGATAAGCTGTCCAATTATGATGCCATGTATGGAACCCAGCAGACTCCACAGCCCCAGAAACGTCTCTACATACCTAACGTAGACGAAGTTGACCCGGATGTTAAAAATCAATTTCTGCAAGATGAGGTCAACCGTCTGAAGAAGCAGATAAGTTTTCTGAAATCCTCTCAATCATGTCAAGAATTTGGTTCTTCTGCACATAGTACTTCTGCTTGCACTAACATAGAGCAGGTTAGAGCCGCTGAGACAATTGCTGAGATGAATTATATGAGAGGACCATACAGGAACCAACCTAGCTATCATGACAGGTCAAACAACTATCAGGCATCGGGCAACCAGAATACAAATCAAAACTATGTAGTGCCTCCACCAAATAGACGACCTGCACCCTATCGACCTCCAGTCCATCAGGAGCCACCATCATGGGTTCAAGGATTACAGGAAGGCATTAACGGAGTGACTAACATGGTTAACGAAGTTCAAGCCAACCTGAACCAACAAAATAAAAGATGGGGAGAGTTCGATATATGGAAGAAGAGTGTTGATTCCCAACTAGGGAACCTCGCTGCCCAAATTCCGAGACCACAAGGGCAACTCCCGGGCCGCCCCGAGGAGAACCCTAAGGGACAAATAGCAGCGGTGCACCTTAGGAGCGGGAAGACATTGCCGGAGCGAGTCCAAGCTGAGGACACGGAAGAAGAGGACGTCACCAAATGGCTCGTTAACGAGCCAGCAAGGGCAAATAATGAGCCTATATACCAGGGTGACGAGGCTCCGAGGGTTCCTAACGACCCTACCCCAGGTAAGCCTTCTAATCCGAGCCTTCCTCTCAACCCCAAGGCAGTTAACGACCCCATTAGGGTCGGTAACGACCCGCCGAGGACACCTAACGACCCTAGTGTCGACCCGGTACTCTCACCTCTCGAGCCTAACTTGGTTCCGAGAATGGTGAAATCTCTTCCATTTCCAACTAAGAAATCTATGGACTCTACTGAGAGTAAGTTCAAGTGTTTCGTAAAGATTCTTCAGGGCATTAAAATTTCCATCCCATTCGCTGAGGCCCTAAGCGAAATGCCGGCTTACACAATGTTTTTGAAAGATATTCTTAGCAGGAAAAGATCCATTACAGAGCTGCAGGATGAAGTCAGATCAATAGCTCTACCGGAAAAGCTAGGAGACCCAGGGAGATTTGCAATAACGATCGGCATAGGCAACCATAAGTTCAAAGCTTTATGTGATCTGGGCGCCAATGCTAGTTTAGTTCCTCTATCAATCTGGTCTAAAGCTAATATGGGACCACTAGAGCCGGTAGATATGAATTTGTACATGGCAGTTGGATCATGTGTGAAGGCAACAGGAGTCGTGGATGACTATCCTATTCAAGTCGGGAAATTCTTTATACCGAATGATTTTATCGTCCTCGATATGCCTGAAGACCCTCATGTCCCCATAATTCTTGGCAGACCATTTTTAGCCACAGCAGGCGCAAGAGTTGATGTGCGGAAAGGACTCCTCACTTTTGATATTGGAGAGGAACGAGTGGAATTCAACCTAGATCAGAATGCCAATGACCCAATTGCGGTCGCACAACTCGAGCTGACTCCACCAGAACTCGACAAAGCCGTCCCTACCAAGCCTCATTGGCCGATAACCGAGTCCCATGTGCAAGAGTACAACCAAGGTAAGTACTCTAACTATGAATCTGCTAAAGATGGTCATGAATGTTCCTTATTTGTTGTTCCTACACCACGCCCTATCATATGCACTACAGAGGAGTCCAAACCACCTTGGTTTTCGGATTTCACTAACCTTCATGTAGGAATATCGGGCATACTCATAGAAGAAAAGGGTCCTAATTTAGCAACTCAAGCACACAAAGGCTGCAAAACTAAGTAGGGGGTATCTCAAAACCCCAACATAGCTACACAAGAGCCACCTTGAGTCAAAGGAGAACGTCGAGCTAACGACGTTAAAAATAGCGCTTACGGGAGGCAACCCGCTTTTTAGTGTAGAATTGGATTTCTCTTTTCTTTTCTTTTTAAATTCTTTTTCTTAGCTTTCTTTTGAGTTCTTTTTTAGGATAGAAATTAGGATAAATTTTGAGCTAACAAGATGCAGGAGAAGGGATCGAAAATCACTCCAAGAGGCTACGGTGGCTCGTTAACGACCCACCCTGGGTCGTTAACGACCCGGTTCAAACTACCCAGTTCGGCAAAATGGGCAGGTAAGTTTCTTTTAACCTAGTCTATCTTTTTTACTACCCTAGCCGCCGCCCCCTCTACCCTTCCTATCCCTACCCTCTCCTATATAACCCTTCTACCCCTCCCGAAAATTCACTCTCCAATTCTCCAAACTCCAAACTTCTCCAAAAAGTTCAACCAAAGATCTTGAAGAATCCCACCATCGATCGGAATCCCTCACCAACCACCGAGCAACCTTCGTTACCGAAGCCCGAAAACTCTTCCTCTCACCGACAAAGATCCAAGCTTTCATTAACTTGCTTTCACCGAGCTCGTTAATCACCCAATTCCGACCCCTTGTTCTTCAATTCATCGATTCTCCGGTATGATTTCTAAACCCTATCTCGAAATTGCATGATTCATGGTTTTTAGGGTAGAAATTTCATATCTAGAATTGAGTTCATAGAAAGTATTGATTTGCATGATTGGATTTTGCCCATGAAAGTTTGATTTTGCTTAGTAATTCTAGATCTAGAGAAGGATATTCATGTTAGATGTTTCATTGTGAAAAGTTGATTGTGAAAAACATGAATTTTTCTTGTTCTAGTATCAAGATACAAACTTTGCATGTCAAAATTTCGGGTAAATTTAGCATGTTCGGGATGGGTAATCGAGCAAGTATGGGGTGCGTATATCCGATTGTGTGACTAGTGAAATAGTATACAGGATTGCAGGCTTGATTTTGGTTTGATTTTAAGGTAGATTAAACTCGGAATTCTGCAATTTGGTTCTCGGCGGCTCGTTAACGACCCACCCAGGCTCGTTAACGACCCTGCTTAGCTTCGAAATTCAAATACTAGTCCAAATTCGTAAAGGACCCAATTGGGTAGTTAACGAATAATTCCGAGGTTCTTTCGAGACCAAGTATGGGGTCTCTTGCCTATCTATTTTGAGTGGATCTTATCTTGGAAAATTCTTGATTGTTTTGTAGATCTCATGGCAAGTTCAAGCAGACCCGCTACCCGAGCTCAGAAGAAGAGAAGGAACCAGAGGTCCCCATCTCCACCTCGCATGGACAACTTGATTTTGAGTACTCAAGGCCAAGTGCATCGATACCGTGCCATTCTAGAGAAGTACAACAACACTCGTTGGTTCTCGAAGTCCAGTGCTGTAAACACGGGGATCTACACGGACGTCAAGGAGGCCTTCATTATCCTTGGTGCCGCTCATCTCCTGAAGAAGGAGAATTTACCACACTATCCGACCCTCACATCCGAGTTTTTGGCCACTCTAGAGACTAGCTTCTCGTTGAAGACTTCGACGGGACGAATCCGGTTTCGGCTTGGTAATGTGAGCCGTGAGTTCACCATGGCAAAGTTCAATGCACTTCTGGAGCTCCCGAATCCGTCTAGAGACTACAGCTTGAAAAACTACAAGGTGACTCGGACTAGGAGCTACATCACTGGGGAGGTCCAATCCTCCACAGCGGCATTATCTGGGGCAAGCATCATCAACCCCATCTTCAGAATCATTCTCCGAGTCCTAGCCGCTACGTTTTGGCCGAAGAGAGAGTTGAACAGGCCAACGAGGACGGAAGTTTCTTGTCTCCGCACCATCCTTTTCGAGGAGCCCGACCCCTTGAATTTGGGGTATGAATGGCTCTACTACGTCGAGAAATCAACCAAGTCCAAGGAAGTTTGGTGTGGTAACTTGGTTAGTGTTTTGGCTACAAACCTCGGAGTTGACCTTACTCGCTACACACCAGCTCATGCTCAATTCCTCAACAAGAACTATTGGTATAGCTCCGGTGTTTCCATTCAAGCCGAGGGAGGGTTCAAAGTGAAAGTACAAGACCGCATCGTTACACCCACCCTTGATAAGTTGGAGCTACTCTACGTACCAAATTGGTACGAGGCGTGGACGGGACATGCTTTCCCGTTGGAGCCCAAGCCGGAGGATGAGCTCTCACTTAGGCCGTGTGTGTCCCGGTTTGAGCAAGAGGAAGAAGCAATGGATGAAGATGAAGATGACGAGGAGGATACCGAGGTAGTCGGCGATGACACTGAAGAAGCCGACACAGAGGGAGGACCTGAGGAGCTAAACCTCGAAGATGAAGACCTCGACACGGAAGTTTTGGGCACCAACGTCCTCGTTGACGAGCCTACCAGGCTCGTTAACGACCATTTCCAGCCTCCTTCCTACACTTCTACCGAGGCACCCAACTTCGTTAACGAGGCACCGAGAGCTCCTGTCGACCCACCACCAGCTCCTACCGAACCTCATTCTTATGGGCTCATGCCTTACAACCCGGTGTCGTACCAAGATCATTTCCAGCATCACTATCCACCACCTCCTCAGCCCGAGTACACATGATCGAGTATGCCACCACCATGGGCCGAGGATCTTTCTGCTCAGATGCAGCAGCTTCACCTCCAGCAGGACCATATTCATAGGAGGATGGATAGATGGGAATCCGTCTATTCTGCTCGCATGTCGATGGAGGATGAGAGGCATCGTCAGAGAGAGGTGGATGATGTTGAGCGTCTGAGGACGATGTACGACTTCATGGGGAACTTTGAGCACTACTTTCCTCCACCAAATCGTTGATTCAGCCTGAAGATGAAGTTTTTCCTTGTTTCCCACTTTTGAGACTTTGTAAGTTTGTATGTTTATTTTTCTTTTTGTTTTTTTTCTTTTCTATTTCTTTTCCTTCTTCTTATTTTTCTTACAGTGGGGACACTGTAATTTTAAGTATGGGGTGGGAGAAAATAGAAAACTGGTTGTCTTATGTGTTTATGTGTTTTGAGTAGTTTTTATTCTAGAAAAAAAACAAAACAAAATTCGAAAAAATTTGAAAAAATCTAAAAAAGAGTTTTAGAATTGATAGATATCTCCTTTCTTAGGTTCTATGATAGTAGTTGCTAGCTTAATCATATAATTCCTTGCAAGCATGTCTTTAATAGTATAGCCGGATTCTTAATTTGAAATTGTTTTTTTAAGAAGAAGATAGCACTTGATGAAATTGAGCACATATACTTTATAGCATAAGTGATGCAATCCAACAAAATAATTACCTAGTGAGGAATTTTTGGCCTTATAGGGAGAACATCAATAAATCCCTCTTTTTTTTCTTGTGTGATTTACTCTCTATATGCATATTATCTCTTGGAATTGTGATGGTTATCTATTTTTTGAGACCCGTATGGGATTTATAGTTCATTACTTGTGAGAATCATATGATGGAGAATTTATTTTTATAAGCACTATTATTCCCTATCCACCCTTACATGATCCTTCTTTTGACAACCAATTCTAGCCTGAAACCTTTATTTTTAAGCTCCACAAAATTATTCCCTAGCCGAGATAAGCTTGACCCTATCCGGGGATTAGGACTTAGATTGGAGAGGTATTTTTGTTGAGTGTAAAAAAAAAGGAGTGACTTATAATGTTTGCTTTGATTGAGGGATTATTGGGAAGGGTAGATTGGAAGTCTCTTGTTTTATTTGTAATAAGAAAGATCTCTTGATGAGTAAAAGATGCATAAAATAAAGTTGTTTGTTGGAGATAATGAGAAAGAAACAAATGAAGAATACACGACGAAGCTCGTTAACGACCCTGAAGTGGGCTCGTTAACGAGGCAGCGAAAGAAAAAAAAAAGAGATTGAAAAAAAATATGAAGTAAAAAAGAAGGAAGAAGTTTTAAGTGTATGTGTGTTTATAGATAATATCAGAGATTCTTTTATTTCTTATGAGACTTTTTAGGATATAATGGGTGAGTGAAAGAGAGTGTGCATAATGAGAGAGTGAGTTTGGTATATTGCTTATGAGAGTTTTTGTTGTTATGTGAGTTTTTAGGAGTCTTTGATTCCCGGATATTATTAGCACCACATAACCAAAATATTTTCCACGCCTTATTGTTTTTACCAATCCCCATTGCAACCCGGCCGAATGGAAGCTTCAATGAAGTTTTTCATTGAGCCCCCTAAGTTCTCTTGATGATTTTTGCTTGTTTTGACAAATCTTGGGTGGAGAGTATTGGTGATATAAGTTCCAATTTCTATGAGTTTTTGTATATAAGATGAGTTGAGAGATTGAATTTATAAGCCTAAACACTTGAGAGTTGAGTGAAACACATTATATCCCTTGTGAGGTTGGATTGTATTGTCTTATGTCTATTTGGTGCATATATGTGTGATGACATTAATAATCCTTTGCTATATTTTTCTCATGTGTAGAAGTTGTTTTTTTTGATGATGGCTATATCTTGATGAGTATGTTTGTTTGGTTTTGGTTAGTGTTTAGTGATTGCTTGAGGACAAGCAAGTCTATGTATGGGGTATTTTGATGTTCGTATTTTTAGTATAGTTTTTAGTAGGTTTTCTTTGTTTATTAGGTTTAGTTTTGATACGTTTAGGATTAGTTTTGTGTGTTTTTGGATAGTTTTGCATATTTTTATGGAAAGTATGGAAGCTACTCTATTTTGTGTATTTTGTAGGTTTTAGCAAGGAAAAGTGCTATATGGAGCTGAATTTGGAGCGCTACAGTGAAAGACGGAGGAATACAAGATTGGAAAAGTCAGAGTTCAAGTTTTACGAGATGAAGTATGGAAGAAACCAAGATCAGGCTCGTTAACGAGGCTGTGAGGGCTCGTTAACGAGGCCACATGATAGAGTTTTTCGAGGGTTGACTTTGTGACTCAACGATCTTGTGCGGGAAATTATTTCCGTGTCGGTAGAGTATCTTTTTGTGATTTTTAGGGTTATTATTATGTATTTTAGGTCTTGTTATCTTCTTAGATTTTATTTCTATCTTTTTAGGAAAGTTTATATCTTTTAGCTTTTTTAGTTTCTAGCTTTTTAGTATAAATACCCTTCTATCTAGCATAGAAAGGGGAGGTCAGACTTTAAGGGATTGCTTTTGGAGAAGAGGAAGAGCCGAGAGAGGAGAGAGAGGATCGGAGTCGAGATCGAGGTCGGTGAACGAAAGTTACCGGGTTCGTTGATCGTGATTTTGGTTCGGTACTTTGTATTTTTTCGGTTTCTTCTGAATTTCTGTAAGACGATTTTTCTATTTAATTTGAGTAGTAATTTGTTTTCAATGATTTCTTTTATTGAATTTGTTTGTTTCGTAGTTATGATTAGTGAGTAGTCTTCTTTTCTAGGATCGGGGTTAAGCCCGGCATAGTTATGCATGTTTGATGAGTAAGATTGTGTGTTGAATGCCTTCTATCTATTATTGAGATTGTTTGTTGAGCTTATACCAAGATGAAAGTTGAGGTAATTTGAGTTTTTAACTTGATTGAAAGAGAAAGTTAGTAACTTGAAGGTTGATATTGTTTGAATACGAAAGTTTTAAGCTTTAGATCCAAAACAAGCAATTAAGTGAATTGGGTTACGAAAGTAGGTTAATTTACTTGATAGTCAACGAAAGTTGATGACTCTATCTATTTAAAGGCATGATCTTATCTTCTTACGAGTTTATATGCATGATTATGTTGTCGTGTCCCTAGTCCTAGATCTTTGTTTTCATTCGAATTATCTTAAGTGATATTCGTTGCTGAGTTACTTGGCTCGGTTCCGAATTTATTTAGGTCGTTAGATTGAGTGTTTTGTATACGGTGGTTCGTTAACGACCCTGACAACGTCGTTAACGAGGCTGCTTGTGAGTGTTTTGCTTGATTTTGTTTGCTTTTTAGTAGTTGATAAACGAACAACCTTGCTTCCTGTGGAACGATCCTGACTTCGCTCACTCAGCGGAGTCTTGACTTATAAATTTATTTGTTGTCAAGAAACCCTCTCAACACCTTCTTCCCATCGTCTTCTTCAATCCTCTTTCTACTTTTCGCCTACTCAGAAAATCCTCAAACTCTCTCACAAAAATGGCCAACGAAGACCAACCTATAACCAAATTCCAATACTCCGTTCTCCACAAAAACCCTCTCATTGAGCATCTTATTCACAATGACCCAGAATATCTCCAGAAAATGCTTCTTTATGGGCTTGATGTGGAAACACATACCCTTGAATATATCTTTGATGTCAAAGAACGTCTCTTCTCACTTTTAAGAAAGAAAGAGTGTCAACCAAGCCTTACCCCTCAAAACTCTCCTCCTACAACTCCCAGATCTGAAATTCCTATGCTCACCACGAGGCCAGATGGGTCCTCAACTCTCACCATCAACATTGATGGTGTTCAAACCACAATCCATTACTCAAATCCATCCCTGCTCAAAGATTCAACCTATTCTTCCCCCAAATCTCACACTCAATTCTATGACAGTCTAAGTCCTAAAAGGTATGTACCTTAATCCTCCTCTACTCAAAACCCAAACTCTAATTCCCAATCCAAAAATTCCGAAGAACCCTCTTCTTTGAAAAAAGCTCCTTTCATTCCAACTCCCTCTCACAACATTATATCCACCACTGAGCTTGATCAAAACTCTCTCCCAATTCGAGAGAGAAGAGTTCCCTTCTGCATAAGGAACAACAACTGTCCAAACTTCTTCTTCTTCAACCCCCATAAAGAAAACCTCTACCCAAGATCCTCTCTCTAACGTTCCAACTGGTCAAAGGATGAAAAAGAAGAAGCATAGAAAAATAAGTGAAGAAGAATCTGAAGAGGAACTCGAGCCTCTTCTCTCCGAGCAACTCCATGCCCTCAACCCAACAAAGAAAAATGAAATCATAAGTGTTGAGGAAGATGATGACGAGATAGATGATTACAGGGAACCTCCACTCCAGATCAGATACAAGGAACCAACTTTTGGACGTCCATCTACCAGAGGTTCAATGAAACAAAAAACTGAGGATAAGAAAGAAAAGCAAAAGAAAGGAACTACTACAACTGGGGATAGAAAGCTGATTGTCCCTTTGATAGTCACAACTGAGTTCTTACAAGAGAACGACTTCAAAGAGCTTCAAGAACTCATCTAGTTCCAAGGATGGGATAAGCTATGCTCTGAACCAGCCAAGGTAGATCCTGCTCAAATCAAGCTCTTATATTCCAAGTTCTCCCTAACAAAGGGAACTGAGCTCGATCTAGTGGTTAGATGTGCATTTGAAGATGATGAATTTACTTTTTCTTATGTTGCCATCAAGAGAATTCTACAAGTTCCCAGTGAAGGTTTTCACACTCTTCCTCAACGACCATGGCAAGATACAGATGGAAGAGAAGTAATCTTCAAGAGACTGCTTGGTCATGTGCCTGCTCAAGGAAAAGAAGTCTTAACTCAGGGCTTGAGCCAACTGGGAAAGATGGCGCACCAATATATCACTAGGGTAGTGATTCCTAGACAAGAGAAGCACACAATGCTTAATTCAAATGATGCTATTCTCCAGGATCTGTTCCTGTGTAAGGAAAGGATAAACTTGCGTAGGATCATGATCATGCACATGTGCAAGTGTGTCGCCAAGGAGTCACATGGACTTTGTTATGCTGCAGTGGTGAAAGAAATAATGCTCAAGAATGATGTCTATCGTCCAAAGGAGGAAGAGGAACTGGGACAAGAGATGGACATGTCCAACATACAATGGATGAAGCACTCCCAGGAACAAACTGATGAAGTTCCTCAACCTATGTTTATTGAACAGGGAGATTGCAAGACTGTTCTCCAAGCTCTCAATCGTCTGTGTGGGGTCAATGAGTGAATCCTTGATGGTCTTCTAGACATCCAACATAAGTTACCTTCCTCCTCCTCCTCCAATCCATGAACAAGCCCTCTACAAAAATCTTCCTAGCTCATTTAACTCCTCCTTCAATGTTTTTAAGTTTGTTTGTTCCTATGTTTGTCTAAAACTGTTTCTTTCAATGCATTAGCTTTTATTCTATAGTAATGATTGTGCTTTGCTTACTTGCTTTTCCTTGTTTGTTTATGCCTTATTCTTTTCGATGATGTCAAAAGGGGGAAAAGTGAAAAAATGCAGAGATGCGTTGTGTTTAAGAGAATATAGAAATAAATTAACCATAAGCTGAGGGGGAACTATCTTGCTTAAAAATTATGGAAAATTGAACTGCATGACATTCTTAGGGGGGAACTAAGTATCTACAAAAAATCGGCTATCTTACTAATGGTGTTTAATCTCTCTTATCTTTCCTGTTTCCTTTACTTGCATTTTATAAAGCTTTGTCATCATCAAAAGGGGGAAATTGTTGGATCAATGTTAGGGAACTAACACTGGAACAATGGTTTCTCTGTTTGAGTAATCTAATTTTTGATAATGACAAAAAAATTGGAAATAATTCCCTATACAAGTGATCACAGGAAAGATACAGGTTTACAGGAAAAACAAGGGAAACATTCCCCATGAAGCTATCTGACTACGTGACAAGTATCTGGAGGATAAAAACGACATTTCACAGTTGTCTTGGGTGAAGCTGAGTCCCGAGAAAAAAAGGATCTAAAAGGGTACGCTAGTCTTTTAGAATAGTGTCGTACTTCCCAAGACAAAAAGGGTAAATGCGTCAAAATAAAAGAGGAAACCTCTATAAATAGAAAGCGATGAAGCTAGGTCATTTTAAGCTCTCGAAGACGGAAAGTACCAGATCCATATAGAGAAAGAGAGAGCTCAAGCATTATATTGATTTTGTTTAGATCTAGATTCACGATGACTTAGCCGTTAGTATTGTTTGGAAGTGTGATTGCGAACAATAGAGAAGTTCGTCTTTGTATTGTGTATCTTGAGATCTATCAGTCTAAATATAGTCCTTGTTAAAAATCCTCCAAGGGAGGTAGAGCTTTACTTTCCAGCTAGTTGGTTGTAGAGGTTCCTCGATAAGGAAACGTGTCCTTGTCTTTGCGTTACAGTTTTACTTTTCTGTGTTGATCTTTTTCCCTGCGTAAGGGAACTGTCACTGGAACAGTTCCCGATTTGTCTTACTAACACAGATCTACGATCCTACAGAGGTGGATTCATGCTCGGTACCACAACACTTCCTGACCCAGCAGGATCGGTAACGACCCTCTATACCTCGGTACCGAGCCCTTTTCTGCTCGATCCAGGTGAGTCTTATTATTCTGATTTGATACATTCTGGTTATGATCCCTTCTCCTATCCTTGTTCTATATTAAATCCTACTGTTAGTACTGTGAAGGAGTCGAAACCTCCTTGGTTTTCGGATTATACTAACCTTGTTATAGGATTAGCAAGCATACTTGTGGATGATAGAGGGCCAAATATTTTGGAGAGCAGATTTGGTGCTTTTCCATCTAAGTATAGGGTTTCTTATGATCCTGGCATATATGGATGGAAGCCGCCCTGATCCGCCAAGGTAAGTTCGTCGGGCTAACGACGTTAAAATAGCGATTACGAGAGGCAACCCGCTTTTTGTTTTTGTTTTAGTTTTTGCTTTCTTACTTCTTTTTGCTAGCTTTCTTTTGACTTGTTTTTAGGTTAGATTAGTGTAGTAGGGACGAAAGTTTTTCTAAAGTGACTCAGGTAGAAAAAGATGTGGAAGATACGCTACACATAAAAGCAACCTATTCGGTGTACGAGCAACAAGTTCGGTAACGACCTCCACCGGGTCGGTACCGATCCTACAAAAAACGAGAAAACTTCATTACTCCTCAGAGATCAATGGTTTGAAGCAGCTTCAATTTTATTTTGTGAGTTCCCTTTTCTTTATCTTCTTTATTTTTATGTCTTTACTTTAAACAGTGAGGACACTGTTTGGTTTAAGTATGGGGTGGGGGAAAAGTTAACTTAGTTTTGTGTCAGTTTGTTTGTGTTTTTAGGATTGATAATATTCCACTTAGATGTCCTATGATATGCTTTAACTTGCTTGATCATGTAATTCCATAGCATGTTTGGATAGCTTTGTCTGAATCATGTTGAAATTTGTTTTTATGTGGATATTTAGCATGTGATGAAATTGAACACATATGATCTTAGGTAGAAGTAGTTGCAATCCAACAAAATAAATGACCTCGTGAGTTCTTATTTTTAGCCTTGATTTTTCATGTGTGATTTACTCTCTTTATGTACATTATCTTTTGGAATTGTGATGGTTATCTATTTCTCAAGACTTGTATAAGATTTTTAGTTAATTACTTGTGAAAGTCATATGATAAAGAAGTTATTTTTTTTACAAAACCCTATTAATCCCTATCCACCCTTACATTATCCTTGTTTTTAATAGCCAATTTGAGCTTTAGCCTTTTTATTGTTGCTCCACAAAATTATCCCTAACCAAGATAAGCTTGACCCTATTCGGGGATTAGGACTTATTTGGAGAGGTGTTGTTTTGTAGAGTGCAAAAGATGTGTTGGTTAAAAATAAAGGTTTGGGTGGGGTAGATTGGAAGTCTCTTGTTTTGAAATATGTAAAAGGTCTCATGGTTGAAAAGGAATGCACAGAGGAAGAAAGAATGTCAAAGTTCGATACCAGTCTATGTGGGTTCGGTACCGAAAGAAGAAAGAAGCAAAATTTCAGCTCGTTACCGACCCTCTCAGGTCGATACCGAGGTAAGTCGAAAGAAGAAAGAAAGGAAAGAAATGCATAAATGAAGGAAGAAAAAGAAAAAAAATGAATAAGGAAGATGTGTAGTGTTTAAAAGATTAAACCAGAGATTCTTTGTGTTTTTATGAGGCTTTAATATGATTTGATGGGTGAGTGAAGAAGAAAGAGCATAATGTTTGAGTGAGTTTGGTATATTGTTTTAATGAGAGTTTTGGATATATGTGTGAGTTTTTAGGAGTCTTTGATTCCCGGATATTATTAGCGCCACATAGCCAAAATTTTCCACGCCCTATTGTCATTACCAAGCCCCATTACAACCCGGCCGAATGGAAGCTTCTATGAAGTTTTTCATTGAGCCTAAATTCTGTTGAGGATTTTTTATGCATTTTGACATCTCTGGTGGAGAGTTTGGTAATATAAGTCACAATGACTATGTTGATTTTTGTATATAGGATTGAGTTGAGAGTTGTTATTCAAAGCCTAAACACTTGATAGTTGAGTGAAAACACATTACCCTTGTGAGGTTGGATTTTTAGTTTCTTTTTCGTGAGGTCGCTCATATATGTATGATGATGTTAGATTCACTTGTCTATCTTATTTCTACTTGTGATTTGATGTTGTTTTTGATAAAGGCATTGACTTGATATATGTGTTGATGGTTTTGGTTCTTGTCTTATGATGGCTTGAGGAGAAGCAAGTCTATGTAAGGGGTATTTTGATGTCCGCCTTTTTAGTTGTGTTTTTAGGGTGTGTTTTTAGCGTGTTTGAGTCTTTTTCTTTATTTTTGTGTTTTGCTTTGAGTCGTTTGTGTAGGTTTTCGTATTTTCTTAAGATGTGGAGTCTACATAAGCTTTGGTGGTGTTTTATAGGTATTTAGAACCTATTTGGAGAACTTTTGAGGAAAAGAGCAAAACCGATGAGAAATACTTAAGGAAAAGCTCAAGGAATGAAGTTCATGAAGACATTGAAGATCAAGTTTGAGCTTTGAAAGAGGTAGAGAATTTCATTACAAAGACATAGGAAAAAGAATCGAGTGAAACGGAGTTGTAACGAATCTGCTACACAAGTTTTACTCAAGGTTGTTCGTAGTGCTGGACAGGGTCGGTACCGAGGTGTAGCGAAGACCGAGTCGGCGCGAATTAAAGGCTTTTATCCTATTTCCTTTTATGTTCTTAGATAGATAGAAGGAATATATCTTATTAGAAGATTTATTTCCTTAGAGATACTTTTGGACATTAGTTTCTCTATAAATACCCTTCTCTAGCTCTTTTTTGAGACACAATCCACCACACACGATTGAGGAGAGGAGGAAGAGAGAGAGGGGGAGTGGGAGATAGAGATAGAGTAGAGATTTGTGAGTTACTTGGAGGACAAGTTTTGTTGGATTCAAAGTTGTAAGCTTTTTCTTTAATTTAATTCAGTTATGCTTTTAATCATGCTTTGTGAGTAGTTCTCTCTCTAAGGTTGGGGTTAAACCCAACAATGGTTGTGCATGCTTGCTTTTGATCATGTCTTAATTGTTTTTATTGCATGAATCTATTCTCTTGCTATTAACTCCTTGAAATGAAAGTTGATAGGAATTTCTCATTCATAGTTGAAGCGAAAGCTGAAACCTTGAATCAAAATAGTCAATTTAGGGTTTTGAAGCGAATGCGGATCTATCCTAGTTGAAGTAGAAGAGATTAGATAGTAAGTTTATTGATTGAACGAAAGTTAGTTGATTTACTTGCTTAGGTTGATGACAGTTGACACCGTTATGTGATAAAAGCATGATCTTTATGTTTCATAGCGTTGGCATTGCATGATTATTGTTGTGGTAATACCTTAAACCTTAGAAATCTCTCTTATTTGATAAAAATCCTAGCTTTGTTAATTTCTTGCGCCCCAAGTAACAAAAACTTAGCACTGACTATCTCCCGTGGACGAACCTGACTTCGCTATACTCAGCGGGGTCTTGACTATAAATTTATTTGTTATCGAGTAAATCCCTCTCAACAAGCACTTCATCCCCTGGCTTGAATTCAACTTGTGCTCGATCCTTAGAAAATATGTCCTTCATACATCACAAAGTAGAGGGTAATGGCTTCAACTCTAGCTTTCGGACTTCTAGCTCACCTAACGGGAACTTATATGCAACTTTTCCATGGACGGGGGCTTTTGATAACACCTCTAAATATGGATATTGATGTTTTGGTGTTGGAACATATGGCAACACTTTCTCCTTGGCGGGATAAAAAGGTGTCCTGTCCTCTTCAACAAGGCATTCCACTTTTGTTGTCTCTTTAGCTTTCCTTCACTCCACCTCTTTAGATTGAAGTTCCTTGTCATTCTTCAAACTCACGGCTAGAATTTGACCTTTTGGATTCTCTTCAGGGTGGCCCGATAGAGTACCGAAAGTCCTATGAGCATTGGTTGCATTTTGATCCACTTGAGGCTTTGTCATCTTTTGTGCTTGTGCAAGTGCTTTCACCTTATTAGACAACTCCTTCATATCAACCATCATATACTCCAAAGCAATCAACTCAGGAGATTTATGAGGACCCATTGGTGGCACTGGGGAAGGTCGAGCTTGATAGCCCGATTTCAACTCAAAGCGATGAGTTGTAACCTGAGGAAACACAACCCTTGAGATTGGGCCATGACTAGTGAGCAACATGTACTCACCAAGAGTAGTGGGTTGTGGTGCAAGAGGTGCTAGTGTATCTTCATTTGATAGCTCAACCTCACATTGTTCAAAGCCTTGCAAGCGGGCATTCATTTCAACAACGGTCTGATGTAGAACTTCCATTACTTTGTCAAGGTTCCCCATAAGAGTCACCTACAACCAAAGACAAAAAGAAACAAATCAAAAAACAAAAGGGTACTTAGATGAACTAGTCCATTAGAACCAACTATAACTATCAATAATCCCCGGTAACGGCGCCAAAACTTGTTGTGATGGTTTCCCACACACTCGCAAGAATACGAGATCTATTGTAGTAGTAGATTAGGATCGCATCACCGGGATTATGTTTGTTTTAGCTAATTCTAGAACTAATTTCTAAGTCAAAATATAATGATTTGTGGTGTAATTCTAACTATGAAAACAAGTAAATAATGAGAATGATATGAGAAAGCAAAGTTCCAAGGTAAGGAATGCCCACAACTTTGATCCACGGATTTTGAATCTCACTTCTACCTAAACTAAGTTGGATATTTTTGTTATGAAGGTTATTGTCTAATGTAATAAATTAATTTTTCTCAAAGTTTAACTTAATGTACTTCTATCAAATTAAGATCCCACTCTCGTGACGAAACAAAACCGATAGACACCCTTTAAGCACTTAGAAATCTAGATGGTAAACCAAACTTGCCCCACTCTCGTGATGCATCAAACTTGACTCAATCACCTAGAAGTTCTATGAAAATTAACCACATGACAAACTAATCTCAAGTTCAATTCTAGTTTTTCCAAATAGATAGAACCACCTCTCGATGTGTTCTGTCTATTTTATTTGCTTACTTAGACCACCACCTCTCGATGTGCAACCTAAAGCAGACTCTAACAAGTTTAAATATATTAGATTAAGCCCATAGAATCAAATCATATTAGTTTTCCAACTCAATTCAAGCAAAAGGTATTGAATATAATCTACTTCACATCGTTGCAAACCAAACCCTCGAACTATAAAGTTTAGCCTAGCATATTGAAATTCATGATCAAAACAATTAAATCAAACATGGAATAAGAATAAGAGCAATAATTGAAAGATAAACTTACTAGAAATTCAATTGAAAGAACAAAAGTAGATCCAAAAGTGCAATGCAAAACCTCTAAAGCGAAAGAACGTAGAACTCAAAACCCTAGAAATTCTCTCTTCTCTCTCTACTTGAAAAATAGAAATAATAATAATGCAGAATAATCCACTTAAAGCGTTTTCTAAAAAGTATTTATACTAGAAGGCCAAAAATATCCAAAAGTACAAAGCCCTATGCGCAAGAAAAGAAGGCCTCGCGGCTGCCTGCCGCCGTCTTGACCGAGACGAGCTTCGTCTCGATCAAGATGAACTGCCGAACCACCGTCTCGACCGAGACAACAAATGGTCTCGACCAAGACTAACACTTAGTCAATTTTATCATCTTTTCTCATCACGACCCTCATCTCTGACTTGTTGGCTCGTCTCTAGCACCTCTTTAACCTTATATTCTTGTCACGTAAGCATCCTCAAAGGCTTGTTTCACCTCTCTTTGACTCCTATGATACCATTAAGCTCCATAACCATCTTTAAGACTCGATAACACCTCCTAAAACCTGAAAATGCAAACAAAGCTTGTGTAGATATCCATACTACGAATAATACTAGAAATCAACACAAAGTGCAAAACCTAAACTAGAAAAGAACGAAATCTAATCCTAAATGCTATTGCAAAACCATGCAAAACTACATGACATCAAGGGGTCGGGCACAAAAAAAGCCGGACCCCGTGAGGAAAAGAACCCAAGCAAAGGCCTAAATCTTTACTTGACATGATGCTTGATTTTTTTCATGGTGTTTAGTAGCTTCCTAGTGTTATTTCCTTTTTGACAAGTGTGTAGTGTGTTTGAGTTCCTCTAGTTTTTGCTGTTCATCTCCTACTTGCAACTTGTCGGATTTCCATCTCGAGCAAGTTTTGGTGATTAATTCGAGTGCACTCTATACCCTTGCTTTTCATGTGGTTTATTAAGAATTAAGATAACAAGTCTAGGTGACGAAAAAGAAAAACAAAAGGTTGATGAGGAGTCCTCCAACTCGGTGGAAGCTATATTGCGATCCTTGCAACAATCCATGCAATCCATGGAGACACGCATGGAGGCATGCTTTGATGCCTTGGAAATCCGAATCCTAGGGCTGGATGAGAGGACAGAAATGCCTCAAGTGGGGAAGATCAAGAAGACACGAGAAGAGGTTGTTCACACTTTCAAGGGACGTGGCGACCATGAGGTATTTAGCGTTTCAAACCTTGTTCCTTCTTTTTCTAATGATTATGTTGAGGATGTTCAGGATCAAGGTTCGAGAACAAACCCTTTTGAAGGGGAGGAGATTTCCTTCCAACAAAGTGTGATGAGTGACAAAGAACAACCAAAAAGAGAGACTCCTTTCCATGAATTGGAACAACTCTTCACCATCAAGTGTCCAATACAACTGATGCACATATTGCAAGAAGAGGAGGAAGTTATGGAATCGTCTCCTAAAATCAAGCGTCATCCTACCATCACTCATAGCTCCATGAACTCGTTGGCTACACCATGGCTAGATACCTTGCCTATGATTCCTTCATGTTTGCCCTTCTTGCTCCATGAGGAGGATGAATCTATTTTATTCACTCCAGGCGGTGATTATATTCCCTTTCTTGTGGAGGCCAAGAAGGATGCCTTTGTCCAGAAAAATGTCACACCATGGGAGATAGAAGCACTACCTCCATTGTTGAGCTCACATGGTGATACAAGTGCACTTCTAAGGGAAGTTTCTTGCACTCCTTTATTTCATATGGATGATTATGTGTTGGATGTGTCACATGCATTTGGTCAAAGAATTTCATTTATCTTTCATGCATTTGTGACATCTAGGACTAAGTACTCTTGTTTCCATTTTAGTTCTCTTTCCCAATACATGTCATTTTGGAGTGTGTATAGTTCATAATGTTCCATTGATGCCTACTTATTTTCTATCTTTTCATTGTCTTATCATCAGATGTACCCGTAAGAATAGGAAGAAAAGTAGCATAGCTTGTGCATACATTTTGTCATATCATGTTGTGCTCGGAAAGGAGGTTTGTGTGTTGGTTTGTTTTGTAGGTTAGCTGGGTTCGTGGACGAACCCTTTTAAAGGGGAGGAGGAGGATGTGAGTTCATCTGCAACCAAGCCAACAACTGAGCCCTTGTACACGTCGGCACAACCGAGCGCGCCCTTGCATCCGGCACAACCGAGCGCGCCCTTGCATCCGGCACAACTAAGTGCGCCCTTACACTCAGCACAACCGGCGCCGAATCCTACCCTTGGTGCACCCTTGCAAGGGGCTGGTGCTCCCTTGCACGTGACTGGTGGCACGCCTTATGCTACGCCAGATTCCGACCTTGGTGAGCCTTGGCCTTTGATGGATAGTGCCAACTCTTCGGGCACTTTTTATGGCGTCTTGTCCCATGACTCGAGTGATTATCATAGTCCTAAAGGTAAGTCCAATGTTCTTGATAAAGGGGAGCCTACAAATGGACAAGCAACCAAGGCCGGTGTTCGAGGTACTAAGAAGCTGAATCAAGGAGTCATGCCCTATCTTGGGCGCATCACGCGAGCCCGACCTAAAGCAATCCTTTGCCATATTCAAGAGGAGCTCATGGTTCATAAGTTTCCGGAGGTTTACAAAGAAGAAGGGTGGAATCTCATTTTAACTATTGGCCTGACAAAGGACTATTTTGCGGATAAGGACAATTAGTTGTTTCTTGGTTTTTATGGGGCATTTTTTTGTAATTTCTTTATCGGTTGTGGCCGATTATGTGAGGCGTGGATCTAGGGTTATATGCACGTCCTTGGCCTCCATTTTCACTTAGACTTGAAACCATAATTTTCTCTCTTTTGTTTACTTTCCAATCTAAGTTGCTTGCACTTTTTCGTTTTAATTCTCGTTGTTTGATCGTTGGTGAGTCATATCCGACGTTCTTTCAACTTAGTTTGTTGATATTGGTGCGTAATATCCAAGACTCAACATCCATATCCAACACTCCATTAATCCACTTCCATTCGCTCCATCAATCGTTCAATTTCCATCTCGGTGGATTCTGCACCACCTCCATATAATCGCCATAACTTCCAATCTATACCTCATCTAGATCTGAAATTTTGAGGGGTTCAACTAGACTCAAAGAGCTAACACCTCGTTTTGGAATCTCTCAAATACGACTTCGGACCAAGATGATCTAGCCAGTTGAAGATAGGTTAGATTCCTTGGTGTTTGTTGATGGAATTCCTTGGACTCTTTGCTTCATCTACACCATCGATCCGGCCATAATGATGTAGTAGAGTTGGTTGTCAAGGTGAAGGATCCCACCTTGATAAAGGGAGGTCTCAGGTTCAAATCCCGCCTCCAATATCCTAAAGGATTAAAAAGGTGTGAACCTTCCTGCAGGTTGTGGTGCATTGTAACACCCCTATTTTGCAACATTGGGTATTACCGTCAGTGACCTCGTATTTTACCGTCCAAAGTCACTCAAGGCTTTAAATAATTTAATTAAACACAATTAAAGAAGAAGTGACTAAAAGCGGAATTTTATTCAATGATAAGAACATTCGTTCATTACATTGAGAATCGTTTTACAAATGATGTAGCAGTGGAAAAATAAAGCCCATATAAAAAGGGTTGAAAAGACGTACTGAAAATACAAGTATGTTTATCCAACACAACTCATGTGATCATTATTTGCTTGGTTTAAAATACAAGACCTTGTGCATTATCTTCTGAATGCTTCGCTCTTTGAAAATTCCTTTCTTCCTTCAACGTCGTCTTGCCTTGACCTTCTATCCTTGCATAACTCTTCTCGAGCTTTCTAGACTTTGTCTTCAAAACTTCGATGTGAATTTCCTAGAGTATGGCATTTTTCGCAAAGGGCGAGAAATACCAGGCAAAATGAGGAAATAGTGGAATTAGTCTAAATAGACTAAGCAAGTCAGAATGGAAATTCTCAAAGGTAGTATGGTAATTTAAGTTATTCGAGAGAGATTATCGGGATGTGTTTGAGATGTAGAAACTTTATGTGGAGCTTTTAAGGACGGACGTGAGTTAGTCTCAAGATGAGATAAATCTTAAACCGGAAAGAAGAAGTACAATATTGTAGAACTTCTTAGAATAAGAAGTATGTTGGGAACGCTATAAATTCATACAAGTTTTAAAAACCTCTCGTTCCCTTGTCGGACCTCAACCAACCTCATCTTATTCGGTGCTCCAGATCGGGGAGGTGGCCCGAAGGCGCTTAAGTACCAAACCCACCTTGAGAAGCCCAAATAAGCATTCAGATTAGAAAGATGGTCGTTTTAAGAACCGAGAACCGGGTCGACCCGACCCGACCCGCAACCCGACTTGGCCCGCAAAATTTTACATTATGACCCGCGACCCGAACCGTGGGTTGCGGGTTTTGCGGGTCGGGTCGCGAATTGACCCTTAACCCGCATATCTTCTCTCAAAAGTTTGAACAATCAGTTCAATTTCTACTAATTCGGAACTCACGCCTTTAAAATCAAACTTACAATGGAAATTTCAACAAATTCGGAACTCATGCCTTTCAAATCAAGCTTACAATGGAACATCAAAATTGATGGTTCAATTTCTACAAATTCGGAACTACTCCTCTTCTTTGTAGAAATCCAAAAGCGATGTTATGGCTTAACTTCAATTGTAAAAATTCAACGGAGATATACGAACCTGTGATGGAGAGAGAAATCAAACAAATCTTGTGATGAATCAAAAGAAAGAGGATTATGTTGATTTCTTTTGGAATGTTAGATGAAGAGAGAAGATAGGCAAGAGGAGAAAATGGATATGGCATTTGTACCAGCGAGTGGTGACTGGTGACGATGAGCCGGCGGAGAGAGTACCGGTGAGCAATGAGGGCAGAGGCGGGGACCACTAGCCGGCGGAGAGAGTACCATCGAGGTAGCGAGGGTAAAGGTAGAGACGATAGCCGACGCAGAGAGTGGAGGGCCAGCGACAACGGCGACTCGCGAGAAATCTAGTTTTTTTTCATTTCTAGAGGATGACAGAATGGGACTCGTGACTTGGCGGGACTACAGGTTGTATAAGTGTACATATTGTTTTCATTTTCTACCGAAAAAATACTAATATTTTTATTTTTTTTTAAAAGGTGCGGGTCGACCCGCAACCCGGCGAGTTTCGCCCGACCAAACCCGCACCCAATTTTTTTTTTGAAAAAGTGACCCTCGACCCAACCCTCACTGTTTGCGAGTCGACCCGTGACTCGCAATTTGTAGGTCGGGTCAGTGCGGGTCGCGGGCGACCCGACCCGTTGAACATCCCTAGTTTTTGTGATAATTTTGGGGGAAAATCAACAAGTAATTGGAAGTGTTTTTGGCTGAATTTTTGATTGAAAGAGAGCAAAATCAACAAGAGAATAGGAAGAATATGAATGTGTGAGATTTCTAATGAAATTCCATCCCTTTTTTATAGCCAAAATTGACCCCTCCATGGATCCACACCTCCATGGATGGACCTCTGATCGAGGAGGGGATATATGGGGATTGGTCCACTTTGTGCTTCTTGGAGGATAACAAAGGGTGATGTGATTTGGAGAGGAGAAGAAGCAACCAAAAGCCATTAATGGAATTGAAGGGCATGCATTGCTTTTTGGTCTAATCAGACGTCAATGTCTGAAGTTCAATTCAGGGAATAAGAAGAAAGGAGAGTTTAAATTAAAAACATTCCTTTATCGGTAGTCAACTTATAATAGCCTAGCGGATTTGAGTGTGTGTGATTATGGGAAGTGTGCAAGATGTCTCGGGTTTCAGTCCCCCTCTTGACGCCTTTTTATTTTGCCTTCTTATTTTTGCTTGCTTTGTAAATAATGACAATAACTAAAATTCGAAATTAATATGAATTATCTTTATTTGAATTTTTCTTTTTTACCTTGATAATCCCTTATAACATTTTTATAATTTATTAATAAATTATAAAAATATTTAAACTCTCTTTTTATGAGAGAAATATTTAAATAAATACCCGACTTGCTTAATGTATCTAATTCAATTCTTAATTTCCATTGTAGTAAACTTTCATAACCTTTTATAATATAATATGAGATTATAAAGATTATTAAATTCTCTATTTTAGAGAAAAACTTTATTGGGATAAATACACATTTTATTATATTTAGAATTTAGCGGATATTACATGTATGGGCTGCAGCCCATGACATGCGATTGAGCGCCACCAGTCAGATCGTTGATCGAGGCAGACTAGATGTTGGCCCATTGGTCAGATACGCCGAGCGAGGCATGCCGAGAAGATGGGTACATGTGGGCTTGATCGGATCAAGAATGATTGAGGTGTACAATTACAATGCAACAAAATATTAAAATCTATCCTAAAGCTGGAATATGAACACAGAAACTACATGGCATAATACTGAAAGTCAGAAAAAGAGTTCATTTCAATCGCATAACAAATACCAAGAACGAGCCTGAAACAGATCCCAAGGAGCGAAACCATCATACCGATTCAAACGAGTAACGAGATGCAAGACTGCAACTGTCATCCGCCGAATTTTACTCGCCCGGTCCAGCCGAAGAATTGTGCGCGTCGAACTAGAAGCCTGCAATCACCGAAGGCCGATGGAGAGGGGGGAGAGAAGGGTCTGTCACTGATGTGAGATTTGGGATCACCGGCGCCAACTGATCGAGGTGAGATCTTAGAACTAGATCTGCGGATTTGGTGAGAAGTGAGGTTGTGAGGCCTGAGGAGAAAGGGGCGGTGAAAACAAAGCAAGAGTTGGGACACGGGTAAGGACTAAGGACCATTAGGTTTTGAGAATAAATTTGGGTTATTTTTTTAATAAAATTAGTTCTGTTTATCCGAACCGAACAAACCAGAAAACCGAATTATCCTTAAACGTAAACCAAGAATTGACCAAACAAGCTCGATCTCGGTTCTGTTCGGTTTTCGGATTATTTATTTTATCCGATCCAACGAACAACCCTAGAGAGAAGGCCTTTTTTATGGCTGTCACTTTTTGCACACGAAATTTCAGCCTTTTACACCACGATATAAGATATCGTAAAGAGTCCACGCCATTTAACATCGTAACATTAAAAATATATTAAAATAAGAAATTTGAATCGGGTTTGCATAATACTCAAAATAGTACGCTGGGAGATAGCATGACATAATGCTACAAAACGGCATTATATTGCAATCCGATGCGTTATAAAACGGCCCATGTGATAATACTAATTGGGTCGGCGCATTAACGCTATATAAAAGTGTGACATCAAGCTACCAAATGGCGTAATATTTCAATCCGAGATGTTATAAAATGGCCCATATGATAATCCTAATTGCGTCACCCCACTATGATGGCCGGATCGATTGAGGGGATGATGGTGCAAAGAGATCGCCACGAGAATCCAAGGAATTCCGACAACAAACACCTCGCAAACTGACCCATCTTCAACTAGCTGGATCTTCCTTGTCCGAACTCGGAATTGAGTGATTCTAAAACGAGAATTTAGATCAATGAGTCTAGTTGAAGTCCTCAAAATATGAGAGCCCGAGAATGAGTGGATTGAAAGTTATGTCGATTTTACTGAGGTGGTGCAGAAACCACCATGATGGATGATGGTTCGAAGTAGGTAACAAGGGATATGGATGCTTGATAACTTGGCTTCAAAAAGATTCGTTCTCGAATCTATCAAGCCTTGTGAGCTCAACAAAGAAGGTAGGGCTTCTAGCTCCCTTGGTGTGGCATTCTCCATGACAAAGACATCTTTCTTGGCCTCCACAAGAAAGGGAATGTAATCACCGCTTGGAGTGACTAAAACAGCCTCATCCTCCTCATGGAGCAAGAAGGGCAAACATGAAGGAATCATAGGAAATGCATCCATCCATGGTGTCACCAACGAGTTCATGGAGCTAGGAGTGATGGTAGGATGATGCTTGATTTTAGGAGACAATTTCACAACTTCCTCCTCTTCTTGTAATATGTGCATCAATTCTATTGGAATTGATGGTAATGAATTATTCCAATCCATGGAAAGGAGTCTCTCTTTTTGGTTGTTCTGTGTCACTCATCACTCTTTGTTGGAAGGAAATCTCCTCTCCTTTACAAGGGGTCGTCCTCGAACCTTTATCCTCTTCTCGTGTCTCCTTGATCTTCCCCACTTGTGGCACTTGTGTCCTCTCGTCCAGCCCTAGGATTCGGCGCTCCAAGGCATCCATGCGTGTCTCCATAGCTTCCACGGATTGTTGCAAGGATTGTTGAAAAGATTGTAACATGGCAGCCACCGAGTTGGAGAACTCCTCATCAAACTTTTGTTTTTCTTTTTCATCACCTACACTTGTCATCTTAAAAACACGGCAAAGATCAAGGTATAGAGTGCACTTGAATTAACCACCAAGACTTGCCCGAGATGAAAATCCGACAAGTTGCAAGTAGGAGATGACCAACACAATGGAACAAGAAAAGCTCAAACACAACAACAAGAAAAGAAACAACCAAACAAGACTAGCAATTCTCGGTGTCGTTCCCGTATCCTAGCACCGATTCTTTCACAAGCATGTAATGAACACAAAATCAAGGCTGATTTTTAGTTTCAATCCCACGTTTTTTACTCAACAAAAATCAGCAAAGGCTCTTTCAATTCATGCACTAAAGGAAGGCATTAATCAAGCAACAAAAGCAACCTTTCAACTACCAACCTTTGAATGCTCTTTTAGTGTTCTATGGGGACGTTTTTGAGCATGGTTTTACAGCCATGGATGAGCACCCACTCGGCCAAGACAACAACAAGTTCAATACCAAGAAACCACCACAACAATTCGGACAAGGCCGAACACAACAACAACAACGCAACCCTAAGGAGTTCGAACCTAAAACTTGCAACAAGTGGAAATTCAAGGTCGGAACAAGATTTAGATGGCGATACCTTCGCGTGGCTCTGATACCACTTGATGAGAATCAAGGATCGTGAAGTCCACGGTGCAAGGTAAACACTACGATTAACACGACATTGTGTAGCATAAAAAACGCTATGTCAAAGCATGACAAAACACTTCATCTTCCTCGTTCCTCATCAACCCTAGCAGCCGCCACGGTCGAGATCCATTTTCCGATCCCAAAATTTGTCCAGTTGTCAGCAAAATTTCACAAAATGCCAAGAGGGAAAAGAGTTATAGGGGATAAAATCATTGGAGTTGGTGGATATGGTCGGTGTAGAGAGACACCAAGTACAAGGTGCGAGAGGTGGCAAATCGAAGGGTGGTGCGGGAGGAGCGAGGGCGGCGAGCACCATTGTTCCAAGTGGACAGCAAGCTCCGGCTAAGGCAAAGGGTGGTGTGGGACGAGTTGGTCGAAGTGTGTCTCTGTTTCGGGCGGGCAACAAAATCCGGAAAGGGTAGAGATCAACGAGGGAGTTGCAAGGTCGAAGAGCATCGATGATGATCCGCCTGCTACTGGTGGTGGTGGGTGCAGGATGAGCATGCCTAGATTGGTGGTTGGTCCCACTAGATCGTGACAGGCTGGAGAGGGCCCGTCAGTGACTCCGATAGGGATTGGGGACATGTTCGAGGTAAGAGTCGGACCACCTATTTCGATACGTATTGTTATTTTATTTTTTTTTATTTTCATATTATTACTCGTTTATTTCATATGATTACTTGTTAATTTTGTATTTTAGTGTTTATTATTTATCAATTAGGAATTCAAAAAATAAAAATATTAGGGAATTTAACGTTTATTATTATTTCCATTATTAATATTGATAATAATTTTTTTATCTAATTGTTTAGATGTCGAAATCGTTTATAGTAGAAGGGATTAATTATGATCATAATTTGTTTTTGTGATTTTCATAATAACAAGAAATCGTTTAGAGTTTCTATAATTTTTTTAGTGTTGTTATAAAAAAAATCAGAATTATTTAGAACCGCTTAACTAGGTTCCATTTAATAATATGCTTAGAATAACAAAGATTAATTAGTGTTCGCTTGCATACACCATAAAAATTGTTTATAAATGTTATTGAAATGTTTTTAATAGTTACAATAACACAAATTATTTATTTATTTTTAATAATTGTTATAATAATAGAAAATCATTTATAAAAATTGTTTAAATCATTATAGAAAGATAGAATTGAAAAAAAAATATTTGTAGAATTAAATCGATGAACTTAGGCCATGCAAGCAACCTTGAGGCCGGATTGAAAAAGAAGGAGTTCGACGCCCACTCTGGTATCGGTAGCGATCTGATGGAGGAGTTTGATTTAGTGGTCCAGCAGAGCGTGTTGACTCCCACCCCGTCCGCCACTACGGATCGTGGCATTGCATCGATGCCGACACTGAGACCAACAGCGGATACCGCCCCAGCTTTTGACCCCAAGTATCACCTCGACTCCAACCGTAGATATCGCCCCGACTCCGATACATTGGAATGATAAAGCTTAAGAGTTGAGTGTTAGATTAAATGAGTTAAGATAACTATAATGGAATAAAATATATAATCAATCTTGAATTGTTGACAACGCAAAGTCGGCAAAGGTTTTGATTTTTTTTTTTTGATTTGGTAAGATTTAGGATAGCCCAAGTACTACTTGGACTAGCCTAGAGCACCCGTAAATTGGTGAGAACTGGTTTACTAACCAATTCGAAGAAAGAAGGGCAAACCGCCGCCCTGGACGCTCGAACCTAAGACCTCTTGCACATTGACAAGAGGCTCAACCGTTGAGCCATGAGCACTTGCTCAACAAAGGGTTTGTATTTGTTCGAATTAACAATTTGCTAAGTTGATATTTTTGGTAAAGTTTTATTGGATAACTTTATTAAAGGGTATATTCTTGTTTATAAGGAAACTAGTAAGTTTCATCATCGTTACGTTGAACCCTATGAAAGGTTGGAAAGAATTGGCAAGATAAGCTATTATCTTGCCATATTTATCTTATTATCCAATTCATATCGACTTTTAAATGTTGTTATCCTGATAATATAAGTGGGATGAATCTCACGTTCTTAGTTAAGGCAATATCGAGATTTCATCCAGAAGAAAGTCGAGTAATAATTTTAAGAAATCATTGTAAATAAATTATGTATTGAGGAATAACCATTAATAAGGATATTTTGGTTCAAGTATGGTGGTAAAGAAACCTCAAGTATAGTGACAAGGAAATTTATTAGGCGAACATTTGGAAAACAAAGCATGTTATACAAAGGTATTTTCTTGAGTTGTCTTACCCTAGTTAAGGAATGAAACATTCTTTAAGGGGGTACTTAAGTGATAAATCCTTTCTCTTTGGATATAGAATGATTATGAGTATATGTTTCGGTATTCCTAGGTACCATTCTTGACTTCTCTAATTTCGAGGACGAAACTAATTTTAAGGGGTAGTAAAGTAATATCCGCTATTTTCTTTCATAGAAGGTTATTAATTTAATTATTATTCTTAAATAATAAATAAAGAGTTATACTTAATTTAAGAATTGCAATCAGATAGGGATTAATATACAGTGTTATATGCGAGCAATTTCAAGCCATTGGATCATGTTTTTTTATGGTCAGGATTAAAACACAAATTGAATTAATTTTATAAACGGATGGCTATTTTCGTCTTTTACCCTTTAAATTAAAACACTTGCTATAGTGTCATCCTCTTCCTCTAAAACGTGGAGATTTCATTCAATATTTTCGATCGAATCCTCTCCATAATTGTTGCCTCTTGCTTCTTCTTATTTGATTCAATTTTTTTGGTGATTGTAACCCAATTTATGTTCTCTCTTTATGGATTTTGGTATGGATCTCCTTTGAGACAGATTCAAGTTCACATTTGGGGTCATTTAAAATTTAGGAGGTTGGTATTCCGATTTAGATGTTTTTGTGTTCTTTGGATTGATGTGTGTTGATTTTTAATCAAACATGTGAAGATTTGTTTATGTTTTGCATTGAAATCTCAAGTTTTTGATTAAAACAAAGACTAATGGTCAAATCTCTATCAATCGTTCACCATGTGTTCAATAAAATACCTAAATATTCAACTTAGAGTTTAGAGCATTTTTTTACCAATAGCTCTTATTCTTTTAATTAATTATATGTCAATGTGGCTTGTTTTCATGTCTATATTTAAAAAAGTTGTGACTTTTTTCATCATATCTTAGTTGCTTAGTGTTCATAATTCATGAACCTTAAGGACAAAAAAAATTGAATCTAGCATGAAAAAATCAGTGAATAAATGAACCTAACTTACAAAACCATGAACCAAAAGACATGAAAGAAAATAATAACTAGCATGAACTAAACGACATGAACTATAAGATCAAATTTCATGAACCTAAGGTTATTAAAAAATGAACCAAAAGAACAGTTGTTATTAACAAAAAGGAATGGAACACAAATTTATGAAGCATAAGAAGAAATATTATGAACTTGACTTACAAAACTATGAACCGAAAGAACAAGTAACATGAACCAAAAGACATGAAAGAAAATAATAACTAGCATGAACTAAACGACATGAACCATAAGATGAAATTTTATGAACCTTAGGTTATTCAAACATGAACCAAGAGAATAATTGTTATTGCAAAAAGGCATGAAAACACAAATTTATAAACCATAAGAAGAAATATTATGAACCTGGCTTAAAAAACCATGAACAGAAAGAACAAGTACCACGAACCAAAAGACATGAAAGAAAATAATAACTAGCATGAACTAAACGACATAAACCATAACATGAAATTTGATGAACCTAAGGTTATTCAAACATGAACCAAAAGAACAATTGTTATCAACAAAAACTCATGGAACACAAATTTATGAACCATAATAAGAAATATTATGAACCTTATCTTAAAAAGTCATGAACCAAAAGAACATCCGATATGAACAAAAAGACATGACAATACTAAGAATTAGCCTATGTGGGATTTGAACCCATATCTATGTGCACATGCACATTGCTCTACCATTTGAGCTAATATGCTACAAAACATATTATTTCTCAAGCATCAAATGCACATTTCCCACCGATACAATAAGATTTAGACTAAATTATATTGGGATTTCTCCCAAGAAGACCATAGTAGATAACTTCAACAGTGAAAACATATAATCAATTATGAGTTCTATACCAAAAGCATGTGAAAGAATCAATATCACTTTCAAATTAACCTTAGCAAATAAAATTATTGAAAAGAGAAAGATTGAAAGACTAAAATACTAAACCCTAGAAAAGTAAAATACAAGTATACCATTTTCTATTCCCTTCACCGTTGTTGATTTAAAACCGATTAGATTGAGAGCTTAGTAGAGGATGGCAATATTGGGCAAAATCTGGCGTAATCGAGCGAGTTCGAGAGGTTGTGATTTGAGATTTTTGAGGGGAGGAAGTGGCTTAGGCCGTAAGAAGCAGAGCGCCGTTCAGAGATCGTGGGTTTTTGGTGTTTTGAGAAAGATTTCGATCAAAGGGTATTTTTGTCTTTTGAAGTAAAAAAATTAATATTTTTACCCGCGATGCATCGTAAATGAATCGGTTGTTTTTTCCTTATTTTCCACCAAACCCATTATATTTAATCTCGATCGTCCCTTTATTTAATCCAACGTCTTTGATTTGCTCTCATTTTTTACTTTTATCATTATAATCCACCCGAGCATGACTCCTTAATTTAATTCTGTTGTAATTGAACAAAACTTGTAAAAAGGAAAATTTATTTTGTATAAATAACTTTGGCAAGTTAAATTATATTTAGTGGAAATTTTAAATTTTAAAAAGTGTAACAAGATAAATTTTGGATATTGTTTTAAGGAAAATGAAAGCGGAATAATACACAAATGCAAATATGGCAAAAAGAAAAGAGGTGGGAGGTCGGATTCAAACCTGAGACCTTTTGTAACTCTGGCATAAGACATACTTGCCACTCCGCCATTGTGCTCTTCTAATCTTTAAGGGAACCATTTTACTTATATGGTATTTTGGACTATTGTCTTCACCATTTGATTGATCGACTCGAGCGATGCCTAATGGAGGCACCACCTTCTATCACGCTGACGTCAAGCTCCGATCACTAGCCCCACCACCACATGGAAAACCTAGGCTCTAGATTTATGTTGTCACGATCATCCGCAATCACCACCTACACCCTCTTTTGTTTTTGAATGACACCGAGCTCACTCCGGAGCAACACGAAAACTAAGCCTTGCGCCGAGAGCTCGTAGAGATACGCGCGTTGCTTGCTTGCTCGGGTTGCACGGATTTGATGTTAGAGTTAGGACCTTATCCCTTTAATCAAGAGTTGGTGTCAACCCTGAGCCTCGCTCAGGTTGAGCGCACTTTATTTGAGAGTTAGGACCTCGTCCTTTTAATCGTGAGTTGGCATTAATCCCGACCCTCACTTGGGTTTTGCACACTTTATTTGAGAGTTAGGACCCCGTCCTTTTAATCGAGAGTTGACGCTTTGCCCTTTCAACTAGATTGTTTCCAACCCCAAGCGGGAAGGCTGGGAATGATTGATAGTGTTGATCATTCAAGATCCCTCCCATATGATCACACTCTTTTAATTAGATTGTTTTCAACCCCAAGCGGGAAGCTTGGATAGGATTGATTGCGTCGATTATTCGGGATCACTCCGAAATGTCCATACTCTTTAAACTAGATTGTTTTCAACCCCAAGAGGGAAGCTTGGCTGTTCCGCATGTATAAACAAATATGTCATATGAAATTAATTAACGAGGCAAATTAATGAGGCGTAACTAATTCCACGGCCATGTAATGCGTGGATTTTTTAAACGGGTTAGAGGTTATGATCAATTGACCATTGTCCATGCATGTATGCATCGTTCCATATCCAAGCATGTGATTCTTGCTCGTTTGAATTTGGCGTCTTCAACAAATTAAATTTTTCTGTAACTAAATCATGGCAACAAATTGGACCCTAATAAGAGCAGCTCAAAGAGCACGATATTGTCCCAACTTAGAGGGTGGCCCAAAGAAAGAGAGGACTTGGTCCATGATCATATCATTTTGTGGATGATCAACCCAAGAATTTGGAACCAATCCGGATGATTATACAATGGAAGACTAGAGACGAACGTCGATACGTCATGGCAACCTTGCATAATAAATGCAACTGAAATCAGCGCGCCACTTGCGAAGCGGGATAAACTAACATTCTATCCCATGTTTGAAGTTTACTTTTCCCGTAAAAGTCTTTTCTACCCAAAAATTAGTTTTAATACTCTTTAAATCATTGCAATTTTTTGTACTTTTTATGTTTTTCAAGACAGTAAAAATCACTTTTCACCCAAATGAGACGGAGAAGGAGTGAGTGGAGTTGTGAGGTGGTGTGGAAACCCTTAAAACCTGGACCCCATGACCATTTCCAAGTTTTGGAACAAGTTTAAAGCCATGTCCTGGACGATGTAACTCTTAAGCCATGTCTTGGAGGATATTAACCACCATTGTGGAGGCGAGGCCACACCGCGCCGCGTGTCGAATGTCAAGGGAAGTCATTCGATTTTTTTCCTTTATTACCTTTATCATTTCAATGCAAAGACTACCTTATCAAGGTGAATGTAATCAAAGAACGACCCAACTAACCTTCATCCCCTCCGTCGGTTGCTTGAGCAAATAGTGAGTTCGAAAGATCACTGCGCAAGCCTTCGGGCATCTAATCAATTGGTTAAGCCTCAATGGTAGTACCCAAAGGTCTTCGGTTCTGTTGGGACCAAGCCCAAAATGTCCAGCCCAAGTAATGTTGGCTTGCTAGGTTATTAGCAAGATGACAAAAAGGAGTGTGAGAGCTCATTTTTGTGAGGAGCACGAGAGTGAGCAGCCACCAAAAGTTTGAGAGCCCCCACTCTCCATTTGAGAGTGAAATTGGAGCACAAAAGCGAGGAGGGAGAAAGGAGAAGAGAGAGGAGAAAATTGGGTGAAGAAGAAGAGTTATTTCTTGCTAAGCCCGGGATTATTTCGACTCTAACTTCGGGATCCAACAACTAGTTGTTTGTTGGTAGGTTTTCTCTCCCCTTGGAAACCTAATCTCTAGTTACAAGTCTTTGCCTTCATTTAGGAGTTCTAGAGTTGATTCTCCTTGTATTGAAGTTCTCCGGGTGTGAGATTTGAGAACACTTGTATCTGTTTGTTGATTAGTGGAATTTTGCTTTGTTGGGCGCCAGTGGGTTTTTTCCCCTCTAGTTTGAGGGTTTTCCCACTTAAATCTTGGTGTTGATTTTTGCTTTGCTATTTACTTATTTTTGCTTGCTTGCTTGTGGTTGGTATGGTTCCCACATTGTTGTTTTTGGTTTGCCGAATTGCTTGGCTTTATTGTCTTAGTTGCGTTTGCTATTCTAGCTACAGACTATTGTTTGCTTCCGCTGAGATTGTCTGTGGGATTAGGAGCTATTGATCAACCCATTCTCCTCAACAAGTGGTATCAGAGCCAAGTTGAGCTCCGTTTGTGTTTGGGTGAGATATGGAGACTAAGACAGATGAGTTTGTGGGTACTATGATCAAGATGACATCCTCCAACTATTCGCTCTAGAAGTCGAAGATGGAGGATATTCTGTTCTGCAAGGATTTGTATGATCCTGTTGAGTTGGGATCAAAGAAGCCAGACAAAGTTGATGACAACAACTGGAAGAAAACGCACAGAAAGGCAGTGGGAACCATAAGACAGTGGGTAGACAATAGTGTCTATCATCACATAAGTAATTATACAGATGCACATGTTTTGTGGAAGAAACTTCAGTGTATGTACAAGAGGAAGTGAGCTCAGATTAAAGCTTTTGTGATCAAAAAGCTTGTTAATCTGAAGTACAAGGATGGAAAGCTTATTGTCGAGCATCTGAGTGACTTTCAGGAGCTTGTAAATCAGTTGAGCACCATGAAGTTGCCTTTAGATGGTGAGTTACAAGCGCTGATGCTATTGAGTTCTTTGCCCGATACTTGGGAGACTGTGGTAGTTTCCATCAACAATTCTACTCCTAATGGTGTTGTGTCCTTGAGTACCATCATTGGCAGTCTCTACAATGAGGAGACTAGGAGAAAAGACATGGGTACTAGCACTTCACAGACTCTGGCGACGACATCAAATGATAAGTCCAGAGGGAGAAGTAAAGAGAAACTTCAATGCTTGGAAGAAGATCAAGAATGAAAAGAAAAATCATAAAGAGGATGATAAGAATACCATAGCTGATGTATGTGGTGACGAAAAATGTCTAGTTATTTTGTCTTGTGTGGATGATCACAACGACGAGCTTGATTCTCGTGTAGAGTGGGTAGTCGACTTAGTTGCATCCTACCACTCTACACCGAGGAAGGAGGTTTTCACTAGTTACAAAGCGAGAGACTTTGGTAAAGTGAAAATGGGGAACACCAGCTATGCAGAGATTGTTGGTATGGGTGACATTTGTGTTCATACAAATGCGGGTTGCACAATGACATTGCAGAATGTGCTACATGTACCTGATCTGTGTATAAATTTGATTTCTCTTCATGCTTTGGATATAGAGGGCTACCACAGTTTCCTTGGTGATAAGAGGTGGAAGCTTTCGAAAGGCTCAATCATGATTGCTAGAGGGAGTCTTAGCTACACGTTGTACAAGACTCAGATGAAGGTCACACGAGATGGCCTAAATGCAGTTGAGGATGAGGCATCACCAGATTTATGGCATAAGCGGTTGGCGCATATGAGTGAAAAAGGACTGCAAATTTTGGCGAAGAAGACCATCATTCCTTCAGCCAAAGGTATGTCTTTGAGCCCTTGTGATAATTGTTTATTTGGAAAACAAAATAGGTATCATTTAGCAAATCTTCTGAGAGAAAAAAAGAATTTGCTTGAGTTGGTGTATTCTGATGTTTGTGGTCCCATTGATGTGCCCACACTTGGTGGTCGTAGATATTTTTTGACTTTTATTGATGATGCTTCACGAAAGGTTTGGGTGTTTGTTTTGAAAACAAAAGACCAGGTTCTTGATTGCTTCAAGGAGTTCCATGCCAAGGTAGAGCGAGAGAAGGGTTGTTCCTTGAAGTGCCTTCGGAGTGATAATGGAGGCGAGTACACTTTCGGGGAGTTTCAGAAGTATTGTCTTGAGCACGACATCAGACATGAGAAGACGACTCCCGGTACTCCTCAGCACAATGGTGTTGCTGAAAGAACCAACAGAACCATTTTGGAGAAGGTTAGATGTATGCTAAAAATGGCAAATCTTCCTAAGCCATTTTGGGGTGAAGCGGTGATGACTGCCTGCTATTTGATGAATAGATCTCCATCAGCAGCTTTGGACTTTGATGATCCTGAGAGAGTCTGGTGTGGTAGAGATATCTCTTACTCGCATCTACGGGTCTTTGGATGCAAGGCATTTGTACATGTGCCTAAAGAACAGATACAAAAGCAGATGATAGGGCAATTACATGCATCTTTCTAGGATATGGAGATGCAGATTTTGGGTACAAGTTGTGGGATCCAGAAAAGAAGAAGGTGCACTACTACAAAAAAGGGAATATATATCGGGCGTTGTGCACTTTATACACCGGAGCTGGTCCGGATTATAGATCAATGGTGTATATTGTGATTTAAGTATATACACCGGATATTAAATTCGTAAGCCTGGTGTATATTCTCCAGTGATTTTTGTCCAATATTGGCGCGCATAAACCATGTCCATTGTATAAAGTATACCTAATACACCGGACATACAAGCGAAGGGGATATAAAGCAACATTGATCTGGTGTATTAGGTATAGTTTATACACCGACTGTTTAAATGTCCAAAGTATTAAATCGCAAACCATAAACGCCAAAACATGTATCTCTGGCGTATATAGGTACGATGGGTTCGCGCATCAATTTTATAATCCGAACCTTTATAATCCGGAATATACATGTATGTTTTCTTTATGAAATGGTTTTTTCAAAATACCATTTACATGTGTGAATATATATAAATACATATATATAGGTAGGCCACAAACTATTTCGTAATCTTTCACATATATCAAACCGCAACAATTTTTTTGTATATATATCAAAACTCAACATTCACTAAATGACATGATCTAGTCTAATGTAACAATTTCAAGTGTTGAACCAAAGTAAATTCATATAACTGTATAGGCTAACGGTTGTGAATGAAAATTCCTTAAAAATTTCTAGTCATGAGTTGTGTATACTCCCAGGAGCCATCCTTTTACTCTTGTAAGCCTTTCCACTTCACATCCTGAAAAAAGCTTTATAACATTCAAATATCACAATATTTCATCATATATGATTACTTTAAGATCCACTTCTATAAAATATAAGAGAAACATGCTATAAACCCAAAAAGAAAATTGACCACTCAACTAAAAAGCATAGTAGTAGATGCAATAAACATTCTAAAGAATTATAAAAAAGAAGAAAAATTCACAATTCATACCTACAAAGATTAGACGAAGGAGATATTCCATCCACTCTTTTCTGATCTCATCAATTTCACCTTCTGAGAAAGTATCTTTGTTACCATACCACTATAAAATAGAAAATTTTATTAATATTAGTATAATGCAAGAAGAAAACATAGTCCTATTTATAACCGTAAAGGACATACAATTTTCAGAATGGAAACACTTTTTCTCAGCATTATCTCTCGCATAAACTTCAAGATATAATATCCACTCTCAATGAATCTTGGTGTGTGTGGGCACTAAAACACATGAGATAAATGCATAAGAATAAATATTAAATCAGAGTAATTCCATAGAGAGAAAAAGTAAAAATTAAGTTTACTTAAGTTAAACCTGTATGACATGCCAAAGTTTGTTTTCGAGGCTTGCTCTTTTGCAAATTGGTGAATTTCAGAGTATAAGACCTATATATAAGAATACGATCTTTGTTAGAACATAAAATATAGAATTTTTGCATTAATTAGTTAAAAAATTTATTACTTACAAGTCAATTAATAGGTCTGCATCTAATTCTTGTCCTTTTTGTAATGGATCAATCCAGTATGCATAGCCATAGTGAGGATACAATGCTAGTAACACCCATCGTTGCCTACATGTGATCATTAAAGTGAGTATGCATATGTATATAAATACATATATAATCGTAAGAAGAACAAGGTATTACCGAATTTTGTATGGTGCAAAAAAGAGTCGATTTTCGACATTGCCTTTCATAGCATTGGGAATGTAAGAAGCTCGATTTTGAATGGTTCCACCATCACCATTAGGGGAAACTAAATTTGAAGAAAGAAACCCAAACATATCTCCACCATCTTGACAGTGGGTCTCCAACTAATATCTACAACAATTAAAGTATTACATTAAGAGTATTATATGGATTAATCTAAGCAAATTTGTAAAAACTAACCTCACATAGATTGAAACATGACAAATGTCTATATCTTTCTTGTGTAACCACATTTGAATTTGTTCCTTGCCAATGGAGATATCATAATGGTCATGGTTGAAAAGTTGTTTTGGAATTTTGACATATCATAACACACTATCTTCAAAATCATCTAACGTCCATCGAAAACCATTGATGATACTTGGAAATGAATCTTTGTCTATGGGGCTGATGTTTGATTCCTTCATGATTGTGTTTCCCTTTTCCTTCTCATTTGATTCAGAAGAACCCAATGATGCCTTCTCAAATCAATAAAATAGATATTTATAATATAAAATATGAAGATAAAATCTTTGGAGTTTCTAAATCCATATGAACTTGATAACTTGCCTCGATGGGTAGCACTAGATGATCAAGCCATGCAATAAATTGTCCTACATCATCTATAACTGTAACAACTTCATCAGTAGGGAATGGTATCTCTACTCCTTTGGCAGCTTCTAAAGGAGTAACTATTGTAACCTTTTCTAGGCCACTTTTTAACAGGCGATTGTGTTACATAAGTGTAACATCCGGTGAAGAATGATACACAACCCCCTTTGCAACCTCCTTATTGAGGTTGGGCCAAAATAGATGGCATTGACTCGTTCTCTGTAGTGCACGATACTTACAATTCTATATTATTAATAATTAATTAAAAAAATTATAAAACTTAAGTATTTTTTTGGACTTACAATTTTTTGGATGTAGACAAGGTGCCATTGGAGATGTTACGAGATGCTTTATCAGTTGGCAAAGTATGAACTTCTGGTATAGATTTGGAGAATGAAGGCATCTTAGGAAATGACTTCCATAGAATATGTTGCTCTCTTTCTTCCAACAAAGCTTGAATAAATTGTTTCGTTGTTTGCCTCTCTTCATCAAACATGGATTCAATTTCAGCCTTCATATTCACTTGAAGCCTCTTGGTTGCTTCATTAATTGCAGCCTCCTCAATATCCACTCTAGATTGTGCACGACGAGATGCATGACCAAAATACCCACTAACATTTACATCTTTACCAACCCCTCTAACACGCCATGGGTGCTCTTGCTTATCTAAAGCCATTGCCAATACGTCTTTATGAGCAGTTACAACAAACTCACCATTTGATTCTTTTTCAAGATAAAGGTCCTATATTTATTGTACAAAAGAAATAAGTTAGTACCTACAACAAAATATAGCTTATTTACAAAGTTAACACAAGAGCACATACATAAGTATTTATGAGTATTTTCAAAATTGCAGTAATTTATTTGCATGTATTGCTCATAAGTTGTCATTTCTCTAATGAAAAGCCATCATGCTTAACCGTTTACTAGCGCAAATAAAGGCATGTATCTTTTCTTTCAATATATAAGTAAAACAATAAAACAATGGTATATAGCTTCCGAACAAGTCATTTTAATTCAAAATTCATGTTAGCTAGTATTTATGTGACTAGATACTAATTCATAAATTTCTGGTATGGAATAAAATACAAAAAAGGAATTATATAATCCTATATGGCTGGATACCAAGTTTATAAACATTTAATATTTTTCAATTTAATACACGTATGCATGCGTGAACATAATTAATTTGTCTACACACTTACTATTTTCTCAATCACTTCTCGGGATTTCTCACTAATTTGTCCACCTTTATCTTTTCTTGCTTCCTTATAGAGGATTGCCCGTGATACAATAACTGAGGGATCTATGTTATGTTCTTTTTTCTAAAAACAATCACAATTTATAAAAAAAAATAAGTAAATATTTATACAAATTAATAACTTAAGAGCATAATTAACAACTTACATATTTTTCTTCAATACGAGCATAACCATTCTTGGACCCCCTATATGAGTTATCATTCAATAGTGAAAGTTGTCTTAACCTCTCACGTGTTTTCTATTACAATGCAATAACAAAGAACTAATTAGTATATTACCAAATAGAATACACCAATTATGATGCATGAGATACAAACTAAATATATTAAGTACCTTGAACTCATCAGATTCAGTTATTTCAAGAAATTCTGTCCAATGCTCTTTTTTGATGAATGACTCATAAATATTGGGATGACTCATTTGAATGTCACCAGTTTTCTCATCAATCAATCATTTATTTCTCAAAATCTTTTTGAAATTGCTCCACAATTGACGTGCTTTGTCTAGTACCCAGTCTTCCATATCATTTGAGAGAGCAAAAACTTCCTACAAGATTTTTTATAATAGCAACTTTAAACAAGTGCAACTCCATATCTAGGAATATTGAATAATCTAGCTTATAATATATACAATTGGATACTTACCGTAACCTTGTGACAAATCTGATTCAAGTCTTCTTCAGGTACGAGCCTCCAATCATCAATTGTAATCAACACTATTTCTTTCACGGTACTACCAATGAAGGTAACGAACTTATGTTTGTTGTCCCCGATAGGTTGCCCTTTTTTATTAATTGTTATCTCCAACCGTTTCCCTTTCGCATATGTTCTTGGTGAATTTCTTTAGCAATGAAGCCCCTCTAGTCCTAGTGATCTTCTTAGAAATTTGAGAACACTTAGAGGGTTGAGATGGTTGAGATTGATGAATCTTCCGCTTTCTACTTTTTCTAGGAGCCATCTGCATAGTTAAAAAATAGTGAGATAACATATTAAAAGGAAAAAAAGGCTTTGTGTGATCATAATTAGACCCATACGAGGAAAAAGAGAAAATGGGAGAGACAGAGAAAGACTACACATTAAATTATTTGTTCCCAGTAGGCCATTGACATATGTTACATACCACCATATAAGTTATTTCATCCAATTGTGGGAATAAACTCAACAATCTAGTGCCCATTAAGGCTTTTATAATTAAAAGGAGCTTTGTTTATTGTGAAAAAATAATCAATATTTATCAAGACAACTATTATGCCATCTGACATAAAAGAATTCTATAATAACTAGATACAAAAACTTGCATAGGTGACTATGTTTCTTTCCAATGAAAAATGTATTTAAGAAATTGAGATAATTAGAAAAAAAGTTCTATAATAACTAGATACAAAGACTTGCACTACAGTTTTCACAACTCTCTAATCATTTCTTTTTTTTTGATTGATGTACATGACTTGAGGATTCATTTTCTAATGGTATTTCTTTATTCAACCAAATTTCTTCTCCATGATCTTCTCGTACATAGATTTCCTCTTCAGTTGCAATGTCTTGGGAAGGCAGCGCGACCGATGAGTTACTACACTCTTCACATAATTGATCAATTTCTTCATCATTTCCTCTCTTCAATGTAAACATAACAATAGACCTCCTTGAATCAACAAGGTCGGTGACATAGAAAACTTGCTTTGCTTGTGATGCCAAGATAAATGGTTCATCTCTATGTCCTACCTTGTCAAGTGCAACAGAAATAAATCCCATCTCATCAACGTTGACACCAGTATTGTTATCAGCCCATGTGCAATAAAACACAGGAACTTTTAACTCTTGTGAATATATTAATACCCACATGTGGTCAATGATACCATAATAAGACATGCTGGCGTGAACAAGGTCCTTGTCTTTCGCACTAGAAAAGTGCATTGCTTGTGCTTCCAAAGTCACACCACAATTTTGTGTTTTACTTTTCTCAAACTGAGCCTTAGTGTGGAAAGTGCAATTATTGATGACAAACCCACTATAACTCATCACTTGAAACCTTGGCCCTCGATGTAACCTCTTCAGAGTTGCTGAGATTTCATCTCCCAAATTCATCTTCTTTGCAATTTGATCTTTAAGCCATTCAATGAAAGTATTGTTATGCTCTCTAACGATCCAGTTCTCATTTTTTCTCGGATTTTTGCTCCTTATATAGGCCATGTGTTCAACAACATATGGATTAACTTCCTCAATGGTGTGCAAGACATACAAATGGGCTGGATTCCAATGCTTCTCATGTTGAATTGTAATCGCCTCATATCATAGTGTTCCTCTCCAATTCAATCCTCTAAACTCTTGAGACCTTGGGACGCCGATGGCTTCGACATGTGACAAATAATTAGTACAAAATTCAATAGATTCTTCCACTATATACCAGTCGATGATACAACCTTCAGGATATTGTCGATTCATGACATAGCCTTTTAACACTTTCATTAACCGCTCAAACGGATACATCCAATGAAGATAAACTGGACCACAAAGCTCAACTTCTCTCACCAGATGAATGGCCAGATGCACCATAATGTCAAAAAATGAAGGCGGAAAGTACATCTCCATCTCACAAAGTATCACGACAGTAACATCTTGTAGTGCTTGCAACTCATCACGATCAATGACCTTACTACATAGTTTCTTGAAAAAGAAACAAAGTCTAGTTATAGTAATTCTTACATGCTTAGGTAATATGGACCAGATAGCTGTAATACCTGAGTATTCTTATATAGGTTCGTGTGAACGGATAGAACAAAATTAATGTTATGGTATCTAATTCCTAAGATCGACGTGTTGACTTAGTTAATATCCTATACAAGTAAAATATTTTCAACCTTGTTAATAGAATAGCATGAGTTACCGACCGTAAATAACATATAGAAGTATAGGTAGGGATACGTGTATGCACAAGCTACTAAAGATACATGTTCATAATTGAGGAGTCGTCATCTTTGACCATTCCAAGGTGATAAATGAAACTTATCAAATGTTAATATTTAGAGAGCCGAACCTATTTGTATATATGTATCTTAAACATGGTTGAATATATCTCTAGCCATCATTTTTGACTTTTCAACCAACTTGCATGTGTTATTCTTATCTTCATGCCTCCTTATCTACATATATTCCTACCTTTCTATCTTCTTGATAATACAAATTGCTATCTTTGAATTACTAAGATGACTTCTACGTACACATGTTCATTCCCCTTTCCCTTATTTACTTTTGATTCCATCTCTTATACATATGAGTGAGTTGGCTAGCAAGGTTCCAAATATTACATATAGAAGAGGCGTTATTATTGACTTCAAACCTCTTTCCTTTCCTTGGAATTGTGTAATCTAACTGCACGCATGATTACAAGGTTATCTTAGCTTCAATTGTAGACTTAGGAGGGTATGTAAATTGACTTTTGTCTCTTTTATATATATATATATATATGTGTGTGTGTGTGTGTGTCTGTGTCTAAGATTAGAATAAGCCAACCATATTTGACTTTCTACTTCAATATATTATATGAAGTCCTTCTTTGTTAAGTTTTGTACAGTAGTAGTTGCCGACCTCCTCTACTTATATATTGTGTACGTAGATAGGAGAGGAAGGTGGATCTAATTCCATTTCTATCTTTCTATCTAGACTCCTCCTTTCTTTTTATAACCAGTAACCACCGAGAACCTTAAACCACCACCATCATCATTCTATTGTTCGGCCTTGGCCCAAGTCAATAAGCACCTCCGTTCCATCGTCTTTGATTGCTGGAGTTGGTAACTAGCTTGATTGAGTTTGTTCCGTCATATTTGGAAACTCTTCGTTTAAGGTAAGTCTTCTAGACTTACTTAGCTTGCGATCATTTTATGTGTTAAAATAGTAAATTGAATGTGCGGAACTCTATTTTGGAATATTATTCCAAAGTATATTTTCATATTTGAAAGCTATTGGAATAGTTCAATAATTTTTATTTTGTGCAATTTGATCTTTGCGGGTGTTATTATGGACACGGACAAGTCGGTGGAGAAGAGACCCCGGAAATAGTCATGGGGCGTGTGAAGATCACCTTCAAAAATTGATTATTTTGGCAAGTGCTCTAGTAGAGGCTTAGCCGGGGAAAGAAGGGTGATGGGAAAGAAAAGGGGCATGGGTTTAGCGTGCGCGCTAGCCGTGTACCATGTTTCAAAGGCAGGTTTGGGTTGCGTGAACTAGAGAATGATTATGATTTGGATTATGGAGGAATTGTTGTTGTTTACTGTATTGCATGAGCATTTTAATTGATTAGCTTCGTGCTTATGAGTTATTATGGATTTGAGAGTTGGTTTGGAATTTGATATGCTAGTTTATATAACTATATGATGTGTTTTGGGTGTACATATTAGTTTCGTATGTATATGAATGATTGATTGTATTAATTTAATAATCTATGTTTTGTTCTATATGTTTGATTTGCTTGTTTGGCCCATACCAGAATTGTTAGCTAATGTGTTCATGTTCCATGTTTTTAGCTAAAGATTCTGGTATGGGAGATGTGCCAGGAGATCAATTTCTGGATGGTGATGCTCGTTCTCGACGTAACGTGTCATAGGAAAAAGATGTTGGTTTAAGTCTTTTGTGGTTAAGCTAGTCAGTTTTGTTTGTAAGACAGTTGAAGGTAGTGGTATATAGAAACTCGGTAGAATAGTTAGTTTAATATGTGGTTTTAGTTTTCTTATAGTCGTATGCATAATGTTTTCTTAAACCGATTGTAAATATAAGTTGGATATTTTCTAGGCTTTTCTTGATGTGCCTCTGTTGCAAGGTCCAATACCGGTGAATTTGTTGTCATGCTAGTTCTGGTAGACCCAAGTGTGGTCTACAACTAAGTAGCAACCCGGTTCACCGGACGGGGTGTTACAGATTGGTATCAGAGCCTAGGTTGACAACAAGGCACAAGGTCCTAACAATAGAGCACGTGAGGTCCAACTTAGAGTTCCTTTTAAACAAAAACTTGATTTTGGGGCATTATGCATTTGGGATAGAAAGACACGTCGAGACGTCATCACCATACCGGAAAATCTCCGTAAACATTTTCCATGTTTAGTTAAAATAGATATTTATAGTAACTTAAGTGATGTATAAAGTGTTGATGTGCTTCAGTCATGGTAAGAGGAAGATGATGTGATTCGATCTACCGAGTCATGGCCCCATGATTTGAGTGAAGATTGCAGCCCTAAAGACAAGTCCAATTTGCACGACAAGGGAGAGTCTTCATTTGGACACATATCCAAGGCCGGTGTCCGAGGCGCTAAGGAGCCGAGTCAAGGCACGACACTCTATTATGGGCGCATCACTCGAGAACATGCTAGGTCAATGCTTGACAAGATCAAGGAGGAGCTCATGGATCATAAGTTTCCAAAGGCTTATAAAGAAGAAGGTTGGAGTCTCCTTTTGACTCGTGTTCCGACAAGTGACTTTTTTGATGATTAAGGACACTTTATAAGTTTTCGGGATTTCGGGTTAATTTACGTAAATTCCTTAAGTGAGGGGGTTCATTTTTTAAGGCTTTGTGTTAGGTTTAAGGTCGGCCTCCTCCTCCTCATTCTGGGGAGAGATTGGACGAAAAACCTTGTTGCTTACTTTCCTTGCATCTTTCAATTCAAGTACTTGTTTTTTTTTTTTCGTTCGTTCAATTCTCGTTGTTCAAGTTGTTGGTGAGTAATATCCGACAATCTCGGGCATCCTAGTTTGTTTGAGAGCTTGGTGAGTCATATCCATGTTGTCAAGCATCCATATCCCCTTGTTCTTCCCATTTCGATCCATCATCCATCTCGGTGGTTTCTGCACCCCCTCAGTAAAATAGACATATCTTTCAATCCACTCATCATCTAGGTCTGCAATTTTGAGAGATTAAACTAGACTCAGAGATCTAACTTCTCGAATTGGAATCACTCAATTCCGAGTTCGGACGAGGAAGATCCATCTAGTTGAAGACGGGTCAGTTGCGTGGTGTTTGTTGTCGGAATTCCTTGGATTCTCGTGGCGATCTCTTTGCACCATCATCCCCTCCATCGATCCGGCCATCAAGTGGTATCAGAGCCACGCGAAGGTATCGCCATCTAAACCTTGTTCCGACCTTGAATTTCCACTTGTTGCAAGTTTTAGGTTCGAACTCTTTATTGGATGCGTTGTGTTGTTGTGTGCGACCATAGTGTCCTTGTTGTGTGTTGTTGTGGTCGTTGCTTTGTCTTGATCTTGTGGTTGTCTTGGCTGAGTATGTGTTCAGCCATGGCTGCCAACCATGCTCAAAAAACGTTCCAATAGAACACTCAAAAGAGTTATCAAAAGTTGGTAGTTGAAAGGGTGCATTTGTTGCTTGATTAATGTTTTCCTTTAGTGCTTGATTTAAGTGTGTCTTGCTGAATTTGGCTGAGTAAAAACGTGGGAATTGAGTCCATAATCTAGCTTTCTTTTGACCCCTTTATATCATTACATGCTTGTTGTTGGTTACGGTGCTAGGATACGGGAACGACACCAAGACGAGACATCTTGTGTTGTTGTGTTTGAGCTTTTCTTGTTCCATTTTGTTGGTCATCTCCTACTTGCAACTTGTCGGATTTTCATCTCGGACAAGTCTTGGTGATTAATTCGTGTGACCTCTATACCTTGATCTTTGCCTTGTTTTTACGATGACAAGTGTAGGTGATGACAAGAATAAGGAACAAGTTGAGGAGACGTCCACTAGTTCGGTGGCTGCCATGATACAAACTTTTCAACAATCCATGCAACAATCCGTGGAAGCTTTGGCGACACGCATGGATGCCTTGGAGCGCCAAATCCTAGGGCTGGACGAGAGGACACAAGTGCCTCAAGTGGTGAAGATCAAGGATATACGAGAAGAGGATCAAGGTTCGAGGACGACCCCTTGTAAAGGGGAGGAGACTTTCGTCCAACAAAGAGTGATGAGTGACACAGAACAACCAAAAAGAGAGACTCCTTTCCATGGATTGGAACAACTCATTACCATCAAGTGTCCAATAGAAATGATGCACATATTGCAAGAAGAGGAGGAAGTTGTGGAATTGTCTCCTAAAATCAAGCATCGTCCTACCATCACTCCTAGCTCCATGAACTCGTTGGCTACACCATGGATGGATGCATTTCCTATGATTCCTTCATGCTTGCCCTTCTTGCTCCATGAGGAGGACGAGGCTGTTTTAGTCACTCAAAGCGGTGATTACATTCCTTTACTTGTGGAGGCCAAGAAGGATGTCTTTGTCATGGAGAATGCCACACCAAGGGAGCTAGAAGCCCTACCTTCTTTGTTGAGCTCACAAGGCTTGATAGATTCGAGGATGAATCTTTTTGAAGGGGAGGAGGATGATGTGATTCGATCTACCGAGTCATGGCCCCATGATTTGAGTGAAGATTGCAGCCCTAAAGACAAGTCCAATTTGCACGACAAGGGAGAGTCTTCATTTGGACACATATCCAAGGCCGGTGTCCGAGGCGCTAAGGAGCCGAGTCAAGGCACGACACTCTATTATGGGCGCATCACTCGAGAACATGCTAGGTCAATGCTTGACAAGATCAAGGAGGAGCTCATGTGTGTGTGTGTCTGTGTCTAAGATTAGAATAAGCCAACCATATTTGACTTTCTACTTCAATATATTATATGAAGTCCTTCTTTGTTAAGTTTTGTACACTAGTAGTTGCTGACCTCCTCTACTTATATATTGTGTACGTAGATAGGAGAGGAAGGTGGATCTAATTCCATTTCTATCTTTCTATCTAGACTCCTCCTTTCTTTTTATAACCAGTAACCACCGAGAACCTTAAACCACCACCATCATCATTCTATTTTTCGGCCTTGGCCCAAGTCAATAAGCACCTTCGTTCCATCGTCTTTGATTGCTGGAGTTGGTAACTAGCTTGATTGAGTTTGTTCCGTCATATTTGGAAACTCTTCGTTTAAGGTATGTCTTCTAGACTTACTTAGCTTGCGATCATGTTATGTGTTAAACTAGTAAATTGAATGTGTGGAACTCTATTTTTGGAATATTATTCCAAAGTATATTTTCATATTTGAAAGCTATTGGAATAGTTCAATAATTTATATTTTGTGCAATTTGATCCCTGCGCGTGTGATTATGGACACGGACAAGTCGGTGGAGAAGAGACCCCGGACATAGTCATGGGGTGTGTGAAGATCACCTTCAAAAATTGATTATTTTGGCAAGTGCTCTAGTAGAGGCTTAGCCGGGGAAAGAAGGGTGATGGGAAAGAAAAGGGGCATGGGTTTAGCGTGCGCGCTAGTCGTGTAGCATGTTTCAAAGGCAGGTTTGGGTTGCGTGAACTATAGAATGATTATGATTTGGATTATGAAGAAATTGTTGTTGGTTACTGTATTGCATGAGCATTTTAATTGATTAGCTTCGTGTTTATGAGTTATTATGGATTTGAGAGTTGGTTTGGAATTTGATATGCTAGTTTATATAACTATATGATGTGTTTTGGATGTACATATTAGTTTTGTATGTATATGAATGATTGATTGTATTATTTTAATAATCTATGTTTTGTTCTATATGTTTGATTTGCTTGTTTGACCCATACCAGAATTGTTAGCTAATGTGTTCATATTACATGGTTTTAGGTAAAAATTCTGGTATGGGAGATGTGCCAGGAGATCAATTTCTGGATGGCGATGCTCGTTCTCGACGTAACGTGTCATAGGAAAAAGATGTTGGTTTAAGTCATTTTGTGGTTAAGCTAGTCAGTTTTGGTTGTAAGACAGTTGAAGGTAGCGGTATATAGAAACTCGGTAGAATAGTCAGTTTAATATGTTGTTTTAGTTTTCTTATAGTCGTATGCATAATGTTTTCTTAAACTGATTGTAAATACAAGTTGGATATTTTCTTGGCTTTTCTTGATGTGCCTTTGTTGCAAGGTCCAATACTGGTGATTTTGTTGTCAGGCTAGTTCTGGTAGACCCAAGTGTGGTCTACAACTAAGTAGCAACTCGGTTCACCGGACGGGGTGTTACAATAGCTACATGTATTAATTGTTGCATGAGTACATGACAATCATGAGACTTCAAGCCTACTAATTTCAAGTCTTTCATTGACACAAGATTCCTAATAATTGAAGAGTACCCCTCTGGAACTTTGATGCTATGAAGAAAATCAAGAAAAGTAGTTTTCTCAATCCTAGAGAGACTATAGCATCCAAGCGATAAGAATGTACACTTTCCTTTATCCTGAGGTTGCAACTCCACTCTAATCCCCAACTTTGCATAATCTTGCCTAACATTCAGGCCATCTTTTGTTTTTTCGGGCATATTCAGCATTGTACCAATAGGACTCTCGCAAATATTCTTCTTAATATGCATTACATCAAGAGAATGTCTCACATCTAGATCTTTCCAATAAGGAAGATCAAAAAAAAATTGATCTCTTCTTCCAACCATCTACGGAAAAATTATTCAAGGTGGCTTTCCCAAATCTCACATTTATGTCTCCCACAATATTCAACACTTCTTCTCCACTTAATGGGATTGGGGCACTTTCATTTTCAGGTTCAGAGGGGATGAAAGACTTACAAAGCCTTCGATATCGAAGCTGCTAAGAACTTACGATGTTTGAGATAAACAATCTTATTGCATTTTGTCAAACGATGTGAGGTAGTGTCCTTCCCACAAATAGGGCATGCAAGATATCCTTTCCCACTACATCCTGCAAGATTACCATAGACCAGAAAATCATTTATTGTACAGAATAACAAGTCTCAAATACGGAAATTCTCTCTACGATATGCATCGTATACTTCGACCCCTTCTCCCCATAAGACTTTTAAATCTTCAATTAGAGGTGCTAAATAAACATCAATTTCAAACCCATGTTGCTTTGGTCCAGAAATTAATAAAGACAACATCATACATTTGCGCTTTATACACAACGATGGAGTTAGATTGTAAATCACCAATATTACAGGCCAAGTACTATGACTTGTACTTACCATGAGGGTTCATCCCATCGGTGGAGAGAGAAAGGCGCAAGTTTCTCTCTTCATCTCCAAACTGTGGGTGTAATTGATCTATTTTCTGCCATTTCTTGGAATTGTGGGGTGTCAAATTTTGCCATCTTTAATTCTTCCATTTGCATGCCAAGATAAATTTTATGCATCTTCAGAATTGTCAAACAAACGTCGAAACCTTGGAATGATAGGAAAATACCACAACACCTTTGATGGAACACCTTTCTTCTTGTATCGTGGTACACCACAATCGGGATTTGGGTAGGTATCCAGCAAAGCATATTCATTTCGGTATAAAATACAATCATTGGGGCAAGCATGTATTCTCTCATAATTCATGCCCATAAAGCATAAAATCTTTTTGGTCTCGTAAGTACTAATGGGAAGATTATTACCCTATGGAAGCATTTCCTTAATTAGCTCAAGTATTGCATTAAAGCTTGAACCACTCCATCCATATCTTGCTTTCACATTATACAATTTTAACAAAGTAGACATCTTAGTAAATCTCGTACACCCGATATATAATGGCAATTGCGCATCATTTACTAAGTCGTGAAACTTAACTGGATCATCAACGAAATTCTCCTCAACATCATGCATCATCTAATCTAATCTATCATCTTCGAATGTATCACAAACATTCACATTAGTCTCACAACTTGTAGAGTGCCTATCAGCTTTCTCTCCGTGCCATATCCATCACGTGTAATTTTGAATAATACCATGATAAATAAGATGCTCTCTAACGTCATCAACATTAATCCACCTAGAGTAATAACAATCTTTGCATGGGTATTTCATTCTAGTAGGATCGGAACCATTCTCAAGTGCAAATGAAATAAATTTCTCTACTACTTTTGCATATTCATCAGACGTGCGATTTTTTTGCATCCATGACCGATCTATAATTCTAGGTAACAATTAAAAAGGACCACTCACTAGTTTATTCCAAATAGTGTCAAAAACAATCACACAGTTTCTACTTTTAATTAACATGCTTGTTTGTTTCTACTATACGTAACAAGTAACACAATGATAGAAAAGATGTAGCATTCAAATTCTGATATGAATAAAATATAAATTTCTAGTGATCATCATACGGAATGTTAGTAGTTAATGTTGAAAATAATTCAAAATATTATTATTTTATAATTATTAATTAATTAAGGTTGGTTTGAATTGTAAATGTTAGTCGATCTTTTTAGACATGGAAGTTTAAGTTTACTGATATTGTGGTAGTGAGTTAGTTAATTTTTAGTTCTTTATTGTTTAGTGGACCTAGTAGTTAAGATAAGGGTCTATTTTGTAGGCTCCAAGCTATTTATAGCTTGAATTGCCATTCAATAAAAAAGGAGAGAGGCAACAGTAGGCTTTTCCAAAAACTAGCTCCAACGTGTTATTTTACTCCAACAATTCAATATCATTTTATTATCTTTGAAACTTCTACATTTGTTACATAGATTTTCTTTTAAATTTTTTATGTGTGAAATACTACCTTAACATGCTTTCTAGTAATTTCTAATATGGAATAGCAATAATATATAAAGTTTAGAGAGAGTAGTAGTCACCTATTATAAGCAAATAAGACAGCGATAACATCTGAATTTGAGACAACTTGATTGCAACCTTCAAACTCTGCAACACAAGAAATATAATTAGAGAAATAAGGAAACATAAATCACTACGTATATATTATTGTTTTGAAAACTAATATGCTCAATTCATCCTAACATATAATTGCATAAGGATTCAGATGTTTATGGCCTATAAAGACATTGTCACGTATATAAATTGAATCCAAATCTGAGCATTTGTCTCTTTATGTACATTTCATAAAATGAGGTCATCTCCTACTTCCCCATCTTATCAACATATTCCTTATCACTACAATATGGGATCGATGTATAAAGGCTAAACTTTAACCCCTCAAGAATCAATTCAAAACCCCAATAAAAATCTTTTAGTGGCTTTTACATACCAACCACCAAAGGAAACCATTCAGATTTTTGACTTGTGCTTTTGCCCAATATAGGATTTTTATTGGTTTTTTCCCAATAAAAAATATTTTGGTTGAGCGTACTAGATGTCATAGAGGTCTACTTAGTACTATTCAGATTTTGTATTGGTAAAGAAAGCATTCTTTATTGACCAATGCTTTTGCAGAACCCTTGTGCTTAGGAATTTTTTTTCCTTCTTAAGTCTGAATATAATGACTCTTTGGTGCTAATAATATGCCTTCAATTACATTTTATTCTAATTTAAACTTGCCTAAAACTGTATGTGATATTTCTTCTTCAGGAAGAGGACTACCAAGAATGAAAGAGTCAGTATCAATTTAGTAACCATTAATTAATCACATCCAAACTAATTAAAAAATACACACAAAAACCAAGCCAAATACAGCAAATTAATGACAAGTTTTTTTTCTTAATTGTGAGATGAAGATGGTCAATCCCATGGTGAATGTCAAGTCATCAAGATTTCAACACTGTGAACATGAAGCAACTAATCTCCTAATAGCCATTTTTTTAAATGGATCTCCTAATGGGCTTATTAACGAACAAGAAGAATAAACCACAAATTAAATTCAAGTGCTCAAACAAGACAAAAGACTGCCAACAATAAAGCAAGACAAAAGACTTCCCTAATTTTAACTCTCTACATGAACGAAATCTCCTAACTTCTTCCCTTTACAAACAATTGGATCTTTTTAAGAAGGAATCTAGACAAGAAAATTTAGTGCATCTTGAGAAAAAAAATATACTTGGTTTTTAATATGTTGCTATAATGGCCATGCTGAACTTTTCTTGATACTTAGCTTATCCTTTCATTTATCTGACTAATTAGCTTATATGTACATCTTCTAATTTGCTTCTCATTCGTGTCTGATCTGATTAGACAATTTATACTTCCTTATTATGAGTTTAACTGAATTCGTTTTATGCCTGTAATGTTCAATGATATTTGATATGGTGAGGATCTTTTTTTATAGCATTTCAGTGCCCATAGGGATTTAGGTTGTGGTAAATTATTCAGCACTCAAGTTGCTTCAACTTTCAATAGCCCATAACCTCCACCACCACCACCACCACCTCTAGAGAAAACTCACTTTGGGGTAGAAATGAGGACTTGGTTTTCAAGGAAACTGATTGGATCCAATTGTTCGGAAGAAAAAACTCATCAGATCAATTTAACAAAAAAAGAAAAGAGCGAAGAACGCACATACAACACAGAAAATTGGATCTTTCAATGTAAATTGACTCCCTAGATTTCTATAATCATTGTATAGTAAAATCAAATGTTGGTAAAAACAATTTCAATGGAAATTGACACAAACCAAGAGTAAGAGAAGTACCTTGAGTAGCTGAACAGCACAATCGATGAGAGAGTGGCAGAGAGAAGTTCACGAGACGGCACAACCAACACAAGCAACAAAACGAACAATTGAACTAGTGGTAGTGAGATGGAACCGTCAGAATGAGGGAAAAGAGAGACGGTGAAAAGCTATGCGGTGAGAGAAGTAAAGCTAGAGATCGAGGGCACATGAATTGAAGCAGAGGAAGGGAAGAATTGGAAACCCCGCGTATTAATTTTGAGGATATTAAATTTTGGGGATATTGGTAGTGTAATTAATAGAGATTCGGGTGTAAAAGATATATACTGGATCCTGTTTAATAAATTTTTATTTTCCATAAACTAAATATATCGGCTTTAGTATATCTGGTGTATTTTTATTACGTAAATACACCGGGTGAGTTTTGTATGAGGTATTTAATTGGGAATGAATTATTTTCGTTAGACATATACCTTGGATACATCATATGTCCGATGTATATATTATTATATTGCTTTTATCAACCTTTATACCTCACAAATTATAAGCATGGTGTATATTTTAGGGACCGCCGACACCCCGATAATATGCTCGAGACCTCACAATGGATGAACACGGGACCGCCGAGTTGCCCATTTGGCGTCCCTCCGGGGTGGGCGCACAACGCGTCACAAAACCCTTACCCGTTCCAAGGGTACGAATTGGGCGGGGCACCTCCGAACCCATATCCCTCGGGCTATGGGCAATACCAGCAGGGCTTCGCCCCTTCATACGTCCCGTACCTACCCCAGGCCAACCCTACTCCGAGTATGTACCCACGTACGTCCCCGGACATGTGTCGGGGCAAAAGACGTCGACCAACGGCTCATCAACGGAGCGGCCTCCTCAGGACCCCATGCAAATCTCGAAGTCTCGCTCGCAACGTTCGAGGTTGCAAGACCCAAAGATGTCCAAAACGGCGGGGAGTGTGAGGCACTCTCTGATGTCCCGCACGTGACGTCACCACGTTGAGCCCGAAAGCCTCTCCCCGTTCGTGGAAGAGATCAAAGCTCACCTATGCCCAAGGGTTTCCATAGGTCGCAAATGGGGCTTTATGACGGCACGGCAGATCCGAAGGAGCATGTGAAGCACTTTGCTGTTCAGATGAACGTCAACTCCTACAACAACGTCATCTTCTGCCACGTCTTGCCCATCACCTTGGAGAAGGCCGCGATGACGTGGTTCATAAGTCTAAAGATTGGGTCTATGGCCTCGTTCGCTCGATTGTGTGAGTCTTTTATCGCACACTTCAGCGGTTCGAGGAAGTGCAAGAAGAACATGCGGGATCTCCGCGGTATCGAGCAGGGAGATGGCGAGTCATTGGGCACCTTATTCACAAGGTTCACAACCGCGGTGGCAGAGATCGCACACATCGATGAATCATCCGTGCGAGATACCCTCATGGGAAACCTATGCCAAGGAGCCTTCAAGAATTACATTTTCCTGAAATGACCGGCGACGTACGACAACCCGTGCGCCAAGATCATGGCCTAGGTGTATGCTGAGGATGCCGCCAACCAAAGCTCGCGCCCGAGGACTGACAAGGAAATCGTCGTCGAGGCTAAGGGAAAGGCAAAGGTGGGCGTGTCGGCCGCAAGGGATGCGTACATAAAGTAGGCCCAAAACCCCGTCAATAACAACAACAACAACAACAACAACAACAACAATAAGTAGGCCGCAAGGGATGCGTACATAAAGGTGGCGGAGGCAGTTGGAATTGCTTCGGCGGAAGGCAACATGGTTATAGGGGCAAGGGAGGTCCTTTGTATAACCCAAACAAGAAGGGACATGCCAACCCCGCCTTAGGAGCAAACACTATACTGCAAGGCCCGAGTTAGGCTAGAGCCAACAACGTCGAGCAGCAGGCTCCCGTGAAGTAGGCGCGGTTCGGACAGACGACGACGCACGATGCGTATATCCATACCATCTCGGGTGGACCTTCGTTGGCCGAATCAAGCCAGGCGGAAAGAAAAAGGTACGCGAGGGCAAGCCATCATGAGCCCTCGGTATTTAGCGTCGCACAAACCTCGCAGTCAACTTAGGGCTGGCCTTCACCTTTGAAGATGTCGAGGGTCTGCACATGCCACATTCGACCCTTTGGTGGTGCATGCTCAAGTAGGCTCAAAAATGGTGAAGCGGGTGCTGGTGGACATGGGCTCCTCCGTGGACATCATGTACTATGGCGCTTTCAAGTAGTTGGGCATCTCCGAGACCTCCCTAAAGCCTTACGCTGGGAAACTCGCCTCCTTCTCGGGGGACGAGGTCGACATCACAGATCTAATAGACCTCTAGATAACGTTGGACACCGGTTCGACAAGGCGAACCGAGATGGTGGAATTTACTGTGGTACACCTACCCTCGGTGTACAACGCAATCACGGGAGAGTATCCTTGATAATGAAGTTCCAAGCGGTGGTGTGTATCTACCACCTGAAGATGAAGTTCCCCGTCGATGGCGGGGTCAGATAAGTGAAGGGCAACAAAGAGGAGGGTCGTATTTTCTTTGCGACCTCCGCAAAGGAAAAATGCCCGGTGTTCATGGTGGAGGCCCCCGGCGAGGCCGATCTTGAAGTTTGGGACTTCACGGTCCCCATCCCAGAGGCAAAGAGAAGGGTGGTTGCCCCCTTCGAAAATGAAGCCGAGAAAATCTACCTAGGAGAATGTCTCTTTAGGAAGTCAGCAACATCACTGGAGGCCTTGCCGTCCAGATTCCGTGATGTGTTCGCCTGGACCGCCAAGGACCTTCGCGGCGTCCCACGAACCATGGCCCATCGCTCCTTAAACGTTGACATTACCACCCGTCCCATGGTGCAGAAAGGAAGGAAGATGAATGAGGAGAGGGCAAACGTCGCGAATACCAAGGTGGGGAAGCTGTTGGCCGCAAGGTTCATCCGCGAGGTCCAGTACCCTAGATGGTTGCCCAACATATTGCTATTCAAAAAATCCAGCGGCAAATGGCGGATGTGCGTGGACTTCAAGGACCTCAACAAGCCTTGCCCCAAAGACAGCTACCCCCTGCCTTCGATCGACGAGCTAGTCGACTCAACCGCGGGTCACGGGGTCTTGAGTTTCCTCGACGCGTACTCAGGATACAATCAGGTCTTGATGAGTCCGCGCGATGAGGAGGAGACGTCCTTCATCACGCAGTGAGGGACCTACTGCTACATGGTCATGTGTTTTGGCCTAAAGAACGCGGGGGCAACTTTTCAGCGCCTCATAGATCGGATCTTTAAAGATAACCTGGGGAAGAACGAGTCGGCCTACTTCGACGACATTGTGGTCCGAAGCAAAACCCCCAAGGAACATATGGTCGACCTCGCTGAAGTCTTTGCAACACTAAGGCGCAACCGACTCAGCTTGAACCCCAAGAAGTGCGTATTCGGGGTGTCATCGAGAAAGTTCTTGGGCTTTATGATCAGCGAGCGCGGGATCGATGTGAACCCCGCCAAGATCGAGTCAATTCTCTCAATGAGGTCGTCGCGGTCTCATACTGAGGTACATCGGCTCAACGGCGCCGTAAACTACCTGGGGAGGTTCTGCTCCCGTTTGGCGGACAAGTCTCTACCTCTCTTCGCGACCCTAAAGAAAAATGACAAGTTTGTTTGGGACGAGGAGCTAGAGCTCGCCTTCTCTGGGTTAAAAGCATTCTTATCGAAGCTCCCCACATTGTCACCTCCAATGGCGGGCGAAGACTTGCAGCTGTACATAGCCATGAGTCGGAGATAGTCAGCGCGGTGCTAACCAAAAAGGCTATGCACCCGGTCTACTTCATAAGTCGTGTGCTCCATCCTGCGGAGCAGTGATACTCCCCGGCAGAAAAAATGGCCCTAGCCGTTGTGACCATCGCGAGGCGCCTGTGCCCTTACTTCCACACACACCCTATTCAGGTCCTCTCCGACCTCCCACTTCGGCAAATCCTCCATCAGTTCGCCCTCTCGGGGCGGATGACAAAGTGGGCAGTCGAGCTCTCCGAGTTCGACATTAGATACCTCCCCAAGACGGAAATGAAGGAACATTCTCTCACCGACTTCGTTGTGGAAGTTACCTTCCCCGAGACTGACGCAAGCTCGGAGGAATGGAAGGTCTTTGTTGATGGCTCACAGTGTGATACCGGGGGTGGGGCTGGCGTATTCCTCGCCGGTCCCTCAATTGAAATAGAGTACGCCCTTAACTTCTCCTTCGATGCAACCAATAAAGAGGCCGAGTATGAGGCCATGATCGCCGGGATAGAGATGGCTCTCCTCATTGGAGACCGCAAGATCAGAGTCTACACCGATTCTAAATTGGTGGCAAGGCAGCTGAACGGACAATATGACACCCGAACGGGGTTCCTGCTTGCGTACCGAGAGAAAGATAAGGCCTTGGTGTCTTGCCTAGAAACCTTCGCGATAGAGTCCATCCCACGAGCTGCAAACATGAAAATTGCGAGGTTGGGATCGGCTCTCCCCTTGGAAGTAGGAAATCACGTGATGGTGGAAAGGAAGATCCCGCGGAGTGTAACGAGCGAGGTTCTCTCCGTCACAGTTGGGGACAGGATGGTCCTTATCACGCGATATGTGGAAAGCGGCGTCCTCCTTGAATATCCCGCAGAGGCTAGAAAGCTCAAAATGCAAGTAGCCCGCTACTACATCATCGGCGATCGGCTCTATCGCCGAGGCATCGCTGAGCCCAACTTGCTGTGTGTACCAACAGAGGTTGTGGAACACATCCTGTATGAGGCGCATCTAGGGGTCTGTGGTGGCCATCCCAGGTGGCGCGCCTTAGGATATTTTTGGTCCACTCTCAGGCAGGACGCGAGGGCCTATGTCCAAAAATGTGACGGGTGCCAAAAGCACGGTAACCTCCAACACGCCCCAACCTCACGTCTGCGCTCGATCCATGCACCCTGCCCCTTCGCGATGTAGGGGATGGACATCCTAGGGCCATTCCCCAAGGCTATTAGCCAGGTGCAGTACATATTTGTCATCGTCGACTATTTCACGAAGTGGGTCGAGGCAGAAGCAATGGCAAAGATCACAGGGACAAAGGTCTGCAACTTTGGAAAAAACCTCATGTGCCGCTTTGGGGTCCCCATGACCATCATGACCGACCATGGCCCCCAATTCGACTGCGAAGAAACTCGGACCTTTTGCTCCGAGCTGGGCATAACCCTCAAATATTCCTCCGTGTCCCACCCCTAGTCCAACGGCCAGGTGGAGAATGTCAACGTTCGCATCATGTCCGATCTAAAGAAGCGTCTAGGCATAGCGCAAGGCCGTTAGGCGGAGCTTCTCCCACTCGTTCTATGGACATACCGAACGACCGCGCGTCGTGCTACAGGGGAGACACCTTTTGCTCTGACCTACGGGGCAGACGCACTAGTCCCCGTAGAAACACTAGTCCCTTCGGCAAGGGTCTTTGAATTTGACAAGAAAGAGAACGAGGCTAACCTCAAGGTCGAGTTGTTATTCAGGAATGAACTTCGCGAAATCGCATCCCTACACTCCAAAGAATACATGCAACGTGTGGCGGTGTATCACGACAAGAAGGTTAGGCCCCGGGTTTTGGTCACATGTTGTCTCCTCTTGAGGCGTACCGAAGGTGGCAAATTGGATCCAAATTAGGAGGGTCCGTACCACCTCGGAGAAGAGGCTGCGCCCGGGGCTTTCAAACTCAAAGATAGCGAGGGGCGCACTCTAAGCAAAACATGGAATATCGCTCGGCTCAAAAGATATTACATGTAAACTCTCAGAACTCTCGACGTTTCCAAAAATTTTGTGAATAAAGGGTTGTGCAATGTTTTCCAAATATTGTCTCAAACATGAAAAACCTTGTTACACGGGCACGGTCCGTGTAGGAGTTCAATTCTACCCCTCGCTTCCCGCTTGGGGTTGGAGATTCTCGGTTTTAAGAAGTTCAATTCCACCCCTCTCTTCCCGCTTGGGGTTGGAGATTCTCGGTTTTAAGATGTTCAATTCCACCCCTCGCTTCCCACTTGGGGTTGGAGATTCTCGGTTTTAAGAAGTTCAATTCCACCCCTCGCTTCCCGCTTGGGGTTAGAGATTCTCGGTTTTAAGAAGTTCAATTCCACCCCTCGCTTCCCGCTTGGGGTTGGAGATTCTCGATTTTGAGAAGTTAAATTCCACCCCTAGCTTCTTGCTTGGGGTTGGAGATTCTCGGTTTTAAGAAGTTCAATTCCACCCCTCGCTTCCCGCTTGGGGTTGGAGATTCTCGGTCTTCTGAATTTGAGTCCACCCCTCGCTTCCCTCTTGGGGTTGGAGACAATAAAAACAATCATGTACGATCCGAGCGAGGCTCGTGATCGTGGAATAAAATCTATCATGCGCGATCCGAGCGAGGCTAGGGATCGTGGCATAAGTCTATCATGCGTGATCCGAGCAAGGCTCTTGATCGTGGCATAAAATCTATCATGCGCGATCCGAGCGAGGCTCATGATCGTGGTATAAAATGTATCATGCGCGATCCGTGTGAGGCTCGGGATCGGGGCATAAAATCAATCATGCGCGATCCGAGCGAGGCTCGTGATCGCGGCATAAATCTATCATGTACAATCCGAGCGAGGCTCGGAATCTCAGCATAAAATGAACGTCCGATATAGCCCGAGCGGACCATAATTATTACGGCACTCGGACCATGGGGTTGGATCAAGATATAATAAACTAGATCGATGGAAAACACACAACACAACCACAAACGAAGGAAGGAAAGAAAATTGCACAAAATAAGGCTGTGAGGGCCAAAGTGTCATAATTACAAATCCCAGCGAGGCCACCAAATAAAAAAACAAAAAAACACAAAAACTACAAGGGCAGGCACCCTTCACACCTTCGGGATCTCGGCGGCGGGGTCCATGGGGACTTGGCTGACGGGTTAGGCAATAATCACCTCAAGGTCGGAGGTCGGCGCGTCCAGCGCAGGGTTGAGGTCTCCAGTGGCGAGGTCCGAATCTCCCTGACCGAGGGGCCCTGCGGTGGGCGCCTCAGTACTCTCATTCGACGTGGCCCCGTCTTCGTTGTCGAGGAAGAACTCGCATTCTCCCTGGGGCTCTTCCCCGGTTTCCTCACCCATGGTCAGCCTATAGTCGTGAATAAAGAAGGCGATGCGAGGGTTAATATTCCCATACTTCGCAACCGCCTACTTTACCCCCGCACAAATGGCCTGCCGATACATCTTGTCGATGTTGCCCAATAGTTGTTCCTTGTACTCGGCAGACGACACGCACCTAGGCCCCGCAGCCTCCACCTCCTCGTTAAGCTCTTTGATGCGCTCCTGGAGGCTATTGTTCTCCTCCTCAACCTTTCGGAGCTCCCACTCTTTCTCCCTGAAAACGTTGTGCTCCGTGGATAGTTTGGTCCGGAGCTCCTTGATCTCGGCCTTGAGATCCCCAACCAGGCCCTTGGCCTTCTCTGCCTCCTCCTTGGCTTTCTTCTCCTTCTCCTTGGCCCTGGACTCTCCCGCCTTGGCCTTGGCAGCGGCCTTGGCCTCGTCCGCCGTCGCAACCTCAGCGGCCCGGGTCCGTTTCGTGGCCTCCGCGAGGTCCTTTTCCTTCTTCGCACATTCAGTTGTGCGAGCATCGATCCGCGCCTCCAAGGTGTCTATGTTTTTCTGGAGGAGCTTGATGGGACTACAGTTGTAGTTCTCAAAAAAGTGATGCTAAAAACAAGAAAAATCAAAAGATAGATCAAGAAAGAGAAGGCTTGAGGCTAGCAAGTGAAGCCTACAAGAACAAAGCGAGACATACCATCGCCGAGTAACGGAGGGCCTCGTCAGTAAGGGCTTCCTCAGAGAGATTGTTCGCTCACGCAATCTCCTCCTTACAATCGTCCTTCTTCCAGTTCCTAAGTGCCCCCTTGGATAGTCCGAGGCAGTGGAACTTCTCGGCGGGGGGACCGTCGCGAGAGAGGACCCGACTCGCGGGGTCGGAGCTAACAACGACCTCCTTCCCCGAGGCACCTCGTTGGGTGTCCCATTTGTGTTTCTTCTTTTTCTCTTGGCAGGGGGGCACCTCCGCGTCTTTTCTTCTGGATCCGGCCCCGTCTCCGAATCCTCGGGGGCATGGGAGGGCGCCCTGGTGGCGTCTCCCTTGGACGGAGCCCCCTCAGTAATCTTTACCCTTGCGTCCCTCGTAGGGACTGTCGCCTTCGCCAGCACAGTTGGCGGCTTCGCCGAAGAGCCTGGCGCCTTTGCGATAGGGTCCTTTGGGGGCAGAGGGACCTGGGTGGTGGAGGTTGCATGTTTCTTCCCCTGCGCCCTCGAGGCTAGAGCGTTAAAAAGATCCACTGCAAAAGAAAAAAACAAGTTAGATAAAAAGAGCAAAGAACAGAACGTCGCAAACAGTCAAAGTTGTGTGATCCGAGTGAGGCTCGTTATCATCACTAAATAAGCGAGATACTCCCTCGCGGCTATGCGTAGCCCAAAGCCAAAAACAATAATAAAATGCAAGAATAAAAGCAAAATAAGTACCCTCTTCGCCCTCGCGGGGTGGAGGTGTTAGACTCAGGTCGGCCCGCTCAAGCCTGCCCTGTGCCAGGTACTCCCAATACGACGCCTGGCGCGCCGAAGCATACCGAGCCTTGAGATCCGCAGCTTTCTGTGTTCCCTTGTGTCGGACGAAGTTGTCCGGAGCCGTAGGGAAGTAGAGGTACCTCCTAGTGGGGTCTCGGACCAATAACCATTTATCCTTCCACTGACCGAAGTTTGACGGGGTCGTGGTGATCTTGAGACCGGGCAAGCTAAGGTTGACGAGAGAGGACTCGTGTTCTCTCCTCACCGAAAATAAGCTCGACCTGATGTCCAGATCTGGTCCATCCCCGAGCTTGTAGCTTCGGATGGTATAGGCACACAGAAGCCTCCACGCGTTGGGGAACAGTTGCGTGGGGCAGACGTGCATGGCCCATAAGAAGTTGACTAGGTGTTGGACTAGCGGCAACCTGAAGCCGCCCTGGAGACTGGGCAAGTGTACAACCACGCACCTCTCGTACAAGGCCAAGGAGCAGCCCTCCCCTTCGGGAAGCGCTTGCTCAACCCCTTCCGGCCAGGGGAAGTCCTTGGCAATCTTCTCAAGGTCATCCCGCTTCATAACTGTAGGAGCCCCCTCGGGCAGATAAATCCCTCTCGAGGGGTTCGGGTACAAAGGTATCCTCTCCTAGAGGACTGGAAAGATACTCGACACGGAGTCGGTGATGTACTCCGCGAAAAAGCTCGCTTGGTCGTTGGAGTCAGACGACCTCGCAGTAGACCCGGCCACCTCCTCGTCAGAAATCGAAGACGAGGCCATTACAACCCCAGAAGATGTGCACAGTCGATGAAAGCACGAGCTAACCGAGATGACGGAGTCGATAGAAGAAGGATCGCTAAAGACGAGCGAGGGGGACCTCGGATATTGAGAATCACTGGTCTCGACGCTTCCTTCGGCCTCAAAAATCTCCTCGTAAAACCTCTCTTGAATCTTGAATGTGAAGCCTGGTGGGGGCTCGAAGAAGTGCCTCTAGGCATGAAAGAGCGACGTCCATGCCACGAAAGGCGAACACTTGGAAAAGAAGTTTTGAGACATCGAACAAAGCAACAAAAGAAAGAAAATGCGAGGTGATAACAGGAAGAGAGCACGTGGCACCCTAGGGCTACTTTGACAAATAAGACGTCCTAGGGAGAATGTGAAGCGCCAAAAGTTGGAGAAGAAAAGTGGAAGCATGTGGTTGGAAGGCCAAACATCCCGTCAGTCAAACATCATGACGTTTGGCTTTCCGAGGAATTTGAAATTCGAAAGCAAGGGCGGCGAAGAAGCTCAACCGTCGGATAATGCACGAAAAGCTCGAGAGCATCACCGAAACCACCAGCACCGCCCTCACCCCCTTCGTTTCGCCGCCGTGACACCGCGCGAAACGTCAAAGGGCAACCATCCCCCACTAGGTCATGAAGCGATGAAAGGAAAGAAAACAACAAACAAACACGCCGAAGAAAGACTCGAAACAAGTCGCCAAAACCACCAGCACCTCCCTCGCCCCCTCCGTTTCGCCGCGTGACACCGGCGTGAAACGCCAAAGGGAAACCGTCCCCCTCTAGGGCATGGGACGGCGAGAGAGGGAGAAAACGTCAAAAAATGCAAAGCGGGGATTCGAACACTTACTTGTCTGGAGATTTGCGCAAAGTAGCAGTGGCGTTCCAGGAAACCGTCGAGAAACCGCCGAAAAACTGTCGATTGTTCGCCGGAGATTGGAAAAACAAAAGAGGAAGAGAGTGTGCTCGAAGAAGATGAAGATAAAGGTGTTGGGGGACGTGGGGAGACGCTTTTAAAGAAAGAGAACCTGGGCCTCCCCCCCCCTCCCAAAAAAGCTTAATGGGCCTAATGCAACTTAGAGGCCCATTAATGAAATACGGGAAAACAGGCCCAGAGGTCGTCATGCGCATAACAGAGGAAATACCTAAATGTCAGGCCTCGCGGAAAAGTTCCTTGCTAAAAAAGTCCTCGCCAAAGGATTCTCCCAACCTCTACACCTCGCTCCTCACAAATCCTAAGGCCAAAAGCCTCGCACCTCGGTTCTAGCGAACCAGATATTGTTCATATATGACATGCGGTCATATATGAACAGTATCTAGCATTGGCGGCAAATGGCGGAGCCCATTGTCGTACCCATCTCTAATTAGAACAAACAAACCCCCACCTCTACGAGGCCCCGATACCTCGGCAATGAGGTCTAAACCTCGTTGCTCAAAAGCTGACACCCCCGCCCCTTCTAAACCACTCAAAGGTCAACGCTCCTTCAACCAATAATCAACTGCCTCACACTCAACCAATCAAAAGGCTTGATCTCGGGCGTCCCATATCGAACAACCACCAAAACCCGTCTCCTTAAATCTCTATAAATAGAGGAAAATCTCGTAGGTAGCAAGGGGTCGAAAACCTCTTGAACTCAAGAACTATCTTGCTCGTTGAAGATCGACGTGTTGAAACATCATTAAAGACCACGCTACAAACAAGTGAAGGTCTACAAAAAAGATTTCAAGTCACCCAAAAGAATCTCCGCCTCAATCAAAGATCTCGCTACATCGCCTCACAGGTCACAATCTCCGTGTGCTAAATCAACCCCTCGACCTCGCCACTAGAGCTCGACACTCAGCTGCGGATGATAGAACCTCATTGTAACTAGGAGATCTCAAACCTTGTTAGATCGAGATCTCGAACACTTTAAGAGAGGCCTAGGGCGTAATCGCTGACTGTAATCTCGTTAATTGTAGCCTCACAACCTGTAATCTCGCATTAAAGGCATAAATAAAAGAGCAAGTGTTTGTACAATCCAATAAAAGTAGTCTCAATTTCTTGTCTTCTAGTGCTGGTTTGTTTCGGGTTTCATCAATGATGACTTACCAAAAGCTGAGACTGGTGAGGGTTCTGAGCAGGGGGAGCCAGTTGAAAATGAAGAAGTAGAAGAGCTCAGAAGGTCAAGAAGAGAGCGTCGTCCATCCAAAAGATATCCCTCGTTTGATATGTTGCAGTTACTGAAGAGGGGGAGCCTGAAAGTTTTCAAGAAGTACAGAACCACAAAGAAAAAGCTCAGTGGGAAAAAGGCATGGAAGAGGAGTTGAGCTCTTTGAACAAGAACAACACATATGAGATTGTAAAACTTCCCAAAGGGAGGAAGGGAGTGAAGAACAAGTGGGTGTTCAGGTTAAAGACGGATGGAGACAAACTAGTCAAGTACAAAGCTAGACTAGCTGTGAAAGGCTTCAGTCAGAAGAAGGGAGTTGATTTTGATGAAATCTTCTCGCCGGTTGTCAAGATGAGTTCCATCAGAGTGATCCTTGGCTTAGCTGCAAGCATGGATTTGAAACTTGAGCAGTTGGATGTGAAAACTGCATTCCTCCATGGTGATTTAGATGAGCAGATTTACATGGAGCAACCGGAGGGGTTTGAAGTAAAGGGAAAAGAGCACTTGGTTTGCAAACTGAAGAAGATCTTATAGGGGTTGAAGCAAGCTCCAAGACAGTGGTACAAGAAGTTTGATAGCTTTATGGTGGATCATGGCTACACCAGAACAAGTGGAGATCATTGTGCTTACTTCAAACAGCATGCAAATGGTAAATTTGTCATTCTTCTTCTCTATGTTGATGACATGTTGATTGTGGGACAAGATAAATCCCTAGTTGATGCTTTGAAGCGAGATTTGAGCACTTCATTTGATATGAAAGATATGGGTGTCACATGAGAATTATATTGAGAAAGTTCTAAGCAGGTTTCAAATGGAAGGTGCTAAGTCCTCTTGCTAGCCATTTCAAACTTAGCAAGAAGTCTTGCCCGTCCACAAATGATGCGAAGAAGAAGATGGACACCATTCCTTATTCATCAGCAGTTGGTAGCTTGAAGTATGTTATGGTGTGCACCCGGCCAGATATTGCCCATGCGGTTGGTGTTGTGAGCAGATTTCTTTCCAATCTTGGCAAAGACCATTGGGAAGCGGTGAAGTGGATCTTCAGGTACTTGAGAGATACTTCTAAGATGAGATTATTCTTTGGAGGTGATAAGCCTATTCTTGAGGGGTTCACAGATTCAGACATGGGAAGAGATCTTGATGGTAGAAAGTCGACATTAGGGTACTTGTTTACTTTTGCAGGGGGAGATGTCTCATGGCAGTCTATGTTGCTGAAGTGTGTTGCTTTGTCCATGACTGAGGCAGAGTACATTGCCATGACAGAAGCTGGGAAAGAGATGATCTGGGTAAAAAGATTCCTTCAGGATTTGGGTTTGAAGCAGGGAGAGTATGCGATGAACTGTGACAGTCAGAGTGCTCTAGATTTGAGCAAGAATGCAACATACCACTGCCGAACAAAGCAGATTGATGTGAGGTACAATTGGATTCAAGATGTTGTGAGTGATCGTCAAATGAGCTTGAAGAAGATTCACATTGACAAGAATCCATCTGACATGTTTACCAAGGTGGTGACTGTTGACAAGCATCAAATCTGCTCCAAGATGGCAGGATTGGTGCACAAGTGAAGATCCCAAGCCGGTGTGGACATCTTCCCCTTAGGCTGAAGGGGGAGATTGTTGGGCTCAAGCCTAGAATGTCCAGCCCAAGTAATGTTGGCTTGCTAGGTTATTAGCAAGATGACAAAAAGGAGTGTGAGAGCTCATTTTTGTGAGGAGCACGAGAGTGAGCAGCCACTAAAAGTTTGAGAGACCCCACTCTCCATTTGAGAGAGAAACTAGAGCACAAAAGTGAGGAGAGAGAAAGGAGAAGAGTGAGGAGAAAATTGGGTGAAGAAGAAGAGTTCTTTCTTGCTAAGCCCGGGATTATTTTGACTCTAGTTTCGGGATCCAACAACTAGTTGTTTGTTGGTAGGTTTTCTCTCCCCTTGGAAACCTAAACTCTAGTTATAAGTGTTTGCCTTCATTTAGGAGTTCTAGAATTGATTCTCCATATATTGAAGTTCTCCGGGTGTGAGATTTGAGAACACTTGTATCCGTTTGTTGATTAGTGGAATTTTGCTCTGTTGGGCGCCAATGGGTTTTTCCCTCTAGTTTAAGGGTTTTCCCACTTAAATCTTGGTGTTGATTTGTGATTTGCTATTTGCTTGTTTCTGCTTGCTTGCTTGTGGTTGATTTGGTTCCCACATTGTTGTTGTTGGTTTGTCGGATTGCTTGGCTTTGTTGTCTTGGTTGCGTTTGCTGTTCTACAGACTATTGTTTGCTTCCACTGAGATTGTCTGTGGGATTAGGAGCTATTGATCGACCCATTCTCCCCAACAAGTTCGATTCTCATGGACAATGCCCTTGACCAAAAAAAATAACACTGCGCAAGGTGGAGTTAGCGAGATGTTCAACATCGACCCGAAGTCCAAACCATGAGTGACACATGAAGACCGCCATATATGGAAGACATGAACTGCCATGAAGCTATGAAAGACATGGAGATCACACGTGAGGATGGAGCGGTGGCTTGCCTCGAAGAGTTGAAGACCTCACTAGCTAGCTAGTACGAAGAAGAGCTCAGTTGTTGACCATTGAAAATGATATCGCTTGTTTTCCTTTGCCGAAACATCGCGCGAATTTGCCTTCAAATACTTTGCTACCTAACCCCACAAATTAATGAGATCACTCATTTGCCTTTCAACGAACATCACTTGCTATAGCTAACCATGTAAGGGCCAAGTATACAGACATGGAGATGATCCACATGAAAGTGAAGCATGAAGTGGGATCGGGGCAGAACCAACGAAACCGCCAAACCGGTATAAAAACGTGACAGAATGAGAAATGTAAATGTTGGAAATTGTTCTCATTGAATTCATTCAATTACATGGTGCATGCTTTATAGCAATATCACACTACAGAACTTGTACTATTTCTGGACAGGTGTCCATTACATGGATTAGTCTAGAACCTTGAGGGCACTATTGGTATTCATGCTACTATCCCCCCTCGAGCCAAGCTAGGTCAAGCCGAGTTTGGATCGAAGTAATAAGAAGCGCGCTGTTGGGAGCGGCTTGGTGAGTGTGTCTGCGATTTGATCCTTGGATGAAATGAACACGACTCGAAGGGACTTGTTTTTGACCCGTTCGCGGATGAAGTGATAATCGAGGCCAAGATGTTTGATCTTGTGGTGTAAAACCGGATTTACCGCGAGATAAGTAGCACTGATGTTATCACACCATAAAGTGGGAGGCTCTTTTAAAGGGATGCCAAGTTCAGAGAGTAGGGATTGTACCCAAATGGTCTCGCACGTAGCTAAGGCAACTGCACGATACTCTACCTCTGTTGAGGAGCGGGCCACTGTGTTCTGTTTCTTGGAGCTCCAAGAAATGAGATTGGGGCCATGGAAGACACAGTAGGCACTTGTAGAGCGTTTGTCACTCGAGTCACCAGCCCAATCAGCGTCGGAGTAGACCGAGATGGAGAAGTTGGGCGTGACAGATATGAAAAAATGGAGATCAACAGTGTTATTGAGGTATCGGAGAATCCTTTTGACACCAATCCAGTGTTTTTCTGTTGGAGAATGCATGGCTTGACATACCCGGTTTACGGCGAAGGAGATGTCTGGCCTAGTGAAGGCCAAATATTGTAAGCCACCCACAATGCTGCGATATAATGTTTGATCAGTGAAGGGCTCATTGGAGCTGTTGCTATTGACGAAATCAGTGGCCATGGGGGTGGCAACAGCTTTTGAGCTATCCATGCCGGCCCGATGAACAAGGTCTCGAATGTAATTGGTTTGGCTTAGATAGAAGCCGTTGGTTGTTCGCACAGCTTCAATGCCCAGGAAGAAGTTTAGGCTGCCAAGGTCTTTGACCGGAAAATAGGTAGAAAGAGTTGTCACAAAGGCATCAGAGATTTGCTCAGACGAAGTGAAGACAAGTAAATCGTCGACATAGACGAGAACATAAGCGATGTGTGGCCCTTGACGGTAGGTGAAGAGGGAAGTGTCGGCCTCAGAGGTGGAGAAACCCAATGTGATTAAGACATCGCTAAGGCGGGCAAACCAGGCGCGTGGCGCCTGCTTCAGGCCATAGAGGGAGCGGTGCAATTTACAGACATAGGTCGGAAAAGAGGGGTTAGCATAACCTGGTGGTTGGGAAATGAAGACGTCCTCCGTCAAGGATCCGTGGAGAAATGCGTTTTGAATGTCGAGTTGTCGAGTCGTCCAGTTATGCATCGCCGCCAGAGAGAGGAGTAAGCGGATGGTGGTGGGTTTTGCAACGGGGCTAAAAGTTTCATCGTAGTCTAGGCCGGCAATTTGATTGAATCCTTTGGCAACCAATCGAGCCTTGCGGCGTTCGATGGAGCCATCTGCCCGACGTTTGGTCTTGAAGACCCATTTGACGCCGAGAACATTGGTGGAGGATGGGGGAACAAGGGTCCAAGTTTGGGTAGAAAGGAGGGCTTGGAATTCGCGATTCATAGCCTCGCGCCACTCGGGGAATTTGTTGGCCTCTGTAAATGATGAGGGTTCATCGGGGATGAGAGATATGATGTTGCAATTTGGGGAGGGTGACGGCCAGGGAATGGTTCCATCGGACCGGGTGAGGGGTTTTGTAATGTTGTTTTTGGAGCGGGTCCGCATTGGATGGGTATTTGAGGGAGGTGGAATATTGGGTGGGGGATTTTCTGGTTGATCCACTGGTGGATTTTCGGGGTGGGAGTTCATAAGTGGATCAGGGATTGACAAGGGTGAATTAGGCGGGCCAGGCCCAAGGATTGGGTTGGAATTAATGGTGGGATTTTGGGCTGTATTGGGAGTGGGCCTGGGAGAGTGGGGTAATAAATGGGGAAGGAGAGGAAGTTGGGCCTCAGGAGAAGGAGTGGGTAAAAGGGGAATATTGTGTTTGGGAAAGGTGTCCTCATGGAAGACAACATCCCGGGATATATAGGTTTGGTTGTGTACCCAATCAAGGCATAGGTAGCCTTTATGATTAGGAGCATAACCAATAAAGATAGTGGGGTGAGATCGAAGGGAAAGTTTATGTTTGTTATAAGGGCGGAGGTTGGGAAAACAAAGGCACCCAAACACGCGGAGAAAAGAATAGTCAGGTGGATGGTGGAAAAGAATTTCATAGGGACTTTTGTGGTGGAGTACGGGGGTGGGGAGACGGTTGATAAGATAGGTGGCGGTTTCGAATGCATAGTCCCAATAGGAAAGGGGTAGGGATGCATGTTTGAGAAGGGTGAGTCCGGTATCGACAATGCGTCTATGGCGTGTCTCGATATTCCCGTTTTGTTGATGGGAGTACGGACATGAAAGACGGAGGTTGATACCATTTTGTTGGAGGTAGGGGCGTAAGGGCTTAAATTCAGTGCCACCATCCATTTGAATGTGGGAGATTTTAGTGGAGAAAAATTTGGTGATGAAGGTAATAAATTGAATAACAATATTTGAAACAAGAGTCTTTGAATTAAACGGAAATAGCCATAAGAAGTTGGAAAAGTCATCCACAATTGCTAAGTAATATTTGTTTCCTTTAATTGAAATAAGATGACTAGGACCCCACACATCCATAAACAAAAGCTCAAAAGGTTGTTGGGATTTTCTGATGGAGGGCGGATGTGGTAGGGCATGGGTTTTGGCCCAACTACATGACTCACATTGGATTGGGCCAGATGGGCCTTGTTGGTGATAATTAGGTAAAAAACTAGAAAGATGGGCTAGAACATTGATTGAGGGGTGGCCTGTTCGAGCATGCCAGAGGGGAGACTTCACGGCATGAGTTAGGTTAAGTTGAGGAGATCCTGGCGGCGATGATGGGGCTATCGACAACTCGTACATCCCGGCATTAACGGGTCCTCGAAGAAGAACCGCCTTCGTTTGGGAATCCTTCACAACAAAGAAAGATTTGTGAAACTCAAAGAACACATCATTATCTTCACAAAAGCGATAGACAGATGATAGGTTTTTGTTTAAATGAGGAGCGTGAAGGAGATTTTGAAGTTTAAAGATACGCTGATTGGTAGAGAAGGAGGTGGAACCATGGTGGTGAATCGGAAGTTGCGACCCATCGCCGAGAGAGACGGTGTCGGGGCCATTGTAGCTGAGAGCATCGAGCCGAAGGTTGCTTAAGTCAGGAGTGAAATGATGTGTTGTTGCTGTGTCAGGGAACCAGGAGGTGGTTCGAGCAGTGGCGTTGGCTTGGAAGGACTGTGGTGGTGGAGCTTGATAGCTCTTATCGAACCGATACCAGCAGGTGAGAGCCGTATGGCTTGGTTTGTTGCAAACCTGGCATATGGGGCGAGTATCGGGGCTGCCGGTGAAGGTATTGTTGTTGTTGCGTGGTTGGCGTGAATCACCGCGCCCATCGCCGCGTCCTCTGCCACTACGGGAATTTCCCTTGCCTCTGCCTCTGTTTCTCCCAGTCGCGTTGGCCTCACAAGCGGAATCACGAGATGTGTGATTTGCAGTAATGGTTGAGGTGAGATCTTTGGTTTGGTGTTGAAGGCGAGCTTCATGGGTGAGTAGATGGGCAAGGACTTGATGTGGGCTGGGGAGGAAGGGTAGAGTGGTGATAGAGGCGATAATTGGGTCATAATCTGTGGGTAAACCAACAAGAATGTATGTGATGAGATCCATGTCTGGGAGGGGATGGCCAGCGGCAGCGAGCATGGACGAGTACTCTTTGGCTTTGTTGAAGTAATCAGTGACAGAATCAGAGCCCTTCTTGAGGGAAGCAAGTTGGAGACGGGTATGAACGATTTGAGCATTGGAAGTGGTGGAGAACAGATCGGTGAGAGTTGTCCAGATCTGAAATGCTGAAGAGCAATCCAGAACATGGGAAAGGACAGACTCGGTGAGAGAGGAGGTGAGTATAGCCATGACAAGGTTATTTTTTGCTTGCCATTCATCGAAGACTGGGTTAGGCTCACCAGCTTCAGTGGGTGGAGGACAAGGGAAGGAGCCATCAATGAACCTGTAGAGATTATGAGCACGCAGGTATGGTGTTACCTGTGCTCTCCACAGTGGGTAGTTTTTCTGGGTGATTTTAACAGTAATGAAAGAAGAAAAGGAAGGAAGATTTTGGTTAGGTAAAGCCAGAGCCATGGCGGCGGTGGCGGCTGAAAAGTAGGGTTTCTCTTTTGGGTTTTTGTGAAAGGAAGGAGACAGCTCACATGGGCGTTGGCCCTTGCTGCTCTGATACCATGACAGATTGAGAAATGTAAATGTTGGAAATTGTTCTCATTGAATTCATTCAATTACATGGTGCATGCTTTATAGCAATATCACACTACAGAACTTGTACTATTTCTGGACAGGTGTCCATTACATGGATTAGTCTAGAACCTTGAGGGCACTATTGGTATTCATGCTACTACAACGCCATGAAGACAACATGTTATCGATGAAGGTGCCATGGAGACCGCACAGGGTCACAATGGGCAATGGTGATGCCAAAACAATACAGTGTAGACAAGGCGATAACGCGTCGAGAGAAGGCCACACAAACTAGCCTTGAACAGACCTCGCTAGCTAGTTAGCATGCGCTTTTCAAGATTGTTGATGTCAAAACATCACACTGAGTATGTTTAATGAGCGCGCACAAGATGGAAATGTGAGCCTCAGGAACCAACAGGGACATGGAGGCCATCACGACACACATCATGTCATATGTGCCATGGGCATATCATGCCATGAACCCATGCGTGGATAAGAGAAATACATGTGCAAGCAGAGTGCCCACGTATCGTCTTTGGAACATCACTCATTTTTCGTATTTTCTTTACTTTCTTTCCTCTATACAAATAAAGCTTTTTAAAATTGTATTTTCTTTACTTTCTTTCCTCTAACCAAAAATAAAGCTTTTTGAAATTTATACCGTAAATAGTGCGATCTCCCTCGAAGATCAAACATGTCGAATCGAGGTAACAATAAAAGATCTTGAACCGAAGATGTTTATCGACCCTGTATTCGGTCTTGGCGCCTTCCTATTTATATGATTCGCCTCCTTCTAGCTTGTATATCAACGTTCGATGTGGGATAATATTTAGAGATTTCATTTGGTTCGTAAGATGGGAAGCCTACTAATGCGACCCCTCCTATGGACGCCACTCAAGAGGATCTCTCCATCTCCCTATGCTCGGATCGCCCAGTCACTCGTTCCCGGAATCGTGTCATAGCCGAGGTCACTCAGTCACTAGTGATACGCACCTTGGCGAGTCATGGCACGCCCTTGTTCGCGCCTTCGCTGGTGTGCGTCCTTGCCATTGACGTCATGCCATCATGCCAAGTCCTCGGTGCAACAGACCCGATGCGTCCTAGTGTGCCACTCCTCATGCCATCGGGCCCCGGCGAGGCCACTTGAGGTTCTCGCGCACGCTTTTGCTAGCCCGTTCCAGTGTCCTCGACAGCTCATGCGCGCATGCCATCACCGTGCTAAGCCTTGTCGCAACACTGTTGCGACACCTCCGACCCCTTAGCAAGGTTGCCTATCCTTTTATAGCATTTTTAGTATTTATTTTCATTGTTAGACATTACTATTATTGCGTAACTTGTTTTAGTATGGTATTTATATGATTGGTCACTATACCGGTCGAGCGGGGAGAAAACATGCACGTATAAATTAAATAAACGAATGAGTTGGCTCATAGCATTATTAGAAGATCATGTGTTGATGCATTAGAAAGTATCTACTACAATGGTTAATATGATAGATACAGCTAGAGTGCATAGCAATCGCTACACCGATCGATATCTGTACAGAGAAGATTATTGATGTGGCTACATGCATGTAGACATGTACTACTTTATGAGTAGAGTAATTATTTATGTTTGTGACACTAATCTACTACTTTTCAGTCTTGCAGGTTAAGAGCTTCATCCCCTCCAGCAGCTTCACCTTGTCTCCCAACTCTTGGATGGTCGTTGAAGCAAGCTAGAAAAGACAAATATCAATTAATTAATTACGGTTTTTTTTAACCTAGGCTCTTAAGATCTAGGTTAAATAAGGGAACTAAAATTCTAATAGGAAATTTCTACTAAAAAAACCTTACTAGGAAATTAATGAACCTTTTTTTAAAAGGAATTAATCTTAAATATATTAAAACATACAAAATATTATCATTTTAAGAAATTTAAACGTACTTAATTAAAGAAACTAAAATCCTAAAAGGAAATTAATAAACCCTTTTTAAATTATTATTAATCCTAAATATATAAATATAAATTAACTAAATATTTCTATTTCAAGAATAGGTTAGAAAAATCAAATAATATGGCAACGTAAACTTAATTCAGGAGGATTTGTGCCGAACCTTTAATCTATTTCTCAACTTTTCTTCTTGAATATCTCGTTGATCTCTTTCCTCTGAGAATATCTGGACTAGAGATTCCTGCTCTTTTTCCAACTCTTTGATCTTCTCCTCCGCTTTCAGAAGCTGCATAACGTTTATAATGCAATATGCTCAATACTCATTACAATACTACTACTATCTATCTACAACTACAAGGAGCAGAAGCCACACACAAACATAATTCTTACTTGAGCTTCAAGTGATTTACAGTTATCCCTCTCAAATTGCAGAAGTCGCAACAAATCAGCCGTCTTTGACTCATCCGCATTCTCCGATAGTCTTTGACATGTAAAGAAGATATTTGTAAGCATAATACATATAAATATATACATATATACATATATATATACATATATATATACATATATGGCTAGTGTTCTAAAAATTTCCGTCTAGGCGCTAGACGCCCGCCTAGCCTTTCAGTCCGTCTAAGAGACTGTCTAGACGCCCGTTTAGGTCATCTAGGCGCTAGGCAGTCCCTTTCCGCCCAAGGTCCGCCTAAAACACTGGGAAATGGAATGATAAAGAAGAAACTTCTAATAGAAGGAAGCTACCTTTTCTTGAGCTCTGCATTTTCTCTCCTCGCTATAGATAAGCTACTACTATCAGCCGTCTTTGACGACTCTAGATTCTTGTTTTTCGGATCACTTTCGCAGCCATTGTAACCATCTCCGGGAGATGAAGTCTCTTCATAGTAGTTGTCCCGCGAGTTTCCCCTGGTTGTGTACCTGGGGGATTCGTGCATGGGAAGGTTCTCGTTGCCGCTTCTGGAAGCAGAAGATCTTCCACTTCTATTTGCAAGTGCAAGCTCCCGGTCCCGTGTCACAGGCTCAACGTTCTTCGGTCGTCTCCGTGGAGCATAACCGACTTTCTGGCAGTTGTCCCGCCTGACCAGTCATCCAAAGGCTTAATTAATTAATTAGTTTGATCGAGAGACATTTTAATTATTCCTACAGATTCAATTAAGAAATATGAGGATGTGATCATGCATGATGATAGAGCGAACCAGTATTCTTTCTGCAACTTCACCAGTCGAGACTCGAGCCTAGAAAGGCTTATGGTCCTCTCAAATCCCTGCTTATCGTGTGCCGGCTCGATAAAATTGGCTTCCAGTACACCTGTTGGAGAATAAATATTAATGCAAGTGAAATTCGGAATCTGATCAACTATATGTATACACAGTTCACAATATAGGTTTACCTATAACACCTCGCCCATCACTTCCAGCAGCATTCCAGACCCTCCAAAATGGCTGATCATGAGGAAAGCAATTCCAAAATCATGCATATTACATAAATACAATACAATACAATACAAACAATAATTAATTGTATTAATTCTACAGGACCATGTTTCACAATCTTGGAAACAATGAAAAAGGGCCTTCGTTTGCCATATTGTCATATTGAGAAGAAAACAAAAATCTTATATACCTCTTTTGGATTGAACCAGTTGATAAGTTCTAGCATATGATAGTTGATTTAACAGTTGAGGTAATACACCAAAAAAAAGTTGATAAATGAACAAGAAACTCCAAATAAAGTGGAAGAAAGCCATTAAGCTGACCTTAATGAGCCTATTTTTATGATAAACGCTGAATCCTTGTATATTGATATGGGCCTCTGCATCTTTTACAAACCCAAGTGTAACAACTGCTACCATCTGTTTTACGAAGTTGGATGTGTCTCAGTTTCCATAACTTTAAACAACAAACTAATTAAACAGTTTAAGAAAAAATCGAGTTTTACAAAGTATTATTACATCAAAGCCAGCAACAGGTGCACCCTCGACAACGAGTTGAGGTCTGTAAGTGTGCTGCATGCTATGTATCATGTCATTCACCAAGCTATGGTGGACAACATCGTTTCCGCGCAGAATAATCCTAAATCCAGGAGGGAGCCGCAGATAGAGGATTGCAGCGTAGCTCTGAAACAAAGTTAACACAACTGAATACTGTGAAGAAATGCAAACTTTATAATGATTTCTAAATTCAGCAAATGTCCATCATCATCATCGACCTAGAGAGGCTCCGCTACAGAGAATTTGGGGGGTCAAGATGGGGGTACCCCTGCCCAAGGGAAAGGGGTACGCCCGATAGACCCAAGAAAAACTGAAATTCAGCTATGTGACAATAATAACTGAATTTAGTTAGAATGCACCAAAATTAATATGCCAATGAGCATGAGGATGCGCCCGTAAAACTGGTAAGAAGAAAATTGAAATAGTGTAGCCACATACATACATACCCTCAACGAGTGCCGGTAAGTAAGAAAGTGTGTTGCATTAGGGAATTGTTGAGCAAGTAGTATGTTGTTGGTATCTCTGTTGACTCCACGGATTTGAATATCCTGTAATATACAGGCATTTTAAAGTATCAAAAGACCATAGAACCAGATTGAAGACTCGCGATTGTTTGCCGCGGTAAAAAAAAAAAAAAAACAAAGCAAAGAGAAGCTAGCATGCTTCAAAACATTCAGAACTTACAAGAAAATCTGCATCAAAATCGAGTTCCAGTTGCCCCTCGTCGTCTTCCCAAAGGTTGTATATGACTATACGCGTACCTTGTTCACCAAGTGATTGGAACTAAAATAGAGGAAATTGATTAATTCTCAAAAACTAACAAAACAAGTACAATGTCATTGATACTCGCTAGAAAAACATGAGAGGAATGAAGCTAACCTGTAAAAGAAGCTCCTCTTCACTTGAATACGGAGACCACTTAGTTATCGTCTCTAAATTTCTACCCCAATCGTCAGCAGTTGATCGTATAATCCTCGTCCACTCTTGCTCTCTTCTCTCAAAGTCAATCTTGTGTTTCAGAGGGTGTATATATATATATAAGTCAGTACAAAGTAGGATGCTTTTGAGCAAATCAAACAGCGGAACAAGAGTACCACATATTAAAATCTTTACCATAGGCACTACAATGTCTTCCATTCCCGTGCCCCTTAAAAAGGTGTAAGACAATAGTCCAATACTCTTTGTCGGACTTGATTAAAAAAAAAAAAAAAACACATCAGTCAGTACTTATAATTGAAATTATTAATGAAGGTTTAGGTAAGAGAGAAAATTAACCATGAACCATCCTTCCCCTGACAGCATGAGAACACAATCACATCTGCCCCGAGTCTCATGGTGCTAGTCTTGAATCCATTTCCATCTGTGTACAAATTAACGTCCAGAGATGAATACCAGAAGCCGTGCAGAGTGTTAGTAATCAAGAATTGGAGCCAAACTATGATAGAGCTAAGGGGGGCTCACATTGACCAATGGTGTCTGCAAGTTTACTCTTTGCTGAATATCCAAGGGACATGCACTGTCTCATCTTGTCAGGCCTCATACCACCACCGTTATCTGCACAAATTAATCAGCCAGCCATTTCAATGACAATTTCAACTTAAATATAATATATATATATATAAATATATAGCAGATACAAACCTTGAACCAGCAACATTTTAGAATTCTTATCCTTGTTGTTTACCAACATATCTACCTTAACATAAGTAGCTCCAGTGCGCACCTGATCAATGGCAGAAAATAAAAGAAAAGAAAAGAAAAGGCCCTTATAAAATCAATCAAATAGTCTTTTTCAGGTACCTCGTCCAAAGAATTATCCAAGAGCTCTGCAAAAGCTGAAAATCAAATAATTCAATATTTTAACATCCGAATCAACAGTTATTTACAAAAAAAAATGCATGTTATAATAAAACGGAGTGGTGGTTTCCTAGATACCTCCCAATGCCCATTTATGGCTTGTTGCGTTGGAATGTAAGAACCTGGGGTGGACTCTAACATGGTCCATGCCACCTGTCACCATATAAATAAATAAATCATAGTAAAATATTGAAATTTTGATCCTACAATATGCCTGATTACGGAAACAGAAGCTTAGTGATATCAAATTGTATGACGGCATCATAATGTTTGAATTAATTTTAGGGATCATGTTCAATATGGAAACAATTATAAAATGTTCAAAGCATTTACAATATACATCCTTCATACAAGAGGTGTTAAACGGGTCGGTCAGGTCCGGTTTAGGTTGGGTTATTTCAAGTTAGAATTGAGTCGGTTCGTGTCATTACGGGATTTTCGGGCGGTCAGTCGACTCAAAATCGGTTCGTTATTAAATGCATAATGAATGGCCTTATTGTCAGGAAAACAAAACCAAAAACCCTAAAAAGCAAAATTACCATTAGAGGCAAGTTGAGAATTAGGGCCATGACCGCCGACATAATCCCCTGCTTTCCAGAACTGCTTACATCGCTTCTCATTGGTGTCATTACTCTCCATCTCACGGCCGTTTGCAACCGCCGTCAACTCCGACCCAATCCCGTTAAGCGTAGAAACGGGATCACGGAAGCTCAGCGGTAACGGCGCCAGAACGTCGTTAATTTCCATCTTAGGCTTTTTTCCGGAACCGCCTGAAATTTGAAACGACGTCGCTCCCCTCTTTCCCGAGGAGCTGATCTCGTCGTCTGAAACGACGTCGCTCCCCTCATTCTCGTCTCCGCCACTATCACTGGATTTGATCGTTATCACCTCAATCGTTTGTGAGCGGAATTCGTCATCGGCGATGACTTCTTGCTTCACCACGCCGGGGATGCTCATGGAGGCCGGAGACCGATCGATCCAGTACGTAAGGGACAAATTCGAGGGGATTAAACCCGTTGGTAAGTTGGAAACACTGAATTCTTGTTCCGCCCACGCTACAGTTGGTTTATTTACGGGAAAGGCATGGCGCGGCCATTAGCGCTGTTGCGACCTCAACCTTGAGCATATATAGGATACGTAAGGTTTGGGCTAAGCCCACCCATACTTGTAGGCCCAGTTAATTCAAATGCCTTATGGAACCAAGGCCCAAACAAACTAGACGTATTAAGTTCTTGGCAATCCGGATGGAACTTTAACAGACTCCATCCAAAAGAGTTGTGTAGTTTCAGGCCTCTTAAAAACTTGACCGGACCCTACCCGCTTGAAGTTTTTGGGTTGAAATCTGACCTGAGAATTAACGGGTCAAAAGTAATCGAACTCGATCGACTCGGAAAAAACTGGGGGTTGACTCGACCAACCCGATAAATTATTATTTTAATTAAAATTTAAAAATTTTATTATAATTTTTGTATAAAATTATTATTTTATTATTATTAAATAATATTTTATTTAATATAATAATTATTATTTTAATAAACATAAAAATAAAGGCTAACAAAATTAATGATCATGACTCGTTATAAGCCCTAATGTCATGGCTGATTTTGTGATTGTCACAAATGGGAAGATTGTGGGTGAAGGATTTCATCCAAAGAGAAGAGGATGTAGAAGAAGATGACGAGTCGTTGGGTAATGTCATTCTAGTGATTGTCACAAGTGGTTGGTCGTTGATATTGTGAAAGTTATACGTATTGCAAGTGTTTAACTAAATGATTATATTATATCATAGTGTATACTATAATATTGTAATATGATATAGTGGGGTATTGTTTAAAGTTTAGGATTCGTGGATAAATATATAATTAAATAATATAATTAAGTCTGAAGCTGTAGGTGTGTATAATGTTGTATGCGTGGCAAACGGATGTCATTTTAATAAAACTAGTTATATCCGTCGTACCATGTACGACTACGATTCGATATTTTATAGACATTACGAATAGTATATTAATAAATAAATAAAAATATAATATAAACTTTAATATAAGCAATTTGTTGCTCATAAAATGTATAATTTTTTAATCAAATATTATATTATTCATATTGTATTACTTTTCATGTACGTAAATTTAGAGAACATCAAACATTTCAATATATCTATTAAATATTTTATTATCTATTTTTATTAATTTTAAAAATTATAAATATTTATCTATAAAAAATCACTATATATTTATAAATAAATTCATCAAAAGGTATATGCTAAAAAGATTTATGTTTATTTTAAAATATTTTATCTTTAATTTAAATACTTGTATAAGGTAGTTTTCAAAAGATATTGTTATACTAAATAGATGTTTGTTTGATGTTAAAGATAGATTTAAAAAAATTAAAGAAGAACTTAATAGAAAAAAGTTAAAATATTAGAAATAAAAATTAATTTTGTAAATATGAGGTGGGGCCAGAATCGTTCTGGTGACTCGAAAAGATATAGCTTTAATATATAGTTATAGATTGAACTAGAAGATTACATTATCCAAGTAATTTAATGCCCATTTAGGAACGGGCTACAATTCTAATTGCCTGTACCACGGGGCCAGCCTTGGATACACCCTTCTCCTTGGCCGATTTGTATTTTTCTTAAAAGAGTTGAATCGGCGGTCCAGCTCAGCGGTGTGGATGGGGGCAGTTACATTGAGCTCACGTCTCCACCGCTCATTCAACTTCCAAAGGGCCTCTTCCGACTCTATATCACAATCCTTGGGAATCGGATACCTAAGATTACCCCCACCAGGCCACCAACCACATAAAAATCAAGATCAATATTTTTCTTATGGTGATGCAAGGGGATCCTCCTGCTCCTGCTCCTGCTCCTCAAGACGAGCCCTCAGACAATATCCTCCCACTGGTACAACAATCTTGACGCAGAAAAACCACCGATGCCACTCCTCCATAGAGATGTAAGCAGGAATCTCATTTTGGCCTACATAATTACAAGACAAGGGTAAAATAGACAAAGCCACCATACTCACTCTCTTATTGTGATGGGTAGATGTAAACAAGTTCAGGATCTGAAAAAGAAGATGCATCATCCTCGTCTACACTACACAATCCAACCCTCTTGTTTCCTTTTCCTCCATCATCTCAATATTATACTTTTAGGCACATATTATTATTATTATTATGAGTACTAAATTAACCAACCCTAATCTTATCTTATCTTATCTTAACAACTATAAAAGTTGTCCCTCTATGTACAATAAATGTCCATTCAAATTTTACCAATATTAAATTGCAACAAATATATAAAAGATTTTTGAAGAAAGTTAAATAAATACTTACAATTGCCTATTTATTTTTTAAGGGCTTCAAATTTCCTTATTTTAATTTAAAATAACATAATGAACAATACTTATGTTTCAGAAAGCAAAGGAAGCATACGTTATTCACAATTTTATATGCATGAGAATCACATTAATCTAAATATAAAAAAATAGTTCAAAAAATAAATCTAAAATTGGCAATAGTTTTAAGTATAAAAATTAAAATTAATACTTGGACTATCAAATTAGGACGTGAAAGAAATTCATGTATCTTAAACCGACGGGTTCGGTTCCTGAACCGGCGGGTCCGGTTCCCGCTACAGTTCCGCTTTCGGTTCCTCCACCCCGGAACCGGTGCAGCGGCAGTTCCAAAATCGGGAACCGGTGGTTCCTAGTTAACGACTACTTTTTTAAACGACTTCCGAAACCGCGACCGCGGCTTGAGACCCGCGGTCGTTGTTTTTTCAACAGAAAAGCCTTGGTTTTGGGCAAAAAACAAAACCGTGAACGCGGGTCTCAAGTCGCGGTTTTGGTTTAAATATCGACGACTAGTTTTTAACGGCTAGTTCATAATTCCAACGGCTAGTTGATAAATTTACCCTATAAATATCCACTAAATGATCTCATTCCCACCCACACTACCAATCTCTCTCAATCTCTCAAGTTTACAAAGCTCTCTGATCAATTCTCAATCTTTACTAGTTTTTACAATTGCTTCCATAATTCTTCTTTTAAAAAATTAGCACAATTGTCTCTTACATCTTATTGCTTTGTAATTTTAAGGTTCAATATCTTCTTCATTACATATTTCTTTACCACACCTTGCTCTTTGCTTACTCGTTTAGTTACATTTTAAGAAAATGGAAGGATTTCTTAACATTGATCAAATTTTTGGCTCACAAGAGAGTGGTGCAAATGTAGAATTTGTACCCCCTATTAACTTGTCGGACTTCTTGGATCCCAATGTGGTACAACCGAGATCATCTGCTCCCGATGAAAATGAGGGAGTGGATGTGGATCATGGATCTGAGGCGAGCGTGGCCCCAACCCTTAAATCCGAATTTTTTACAAAACATTTTCGAAAGGTAGCTTATAATGCACCTACCAAGAAATTTAAAGTTCATTGTAACTATTGTCCTAAGGTTTACACATGGTTATCGGAATCGAGCTATGGAACATTATCCAATCACGTGAAGAAAGCACACCCCGACAAGATAGGCATGATGCGAGGACAATCCCAACTCTCCAGGTTTGCAACTTCTTCTTCTCTTAATCCTCATTATAACCCTCATTTATTTACTTATAATCATAATGATAGCATGTATGTCTTCTTTGAGTCTATTTGTGTTGATCACTTATCATTTAGTTTTGCCGAAAAGTTAGGATTTAACAATTGGATGACTAATCATTTTCAACCCGCTTATAAACCAACTACTAGGAAGTCGGTAAAAAATTGTGATGAATGCATATAAAACCCGTAAAATGGCATTGGTGAATTTTTTTGCTCAAAATGATATTAAAGTTTCAATTTGTAGTGATATTTGGAGTGATCATTGGCAAAAATCATTCATACATGGGCTTAACATGTCATTTTATTGATGATCATTTTAATGTGCAAAAATGTGTTTTGGCTTATAGAGTATTTGCAAAAATGTGTTTTGGCTTAACATGTCATTTTATAGAGTAACATTATTCGTACTATTTTGGAAGAGTATAGACTACTTCATCGAGTTTTTTCTATCTCGTTTGACAATGCATCTAACAACACTGCTTCAATCCGAGAATTGATTCCGCATTGTCAACCAATTCTTGGAACGAAGTATTTTCATGTAAGATGTGTTTGCCATATTTTAAACCTATGTGTCAAAGATGATTTAAATGTTATGTCGGGTTTAATTGCTCCTATTAGATATGTTGTTAGTCATATGTGGGATAGCCCCCGAACTGCCCAAGATTGGACGGTGTTGTGTAATCAAAAATGTGTTCCACACCGAACTTTTCCAAAAGATGTTTGCTACCGTTGGAACTCCACTTTTAAACTACTTCATGCATGCATGCCTTACAAATAACTTTTGACTTCTTTTGCGTCCATATATTTTCCCGGCAATGCCATTATTTCTAAATGTTGGGATTATTGTTATAAAATCTTAGAAGTTTTGAGAATATTTCATGATGCAATATTAACTTTTAGTCATGTTTATAAACCTTGTGCTCATTTGTTTTGTTTTGATGCATTGAATGTGGCGTTCGGTTTTTGTGAGGGGCGTAAATTCCTTGAACTTTGTGGTGCTATTGATGCTATGAAAGTGAAATGGTTGAACTATTACAAAGTTATCCCCGATATTTTTCTTGTTGCTTGTGTGTTTGATCCTAGGTTTAAAATGAGTGGTTTAGAAATGTTTTTGAATGGTTATTGTGATGCATTGGAGTTGGATCTTAATGATGATATTGCTATTGTTGGGGATATACTTATTAAAGTAAGAAGATCAATTGAGGAATTGGTTACCGAATATTCATTTAGTGTTAGTTGTTCTCCATTACCTCCACATTCATCCTCCTCTTTGAGCTCGTGTTCTCTCGGTACTACTAAAAAGTGGGGGGCTAATCTTTTGCATAACCTTACCAAGAGACCGAGACATTCGAGCTCCAATGCGGAGTTTGAAACATATCTAACAACCTAATTTGAGTTTGGTGAAGGAGAATTTGATATTTTCGCTTGGTGGAAGACCCACAAGAAGACTTTCCCAACATTGGTCAAAATCGTTGCTCAAGTGCTTGTTGTTGCTGTCTCGACCGTATCGGTAGAGCAAACATTTAGAGAAGGAGGACACGTCTTAGACGCAAAACGATTGAGTTTAAAGCCCAATTTCTTGGAAGCCCAAGTGTGTGTATGTGATTGGAAGAGGGCGGAAATTTATCAACAAAAGGCGGAGGTATCCGAAACTTCCGACTCGGACGGCCAAGACGATGACTCCCAATCCCGAAGTGCTTATGTCGTTTCCGACGGATCGACTTAGATGGTAAGCAAAGCGGGGTTTCATATCGAAAGTTAAGAGAACTACGTGGACTTTGATTCCTCTATTACCCCGAGAGGATATGTAGGCAACTTAATTTTAAGTCCAAGCCCTTTAATTATCCAACTTCTTTTTTTTTTTTGAAGAACAATTGCCTTAATCGCCTTGATTCAAATAATCCGATCTCCAAACCGCGATCGCGGGTTACCCAAACGGCGACCGCTGGTGCCGCGATCGCGGTCCCGACATTGTTGAAAAAACAGAAGTGATCGTGGTAGACGTTGGATTTAAACCGAAATTATTTTTTTTAAATATTTTTTATTTAAAAATTGCCGGTTCCGAACCGAAACCGGGAGAAACTGGCTTCGGAACCGGCGGAAACTGAAACCAGGGAACCGGCCCATGCCCGGTTCCAGTTCCGGTTCCATATTTCCGAGCAACCGGAACCGCATGATTACAAACCGGACCCAGGACCCAGGACTAACTATTATACTAATAACATGGTCCCTTGTGGGATGAAGTCTCCAAGTTTCTTAGTTCTTTCTGATTTCAATTTATATTTTTCCCATCAGGATATATATAACTCAAAAGGCCTCATCATCTAGGTTTTTTTTGTTTGGTTTACAAAATTAATCACCATCAATCTTATGAGTGAAAATCTAACCATCTCCCCAAAATAAGAATAATGATTGAGCTTTGTACACTAAAACTTAATTAGGTGATTCAGTAACACTACTAGATTGCTTTGGTTGCGATTTTCGTTGCTATTTGCGTCGCATTTAGCGTCTAAAGTACCATCCGTCGCTAATTTGGCGACGGAATAACAATTGGTCGCTAAGGTCAACGCTCCTATCGTCCAACTGACATTGGACACTATGTTAGTCGGTATTTGAAACGGAATAGCGACCGCCAACCAATTCGTCTCCAAAATCAGCGACAATAGTGTTTGTCGTCGCTAATATGGTGGCTAAATTAGGGTCGAAAAAATCGGTCGCTATTTTCGCCTCTACACACGACAAATACCGCGACAGTAGTCGCTTTATTGATTTCTTACTCATCGAAGGTTATGTACCGACAAATTTAGCGACAAACTTTCTTTAGCAGTATTAACTTTTAGTCATGTTTATAAACCTTGTGCTCATTTGTTTTGTTTTGAAGCATTGAATGTGGCGTTTGGTTTTTGTGAGGGGCGTAAATTCCTTGAACTTTGTGGTGCTATTGATGCTATGAAAGTGAAATGGTTGAACTATTATAAAGTTATCCCCGATATTTATCTTGTTGCTTGTGTGTTTGATCCTAGGTTTAAAATGAGTGGTTTAGAAATGTTTTTGAATGGTTATTGTGATGCATTGGAGTTGGATCGTAATGATGATATTGCTATTGTTAGGGATATACTTAGTAAAGTTACAAGATCAATTGAGGAATTGGTTACCGAATATTCATTTAGTGTTAGTTGTTCTCCATTACCTCCACATTCATCCTCCTCTTTGAGCTCGTGTTCTCTCGGTACTACTAAAAAGTGGGGGGCTAATCTTTTGCATAACCTTACCAAAAGACCGAGACATTCGAGGTCCAATGCGGAGTTTGAAACATATCTAACAACCTAATTTGAGTTTGCTGAAGGAGAATTTGATATTTTCGCTTGGTGGAAGACCCACAAGAAGACTTTCCCAACCTTGGTCAAAATCGTTGCTCAAGTGCTTGTTGTTGATGTCTCGACTGTATCGGTAGAGCAAACATTTAGCGAAGGAGGACACGTCTTAGACGCAAAACGATTGAGTTTAAAGCCCAATATCTTGGAAGCCCAAGTGTGTGTATGTGATTGGAAGAGGGCGGAAATTTGTCAACAAAAGGCGGAGGTATCCGAAACTTCTGACTCGGACGGCCAAGACGATGACTCCAAATCCCGAAGTGCTTATGTCGGTTCCGACGGATCGACGTAGATGGTAAGCAAAGCGGGGTTTCAAATCGAAAGTTAAGAGAACTACGTGGACTTTGATTCCTCTATTACCCCGAGAGGATATGTAGGCAACTTAATTTTAAGTCCAAGCCCTTTAATTATCCAACTTCTTTTTTTTTGAAGAACAATTGCCTTAATCGCCTTGATCCAAATAATCCGATCTCCAAACCGCGATCGCGGGTTACCCAAACGGCGACCGCTGGTGCCGCGATCGCGGTCCCGACATTGTTGAAAAAACAGAAGCGATCGTGGTAGACGTTGGATTTAAACCGAAATTATTTTTTTTAAATATTTTTTATTTAAAAATTGCCGGTTCCGAACCGAAACCGGGAGAAATCGGCTCAGGAACCGGCGGAAACCGAAACCAGGGAACCTGCCCATGCCCGGATCCAGTTCCGGTTCCATATTTCCGAGCAACCGGAACCGCCGGATTACAAACCGGACCCAAGACCCAGGACTAACTATTATACTAATAACATGGTCCCTTATGGGATGAAGTCTCCAAGTTTCTTAGTTCTTTTTGATTTCAATTTATATTTTTCCCATCAGGATATATATAACTCAAAAAGCCTCATCATCTAGGTTTTTTTTTGTTTGGTTGACAAAATTAATCACCATCAATCTTATGAGTGAAAATCTAACCATCTCCCCAAAATAAGAATAATGATTGAGCTTCGTACACTAAAACTTAATTAGGTGATTCAGTAACACTACTAGATTACTTTGGTTGCGATTTTCGTTGCTATTTGCGTCGCATTTAGCGTCTAAAGTACCATCCGTCGCTAATTTGGCGACAGAATAACAATTGTTCCCTAAGGTCGACGCTCCTATCGTTCAACTGACATTGGACACTATGTTAGTCGGTATTTGAAACGGAATAGCGACAGCCAACCAATTCGTCACCAAAATCAGCGACAATAGTGTTTGTCGTCGCTAATATGGTGGCTAATTTAGGGTCGAAAAAATCGGTCGCTATTTTCGCCTCTAAACACGACAAATACCGCGACAGTAGTCGCTTTATTGATTTCTTACTCATCGAAGGTTATGTACCGACAAATTTAGCAACAAACTTTCTTTAGCAATATTAACTTTTAGTCATGTTTATAAACCTTGTGCTCGTTTGTTTTGTTTTGAAGCATTGAATGTGGCGTTTGGTTTTTGTGAGGGACGTAAATTCCTTGAACTTTGTGGTGCTATTGATGCTATGAAAGTGAAATGGTTGAACTATTATAAAGTTATCCCCGATATTTATCTTGTTGCTTGTGTGTTTGATCCTAAGTTTAAAATGAGTGGTTTAGAAATGTTTTTGAATGGTTATTGTGATGCATTGGAGTTGGATCTTAATGATGATATTGCTATTGTTGGGGATATACTTAGTAAAGTTAGAAGATCAATTGAGGAATTGGTTACCGAATATTCATTTAGTGTTAGTTGTTCTCCATTACCTCCACATTCATCCTCCTCTTTGAGCTCGTGTTCTCTCGGTACTACTAAAAAGTGGGGGGCTAATCTTTTGCATAACCTTACCAAAAGACCGAGACATTCGAGCTCCAATGCGGAGTTTGAAACATATCTAACAACCTAATTTGAGTTTGCTAAAGGAGAATTTGATATTTTCGCTTGGTGGAAGACCCACAAGAAGACTTTCCCAACCTTGGTCAAAATCGTTGCTCAAGTGCTTGTTGTTGATGTCTCGACTGTATCGGTAGAGCAAACATTTAGCGAAGGAGGACACGTCTTAGACGCAAAACGATTGAGTTTAAAGCCCAATATCTTGGAAGCCCAAGTGTGTGTATGTGATTGGAAGAGGGCGGAAATTTGTCAACAAAAGGCGGAGGTATCTGAAACTTATGACTCGGACGGCCAAGACGATGACTCCAAATCCCGAAGTGCTTATGTCGGTTCCGACGGATCGACGTAGATGGTAAGCAAAGCGGGGTTTCAAATCGAAAGTTAAGAGAACTACGTGGACTTTGATTCCTCTATTACCCCGAGAGGATATGTAGGCAACTTAATTTTAAGTCCAAGCCCTTTAATTATCCAACTTCTTTTTTTTTTGAAGAACAATTGCCTTAATCGCCTTGATCCAAATAATCCGATCTCCAAACCGCGATCGCGGGTTACCCAAACGGCGACCGCTGGTGCCGCGATCGCGGTCCCGACATTGTTGAAAAAACAGAAGCGATCGTGGTAGACGTTGGATTTAAACCGAAATTATTTTTTTAAAATTATTTTTTATTTAAAAATTGCCAGTTCCGAACCGAAACCGGGAGAAACCGGCTCCGGAACCGGCGGAAACTGAAACCAGGGAACCGGCCCATGCCCGGTTCCAGTTCCGGTTCCATATTTCCGAGCAACCGGAACCGCCGGATTACAAACCGGACCCAGGACTAACTATTATACTAATAACATGGTCCCTTGTGGGATGAAGTCTCCAAGTTTCTTAGTTGTTTCTGATTTCAATTTATATTTTTCCCATCAGGATATCTATAACTCAAAAGGCCTCATCATCTAGGTTTTTTTTGTTTGGTTTACAAAATTAATCACCATCAATCTTATGAGTGAAAATCTAACCATCTCCCCAAAATAAGAATAATGATTGAGCTTTGTACACTAAAACTTAATTAGGTGATTCAGTAACACTACTAGATTACTTTGGTTTCGATTTTCGTTGCTATTTGCGTCGCATTTAGCGTCTAAAGTACCATCCGTCGCTAATTTGGCGACGGAATAACAATTGGTCGCTAAGGTCGACGCTCCTATCGTCCAACTGACATTGGACACTATGTTAGTCGGTATTTGAAACGGAATAGCGACCGCCAACCAATTCGTCTCTCAAAATCAGCGACAATAGTGTTTGTCGTCGCTAATATGGTGGCTAATTTAGGGTCGAAAAAATCGGTCGCTATTTTCGCCTCTACAAACGACAAATAACGCGACAGTAGTCGCTTTATTGATTTCTTACTCATCGAAGGTTATGTACCGACAAATTTAGCGACAAACTTTCTTTAGCAATATTAACTTTTAGTCATGTTTATAAACCTTGTGCTCATTTGTTTTGTTTTGAAGCATTGAATGTGGCGTTTGGTTTTTGTGAGGGGCGTAAATTCCTTGAACTTTGTGGTGCTATTGATGCTATGAAAGTGAAATGGTTGAACTATTATAAAGTTATCCCCGATATTTATCTTGTTGCTTGTGTGTTTGATCCTAGGTTTAACATGAGTGGTTTAGAAATGTTTTTGAATGGTTATTGTGATGCATTGGAGTTGGATCTTAATGATGATATTGCTATTGTTGGGGATATACTTAGTAAAGTTAGAAGATCAATTGAGGAATTGGTTACCGAATATTCATTTAGTGTTAGTTGTTCTCCATTACCTCCACATTCATCCTCCTCTTTGAGCTCGTGTTCTCTCGGTACTACTAAAAAGTGGGGGCTAATCTATTGCATAGCCTTACCAAGAGACCGAGACATTCGAGCTCCAATGCGGAGTTTGAAACATATCTAACAACCTAATTTGAGTTTGGTGAAGGAGAATTTGATATTTTCGCTTGGTGGAAGACCCACAAGAAGACTTTCCCAACCTTGGTCAAAATCGTTGCTCAAGTGCTTGTTGTTGTTGTCTCGACCGTGTCGGTAGAGCAAACATTTAGCGAAGGAGGACATGTCTTAGACGCAAAACGATTGAGTTTAAAGCCCAATTTCTTGGAAGCCCAAGTGTGTGTATGTGATTGGAAGAGGGCGGAAGTTTGTCAACAAAAGGCGGAGGTATCCGAACTTCCGACTCGGACGGCCAAGACGATGACTCCCAAACCCGAAGTGCTTCTGTCGGTTCCGAGAGGATACATAGGATACATAGGCAACTTAATTTTAAGTCCAAGCCCTTTAATTATCCAACTTCTTTTTTTTTCAAGAACAATTGCCTTAATCGCCTTGATTCAAATAATCCGATCTCCAAACCGCGATCGCGGGTTACCCAAACGTCGACCACTGGTGCCGCGATCGCGGTCCCGACATTGTTGAAAAAACAGAAGTGATCGTTGTAGACGTGGGATTTAAACCGAAATTATTAGTTTTTTAAATATTTTTTATTTAAAAATTGCCGGTTCCGAACCGAAACCGGGAGAAACCGGCTCTGGAACCGGCGGAAACCGAAACCAGGGAACCTGCCCATGCCCGGTTCCAGTTCCGGTTCCATATTTCCGAGCAACCGGAACCGCCGGATTACAAACTGGACCCAGGACCCAGGACTAACTATTATACTAATAACATGGTCCCTTGTGGGATGAAGTCTCCAAGTTTCTTAGTTCTTTTTTATTTCAATTTATATTTTTCCCATCAGGATATATATAACTCAAAAGGCCTCATCATCTAGGTTTTTTTTTGTTTGGTTTACAAAATTAATCACCATCAATCTTATGTGTGAAAATCTAACCATCTCCCCAAAATAAGAATAATGATTGAGCTTCGTACACTAAAACTTAATTAGGTGATTCAGTAACACTACTAGATTACTTTGGTTGCGATTTTCATTGCTATTTGCGTCGCATTTAGCGTCTAAAGTACCATCCGTCGCTAATTTGGCGACGAAATAACAATTGTTCGCTAAGGTCGACGCTCCTATCGTTCAACTGACATTGGACACTATGTTAGTCGGTATTTGAAACGGAATAGCGACAACCAACCAATTCGTCACCAAAATCAGCGACAATAGTGTTTGTCGTCGCTAATATGGTGGCTAATTTAGGGTCGAAAAAATCGGTCGCTATTTTCGCCTCTACACATCGACAAATACCGCGACAGTAGTCGCTTTATTGATTTCTTACTCATCGAAGATTATGTACCGACAAATTTAGCGACAAACTTTCTTTAGTGACCACAGATATAGTGGTCGCTGATTCCGACGCAATTGTGGACGGAATAATGGTCGCTAAAGTCGTCTCTAAATCCGAAAAAAACCCTACTTTACCCGAGACCCCACATGTTTTCCCACTTCATTTTCATCATTCTCATGTGCCGTTATATGTTGGACAACTTCTCTCTAAGTTCCTACCAAAATACAAGAAGACAAATGTGTCCTATTTGAAGATTTGTCTCAATCAAGAAAGGTAATTATAAATTTCAAAGTGTTTTCTTTGAATTTTTTACATATGAGAAGAATATTATAATAAATTTTTTGTGTAGGCAGATTATTGTTTGACATTTTCTTAATCTTGAAAGTTGAGATGAGTTTAGGGTTTCAAAGTATATTCTTTGTCATAATTTTATATATTTGTCTATAAATTAACAAAGTTATGTTGTCAAGCTCTCTTAGATCTAATTTAAAGTAAAATTTACAAGGTCAACTATGTATGTGTTCTCCTACTTAAGGTGAGTTTAGAGTTTCAAAGTATAATCTTTGACATAATATTAGATTTGTCTTGAAATTAAAAAAGTTAAGTTGTCACATTCTCTTAGATCTAACTTTAAAAGTAAGGTCAACTATGTATGTGTTCTCCTAGCTACTTGAGGTGAGTTTAGATTTTTAAAGTATATTATTTGACATAATTTTATATAATTGTCTTGAAATTAACAAAGTTAAATTGTCAAGTTCTCTTAGATCTAATTTTATATATTTCAAATGATTTTTGTTGAGTTTTTGTTTAAAATGCCTACTTGTATATGTGTGTAGATAAGATGAATAATCGTGCTTGGATGGATGAAAGATTCTTGCCGAATGGTGGAGGAATTCATCCAGCATTTTTTAATGGGGTGGGTGATTTTGTAGAGTTTGCAATATCTCAAGTTCATTTCATGGATGGAGACAAGATAAATGTCCATGTACAATGTGTCGTAATTGTAAATAATTGAAAACTGACGACGTAAAAGAGCATTTATATCGACGTGGGTTTATGCTTGATTATTACTGGTGGACGACACATGGTGAGCGTGATGAGATATTTGCACCGCCGTCGCATAGTCAACGACCAGGGGGGGATCGAGGAGGCTTCTATAATCAATTAAATGCAGAACAAAGGATGGTATTTAATATTGTAGGTCCTGATTTTGTTCCACCTACGTGGTTTAGTGATAATAATGCTACTTTTATGTCATCCCATAGTAATGATGTGGGAATTGGGCACTTGGATCCTACTATTGAGGTGAATGAAATGGTAACTGATCCAGTTCCAGTTGAGGAAGAAGCTAGATTGTCACAGAGGTTTTTTGATGTGGTAAAAGCATCTGATGAGCCTGTGTATCCAGGTTGTGAAACACATACACAATGGTCGAAAAAGGTTTTGTGCAATTGTATCCAGGTTTTGTGCAATTGTATGATGAAATTTTGCCTCCGGATCATAAGATTCCAAAAGATTTATACCAGGCAAAGAAGTTGGTTCGGGATTTAGGTTTACCTGTGGAGAAAATTCACATGTGTCCAGAAGGTTGTATGTTGTATTGGAAGGGTGATGTTGATGCTGAATCATGCAAGTTTTGTGGTAATGCTAGATATGTGAGTACAAATGGTCGAAAAAGCATTCCACACAAGGTTCTTCATTACTTGTCTATAACTCCACGATTATAGAGATTGTTTGCTTCTGGAACAACTGCTGTTTCTATGACTCTGCATGCTCATTATGCATCAAAACACGGGATTATGTCTCATCCTTCACATGGGGCTGCATGGAAAAGGTTGGATACAAAATATCCCGATTTTGCTTCTGAGCATCGTAATGTTTGTTTGGGTCTATGTATCGATGGCTTTGCACCCTTCGGTAAATCTGGGAAAACATATTCTTGTTGGCCAATTATTGTGACCCCGTACAACCTTCCACCAGAAATGTGCATGAAAACTCAATACTTATTCTTGTCCATGATAGTCCCACTTCCTCGGAATCCTAAGAAGTTAATAGATGTGTGTTTGCAACCTTTGATTGATGAGTTAATGCAATTGTGGGAATCTGGTGTAACTACGTATGATGTGTCAACCAATGAATGTTTTGTCATGCGTGCAGCTTTACTTTGGACGATAAATGACTTCCCTGCTTATGCTATGTTGTGGACTACAGCTGGGGTTTTAGCATGTCCCTATTGTATGGAGAGGTCAAAAGCTTTTCGATTACACTATGGTAAAAGCCTTGTTGGTTTGATTGTCATCGACGATTCACACCCATTGGTCATCCTTTTCGAGAAAACAAAAAAGATTTTTACATCAATAGAGTTGAAAGATCTTCACCACCTCCTATGTTGACTGGAGAAGAAATTTGGGAGCGTGTATGCCAATTCCCCACAGTAATTGATGATCCACTTAGTACACCTCCTGGCTATGGATGTGATCACAAGTGGACAAAACAAAGTATTTTTTGGAGACTTCCTTATGGGCCATATATCTTGATTCGTCACAACCTTGATGTTATGCACATAGAGAAAAATGTTTTTGATAATGTTTTCAACACTGTGATGGATGTCCCTAGAAAGACCAAGGATAACTTGAATGCACGCAAGGATCTTGGCCTATATTGTTATCATCCCGAACTTCAAGTAGACAGTGATCACAAAGGTGCAAAATCAAAGGCAATTTACACATTGGCAAGGGATGGGAAGAAAAAAGTTTGTGATTGGGTGGGATCTTTGAAATTTCCTGATGGCTATTCTTCTAATCTTGGTAGAAGTGTCCAAGCTGATGATTGCAGACTCGTTGGGATGAAAAGTCATGATTGTCACATCTTTATGGAGAGGCTTCTACCAATTGCATTTGGAGAGTTGTTGCCTTCGATAGTTTGGGGCCCTTTAACTAAGTTGAGTTTGTTTTTTCAATCAATTTGTGCATCGTTGTTGTCAGTTGATCAGATGGTACGATTGCAATCCACAGTACCTCTGCTATTGTGTAAATTGGAGCGAATTTTTCCACCTTTATTTTTTGATTCCATGGAGCATCTTTTACTTCATTTGCCATATGAGGCTCAAGTAGGTGGACCGGTTCAGTATCGATGGATGTACGTATATGAGAGATTTTTATATCATTTGAAGCAAAACATGTCAAACCCAACACATGAGGAGGCATCGATATGTGAAGCCTACTTGAGCGAAGAAAGATCAAATTTTGCAGAGCATTACTTTCCACCTCATGTTCCTTCTAAACGAAGGAAACCTAGCAGGAATAATGATATTTTCCAAGATGATGATAAAGTCTTTTCCATTTTCAACCATCCCGATCGATGTAGTGGCAAAGAGAAAACAAGGTGGATGATGGAAGAAAAAGATATCATGCTTCACACACTTATGTATTGCTCAATTGTCGTGAAATCGATGACTTTGTTGAGTAAGTTTCTAATTCGTTTTTATTGATTCATTTTGAAAATTTATACTTACTTTTTAGTAACAATTGTATATGTATTACAGGATGTTTGCTGTTGAAAAGGGTGGGGCCGATGATGCAAAAATTGAGAAGGAATTTGCAGGATGGTTTAAAAACTATGTAAGTGTTAGTTTTCTTCATATCCGTGTGAATTTGTTATAACATATTTTTAAACTTGACATATATATGTTGTAGGTTCAAAATAACATTTTAGAGGATGAAAACCAATTTTTGTACAATTTAGCATGGGGTCCAAAGGTAGAAGTTAAGAGTTGGCCAAAATACTTTGTTAATTGATATATTTTTCACACCCTAGAGCATGGTGTTGGAAAATCAACGATGAATAGCGGAGTTTGTGTTAAGGGATGCAATTATGAGAATGCTCAAGCTGATTTTTATGGTCTTCTTGAAGAAATCATCGAACTTGATTATAGTGGTTCGCCGGACAATGAAATGAAGGTGGTGGTGTTTAAGTGTGTGTGGACCGAATGTACAAGAGAATTGATAATCTCGTAGATAAAGAGACCTTATTTGATACAATGACAAAGGTGCTCAAGAATCATCTTTGTAATAGTTCTTGATTTAGCTCTTATAGTTTTTACGCAAGGTTGGAACCTTATTAGTTATTTTTTGATGCAAGTCTTTTTTTAAGAATTTTAGGACTTAGTCATTATTTTTAGTAAGACTTTATTAAGTGTGTAAGACTTTGTTCTCTTTAAATATATATATATATATATATATATATATAGTATTGATCTTTTTTTATTGAGTACGTATGATTTTAGATCTAATGTGAAAATAAACAGGTTTCTAGCCTAATTAAAGCATATGAATCGAAAATAATTAATAAATATTAGAGACGAATATAGCGACCAAATTAGCAACCATTTGACATATCAATAATGATCAGCGACGAATATAGCGACCAAAGTAGCAACCACTTGCCCAATAATAATGACCAACGACAAAAATAGTGACCAGATTAGCGACCACCAACACTTTTCCAACGAAAATGGCGACTATATTAGCAACCAATGCACATAACTAATAGCACCTGGCTAATATATAGCGACCACTTTTGCGACCATCTTAGGGACTGCCACTATTATTGAGCAATAGCCACCAACGTAGCGCCCGGTCGCATTTGTCAAGTTTAGCCGCCATATTAGCGACCACTTTTGCGACAATAGGTCTAATTTGCCAACAACAATAACCACCATATTAGCGATGGATATACCAACCAAGCTAGCGATGAAATAAGAGGCCATTTTAGCAACGTAATTTGCTACCATATTAGCTACCACTTGCTTAAACACACGTGCTCCCCCTTCAGGGACGAATTTAGCGACCAAACTGTCAGACGTCACTATAGTCAATCGCAAAATAAGTAGCCATATAGCGGCGGGCTGTTTAGCGGCGTTCTTACGGGTGGTCGCTAAATCGGTCGCCACGTCATATATCCGATGCTAATTCCGTCTCTAAAGTGGTCGCGATTCCGACACTTTCTAGTAGTGTAATTTCAAAAAACAAAAACAAATTAAGACCCACATCTCACTTCTATATATTTTACTCTCTTTCCCCAACTGTTGCGTTAATTAAGCTTCTTATGAAAATCTTCTTTTATTTTGTTTAGTTTCCTCCCCCTCATGAAATTAATCTATCATGTAAAGAACCTCAGTTGATCAATTGTTAAGCGAATGTCTTATTCGGAAGTTGAATTGATTTGCTAGGGTTTCATAGATAGCAAACACAATAAAAAGAAAAGAGGATAAGGAAGCAACACCAAATCCAAATTATCATCCAAAATCCCACACAAGGAGGCTCAAGCACAATAAGTAGAAAAGAACAAACACGAAATTCAACGTGAATCCAAACCTTCCCCTAAAGAAATTATCATCCAAAACCTAATCATATTCAATCGTCGAATCGATATCAATAGAAAGACAAGATATGATGGCCCAAAAAACCACACAGAAAAAAGGCGAGAGAAAATTGGATTAACGAAAGACGTTACCTAATCGAATGAAGAAGCGAAGATATACCAAGAAAAACTAGAACACGTTGTATGCCGCAATACCGACCCTAATATTTGTATTTGACTTTCTACTAGTTTTTTTTTCTTTTTACTAGAAGGTTGCCCTGTACCTAAGGCAACGGTTAATTTTGCTTTATTACTATATACTAAAGCAGAGATTAAAAAGATTATTAAATAACACATGTCACTTTTATATTGGATCAGACCATCCTTTTTTTAAAACTAATCTGATTGGTTGTAATTAAATTTGGTATTTTTATTGCTTAAAAAATAATTGTAGGCCCAAAATATAATAAAATTATTATATATAATCATGTGTGAATATTCTATAAGATTTAGATTTGGAATTTTTTGGCAAAATAACCATTAATTAAAAAATATCCAATTTTAAAAATCTATAATTTTTTACAAGTTTAAAAAAAATATAAAAAATATTTCATAATATTTAAATTTAACAATCTTCCATATATACGTCCTTGTTCAAAAGTATAACTATAAAAGAAAAAAAATAAATTATCCAATTCTAAAAAATATTTATTGTTTGAAATGTTTTCTCTAAAATAACTAGGAAATTATAAAAAAAAATCTAATATATTATAAATATATATTCATTATTATATACTAAGTAAACATTCCTACATTGAACCACGTCATGTCATCCATCTTTTTTAAATCAATATGATTGGTTGAAATTGAGTTGAATTATTTTTAATTAAATATATTTATATACTAAATAAAATAATAAATCGATATATTAAATTTATTTTTATATATGATAGTTTTTTAGATAAAATAAATGTAATTTTTTTAAATATCCTTGCATGTATCATTTTTTTAGTAATTGTTTTTGAAAAAGATAGTTTTTTTTTTGCAAATAAGATACATATATCATTTCATATTTCATCTTAATCAAAATCTAAAAAATAAAAAAAACACAATAATTTCATAAAATCCAGTACAAGGTACGTGAACTAAGACTAGTTTGTTACTATATTTATCCTATCTTTATGTTGTATATGATCACTAGGTGATGGGTGGCATGTTCTATCGTGCGGGTTCTCATTGATTATGTTGTATATTATCTAGGTGAAGTTATATTTTTTCGTATATTATTGGTATATTCTTTTCGTATATTTTTTGTACTTTAGTGGGATGTCTAAAAATATTAGCACACGGGTCATCATCCCTAACGTGAGCCTTGTAGATATTAAAACCAATTAATCTAATTAAATAGACCGTTGAAGTGTAGTTGATTAATTGAGTACAAAGATAATATAATATTAAACATAGTATGTTAAGTTAAAAGGAATAAAATTTTGAATGTAAAAAATAATTTATGTTAAAAATAAAATTCTAAATTCTCGGCCATATGACCGTGAAATACAGTTTTCATTTTGTATTATATGTTAAAAAATGTAACCGAAAAACCGAACCGACAAATCGATCACTTTTTCTGGTTAACCGTACCGAAAAACATTATTCGGTAACGATTAACCAATCGGTACTTTTAACAGTTTAACGGTACGGATACGGTTATCAATATTTTCACAAATGATTAACTGATAAATCGACAATATTTTTACTTATATATTATATGTTTTTAGAAAAAGAAGTATATATATAATTAGTTTTAATAAATAATAGATATATTTTAATAAGTATTAAAGAAACAAATATAACATTAAAATTTACCCTTTATAATTATTAGGAAGAATATATCTTATCTTAGGCAAGAGATATTATTTTATCTTGTATCCTTTATTCTATCCTTAGAGAGAAAACCCTACCTTGTGCTCCAAGGATTTATCATGTATAAATATCCTCTTAAGACGATCAATAAGATCAACGATTGCATTCCAATTGATTCAACAGATTTACATGGTATCAACATACAAACCCGATCCTTTCAAAGCTTCCGCCTCAATCGTCCAGCATAACTAGTTCTGATGAACATGTTACTCCGACGAAGACATCTGGCGCCATTCTCGCCGTCGCTTCCGGAAACAAATCTAAAACAACACTGCAATTCTTGTCGTTGAACATTCGCCTTGAGCGATCAAATTATACGCTTTGGCGCCACACTATTAAATCCTCCCTAGAGGCCTACGGGTTGGATCCATATCTCCTCGCAAGCTCCGAGCCACAGGTGACTATTGCATCAGCAGCTACTTCGGACGCTCCTCCAATTCCAAATCCAGAATACGTTGACAAGAAAACAACCGATCGGTATGTGCTTCTCTGGATTCGTTCTAATATGTCCACACAACTCTTGGCTCATGTGGCTCGTTCTAAAACTACACATGAGACTTGGAGAATACTCGAGCATATGTTCTTCTCTCAGAATCGGGCCAAACTTATGCATCTAAAGCAGTAACTTCAATCTTCCTAAAGGAAACCTCTCTATTCTCGAGTATGTGGAAAAGAAACAATCTTTGTCGGACTCTCTTGCGGAGTGAAATCATATTGTCCACGATGAAGAGTTCATTGAGTACATTCTAAATGTCCTAGATGCATCTTACTCGCCATTCCTATCTGCGTACAATATGAAGTCAGAGGCCATCAATTCATATCAATTACTTGGGTTGTTATTGCGTGAAGAAGAACGCATCTCAAAGCTTGATGCTACTGCGTCATCTATGTCTGTTAACACTGCAAGTCAAAAGTTCACATCTTCGTCATCTTCAGCACCCTCTGATTCCAATACTCGCTTGGATGGCCTTCAATGCCAGATCTGTCAAAAACCAAACCACGATGCCCTAAATTGTTGGCATCGATTCAATGCTGATACTTATCCGCCCACAAAACCCCCAAAACAATAGCGTGGCGGAGGACGTGGTGGGCGTGGTGGGGGAGGATGTGGCCAACAACAACAGTACAATAAACTTGGCTCTCAATAGTATGATAATATTGGGCATGGCCAGCCACTGCAACAAGAATACCGCCAGGCTTACCATGTTGCTAATCCGCCTTCTCAACTTGTTGATCCTTCATGGTATTTTGATACAGGGGCTACCAATCATGCTACTGCTAACTTCGGTAATCTTTTTGTTCACTCTAATTACTCTGGCAATGATCGCTTACAAGTAGGCAATGGTATGACTCTCCATATTACTCATATTGGAAAAAATATTCTTCCTGCAAAACCCATGAATATTCATCTTAAAAACATTCTTTTTGTTCCTCAAATAACCAAAAATTTTATAAGTGTTTCACAATTAACTAAAGACAATAATACTTATATGATTTCCACCCTACTTGTTTTGTGAAGGACCGACAAGGCCGGACCATCCTCAAAGGAACTATTGAGAACGGGCTCTACTGACTCCACCAACCACCAGCCGATCCTTCACCTCCATGCATTTACATTGGGGAACGTACTTCTCTTCAAACATGGCATGAGCGTTTAGGTCATCCTAATGAGTCTTCATTTAAGCGTTTAGTTTATAGATTTAAGTTAACTATTTCAGTCAATAATCTTAAACAAGTTTGTGAGTCGTGTCAACTTGAGAAGAGTCATAGACTTCATCTCCCGAGTACACATCAGTCCAGTTCTAGTCCTTTTGATCTTGTTTACTCGGATGTTTGGGGCCCTGATCTTGTTACTTCTTTCAATGGTAATAGATATTTCCTTATTTTTGTTGATGACTGCTCAAAATTTGTTTGGATCTATTTTCTTCATCAAAAATCTCAGGTGTTGCATTTCTTTCAACTCTTCCAACGTATGGTTGAAACACAATTTTCAACTAAAATCAAACAATTTCAATCCGATTGGGGAGGTGAATATCGAAATGTTTCCACCTATCTTCAAAAACAAGGGATAGCCCATAGAGTTTCATGTCTTCATACTCAATCTCAAAATGGGGCAGCTGAAGGGCGACATAGAACCATAGTGGTTAACCGATGAACCGTACCGAATTTGACGATGAACCGTACCAGCATAGAACCATACATGTTATGAAATATATGTAAAATGTGATTGTATTTAATTTAAATTTAAGTTTATTTTATTGAAAAATAAAGCATTTTTATATTAAAAATATGATTTTTGATACAAAATAATTTTTTTTCAAAGTCGGTGACCCTCATGGAGTATGTGACCCTCATGGATTAGGGGGAACCTCGAAGTTATAAAGAGGCCATCAATGACATACACAAGTAGGAGTGGAAACAAGCCATGTAGGAAGAGATGCAATCCTTGTATGAGAATCACACATATGAGCTGGTGAAGCTGCCCAAAGGGAGACGAGCTCGATGAATAAATGGGTGTATTAAATCAAATCAGAGGAGAGCAATTTGAAGCCCCGTTAAAAGGCCCAATTGGTCGTGCAAGGATTCAATCAAAATAAAGGTGTCGTCTTTGAAGAAATTTTCTCTCCAGTGGTGAAGATGTCTTCAATCCGAGTTGTCCTTGGTCTAGTAACTACTCTAGACTTAGAGATTGAGCAACTCGATGTCAAGACGGCATTTCTCCATGGTGACTTAGAGGAGGAGATCTACATGGAGCAACCAAAAGGATTCATGGTCCCATGCAAGGAGAATTTGGTGTGCTGACTACAAAAGAGTCTCTATGGCCTATAGCAAGCACCAGGGCAATGGTACAAGAAGTTCGACTCCTTCATGGAAAATCATGACTTCAAGAAAACCAAGAATGACCATTGTTTCTTCTTAAAGAGGTATGCTAGCGGTGACTTCCTCATACTTTTTTCTCTATGTTGATGACATGTTAACTGAAGGTCATGATCACAACAAGATTGATGCTCTAAAGAAAGATTTAAGCAAGTGGTTCGCGATGAAAGATTTAGGACCAACAAGACAGATTCTTGGGATGAAGATCACTCATGATAGATCAAAGAAGGTGCTTTGTCTATCTCAAGATTAATACATAGAGAAGGTGTTGGAGAGGTTCAATATGCACAAAGCCAAGCCACTGAGCACTCCAATTGTTGGACATTTCAAGTTGAGATCGAAGCAGAGGCCAATGAAAAATACTCCATACGCATCAGCGGTTGGCAGCCTTATGTACGTTATGGTGTGCACTTGACCAGAAATCGCCAATACAGTCAAGTTGATTCTTATCCAATTTGGGGAAGGCGCATTAGGCAGCCGTCAAATGGATCATCATGTATCTGCAAGGTAACACTAAAAGATGCTTATGCTTTGGGTGTGGAAAACCTGAACTAAAGGGATACATTGATGCGGATTGGGTCGGTGATACTGATTCTAGGAAATCAATATCAGGCTACCTAATGACTTTTGTAGAGGGAGCATATTCCTGGCAATCAAAGTTGCAGAAGAGTTTTGCCTTGTCTACTACCGAGGCAGAGTACATAGCGGAAACAAAAGCTTGCAAGGAGATGATATGGATGAAGATCTTCCTACTCGAGCTTGTAGTAAAGCAAGATAAATATGTCTTGTTATGTAACAATCAGAGTACTATTCACATGGCGAAAAACCCAACCTTTCACTCGCGCTCAAAACACATCGATATACGACATCATTGGATTAAAATAATATCATCTAAACTACTCTAGAGTGATCTAGAAGATTATAAAAATTTCTAGAAGGCTACGAAAACTTCTAGAACAATCGGGAAGGTCGTGCAAGAATCTAGAAGATGCCGGAAGGGTGTGGAAGATTCTAGAAGACGCCAGAAGGGTGTGGAAGATTCTAGAAGAGTATGGAGCATATATGGAGAGTTCTAGAGTGGAAGGCTCTAGAATTGCCTAGTTGTAACATAGGCTAGAGATCTCTAAATTCCTCCTTAACCAACGGAAGTTGGAGGCCTTGCCTATAAATAGATCTCCATCCCCTCATTTGCAATCCATCCAAGTGATCAAGCAACAAGTGTTGTAAGTGAGAGAGTGTGGTCACAAAATATATCTAGGCCCCGTTGGGTTTGTCGTGACATATGGAAACGTAAACAGACATGGAAACAAAACGAATCTAGACCAGTAGTGTCATAATACATTTATATAAAAAAAAATCCAACAACTTGTTCATTTTAAAAGTGAGATAGAATGGAGTGATTCCACCATTTTGTTACCCACCCCCTTGGTGGAGGAATGATTGAGGTGGAGCAAGCCCCCTTTTACAATGGATAAGAGGTTGTGCAAAACAAGTTGATTTTTTTTGTCAATGTATCATGACACTAAAATGGACTACATTCATTCCCATTCTGTTTACATTTCCATGAATTGCAACCAAACGGGGCCCTAGTCTTGTAAAATCTTTTTCCGCATAAATATAAAATTTAGCTTGTAAAATCAGTAGTCCGACTTGCACATCTTAACCCGACAAAGTGGAAAAAACTGAGTTTTCCAAAATAAACTTACCCTTGGAGGTAAGCTTTTCTTAATGAATGTATTTTTGATTAATGCTTTCCGTGTTTATGGCTTGACACATTAATAAATATCCCTTTAATATTAAATGGGCTCAACACTTCAAGAACATCATGGTGTGTGTAAATAACACTTTGGCTTAATTTCTATTTTTTTTGTACCGTTATAGACATCATTTCTTCAAGAACATGACTAATTAATTAGCTCTATTTTTACAGGTGGAGAGATTTTGAATTTCCTTTGTCATTGGAAATTCATAAGCCAATGAAACACATAGATCATGCTTTTATCTTATAAAGACGTCAACTAAATCAAGTAAATCAACCAACTTTTGTTCAATCAATAAACTTACTATCCATCTCTTCTACTTCAACTAGAATTGATCTACTTTCGCTTCAAAACCATAATTTGACTATTCTGATTCAAAGTTTCCGCTTTCGCTTCAACTATGAATGAGAATTTCCTATCCACTTTCGTTTCAAGGAGTTAAGAATAAGATAATAGAATCATGCAATAAAGACAATCAAATGATGATCATAAACAAGCATGCATAACCCTTGTTGGGTTTAACCCCAACCTTAGAGAGAGAACTACTCACAATTCGTAATTAAAAAGAACATCTAAAATTAATGAAAGGAAAACTTACAAAACTGAATTCAAAGCAAACTTGTCTTCCAAGTAATCTTCAAACACGCCTCTCTATCTAATCTATCTCGCCCCTCCTCTCTCTTCTCTTCTCCCTCACGTGCCCCCAAGGCAATTGATTGTCGATGTCTCCTCAAACTAGGGCTAGACAAGAGTATTTATAGAGAAAACTAAGAAATCTAAAGGGGAATAAATCTCTAAAAGATATATCCCTTAAAACTATCTAAAGACATAAAAGATATAAGATAAAATCAGTGAATGCGCCGACTTGGATTGTTCGCTAACGAGCTTGAGTGCCTCGGTTTCGACCCTCACAGGGTCGATAAGTTCAGCATTGAAAACTGTGTAGTAACTGAGAGTAAAACTTCGGTAGAGGGTTCGTTACATCTGGTTTGACTCTATTCTTTTTCCGTAAGCTTGGTAACAAGTTTCTCTACTTCTTTCATGGCTCGAACTTGATTCTTCATCTCTTTATGGACTTCATTCTTTAAGCTTTTCCTCGGCTTTGCTCCTTTCTTAACAATACTCCAAACAACTTCTAAAACCTACAAAAACACCACCAAAGCTTATGTAGACTCCATATCTTAAAGAAATACGAAAACCTACACAAACGACTCAAAACAAAACACAAAACTAAAGAAAAAGAGTCAAACACATAAAAACACGCCCTAAAAACATGACTAAAAAGGCGAATATCAGATACTTATTTTTATATGGTGATGACAACTATTGTTTATGTGGTGATGACAAATGAACGTCATCAAGCCTTTTTTGACGTTCAGGGCCCTTATGACATTCGAATGTCATCAAAATTGGGAAATGTCACAAATTGTTATCAAAATGACACTTGTGATGACAAACGAATGTCACAAGGCCAAATGATGACCTTTGTCTTTGATGACATTTGTGAATACAAACAAATTTTCTCCAGTCCCTTTGATGACATTTGTGATAACAAACGAATGCCATCAAGGCCATTTGATGACATTTTGTGATGAGAAACAAATTTTATCAAGGCCCTTTGATGACGTTTGTGCTTTGATGACATTCATGATGACAAACGAAGGCTTTGATGAAGGTTAAATGTCATCAAACGTCATCAAAAAAGAAAAATGCCATCAAGCCTTTGTAGACGGTTGAAGGTCCTCAAGTCTTTTGATGGTGACTAAAAACTATCATTAAAAATGAAAAACATCACCAAGCCTTTTTATGATGATTTAATATTAGCTAGTCTTTTGTTGATATTATGACAATTGAATGTTATGAAGGCTTTGATGACATTTGATGTTGGTTGAATGCCATCAAGCCTTTAATGGCATTTGTGTTGATGTTTGTGGTGACAAATTAATGTCATCAAAACCCTTTTTGATGACATTTGTGCCTTGATGACAAACGAATCACATGCCCTTTGATAACATTTGTGATGAAAAATAGATGCCATCAAGGAAAGTGCTTTGATGGCATTTGTGTTGACAACTGAATGTCATCAAATAATGTCATATAGGCTCTTTGATGAAAAACGAACATCATCAACGTCCTTTTTTATGACATTTGAATGTGATGACAAACGAATGTCATCAAGAGACCTTGATGACATTTGTTATGAAAAATAATGTCATCTAGGCCCTATTGACAAACGAATGCCATCAAGGAAAGCCCTTTGATTACATTCGTGATGAAAAATGAATGTCATTAAAGAAAGCTCTTTTGTGATGACAAATTAATGTCATCAAGAAAGCCTTTTGATTACATTTGTGGGGACATTAAAAAATGTCATTAAAAATTCATAAAACGTCATAGAAAAAATGTCATCAATGTCGGTCCACAAGTGAATCAACTCGGTGGAAGAGTCCAACTCAGGGGGGAAGAGGGTGGAGGGGTGATAAGCGTAGATAGTTGTAAGGGCAATAAAAATTATTGCGTGGACTTATCTACAATTAAAACTTTTTATATTGGTTAGTTACCTAGTTGAGCCCTAAATTATTGATAGGGAAAGGTGATTGTAATTAAGGGTAAATCAATCTAAACAAAATAAAGAAATTGAGTCTAAACCACTATCAAAATCATCAATATGTATTATAAAAGTTTATCTTTTTGAGCCACCACGTTGAATTTGGCCCCATCTCATATTTAAAAATAATAATTTATATTCATATTATTTCAACTTTTCTAACTGATTTTCTATTTTTATTTTTCCTAATATTTATCTTTTGGTCAACTATCTTAGAGAATATTTATGATAAGATTTTTCAACTTTTTTAATATTACTTTGGATACATGTAAATATTATTACACCTTTTCTTATTAAATTTTTATAATCTATTTATGTTTTATAAAATTATCTTATGCTTATGGGCCCACCTTATATTAAAAAATTGTTTGTTTATATAATTAGAATTTTTTTTATCTTCTTTTATAAAACAAATTTTTTTTGATGGAAGGAGAGGCAGCACTCTCCGAGCCATAGAGGGGCATTTTATAATAATAGAAAATGGGCTAAGTAGTCAGCAAACGGGGGATAGCACAGCCCCTTACATCATCATTAAGTAAAGAAATAACACCCTCCGGTGGGACAATCAATACATGAAAGCCTAAACTATAAGAAAAGGCTAAGGAAGGTAAAAAATCTGCAACAAAATTAGCTTCTCTATAAATATGACAAAGATGGACTATCCAATTCCTATGAATGAAGCATTGGCATTGGGCAACCAGGCTAAATAAGGGGTGATAAACAAACAAGTTGTGAGTTTAACTCTAAGAAAACCCTCCTGTATTTCCGTTCCCATGCTAAACGGAGGCCTTGAAGAGCACCCCATAATTCAGCCATGGGAACCGTACAAATCCCAATATAATGTACGAAACCTACCTGCCAACGGCCATCCCTGTCACGTATAACTCTGATGCAGTGAAGCCTGCCATGTCTCAAACCGACGTCGATGAGTTGATTCGAGTGCCTTCTGACGGACCAATCACAAGAAGTCGAGCTAAGAAGATTGCTCAAGGCACAACAGCAATCTTGGTTCGATTGGTAGCGGTTATTGAAGAGCCTAGCAAGGCGAAGTGGGTCTCGTGCATTCGACATCAATTGAGCCCGGATTCCATGGATTGATGATATGAGGGCCGAAATGCACTATTTCTTTATTTAGAAACATATATTAGTTTGTCTCACTTTAGGGCTGAATTTAGTAAGTGACCGGGTGAGATGAATTGGTATATGGGTCAAAGTCAACCCTTTGACTTGACCATTCTAAATTGAAGAAAATATCTTATTTATTTTATTATAAACAATTTCTATCTATTTTAATAATGAAGAGAAATCAGCCAATAGGCTTATGTTAGTTGGTTGATTTTCTCTCTCCTGGTTGTTAGAGATATTTTCTCTCTCCTGGTTGTTAGAGATATTTTTAGTTTGTTAGAGATATTTTAAGTTGTTAGGATTATTTCCTTAAATAAATAATTCAGCTATGATTTATTTATTTAAGGGAATTTAGTTAGATTTAAGTAGATATTATTATATCTTGGGAAGCAAGCAAAAGAGACTCCCTCTCCCCTTCTAGGGCCGGCCAGCCTTCCTCCCTTGCTCCCCAAGGAATAGCTTTGTATTCTCTATTTATACTCTTGTTATTTCATTAATAAAAATCAGCTTGAGATTAGATAAACCCTAAGAAAGGTTTATCTAGTCCTTGGGCTCAAAAATACGATTGTGTTTGTGTGCATTGCAATCTCGAGATCATCATCATCAAATAGCCGAATTTTCTCTCTCTTGTTCTTAATTTCGAAATTCAGATTGGTTGATAAGTTGTTCATCTAGTTTAGTTCTAGGTTGATTGTTAAAGATCGATCCTAGTTCATCAATTGAATTTAGCGTTAGAGCCAATTCAATTGAACTATCTATTTGAATTCCTATATCAATTTCGATCAATTCATCATCAATCAATTTCAGATTCATCATTCATTCATTCAATTGATTGTTCCTTGCGCATCAAGTTACGAAATTTGAAAGCTTTGTAGGATTGAATTGATTTGCTGGCAAGATCGGGTTCCTGTGTGGTCAAATACGAGGTTTCTAAGGAGTAATCCGAGGCAATCACGTATCAAGTGGTATCAGAATCCAGCGTCTCGCCAAGTAATTGTTTCTTTCCTTAATTTGCTTTCTAATTAATTTGATTCAGTTTTTGATCCCAAAAATCCCCCCTTTACCTAAAGTTTGAATTTTTGAGACCAAAGATTGAATTTTTCACTACCACCACCATAATTCCGCCACCCAACCACCACGAACCACCACCACCACACCAAACTGGTGTCGCTCTAGGGCACCGCACCACCCCCCAGCCTTCTCCGAACCCACCCCCACAAACCCTAGCCAATTCGGAGACCCTAAACCCTAGATCGCACTCCACCTTCTCGTAACCCTAACCCTAAATTGGCAGCCTAACCCTAACCCTAACCCTAATTGGCGGCCAAACCCTAATCTGAAACCCTAAACCTAGTTCGAACCCTACCAATCCCTCAAACCCTAGATCCAAATCCGCAAACCCTAACCCTAACCCTCAGCCGAGATCACCAAACCCTAATTCCTTGTTGTTGCTTGCCTTCCAAGTAATAACCCATCTAGGAGATTTTAAGGGATTTGTTGCATGCTTTTGGTTGAATTGGTTGAGTTTTGTTGCAATTAAGAGTAGCAATTGTCTTCCTACAATTTTTATGAGTTTTTATTTCATGTTGCATGATCAATAGAGATTCATATTGCTTGTTTGATATTTGCTAATTTCTCTCATTGCATCCCATCAAATTCGACCTACCTTTTTTTTTTTTTTTTTTTAATTTGGTCCTTTGCGTTGTTGCTTTGCTTTGCTTGTTTCTTCATTATAGCACAAGAGTAGTTTGTGCATAAAATTAAAAAAAAAAAAAAAAAAAAAAACATAAAAGAAAAAGTGATCTACCCCAGCTAGTTTTAAGCCACTTTTAACCCTAGTGACTGCTTGCTTAAAAAGATAGCTAAGTAGAAATCACTTTGAAGAAAAAGAGTGACGAAATAAAAGTCACTAAGCCTACCATATTTTCTGTCCTTGCATGCTGAATTTTGGCTTTATTAACTTGCATAGAGTCAATTGAGAGATTGCATGTGTTTTAGAGCTCATAGAGGGATTATTTGCATTGCTTGTCTTATTGCATATTTGCCATTTGCTTAAGCCGCATATTTCCTTTAAATATCATTAGTATTCCATACCTACACTATATCTACCATTTTACTCCCTCAAAACAGCCCAAAAACTGAATTAAGTTGATTGGATTGCTTTGAGGCAAGTTTTGGCTTGATCAAGGTGTGGTATTGCTTGTTGTGATTTACTTTAGAACACACTACTCTCTCTACTTTCTTGCTTGTTTCAGGAACAATGGTGATTCCATCAGAACCTAACCCAACTGAATTGAGTCTCACTAAGGAGGCAATCGACTTCATTAGGTTGTCCATTAGTGAAGGTGTGCGCGATGGCCAGGCTCGAGCTGTAGAACTGGCCACGGCTGCATTGGCTCCACAACTAAAGCATTTAGAGGAACAACTTGCAATATTGGTTGATTCATCTCAAGCTAGTCGCAAGAGCACCCCTGCAGTCGATCTTACAAGTGACCCAAATCAAGCCTCGGGTAGCGACAAAGGCAAGCAACAACTAGTGGATGACGAACATGATGTGCTTGCTAGCTACAACAAAGATAATGATCCCCCGGCTCACTACTCCCCCACAGCAGGCCGAGGTAGAGGAAGAGGCATCGGGTCGAGGACTCCACCGGTTCCTCATCAACAATTTTATAATCAGCCACAAAACCGGTATCCTCAAGCCACTCATCAACAATATCAACAATACAACAACTCTTTTGATGATGTGACGTATGGTTATCCCGGGGAAGAAAGGCGCCCATGGCATCCTCCCCTAGATGATTTCTATAACCAAGCTGAGGTTGTAGAAGATCTCCCACTAGCCTATGGAGTACAACGGCCGAACAACAACAACAATGTTAACCAAGTTGTAAATCAGATTGGGAAACGTGATATAAAGATCAAGATAGAACCATTCAATGGAGAGCTTAACCCGGAGAAGTATCTAGAATGGGAACAAGCTACAAATTTCATTCTAGATCACATGGGATATGAAGAATGGGAGAAAGTTGTTGTTGTTGTCATCCACTTTATTGGGACCGCTAGAAATTGGTGGTTTAGAATGAAGGAGGATCGAATTAGAAAGGCCTTACCACCAATTGAAACTTGGGGCCAGCTGAAGTTTGTAATGAGGAAGAAATATGTGCCTGAAGAGCATACCGAGCACATGAGATTGAAAGTTGTAACTTGCAAACAAGGCACCAAGTCTCCAACCGAGTACTTCAATGAGCTAGAGGATCTGAGTTTTAAAGCGGGAATTCATCATTCCCAACGGTCTCTAAGGACCCAATTCATGGCTGGACTGAATCAAAGCATTCAAGACACATTAGAGATTCAACAAATCAAGGATCTCAATGCCTTAGTACATTCAGCCCAACTACTCTATGAGCAGCAACAAAGGAAGAAGAAGGAAGCTTGGAATGCTACAAAAAGGTATGGTTCTAATCCTAGTTCAAATTCCAACTTTTATTCTTCTAACCCTTCTATGCAGCAAAAGGGAGCTTCTAGCTCACCTAAACCAACAGGTGTTCAAGGCCAAAGGCGTCCCACCAATGGACCTCCAAACCAGCCTAGGGCACGTGATTTAGTGTGCTACAAGTGTCAAGGAAGAGGTCATTATGCCAAGGATTGTCCAAATCTAAAGCAAGTGCTTCTCACCACCAATGGAGGATATGTGAGTGATGAAGATATACCTCCAAATCAAGTGGAGGAGGACATCAATGGACAAGAAGAGGAGGGCGTAGAGGCCATTGAACCAGATTGCACCGAACAGCCTCTAACTTTGGTAACAATGCGTACTCTTACTTTACAAGAAACACCTAGGCTAGATCAAAGGGAAAACATTTTTCATACTAGGTGTACAGTAAAGAATCAAGTGTTATGCATGATAATTGATAGTGGTAGCTGCTGTAACATTATTAATGCTAAGGTAGTTGATCACTTGCAATTAAAAATCCAACCTAGGGCTACTAGTTATGGTCTCAATGGAATTAATGATTCAGAAGGTCCTAATCTTGTCACCCATCAGTGTTTAGTCCGTGTTGCTATTGGTACTTATGTTGATGACATTATGTGTGATGTAGTAAACATGGAATGCACTCATATATTGTTAGGAAGACCATGGTTATTTGATAGGAGAGTGATTTATGATGGCATGTTAAACACCTATTCTTTTAACTATGATGGGAGGAGAGTTTCTCTTCTACCCTTGTCTCCCCAACAAGTTCTACAGGATCAGGTACGTCGAGATCAAGCTAGGGCACTTAGGCGTGCCAAGGAAGAGAAAGAAGAGGCTGATTCAACGGCCAAAGCAGCGGCCCGGCGTTCGGCGCCCGACGAGTCGACAAAGCCAAGCGGCGTTTCCCAGTCTCCACCCGAGCGTTCTGGCTCAAATTTTGGGACAACATCAAAAACAGGTAGAGCTACTGTTTGGGACGAAAAACGCCGAGAAAATGTCCCTAAAATGCCCAAAGTGCCGTGCAACAATACCAGCAATGCATCTGGGACGAAAACTGGGCTATCTCCCAATCCACTCGAGCGTTTTGGCTCAAATTTTGGGAGCAATTCAGAGACTCGGAGAGCTACAAATATGGAAAAAGAACGCCTATAGAAAGAGCCAAAAATCGGCTTGAAAGGCAGTGTAGAAAAGCGCTCTCTTGTGACTCAGTCTAGTATTTCTTTCCCTAACTCTTCTTGCTTACTTCTTATGAGGAAAGAGATACTTATTATTAGTCAAGATATTTCACATCTTCCAAAGTGTCTACAGGATCTATTACAGGAGTTTGAAGATGTGATGCCTGAAGAGTTGCCAGAAGGCCTTCCACCAATTAGAGGCATTGAGCATCAAATCGATTTGGTGCCCGGCGCTTCATTACCAAACCGTGCAGCCTATAGAGCAAGTCCAGAAGAGACCGCTTAGCTTCAAAGACAAGTGCAAGATCTCATGGACAAAGGCTATGTGCGTGAATCTCTCAGCCCATGCGCGGTTCCGGTGATTTTGGTGCCAAAGAAGGATGGCACATGGAGAATGTGTGTTGATTGTAGAGCGATCAACCAAATAACAGTTAAGTACCGTCACCCCATCCCTAGACTAGATGATATGCTTGATGAATTACATGGTGCTAATTTCTTTTCTAAAATTGATTTAAGAAGTGGGTACCATCAAATTAGGATGAGGGAAGGGGATGAATGGAAAACTGCCTTTAAAACTAAGTATGGCTTATATGAATGGTTAGTAATGCCTTTTGGATTAACTAATGCACCTAGTACCTTTATGAGGCTTATGAACCATGTCTTAAGAAGATACTTAGGCAGATTTGTTGTAGTCTACTTTGATGATATCTTAATCTATAGCAAAACCATGGATGAACATGTAGATCATCTTAGGGCTGTTTTGGACACTTTAAGGTTAGAAAAGCTTTATGTTAACTTGAAAAAGTGTTCTTTTTGCTCCGAGTCTACCATTTTTCTTGGTTTTGTTGTGTCTAAAGGTGGATTGAAGGTAGATGAAGACAAGATCAAGGCAATCAAAGAATGGCCCCAGCCGACTACACCAACAATGGTCAGATCATTTCTCGGCTTGGCTGGCTTCTACAGGAGATTTGTGCGTGATTTTAGCACAATTGCAGCCCCCCTCCACGAGCTTACAAAGAAGGATACGGCCTTTAAATGGAGGGAGCAACAAGAGAAAGCCTTCAACACTTTGAAGGACAGATTATGCCACGCCCTAGTGCTTCAACTCCCTGACTTTTCCAAGGCGTTTGAGATAGAGGTGGACGCTTCTGGACATGGCATAGGAGGCGTGCTCTTACAAGACAAGAAACCCATTGCTTATTTTAGTGAAAAGCTTAGTGGGGCTGAGTTGAATTACCCTACTTATGATAAAGAGTTGTATGCTTTAATTAGGGTCCTGAAAACTTGGTCTCATTATTTGTGGCCTAAAGAGTTTGTAATCCATTCTGATCATGAGGCCTTGAAGTACTTGAAAGGCCAATCCAGACTCAGTAGGCGACATGCAAGATGGGTTGAATTCATGGAGACCTTTCCTTATGTTGTTAAACATAAGAAGGGCAAGGAGAATGTGGTAGCTGACGCCCTTTCTCGGAGGTATGTACTCTTGAACCTATGTGATGTTAAGATCCTTGGATTTGCAATGATTAGGGAATTATATGCTAGTGACCCTCACTTTGCTGAAATCTATAAGAATTGCATGTCTAGGGGTGAAATAGATACCTACTTTATTGATGATGGATACTTGTTTAAAGCTGGAAAATTGTGCATTCCTTCATCTAGTATACGTAGGCTTCTAACTAAAGAGGTTCATGAATCAAGAGGACATAGGGGTTTAGAAAAGACTTTAGAAGGTTTAAAAGAACACTACTATTGGCCTAAAATGAGTAATTATGTGCTGAGATTTGTCAAGAGTTGTGTTGTTTGTGCTAAAGCTAAGTCTAGACTTCACCCCCATGGTTTGTACCAGCCTTTACCCATTCCTAGTTCACCTTGGGAAGACATTTCTATGGATTTCATTGTAGGTTTGCCTAGAACTAGGAAGGGTAGAGATTCTATCTTTGTAGTGGTAGATAGATTTTCCAAAATGGCTCACTTTATTCCATGTCACACGACTGATGATGCTGTGCATATTGCTGATTTGTTCTTTAGGGAAATTGTTAGATTGCATGGCATTCCTTGTTCTATTGTGTCAGATCGTGATGCTAAATTTTTGAGTTATTTTTGGAAGAGTCTATGGTCTAAATTGGGAACTAAATTGTTGTTTTCTACCTCATGTCACCCACAAACTGATGGGTAAACGGAAGTTACTAATCGAACGTTAGGGGTTTTACTTAGAACAATGCTTAAAGCTAACCTCAAACGTTGGGAAGATGTGTTGCCTTTTGTGGAGTTTGCTTATAACAGGTCAATCCATTCAGCCACAAAGATGACCCCTTTTGAGGTTGTTTATGGGCTGAATCCGAGGACGCCGGTGGATATGACGCCTCAGCCATACAAGGGAAAAGAGAGTTTTGAAGCTAACAAGAGGGCTGAGTTTGTGAAGAAGCTACATGAGAGGACGAAGATGAACTTGGAGAGGAAATCCATGAAGTACAAGGCCCATGCTGATAAGGGTCGGAGACAAGTTATCTTTGAAGAAGGAGATCTTGTTTGGGTGCATCTAAGGAAGGAAAGGTTCCCAAATCAAAGGAAGAACAAGTTAGATCAGAGAGGAGATGGACCATTTCGTATCATCAGGAGAATCGGCCCTAATGCATATCATGTTGACATGCCTGGTGAGTATGGTGTCCATCCGACTTTTAATGTGGCTGATCTATCTCTTTATGTGCCAGATTTTGATTCCGACGTCGAATCAGAGACGATTCGAGCTCAAGTGGAGGAGAATGATGCAGTGAAGCCTGCCATGTCTCAAACCGACGTCGATGAGTTGATTCGAGTGCCTTCTGACGGACCAATCACAAGAAGTCGAGCTAAGAAGATTGCTCAAGGCACAACAGCGATCTTGGTTCGATTGGCAGCGGTTATTGAAGAGCCTAGCAAGGCGAAGTGGGTCTCGTGCATTCGACATCAATTGAGCCCGGATTCCATGGATTGATGATATGAGGGCCGAAATGCACTATTTCTTTATTTAGAAACATATATTAGTTTGTCTCACTTTAGGGCTGAATTTAGTAAGTGACCGGGTGAGATGAATTGGTATATGGGTCAAAGTCAACCCTTTGACTTGACCATTCTAAATTGAAGAAAATATCTTATTTATTTTATTATAAACAATTTCTATCTATTTTAATAATGAAGAGAAATCAGCCAATAGGCTTATGTTAGTTGGTTGATTTTCTCTCTCCTGGTTGTTAGAGATATTTTCTCTCTCCTGGTTGTTAGAGATATTTTTAGTTTGTTAGAGATATTTTAAGTTGTTAGGATTATTTCCTTAAATAAATAATTCAGCTATGATTTATTTATTTAAGGGAATCTAGTTAGATTTAAGTAGATATTATTATATCTTGGGAAGCAAGCAAAAGAGACTCCCTCTCCCCTTCTAGGGCCGGCCAGCCTTCCTCCCTTGCTCCCCAAGGAATAGCTTTGTATTCTCTATTTATACTCTTGTTATTTCATTAATAAAAATCAGCTTGAGATTAGATAAACCCTAAGAAAGGTTTATCTAGTCCTTGGGCTCAAAAATACGATTGTGTTTGTGTGCATTGCAATCTCGAGATCATCATCATCAAATAGCCGAATTTTCTCTCTCTTGTTCTTAATTTCGAAATTCAGATTGGTTGATAAGTTGTTCATCTAGTTTAGTTCTAGGTTGATTGTTAAAGATCGATCCTAGTTCATCAATTGAATTTAGCGTTAGAGCCAATTCAATTGAACTATCTATTTGAATTCCTATATCAATTTCGATCAATTCATCATCAATCAATTTCAGATTCGTCATTCATTCATTCAATTGATTGTTCCTTGCGCATCAAGTTACGAAATTTGAAAGCTTTGTAGGATTGAATTGATTTGCTGGCAAGATCGGGTTCCTGTGTGGTCAAATACGAGGTTTCTAAGGAGTAATCCGAGGCAATCACGTATCAAACTCCTCTTGTCACAGCAGTTCCATCCGCACGAACCGAGCCATCTGAATTGATCTTGATCCAAGAATCCATAGGTCGAGTCCACATGATGTACCGTTCTTCCTTTCTAGTCACGGGCGAATCAAGATGGCCAAAGGAATCAACTCTAGCATATTCACATGCTTGTTCCAACACCCATCCAGCGCGATTTTTTGAAAAAGGGATTATTTTCAAACACACACTGATTACGCCACTTCCAAATCCTCAAATAGCGGTAACAAAGACACAATTCCAATCTCCACCGCTACTATGTGCTTGATTGTAGAAAATATTTGAACAAATCCAAAAGGCAAAATTAGACTCGAAAAAAACTTCCATGGCAAGAGGAGGGAGAAGATCTTCCCAAAAACGCTTCCTGATATCACAATTGCGTAAAAGGTGAATCAGCGACTCCTCCTCGATATAACATATAGAACACATAGCATCTGTTGCAAAGTGACGTCTAACCCACTCCAGATTAGTGAGCAAAACTCCCTTAATCACCAGCCAGGAAAAAAGGTGAGCACGTTCGGTAATTTTAAGTGACCAAATGTGCTTTTACATGATCTGATCGGCTTCATTCAACACGCGAGCAAGTCCCACCAGATCATAAGCTCCACGAATCGAGAATTGTCACGAAGGTGAATTCTTCCACGTCAAAACATCAGTAGCATCCTCACTCTCGACCACATCAACAGACGCCAGACAAAGCAGAGTACTAGGTGGAAGAATATAGATAAGCAAATCCCATTTCCATCCAATGCCAGTCATCTAATAATCAGCAACAACCAACTGAAGACATTTTGTATGAACCGGTACAATAGCCAAGTCAAGAAGACAACAATCATGAAGCCAGGAATCCAACCAGAAGCGCACCATCCGGCTATTTCCCACACACCATTCTGAGCCAGGAAGCACCATTTTCTTGACTCCTAAGTGTGCCATGCTATTGGACACATTGGGCGAAAAGAAAAGTCTAGATTTGGTTATGCTCACTTTCTGGCCAGAGGACGAGCAAAACATGTCTAAACATTCCTGAATGATCTTAATTTGCTAAACAGAAGCCTCTACAAACAACATAATATCATCTGCAAACAGAATATGCGAGAGACTAGGTCCCCCACGCGATAAGGAAATAGATTTCCAGTGTTTATCAACCACCACACGGGAAATAATCTGACTAAGACGCTCAATGCAAAGAACAAATAAGTAGGGTGAAATTGGGTCACCTTGAAGCACTCCCTGGGAAGGTGTGAAAGTCGAGGTAACTTCATCATTACAAAGAAGACGAAAAGAGGTGGAATGCAGGCAATTCTGAATCCATGCAACCCAATTATCTAAAAACCCAACATCAATTAGAGTATCCTTAATGAATTTCCAACGGAGTCTATCATAAGCTTTCTCAAGATCAAGCTTTAACAACATCCAACCCTTCACACCTTTCTTGCGTTTTATAGAATGCAAAACTTCCTGGGCAAGAACAATGTTATCAATAATCAAACGACCCGGCAAAAAGCTCCCTTGCATAGTGCTAATAAGACGTGGTAAAACCACCTGCATATGTTGAAAGGGTTTCCGGACAACAAATAAATTTGTAGTCAAGACCCCGCTGAGTACAGGGAGGTCATGTTCGTCCACGGGAATTAGAAGAATCTATTTCTAGCTACTAATCCTAATAAAAGAAAACAAAACAAAGCAAAACACTCAAACAGGTGTTCGGCACCGACCCACAACAGGTCGTAACCGACCAACAACTCAACACAAACGCAGGAGAAAAACAAGAAAGACAGGAGCTCGGCACCGACCTGACAGTGGTCGTAACCGACCTATACTGGTAAGAGAAAACTCCGAGAAACCAAATTAAAGAAGATCTAGAGCAAAAAATTGACCACAACAAGTTTATGCATGCAAACATGAATCAAAATCAACCATAAATAATCCCATGAATGACTTTCGTCATGATAAATCAAGTAAAAATCTTAACTTTCATAAAGCTCTAGACTTTCAACCCCACTTGTTTCCTAAAGGTTTAACTTTCGTTTCAACCAAATATAATCCAAACTCGCAACTAAATGTTTCGATTCACTCATAAACATGAACATACTTTGACTTTCACCAAGGAATTGATAGCAAACAAGAGGATAATAGATAGAGATTAAAAGAAATGGTTCATTCAAATATTCATGCTTTAATCATGCACAACTCGTCGGGTTTCACCCCAACCCTAGAAAGTAGACTACTCACGATCCATGAAACAATCAACAATCATAAACGAAAGAGAAGACATGATTCAAATCCAAACAAACTTCAATTAAAAAGAAAACTTACAAACTTAAGCAAACCTCCAAGTCTCTCTAATTTTCCAAGAGCTTGGAATCAAAGTAACCTAGAAAACCAAACTTGCAACTTGTTCCGTTCTCCACAAATAACCCTAAAAACGTCTCTCCCAAAAACTTCCCCTTGAAATAAAACCCTAGAGATCCTTATATAGTGGTAGAAATAAATCTATAAGGAAACTAAAATCTATCTTAAAAAGGCTTATAAATAAAACAATTACTAAACCAAACTTAAGGCGCAAGTAAAAATTCCGCAACACACGGAATGGGTCGTCACTGACCATATGTGGGTCGTCACCGACCCCTGGCTGCACTTGATTTCTTCATTTCTTGCTCAAAACTTGCTCCAATGCTTGGCTTTCCTTCATTGTTCCTTCTTCAATCGCTCTTGGCCTTTTAAGACGTCCTTTATCTCCTTCTTTAAGCACTTTGATCTTGAAATCTTCACTCTTAAATCATCAAACCTTCAAATGCACCGACTCTTGCTCTTCTATCAACATCACCACCAAACCACTTCTAACACCACCTCCTAGAAAGCTTGAAAAACCGAGATATCTCCTCCTCAATGCTTCAAAGACCTACAAAAACAATAAACACACACAAACGACTCCAACTCTCTAAAGAGAGTCGGAGTTACACACAAAACAAACATAGTGGACCTAGAATGACTCAATTTAGCTCGGAAACTACCCTTAAAAACTAACTAAAAAGTGCGACATCAAAATACCCCATACTTAGACTTGCTTGTCCTCAAGCAATCACTTAGCATGCATCAAGACCAATAAACAAAACTCAAGAATCACCTTATAGAAAAATAAGCACAAGTAGAATAGTGAGCAAACAACTTCCACATCCTAGCATACATGAACATTCCAATCAATCACAATCCAACCTCACCAAGGAATGTATTTCACTCAACTCTCAAAGTGTTTAGGGTATAGCAATGATCTCTCGACTCAAATTCCAAGCACAAAACCGCATAGTTAATGGAACTTATATAAAACAACTCTCCACCGAAGAAGTCAAAACAAGTCAAATCATCAAATGAACTCGGGTGGCTCAATAAAAACTTCAAAGAAGTCTCTATTCGGCCGGGTTGTAATGGGGCTCGGTAAAAACAAAGGGTGTGGAAATAATTTGGCCTTGTCGTGCTAACTAATCCGGGAATCAAAACTCCTAGACTATACATCACTCACCCAACATTCTTTCCTCTTCTTCAATCACCAAACACTTAAACTTTACAATGCACTTCCCCTTTTCACCTATCATCATTCGTATTTCTTCTATTCTTTTGAAGGACTTGGACTCTTGCACTTATTATATGGAACTTCTCTTCTTTTTTTTCATGGGGTGGTCGGCACCGACCCACTTTGGGTCGGCACCGAGCTACATACATGCATTTCAGTCCAAAAACACTTCATTTCTTTTGTTTCTCAAAGACAACACACTTTATCTACCTTTCACAATCACTTCGTTCTCACCCATTCAATTCATAACAATTTTCAACAACTTCTTCTAAGTCCTAATTCCCGGATCAAAGAGGTCAAGCTTATCATGGCTAGGGAATTTTTGTGGAGCTAGAAATAGGCTTTAAGCTCAAAATAAGGGCTACAAAAGGAGGGATCATGTATAGGTAGGAAAAGGAATATAATAGGTTTATAAAAAATGAGTTCAAAATCATTTGATTCAAACAAGTAATGAGCATATCTCCATTGGTCTCATGTTTTAAAATAACCATGCCATTATCAATTGGTATATTTGCACTTGGAAGAGTATTTCACACATGAAAGAGTAAGGAGTAAAAATGTACATCCTTTATAGGCCAAAGATATCTCACTTAGGTTCACATTTTGTTGGATTGCTTTTACTTAGAAATATGTATGCTCAATTTTCATTATAAGCTCAAAACTCAAAAAGCAAGATCATGGTTTAGGTGATTCTTAAAGCATGTCATTGGTTTTACATGATAATGCAAGCAATTTCCGTCCTAGAACATCTAAGGAATAGGGCATTTATCCGTCTAAAATCCAAAAGAAAAAGATTCAAAACAAGACTAAACACAACTAAACACATATTAACACAAAGCAACACATGACTTAAACAAATAAAGACTCAAACAAGTAATCTCCCAAACCACCCCATACTTAAACATCAATGTCCCCATTGATTAAGAAAGTAAAGAGAAAGGAAAGAGAACTTACTTGGACACAACTTGAAGCGTTGACAAAGGAAGAGAACCATTCTTGAGGAGGTTGAGGAGGTGGTGGAGCTTGGTAAAGGTATTGCCCCAACCAATGGTTGAAATCCTCTTGAGCTTCCCATCTTGCAACATCCTCCTTATGGTCTTCATAATACTCAATGCGGAAGTCGTGGAGCTCTTGTTGGTGGTTGACGAATTGGTTGTGGTGGTGGTTGAGTGCGCCATAAAGATGGTGTTGGTGAAGCATAAGAGCATCCATTTTTGCCGAAAGAAGAGAGATGTCGGGATTTCCTCCCAAACTTGAACCGGTATGGTACGTGCCTTGTCCTAGAAAGTGAGAGCCACCAGACCCATCAAAGCCATATGGATGTGGATAGTAAGGGACCATGTCAGACTGCGGTCCCATTGTGTAGTCCATCGGGTCGACACCGGGTTGGTTAGTGTAATTGTTGTCCACTAGTGGGTCGACACCGACCCCATAATGGTCGTAGCCGAGCTGTTGACGGTCGTCACCGACCCTCTGGTGGTCGTCACCGACCTCCCCAGCGTGGCTCCTTGGTGAGTCTGACTCGGAAGGTGCTTCTCTTGGCCGTGGGTTGGGTATGACTCGTCGGAATCTGCTGGGCTGGCGTCTAATCTTCTCATCATCCTGGACTTTGGCTCTCAAAGGGTAAGGAGAGGGGGCCCAAACATCATACCAATTAAGGAAATATAAAAGCTCGAGATTCTCCTCGGTAAGTACCACATCATGAGTTTCATGTTTGCTAATATAGAACTTGTTGATGAAGCCGGTAGAAGATGGAGCAATCACCTTAGAATTCAAGAAGTACTTGACGTCCATAGCAATGACCGATCTTGAAGAGTAAGCGGAAAGGTTGATCTTTAAGGCCTTTGCAAGAATAGTTACAAGCCACCCAAAGTAGGTAGTAGTGTGAGTCTTTTGGCTTTGATGGTTGATGACGGCCGTAGCATACTCGAATCCCAAGTTCATGTGAATGGTTGGCTCGTAGAGCATGGTGGATAAGCATGCAATTTCTTGCTTGTGTGGGCGTGAGAGCTCATATCTTGGCCAAATGGTGGAGCCCAAGATGCGAAGGATAATCCGGAAAACCGGACTTGCAATGAATTTGCCGGGAAGGTGGTTGGTGGGATACTCTTCTTTGCCAGTGAGATATTGCCACAACTCCTCGGCGGGGAAGTCCGTTTGTTTGTAGGAGCCGAATGGTTCACGGAAACCCAAAAGCTTGTTGAATTTCTTTATGTTCATCTCGTGCTCTTGATTACCAAGTTGGAAAGTGACCTTGGAGAGGTTGAAATCGTCATCATTCCGGTACAAGCGGAAATTAGACATGAATTCACATGTTAGCACCACATAATGCTCCTCGATAGGATGTAGAATGAGGTGTTGAGCACCAATCCAAGAGAAGGCCTCGAGCACCTCTCTACGAACACCGATCTTGTTGGCCCCGGCCCGTTGATAAGCTCTTACACTCACATCGGCCCTCCATATCTCAAGAAACCGGGCTTTTTGATCTTCCGAGTAAAACACCACCGTATCCACTTTTTGCTTGTTCTTCTTTTTCTTTTTGGCTTGGTGACTAGAGGATGAATCCATTGTCCTACAAAACATTCAACAACTTTCCAAGATAATCTCCATAGGTTGAAAGAACAATGCCAAGACAAAAGACACACATGTCTCTTCCAAAGAACTACCCCATACTTATTCAAAGAAACATGCTCATATTTAGAAAAGATTTCAACCTAGCATGCTAAATCATGAAAAGTAGATAAGTAGAGGGAAAGATCAAGCTAAAAGCACCCAAATCATGGTAAAAATAGCTCCATCATCATGCATGAAATGAGGGACACCCGGCAATCGGGGTCGGTACCGACCCTTCGAAGTTTAGTGTCGAGCGAATTCAAAAACAAGGTGCTGATGGGTCGTCACCGACCCATGGGGGTCGGTGCCGACCATTCAGGGCAAGAGGAAGCCCTCAAATTCGGCCCTTGTTCATGGTATGTGTACCCAAAAAATCCGAAAAAAATCAAATACTCTCACAATCAATCAAACAACCAAATATGCATCAAGATTTCCACATACAACCCCCAATTAATCATGGTATTATATAGATCTAACCACTTAAACATGCAAACAACCCAAATTTCCATATTCAAACTCAAGAACACCCAAAACCTAGGTTTTCAACTAATCCCACAAACATAAATCAAGTAAACTTGAATATAAGATCAAAGGAGTAGAAAAAAATACCAAAGATGAGCAAGAATATATGAATGAAAGTAGAAGGGGGTCGTCTACGAGCACTAAAGTGGTTTCAAAAATTGAAAAATCGTGGTGGGGGTGAAAATTTCGGTTTTTGTTGAATGATTTGGAGAGTTTATGTAGCACAAGGAAGAATTTTGGTAGATTTTGGACTTGGATGGAGGATTTGTGAGGTTTTGAGAGGCAAAGAGAGTGGGAGGAGCTATGGAGTTTTGAGAAGGGAGAGAGAGGTCGGAGTGGGGGAGAAAGAGAGGGGAGGGGGTAGGGTTAAAAAGAGGTAAAAATTGAGGGACTTACCTGTAATTTCCAATTTTCTGAAAATGTTTACCATATTTTCTTGGAAGGGGTCGGTGACGACCCATACTAGGTCGGTTACGACCATTGCTTCTTCTCTTTTGCTTGGGTATTTCAGCCCCCTCTTCCTCTCCCGCCATTCTCGGTTTCCTATAAAAAGTTAGTGGAGAACCAAGACAAGAAAACTAGCTATTCTATACTAAGAAAAACAAACGGAACTAAACTAAAAAGAAAAATAAAAAACAAAAACAAAGCGGGTTGCCTCCCGAAAGCGCTTAATTTTATGTCTTTAGCTAGACGAGAAGTACCTCTACTTAGTCCGAAGATGTGAGAGCCAATGTGGCTCGAATTTCTTCATCGGGTTCGGCCCTTGCAAAGTATTTCTTCAATCGATGCCCGTTGACCTTAAAAATCCCTCCATTTTCATCTAAAAGTTCGACCGCTCCATGTGGGTAGATGTGATGAACAACGAATGGTCCACTCCATCGGGATCGTAATTTTCCGGGAAAAAGTCAAAGTCTTGAGTTGAAAAGGAGTACTTGATCACCATTGTTGAAGGTCTTTGGGATGAGCTTCTTATCATGCCACTTCTTGGTTCTTTCTTTATAAATCTTGGCATTTTCATACACTTTGAGCCGTAACTCTTCCAATTCTTGCAAGTCCATAAATCTCTTTGCTCCGGCCGCGTCAAGATCCATGTTGAGCTCCTTGAGAGCCCATAGACCTTTGTGTTCGAGCTCGACGGGCAAATGGCACGACTTGCCATACACAAGATTGTAAGGAGTAGTGCGGAGTGGAGTCTTGTAGGCGGTGCGGTATGCCCAAAGTGCATCATCTAACTTGGAAGCCCAATCCTTCCTTGAGCGGGAAACCGTCTTCTCTAAGATGTTTTTAATTTGCCGGTTGGAGATCTCCACTTGACCACTAGTTTGGGGATGGTAGGGAGTTGCCACCCTGTGAATGACCCCATACTTAGTCAAAAGTGCCTCAAAACTCCGCTCAATGAAATGAGAACCGCCATCACTAATAAGGGCTCGGGGAACACCAAAGCGGGGAAAGATGTTGGACTTCACAAACTTGGCCACAACTCGTGCATCATTAGTTCTCGTGGCTATGGATTCAACCCTCTTAGACACGTAGTCAACCGCTACGAGGATGTACTTGTAGGGACCCGAAGAGGGAAAGGGTCCCATGAAATCAATTCCCCATACATCAAAAAGCTCAACTTCTAGAATTCCTATGAGTGGGTTCTCATTCCTCCATGTGATATTTCCCGCACGCTGACACTCATCACAAGCCGTGATAATGAACATCTTTGAAGAGGGTAGGCCAGTAGAATCCGCTTTGGAGAATTTTTGCGGTGGTCTTGAATCCCTTAGCATGGCCGCCCGTTTGAAGAGTATGACAATGTCGGATTACTCCCTCTATCTCATCGTCCGGCACACAACGCCTAAAGATATGATCACTCCCTTGCTTGAAAAGGTAGGGATCGTCCCAATAGTATTGCTTGGCGTCGTGGAGGAACTTCTTTCGAGCTTGGGAAGTCAATCCATCGGGGATAATGCCTCCTACAACATAGTTAGCAAAATCCGCAAACCAAGGGGTTTTCGCCCCTCGAATAGCATAGATAGAATGGCAAGAGAGCATGGGAGGAGAAGAATGAAGAATAGTAGTAAGCACCGAAGAAGGGTTAGAAGAATGACCTTGATTGGTCGTGGTGGGGGTCGGTGTCGTGCTCTCCAGCTCGGTGTCAGCCAAAATCTGCATATGGGGGGTCGTCTCCGACCCAGCATTGGTCGTCTCCGACCCAAAAATGGTCGTCTCCGACCCAGCATGTGTTGTTTTGATCCGTAAGACTTCATTGCTCAATAAGGTTTCGTCCGGGCGAGAGTCGTTGATGGGTATTGTATCTCCAGACTCCTTAATGTGTTCCATGGGTAACCGAGAAAGGTGATCCGCCACAAGATTTTCCGCTCCTTTCTTATCCCGTATTTCAAGGTCAAATTCTTGTAATAGAAGCATCCATCGGAGCAATCTTGGTTTGGCGTCCTTCTTATCCATAAGATAACAGATAGCTGCATGACCAGTGTAGACGATTACCTTGGAACCCACCAAGTATGACCGGAACTTTTCGAAGGCAAACACAACGGCTAGGAATTCCTTCTATGTGGTCGTGTATTTGCTTTGGACCTCATCTAGCGTTTTACTCGCATAATAGATAGCATGAAGCTTCTTCTTTCTTCTTTGCCCAAGGACTGCGCCCACGGCGTAAAATGGTCCTATCCGGAGGTTGCATAATAGGAGTCGATACAAGTGCAGCTCGGATCCTGTGGAAAGCTGCAAGACACTCGGAAGAAAACTCAAACACAACATCCCTCATTAATAGGTTAGTTAACGTTTTGGTAATCTTACAAAAATCTTGAATGAACCTCCTATAAAACCCGGCATGTCCTAAAAAGCTCCTAACATCTTTCACTGAGGAAGGGGGTGGTAATTTTTCAATTAATTCAATTTTAGCTTTATCAACCTCAATCCCCCTTTTGACACAACATGACCCAGAACAATTCCTTCTTGCACCATAAAGTGACACTTTTCCCAATTAAGTACTAGATTAGTCTCCTCACATCTCCTAAGTACTCTAGTAAGATTGGCAAGACAAGAGTCAAAAGTGGTACCGTAAACCGAGAAATCATCCATAAATACTTCCACAATGTCCTCAATCATATCGGAGAAAATGGCCATCATACACCGTTGGAAAGTGGTCGGGGCGTTGCAAAGCCCGAACAGCATCCTCCTATAAGCAAATGTGCCATAAGGACATGTGAAGGTGGTTTTCTCTTGATCATCTGGATGTATCGGAACCTGCCAAAAACCACTATAGCCATCGAGATAACAAAAATAATCATGCAAAGCTCATCTCTCTAGCACTTGGTCAATAAAAGTCAAGGGAAAATGGTCCTTTCTAGTGGCGCTATTTAGCTTTCTATAGTCAATGCACATGCGCCAACTAGTGGTAGTCCTAGTGGGGACTAACTCGCCTTTTTCATTCTCAACAACGGTAAGACCACTCTTCTTAGGCACAACATGAACAGGGCTTACCCACTTACTATCCGAAATTGGGAAGATGATACCTGCATCGAGCATTCTCAATATCTCCTTTTTTACCACTTCCTTCATATTTGGATTAAGCCTTCGTTGATGCTCAATGGATGGCCTATGTCCTTCTTCAAGAAAAATACGATGCATACACAAAGAAGGTGAGAGGCCACTTAAATCCTCAAGTGAGTATCCAATGGCCTTCCTATGAGCCCTAAGAACATTCAACAACTTTCCAACTTCTTCCTCATTAAGGTTAGCATTAATAATCACAGGAAAAGTGGAATTAGGGCCAAGAAACTCATACCTCAAAGACTCGGAAAGAGTCTTAAGCTCTGGAGTCGGTGGTGGTGGTGTAACAATATCTTCAACCTTCTCCATTTTGAAAAACTCTTAATAGTAAGTAGTATCGTCTGCCTCCAGAAGGGTCGACTCCGACCATAGGGAGGTCGTCACCGAGCCAGAAGTAAGCATAAAATCCTCAACAACGATCGGAATGGGGGTGGGTGCCAAGCTGGAAGTGGTCGGTGCCGACCTGGAGGTGGTTGGTGCCGAGCAAAATGTGGTTGGTGCCGAGCAAAATGTGGTTGGTGCCGAGCAAAATGTGGTTGGTGCCGAGCTTGCAGTTTCTTCCTCGGCTTTAGCTTCACTCGTATAAGCTCCAAACAAATGTTCGATCGGATCCTCACAGTCAATGTAGTCCGAGCGAGTGTACAACATCTTTACTTCCATAGTTTCACCAGTTTCCTTCATCGTTGGATTGAACCGGAACTCAACCACCTCATTGCCGATTTCAAAAGTAAGGAGACCTTTCTTCACATCAATAATAGCTCCAGCGGTTGCAAGAAAAGGTCGCCCAAGAATGATCGGGACGACAGGGATTTCCGGCATCTCCATGACAATAAAGTCATTAGGCACAAAGAACTTGCCGACTTGAATAGGGAAATTATCAACAACTCCAGTGGGTCTAACACAAGAACCATCTGCCATATAGAGCTTCATATTCACCGGAACCAAAGGACCCATGTTGGTTTTGGACCATATAGAGAGAGGTAGAAGACTAGCACTTGCACCAAGATCACATAAAGCTTTAAAGCGATGGGAACCTATGCCAATAGTAATTGCAAATTTACCCGGATCACCGAGTTTCTCTGGGAGCTCTAAGGATCGCACCTCATCAGTTAGTTCGGACATAGACCGCTTTTTGGACAAGATCTCTTTGAGAAATTTGGTGTAGGCGGGCATCTCATTCAAAGCTTCAGCAAAAGGAATAGTGATGTTAAGACCTTGAAGAACCTGCACAAAACGCTTGAATTTGCCGTCGTTGGAATCTTTAGCCTTCTTGGATGGGAAAGGAAGCACCTTTGTTGTTGATGTAGAAGGGACGGAAGGAAGAATTCCGGGAATGAGGTCGGCCACGACCTGAGTTTGGTCCGTGACGACCTTATCTGTAGTGGGATGATGGTCGGTCACAACCCTAGGTGGGTCGGTGATGACCTGCTTCGAGCTTGGCCGGTCTTCATCGTCCCCCTTTTTCTTGCTTGTTCCTCGGTCCGTTAACTTCGTTCCGCTTCTCAAGTGGATTGCAGCAATTTGTCCTCTCGGATTCTCATCAGAATGTCCCGGTAATCGCCCTTGTGGTCGTGGAATTTGGGCCGCTAAATCACCAAGTTGAGAATTCACATTTTTCCTCCAAGCTTCAAAGTCACCAAGTTGATTTTGCACTCCTTTAAGATCGGTTCGGATGCCATTCATTCCTTCAAGGAGTCCTTGTGCCCATGTTGGTGGCTCTTGAAAACCGGGAGGCCTATAGGGCGGGGCTCTCTGCTCTTGTGGTGGTGCTTGAAAACCTTCACCATAGCCATTGTTGTTCCATTGAGAAAAATTGTTGTTGTTTCTTGGATAAGCATTGTTTTGGCCACGGTAGGGTCCTCTCATATAATTTGCCTCCGCATAAGCCTCTGCAGCTCGGACTTGTTCCACGTTTGTGCAAGAAGAAGTAGGATGAGCATGGGAACCACATTCTTGACAAGGTTGAGCGGTGGATTTATAGTGGCCCACTTGCTTCTTAAGTCGGTTTATCTCATCTTGCATAAATTGAAACCTCACATCCGGATCAATTGGTTCGGCATTAGGATCATAAAGCTTCTTCATTTGAACCCTGGTGGCTTGTTGAGTGCTATACATTGCATCATAGTTGGTGAGTTTGTCCAACAAGGCCCAAGCTTGATCGGGATCCATCTCAATGAATCTGCAGTCGGTGTGAAGGTTGATGCGGTCCTTAGTAGCGGCATTGATCCCCTGAAAGAAGATCTCTTGAAGCACATAAGGTGGTTGTCCATGAGTAGGACATTGCCGAAGAAGTTCTTTAAATCGCTCCCAAGTTTCCACAAAAGTTTCATTGGGAAGTTGATGATAAGAATTCTTAGCTCTGTAGTCTTAGATGGTGGAAAGAATTTAGTTAGAAACTGATCATGCAACGCCTTCCATGTATGGATCGACTTGGAGGGTAAACTTTCAAGCCAAGTAAGAGCCTTTCCGGCCAAAGACCATTTGAATGCTTTTAAAAGCACATATTCTAGCGATACGTCGTCAGCCGCAATGGTGTCACAGAGGTCAGTGAAGTTCTTGATGTGCTCCATGGGGCACTCGGTGGGCTTGCCTTCAAATTGCGACCTCTTGATAAGAGTGATGAAGTGTGACTTGATCTCAAAAGCGTGCTCAATAACCGGGAGCACAATAGCAGATTCGGGAACTTTGAATTCAGGATGCATATACTGCTTTGCATTACGTGGAATAGCATTGAGTTGTTGTCGAAGAAGAGTAACAGAAGTAGTTTGATCATCACGTTCTTTCTGAATACCTTCCATCTGAAGGCGAAGATCAGCCATCTGGCGAGCAAGTTCCTCAGCGTTGGCCATTGCTCGTCGTTCTCTTAGCCTGCGGTGAAGGGTTCTCTCAAGTTCAGAATCAAAAGGAAAAAGGTCGATTTCCCTTCGCGAACTAGAGGGCATGCACCTACACACACAATCACAAGAAAACAAATTAGTAAACACAAAAGGGTATGGGCTATTCCCAACCCCAAAAATAACTAGACAAGAAACTAAACTAACTCCCTGGCAACGGCGCCAATTTGTTGAAAGGGTTTCCCGACAACAAATAAATTTGTAGTCAAGACCCCGCTCAGTACAGGGAGGTCAGGTTCGTCCACAGGAATTAGTAGAATCTATGTCTAGCTACTAATCCTAATAAAACAAAACAAAACAAAGCAAAACACTCAAACAGGTGTTCGGCACCGACCCACAACAGGTCGTAACCGACCAACAACTCAACACAAACGCAGGAGAAAAACAAGGGAGACAGGAGCTCGGCACTGACCTGACAGTGGTCGTAACCGACCTATCCGGGTAAGAGAAAACTCCGAGAAACCAAATTAAGAAGATCTAGAGCAAACGATTCACCACAACAAGTTTATGCATGCAAACATGAATCAAAATCAACCATAAATAATCCCATGAATGAGTTTCGTCATGATAAATCAAGTATAAATCTTAACTTTCATAAAGATCTAGACTTGCAACCCCACTTGTTTCCTAAAGGTTTAACTTTCGTTTCAACCAAATATAATCCAAATTCACAACTACATGTTTCGATTCACTCATAAACATGAACATACTTTGACTTTCACCAAGGAATTGATAGCAAACAAGAGGATAATAGATAGAGATTAAAAGAAATGGTTCATTCAAATATTCATGCTTTAATCATGCACAACTCGTCGGGTTTCACCCCAACCCTAGAAAGTAGACTACTCACGATCCATGAAACAATCAACAATCATAAACGAAAGAGAAGACATGATTCAAATCCAAACAAACTTCATTTAAAAAGAAAACTTACAAACTTAAGCAAACCTCCAAGTCTCTCTAATTGTCCAAGAGCTTGGAATCAAAGTAACCTAGAAAACCAAACTTGCAACTTGTTCCGTTCTCCACAAATAACACTAAAAACGTCTCTCCCAAAAGCTTCCCCTTGAAATTAAACCCTAGAGATCCTTATATAGTGGTAGAAATAAATCTATAAGGAAACTAAAATCTATCTTAAAAAGGCTTATAAATAAAACAATTACTAAACCAAACTTAAGGCGCAAGTAAAAATTCCGCAACACACGGAATGGGTCGTCACTGACCATATGTGGGTCGTCACCGACCCCTGGCTGCACTTGATTTCTTCATTTCTTGCTCAAAACTTGCTCCAATGCTTGGCTTTCCTTCATTGTTCCTTCTTCAATCGCTCTTGGCCTTCTAAGACGTCATTTAGCTCCTTCTTTAAGCACTTTGATCTTGAAATCTTCACTCTTAAATCATCAAACCTTCAAATGCACCGACTCTTGCTCTTCTATCAACATCACCACCAAACCACTTCTAACACCACCTCCTAGAAAGCTTGAAAAACCGAGATATCTCCTCCTCAACGCTTCAAAGACCTACAAAAACAATAAACACACACAAACAACTCCAACTCTCTAAAGAGAGTCGGAGTTACACACAAAACAAACATAGTGGACCTAGAATGACACAATTTAGCTCGGAAACTACCCTTAAAAACTAACTAAAAAGTGCGACATCAAAATACCCCATACTTAGACTTGCTTGTCCTCAAGCAATCACTTAGCATGCATCAAGACCAATAAACAAAACTCAAGAATCACCTTATAGAAAAATAAGCACAAGTAGAATAGTGAGCAAACAACTTCCACATCCTAGCATACATGAACATTCCAATCAATCACAATCCAACCTCACCAAGGAATGTATTTCACTCAACTCTCAAAGTGTTTAGGGTATAGCAATGATCTCTTGACTCAAATTCCAAGCACAAAACCGCATAGTTAATGGAACTTATATAAAACAACTCTCCACCGAAGAAGTCAAAACAAGTCAAATCATCAAATGAAATCGGGTGGCTCAATAAAAACTTCAAAGAAGTCTCTATTCGGCCGGGTTGTAATGGGGCTCGGTAAAAACAAAGGGTGTGGAAATAATTTGGCCTTGTCGTGCTAACTAATCCGGGAATCAAAACTCCTAGACTATACATCACTCACCCAACATTCTTTCCTCTTCTTCAATCACCAAACACTTAAACTTTAGAATGCACTTCCCCTTTTACCTATCATCATTCGTCTTTCTTCTATTATTTTGAAGGCCTTGGACTCTTGCACTTATTATATGGAACTTCTCTTCTTCTTTTTTCATGGGGTGGTCGGCACCGACCCACTTTGGGTTGGCACCGAGCTACATACATGCATTTCAAGTCCAAAAACACTTCATTCCTTTTGTTTCTCAAAGAAAACACACTTTATCTACCTTTCACAATCACTTCGTTCTCACCCATTCAATTCATAACAATTTTCAACAACTTCTTCTAAGTCCTAATTCCCGGATCAAAGAGGTCAAGCTTATCATGGCTAGGGAATTTTTGTGGAGCTAGAAATAGGCTTTAAGCTCAAAAATAAGGGCTACAAAAGGAGGGATCATGTATAGGTAGGAAAAGGAATATAATAGGTTTATAAAAAAATGAGTTCAAAATTATTTGATTCAAACAAGTAATGAGCATATCTCCATTGGTCTCATGTTTTAAAATAACCATGCCATTATCAATTGGTATATTTGCACTTGGAAGAGTATTTCACACATGAAAGAGTAAGGAGTAAAAATGTACATCCTTTATAGGCCAAAGATATCTCACTTAGGTTCACATTTTGTTGGATTGCTTTTACTTAGAAATATGTATGCTCAATTTTCATTATAAGCTCAAAACTCAAAAAACAAGATCATGGTTTAGGTGATTCTTAAAGCATGTCATTGGTTTTACATGATAATGCAAGCAATTTCCGTCCTAGAACATCTAAGGAATAGGGCATTTATCCGTCTAAAATCCAAAAGAAAAAGACTCAAAACAAGACTAAACACAACTAAACACATATTAACACAAAGCAACACATGACTTAAACAAATAAAGACTCAAACAAGTAATCTCCCAAACCACCCCATACTTAAACATCAATGTCCCCATTGATTAAGAAAGGAAAGAGAAAGGAAAGAGAACTTACTTGGACACAACTTGAAGCGTTGACAAAGGAGGAGAATCATTCTTGAGAAGGTTGAGGAGGTGGTGGAGCTTGGTAAGGTATTGCCCCAACCAATGGTTGAAATCCTCTTGAGCTTCCCATCTTGCAACATCCTCCTTATGGTCTTCATGAAACCATGACGTCCGGTCGAGCACGAGACCGAGATCCATAGCCGCGAAGGATGTGGCCGAGATATTTGGCCTTATGCCACGACATCGCTGACTACCGACGCCGTACACGAAGAATACCGCAGAGGTGGGCCTCACACCACGACCTCGCTTCTTTGGCCTAACATCGCCTCCTTGCCAAACTCCAACCTCGCTTGTCAAGCCATACCCAACCTCGTTGTTGTTTGCCAACGAACTCGCCAACGACCTTGCTTGCTTGCCAACGGCCTCGCTTATTTGGCCCAATATTGCCATGACTGAACGGAGGGGAGATGATGCACCTACTTGATTGTGACCCGAGAGTAGGTCGGATAGGGAGAGCAAGTTTCCCACAGACGGCGCCAGTGTTGAAACTTGATAAAATACGCGCTATAAACGGGAATTTAATAAATACTAACTCTCGGGATTTGTACAACCGAACGGTTTTCGTACGTGGATTATTCCTCTTCCCCACCCCTCAACCGGTTGTTTTTGTACTCTTTACAAATAAAGTCTTTAGACTTTATACCGTAAATAGCGCGATCTCACTCGGAGATCAAACACGTCGAGCTTTGGCAAACGAGATAGTTCTCGAGCCAGAGGGGATTTTCGACCTTTTATTGTGACATATATTGTTGCTTGTCTTTTGTGTGAAAGTTCGATGTGGGATTGCCACATTTCCCTTACAAATGATTTTGTGCATTACTTCACTCTTAAGCTATTTGCATGTCACCTTCTTAGTGGACCAAAAATAACACCGAAACTTGAACCCGGTTGCCCTTGCAGACCTCGCACATGAGATTCATCATACACGCATATAAGATTATATGGCGGGGCACGCATATAAGATTATATAGTGGATTTTTCATGTAAGATTACATAGTGGAATTTGCATGGCCCTACCTCGCATGAATAAGACCTCGCTAGACGATGTGTATACGTGGGTACGAATGTCGTTTGGTCTTATGGGTGATCGACCCTCATTTGGGCCAAGCCAGCATAATTTTACTTGTTGGGCCGACCCAAAATGTATCCAGCAGCCACTTGATCTGTATGTACCTTCCCACGAGCGTACATGAGTATAATCTCGCACACATATTTACAACCTTGTGTAGTTCGGTTTTAACTCTTTTGGCAATTCTAGTATCCATGTTTTGCCCTCGGTTATTTATCGATTATTTCCCGCACCATCACAACCCCTTGGCTTGATGTCCTCGTTCCAAGAGGACAACTAGACAACCAACAGGTGTGCATGCCTTATCGACTTGCGACTTGTGCAACGCAGTCTAAACTCGAGATTAAGCGGAGTTCGCACACTTTTTGAGAGTTGGGAACTCGTCCCTTTGGAGAGTTATCAGATTTCATCCACTTAGAGGGTTAGCGAACCTCTTTCATTTAGAGAGTTAGGACATCATCCTTTTGAGAGTTAGCGAACCTCGTTCGCTTAGAGAGTTAGGACCTCGTCCTTTTGAGAGTTAGCGAACCTCGTTCGCTTAGAGAGTTAGGACCTCGTCCTTTTGAGAGTTAGCGAACCTCGTTCGCTTAGAGAGTTAGGACCTCATCCTTTTGATAGTTAGCGAACCTCGTTCGCTTAGAGAGTTAGGACCTCGTCCTTTTGAGAGTTAGCGAACCTCGTTCTCTTAGAGAGTTAGGACCTCGTCCTTTTGAGAATTAGCGAACCTCGTTCGCTTAGAGAGTTTCCAACCCCAAGAGGGAAGCGAGGGGTGGATTAGCGCACTTAGAACCGAGAGTTTCCAACCCCAAGCAGGAAGCGAGGAGTGGATTAGCGCACTTGGAACCGAGAGTTTCCAACCCCAAGCGGGAAGCGAGGGGTGGATTAGCGCACTTAGAACCGAAAGTTTCCAACCCCAAGCGGGAAGCGAGGGTGTGGATTAGCGCACTTAGAACCGAGAGTTTCCAACCCAAGCAAGAAGCGAGGGGTGGATTAGCGCACTTAGAACCGAAAGTTTCCAACCCCAAGCGGAAGCGAGGGGTGGATTAGAGCACTTAGAACCGAGAGTTTCCAACCCCAAGCAGGAAGCGAGGAGTGGATTAGCGCACTTGGAACTGAGAGTTTCCAACCCCAAGCGGGAAGCGAGGGGTGGATTAGCGCACTTAGAACCAAAAGTTTCCGACCCCAAGCGGGAAGCGAGGGTGTGGATTAGCGCACTTAGAACCGAGAGTTTCCAACCCCAAGCAGGAAGCGAGGGGTGGATTAGCGCACTTAGAACCGAAAGTTTCCAACCCCAAGCGGGAAGCGAGGGGTGGATTAGTGCACTTAGAACCGAGAGTTTCCAAACCCAAGCGGGAAGCGAGGGGTGGATTAGCGCACTTAGAGCCGAGAGTTTTGCATTTTACTTGCATGCGTACGAAACTTTTCATGCCAACCACGAGGTATATAGGAGTTTTCAAGCATAATTTAATTATGAATGACTAACCAACCATATATAGTTATTTAAATGAGTTCGAGGCTTACCTACTTCCGCGGTTATCAACGTGTGATCTTTGGAACGGGGTCCATGGCCCCAAGCCATTCATCCAAACATGAGATGGGGACCGCATTTCCACGTAGCTCGCTAGCTAGCGTGGCAAGCAATTCATTTTCTTTAAGTATCATACACTATCTAGCTACGGAGATAGATCCCGTTGATTTGCTCCATATGACAATAATTCATGTAGTTTCAAAGTTCATGCCACCACGCATGCATGTTTGTACGTATCATTTTTATGCCCAAGTCGCTATTCATGTGATGATGCGCAATTAGAAGATTGCGGATAGTGCACACCGGCCCTGAGACTAGAGAGGCAACGTTGAGCATATTTTGGAGAGCCAAGCTTGCTTTCCTAGCCTTGAGCACAAGCTCCCTCACCAGCCTTTGAGATTACCTCGGACCAAAACCCACGTGAAGTAGGAGCCGCCAACCCCGACGCCGAAGCCATTCCACCGTTCCCGAATGTCGGTCCGCAAAGGCAGGGCCACGAAGACAACGAGATAGCGAGGCTCCAGGAGTGTGCCTCGGGCCGCAAAAACCACGGAGGAAGGCACAGTGTACCCCAAAGTTGATCAACCAGCAACCCCGCACATGTTAGCCAGCCGAGCCAAGACATCACGATCCTCCACCAAGGCCCGAACAACCGCGTCGCCCGAACATCGCATCCTTTCCCAAGGGTGGCGCCATCCCCGGTGCTTGTACGAGCATGAAACCACGACGTCTGGTCGAGCACGAGACCGAGATCCATAGCCACGAAGGAAGTGGCCGAGATGTTTGGCCTTATACCACGACCTCGCTGACTACCAATGCCATACACGTAGAAGACCGCGGAGGTGGGCCTTGCACCACGACCTCGCCAACAACCTTGCTTGCTTGCCAACGGCCTGATGTCCGCCTTTTTAGTCGTGTTTTTGGGGTGTGTTTGAGGCTTTTTCTTTAGTTTTGTGTTTTGTTTTGAGTCATTTGTGTAGGCTTTCGTATTTCCTTAGGATATGGAGGCTAAATAAGCTTTGCTGGTGTTTTATAGGTTTTTAGAAGCTATTTGGAGCATTTTTGAAGAAAGGAGCAAAGCCGATGAAAGATAGCACTCAAGAATGAAGAGAAGATGAAGATTAAGCGCTCAAATAAAGATATTGAAGATCAAGTTTGATATTGGAAAGAGATAGAGAAATTCGTTACAAGAACATAGGAAAAAGAATCGAGTCAAACGGAGTTGTAACGAATCCTCTACACAAGTTTTACTCAAGGCTGTTCGAAGTGCTGAACAGGGTCGTTAACGAGGCTCTCAGGTCGTTAACGAGGCACCCTGAGACGCAGCGGAGATCTGAGTCGGCGCACTTAATGGGCTTTTATCCTATTTCCTTTTATGTTATTAGATAGATAGAAGGGATATATCTTATTAGAAGATTTATTTCCTTCGAGATAGATTTAAGATAGAATAGTTTCTCTATAAATACACTTGTCCCTTCTTTAGTTTTCTTATCATTCAAATTAGAGAAGGAGGAGGAAGATAGAGAGAGAGGAGACGTGTGAGAGGGAGCAACGAGGGGGATTTGTAGGGAAGAACTATTGTTTTGGATTCAAGTTGTAAGCTTTCTTTATTAATTCAATTGTTTGTTTTTAATCATGCTTTGTGAGTAGTCTCTATCTCTAAGGTTGGGGTTAAACCCAACAATGGTTGTGCATGCTTGTTTATGATCATGTCTTGATTGTTTTTATTGCATGAATCTTCTCTCTTGTACTAAATCCTTGAAACTAAAGTTGAAAGGAATTTCTCATTCATAGTTGAAGCGAAAGCGAAAACCTTGAATCAGAATAGTCAATTTAGGGTTTTGAAGTGAAAGCAGATCAATCCTAGTTGATGTAGAAGAGATTAGATAGTAAGTTCATTAATTTAGCGAAAGTTAGTTGATTTACTTCCTTAGGTTGATGAAAGTTGACACATTTATGTTATAAAAGCATGATCTTTATGTTTCATAAGCGTTTTTATGCATGATTATTGTTGTGGTGATACCTTTACCTTAGATTTCCTCTCTTACTTGATAAAAACCCTTTCTTTGTTTGATTTCTTGCGTAATAAGTTACAAAACTTGATATTGACTTTCTCCCTGTGGATGAACCTGACTCTTCTATACACAGCGGGGTCTTGATACAAATTTATTTGTTGTCAAGAAACCCTCTTAACAAATTGGCGTCGTTGCCGGGGAGATTTCAATAGTGCCAAGTTTTGTTCTTTTTGCGTCATTTTTGGACTCCGCCGAGTCGGTAACGACCCCCAGGGTCGGTACGGTACCGACCCTGCTGGGCAACCCAGTTTTTGTGTTTTTTTCTTTAGTTTCTAGGCCACTGTTGAGTCATTATCGACCCTACCCTGGCTCGGTAACGACCTTGCCAACAGGTAGTTATTTCTTACTTTTTAGTTTCAGTTTTTACGGGATCACTCCAGGCTCGTTAGCGACCCCCCAGGCTCGTTAACGACCCTGTCTGAGACCCCGTTTTTGCTGTTTGATTTCGTTTTTGTTTTTGTTCTTGCTTACAGTGTATGCCGGCTGAAGGTCGTCGAGCAAACAAAGCCATGGCTACATGCTGAACTCTGTTTAGAGATAGAGGAGATCCAGAGAGAAAGGGAAACCATAGTTGCTAAGGCATATGAAAAAAGATAATTACATGAGGGGTCCATGTAGGAACCAAGGTGATACTTTTTATGCATGGAGGAATTACAATCAGCCCACTTGGGGCAATTATGCATACGACCAAGGAAGCCAACTTCCTCATCAAGAACAGAGAGTTCCACCTTACAGACCTTCGGACTATCAAGAGACGCCATCATGGGTGAATGGACTCTATGAAGGGATCAATGAAGTCCAAGCTAACCTCAATTATCAAATGAAAAGGTGGGGAGAGTTTGAGATCTGGAAAAAGAGAGTTGACTCACAACTTTGTAATCTATTTGCACGGATTCCAAGACGTTAAGGGCAACTTCTGGGCCGACCCGAAGAGAACCCTAGAGGATAAATTGCAGCCATACAAGTCAGAAGTGGCAAGGAGTTGCCAGATCGAGCCAAGCCTAAAGACATTGAGCACGGCAACGAAGATGACGCCCCGGTCAGGCTCGTTACCGACCCCAACAGGGTCGTTAACGAGGCTCCCCAATTCGATAACGCGCCATCCATGCCAGGTAAGTCTTCTGAACCAAACTCTAAGTTCGTTACCGACCCCACCAGGGTCGGTACCGACCCCTTATTTGCACCGATCGACCCTCTTGTCGATTCGGTAGGGCCTCGATCCGGGTCTCTCTCTATCCCGAATCCGTCAAAAACTCTTCCTTTCCCGATTAAGAAGTCTAATGATGTCACAGAAGGAAAGTTTAGACGGTTTGTCAAAATTCTTCAAGGGCTAAATATTTTAATTCCATTTATTGATGCCCTTAATGAAATGCCTGCCTATGCTAAATTTTTGAAAGAGATTTTGAGCAGGAAAAGATCTATATCAGAGCTGCTTAATGAGGTCCATTGCATAAAGCTTCCTGAAAAAATCGGTGATCCAGGTAAGTTTGCAATTTCAATTGGTATTGGGACTCACCGTTTTAAAGCTCTATGTGACCTAGGTGCCAGTGCTAGTTTATTACCATTATCTATCTAGACCAAGGTTAACATGGGACCACTAGAGCCTGTCAAGATAAAACTCTACATGGCGGATAGATCATCTATAAAAGCAACTGGAGTCGTTGACGATGTTCCTGTCCGAGTTGGAAAATTCTCTGTCCCAAACGACTTCATTGTGCTAGATATGCTTGAAGACCCTGCGGTGCCAATCATTCTAGGCAGACCATTTTTAGTCACCGCAGGAGCACGTGTAGATGTCAAAAAAGGACTTCTCACATTTGATATTGGAGAAGAGAAGGTTGAATTCCATTTCAATTCACCCATAAGTGAAGTGGCTAGTTGTAGTACTGAGGAGCCTACTGACCCACCATGGCTCGGTAACGACCCCTCTCTGAGTATAGAAACGTGCAAAATCAAGGATGTCAAAACCCACCGAGAAGCCTACTGACCCATGGTGGGTCGGTAGCGACCCTTATTTGAAGGAAAACGAGGTGGGAGGTGGATCCAAGCACGATATCGAGCCACTTCCAGATCCAGCAGGGTCGTTAATGACCCACATAGTCTCGGTAACGAGCCCTTTTCTGATCGATCCCGATGAGTTTTCTTGTTCTTCTCCAATCAATTACGGTCATGATCCCTTCTCCTATCCTTCTTCTACATTACATCCTACTGTTCGTCCTATGAAGGAGTCAAAACCTTCTTGGTTTTCGGATTTTACTAACTCTTTTGTAGGATTACCAAGTATTCTTGTGGATGATCGAGGACCAAATATTTTGGAGAGAAGCTATGATGTTTTTCAGGCTAAGTATGGGGTTTCTTATGATCCCTTCAATACTGGATGGCAGCCGCCCTAGGTAAGCTAAGGTAAGTTCGTCGGGCTAACGACGTTAAAGAAAATAGCGCTTACGGGAGGCAACCTGCTTTTTGTTTTTCGTTAAAAGTTTTTCCTTTCTTAGATCTTTTTGCTAGCTTTCTTTTGACTTGTTTTTAGGTTAGATTAGTGTAGTAGGATAGAAGTTTCTCTAAAGTGACTCAGGTACAAAAAGAGTTGGACAAAGTGCTACACATATTCGGTACAAGCACGCAGGCTCGGTAACGACCGCCACAGGGTCGGTACCGACCTCTACCGAACCAAAAAAAATCAGCAATGCTCCTCAAGTGATCAATGGTTTCAAGCAGCTTCAATTTTATTTTGTGAGTTCCCTTTTCCTTATCTTCTTTATTTTTTTTTATGTTTTAAACAGTGAGGACACTGTTTGGTTTAAGTATGGGGTATGGGAAAAGGAAACTCAGTTTTGTGTTTGTTTTTGAGTCTTTGTTTGTGTTTTTAGGATTGATAATATTTCACTTAGATGTCCTATGATATCCTTTAACTTGCTTGATCATGTAATTACGTAGCATGTTTGGATAGCTTTGCTTGAATCTTGTTGAAAAATTGTTTTTATGTGGATATTTAGCATGTGATGAAATTGAGCACATATGATCTTACGTAGAAGTGACTGAAATCCAACAAAAATTGCTACCTTGTGAGTTATTTTTGGCTTTATAGGAAGAACATCAAAAATCCTTCTTCTTTTCTTGTGTGATTTACTCTCCTTATGCATATTATCTCTTGTCATTGATATGGTTATCTATTTCTTGAGACCTATATAAGAGATATTAGTTCATTGCTTGTAAAATCATATGATGGAGAACTTATTTTCATAAGCCTATTAATCCTTATCCACCATTATATTATCCTCTTTTTGAAAGCCAATTTGAGCCTTAAGCCTTTTATTTTTAGCTCCACAAAATTATTCCCTAGCCGATATAAGCTTGACCATATCTGGGGATTAGGACTTAGTGTTGCTTATTGTGATGGTTTTGTTGAGTGAGTTGTTTGGTTCAAGTGTGGGGTAATATGGGTTGGGAAAAGTGAAGATCTTGCATTTTATCATGTAAAAGGAGTTTGGTTCCCTAAATGCACTTACAAAAGAAGCAAAAGAGTAGAGAAAGAATGAGAAAAATCGGTATAATGACATCGTTACCAACCCTAGTAGGGTTCAGTACCGAGCCTTCCCAGAAGAAAAAAAAAATGAAAAATCGGAAAGGGAGGAAGAAAAAAAGAAAGAGTTGAGTAATAGTGAAAAATGTGCATGAGCCAAATTTCCTTGTTGTTTGTAAGCAAGATTAAGTTGGGATAAAAGGGTGAGTGAAAGAAAAAGTGCGCATAATAGAAGAGTGAGTTTGGTATGATCTTATATGAGAGTTTTGGATGTACATGTGAGTTTTTAGGAGTCTTTAATTCCCGGATATTATTAGCACCACATAGCCAAAATATTTTCCATGCCTTATTGTTTTTACCAAGCCCCATTACAACCCGGCCGAATGGAAGCTTCTATGAAGTTTTTCATTGAGCCTAAGTTCTCTTGATGATTTTTGCTTGTTTTGACATCTCGGGTGGAGAGTTTGGTGATATAACTAACAATGACTATGTTGATTTTTGCATGTTGGATTGAGTTGATAGTTGTTATTCAAAGCCCAAACACTTAAGAGTTGAGAGAAACACATTACCTTGTGAGGTTGGATTCTTGGTTGCTTTTGCTTGAGGTTGCTTATATATGTGTGATGACGTTATATTCACTTGTCTATTTATTGCTACTCATGCTTATGATGTTGCTTTTTGATAAGGGCATTGACTTGATATATGTGTTTATGGTTTTGGTTCTTGTCTTGTTGATTGCTTGAGGACAAACAAGTCTAAGTATGGGGTATTTTGATGTCCACCTTTTTAATCGTGTTTTGGGGGTGTGTTTTTAGTGTGTTTGAGTCTTTTTCTTTAGTTTTGTGTTTTGTTTTGAGTCATTTGTGTAGGTTTTCGTATTTCCTTAAGATATGGAGTCTACATAAGCTTTGGTTGTGTTTTATAGGTTTTTAGATGCTATTTGGAGCATTTTTGAATAAAGGAGCAAAGCCGATGAAAGATAACACTCAACAATAAAGAGAAGATGAAGATTAAGCGCTCAAGTAAAGATATTGAAGATCAAATTTGAGCTTGGAAAGAGATAGATAAATTCGTTACAGGAACATAGGAAAACGAATCGAGTCAAACGGAGTTGTAACGAAACCTCTACGCAAGTTTTACTCAAGGTTGTTCGAAGTGATGAACAAGGTCGTTAACGAGGCTCTCATGTCGTTAACGAGGCACCCTGAGACGCAGCGGAGATCCGAGTCGGCGCACTTAATGGGATTTTATCCTATTTCCTTTTATGTTATTAGATAGATAGAAGGGATATATCTTAAAAGAAGATTTATTTCCTTAGAGATAGATTTAAAATAGAATAGTTTCTCTATAAATACACTTGTCCCTTCTTTAGTTTTCTTATCATTCAAGTTAGAGAAGGAGGAGGAAGATAGAGAGAGGGGAGACGTGTGAGAGGGAGCAACGAGGGGGATTTGTAGGGAAGAACTATTGTTTGGATTCAAGTTGTAAGCTTTTTTTTATTAATTCAATTGTTTGTTTTTAATCATGCTTTGTGAGTAGTCTCTCTCTCTATAAGGTTGGGGTTAACCCAACAATGGTTGTGCATGCTTGTTTATGATCAAGTCTTGATTGTTTTTATTGCATGAATCTTCTCTCTTGTTCTTAATCCTTGAAACGAAAGTTGAAAGGAATTTCTCATTCATAGTTGAAACGAAAGCGAAAACCTTGAATCAGAATAGTCAAATTAGGGTTTTGAAGCGAAAGCAGATCAATCCTAGTTGAAGTAGAAGAGATTAGATAGTAAGTTTATTGATTTAGCGAAAGTTAGTTGATTTACTTGCTTAGGCTGACGAAAGTTGACACCTTTATGTTATAAAAGCATGATCTTTATGTTTCATAAGCGTTTGTATACTTGATTATTGTTGTGGTGATACCTTTACCTTAGATTTCCTCTCTTACTTAATAAAAACCCTTTCTTTGTTTGATTGCTTGCGTAATAAGTTACAAAACTTGATATTGACATTCTCCCTGAGGATGAACCTGACTCTGCTATACACAGCGAGGTCTTGATATAAATTTATTTGTTGTCAAGAAACCCTCTCAACACGGCCTCGCTTATATGGCCCAATATTGCCATGACCGAACGGAGGGGAGATGATGCACCTACTTGATTGTGACCCGAGAGTAGGTCGGATAGGGAGAGCAAGTTCCCACAGACGGCGCCAGTGTTGAAACCCGATATAATACGCGCCATAAACGAGAATTTAATAAATACTTACTCTCAAGATTCGTACAACCGAATGATTTTCGTACGTGGATTATTCCTCCTCCCCACCCCTCAGCCGGTTGTTTTTGTACTCTTTACAAATAAAGTCTTTAGACTTTATATTGTAAATAGCGCGATCTCACTCAGAGATCAAACACTTCGAGCTTTGGCAAACGAGATAGTTCTCAAGCCAGAGGGGATTTTCGACCCTTTTATTGTGACACAATTCCTTTCTATATATAATATATTGTTGCTTGTCTTTTGTGTGAAAGTCCGATGTGGGATTGCCACATTTCCCTTTACAAATGATTTTGTGCATTACTTAACTCTTAAGCTATTTGCATGTCACCTTCTTAGTGGACCAAAAATAACACCGAAACTTGAACCCGGTTGCCCTTGCAGACCTCGCACACGAGATTCATAATACACGCATATAAGATTATATGGTGGAGCACGCATATAAGATTATATAGTGGATTTTGCATGTAAGATTACATAGTGGAATTTGCATGGCCCTACCTCGCATGAATTAGACCTCGCAGGATGATGTGTATACGTGGGTACGAATGTCATTTGGTCTTATGGGTGACCAACCCCTCATTTGGGCAAAGCCAACATAATTTTACTTGTTGGGCCGGCCCAAAATGTTTCCACCAGCCCACTTGAATTGTATGTACCTTCCCACGAGCGTACATGAGTATAATCTCACGCACATATTTACAACCTTGTGTAGTTCGGTTTTAACTCTTTTGCCAATTCTAGTATCCATGTTTTGCCCTCGGTTATTTAGCGATTATTTCGCGCACCATCACCTACAGTCTGCCAACACTTCTGGAAGAAAACTGGTTGGAAACCATCAATACCTGGGACTTTTAAGGAGCCCATCATTTTCAAAGCAGCAAATATTTCTGCATCAGTCACCGGAGCATCCAACTGAGCCCAAACTTCCGGCTCCAAAATAGGAAAGTCTCCACTATTGCAAACATTAGGTACACGTTCCTCAGTTGACAAATAATACAACTGACGAAAAAATTCACCGCATAGGCTTCAAGTCTGTCATTATCTGTAATCCACTAACCACTAGCATCTTGGAGAGAATCAACCCGGTTTCGACGCCTCCTAATAATGGTTGATGCATGAAAAAACTGTGTATTACGATCACCCTACTTCAGCAGTCAACACCTGACTTCTGTAACCAAGGTAATTCCTCTCGTTCCATAGTTACCTCAAGCCGCTTCTTTAATTCAACTTCAGTTTTTAAGAGGGTATCCGAAGGATCCACTGCCAAACGTATCTGAATATCATCAAGCTGAGCAAGTAATTTCTGTTTCGAGAAGTGAATGTTCCCAAAGACGGAACGATTCCATTCAATCAGCTTGTCTTTCAAATCAACAAGCGTGTCAATAGTGCTCATGTCACACTTCCAAGAGTCATGAATAAACGCCAGAAAATCAGATTGGGTTTACCAAGCTGTTTCTATAATCTATAACTATATATGTAACATATTCTTGGACAATATCAACTATAATTAATTATAGGATCTATAATCTATAACTATATACTAAAGTTGTATCTTTCTTATCCATCACATTGACTTTGACCCTACTAATATTTTAAAAAGTCAAGTTTTATTTATATTAAAAAATTATGCTCATACCTAATCCGAATCGTAGTCGTGCATATGACACGACGGGTATAACTAATGGTATACTAAACCAATTCCCTCAAAAAATATCAGCCATTTCCCACCTTTCTTCTTTTCATTCCGCCCTAGAATTATCTCTCTATCTTTAAAGTGTAGTTTGATATAAGCATTGGGAATCTATTTGGTAAGCTTGCCAGAAGAGTAGTGATTGGTTTGTTTGGTGACGATGTGCCCGAAGCAGTGGAAAATCTTAGGGCTCTTTGCACAAGTATGTCTACTGCATATGAAAGGAAATTTAAATTGGTGGTTTGTGTGAGCGACGTAAATTACTTGTTGAATAGGAGAACAAAGGTTGATCATTCCATCGTATTATCAACTTGAGAATTTTGTCAAAGGAAATGTACTGTGGCCTTTCTAACTTGAGAAATTTGGTTCTCGCTTAGGATTCAAATTCTTTGTTGTTGAAATTAGATGAAATTAGATTAGATGCTACAGGATGTAGAATTAGCCCCATGACAAAATGATAAATATCCTTAATACAGGTTTCATGTTTAGAAGCAAGCATATTTTGTAGTGAATAGCTAGATGATTGTATTTCCTTTCTAAGTCTATTCATGAGTATGACATTCTATTTGGCCTTTGTGGAAAACCCATGTAACTGATTGTTTAATTTGCTTGATCATCCTGAATACAGCAAATAACTTGCTTTAGATGTGAGCAATCAACTAATTGCTAAGACATTTGTTGTGGCCCAGTACCAATGGAAGCCAGTTCTTTATATGCACTGTCAAGATAAATTCTGTACTGAGCTAGTTTTTGCGTTTATTTTGACACTAGTAGCATTAATCACTCAGATTTTTTATGTTGAAAAATAATTCTGTAGTAACTTCTGTAGATTAGATGCTTAAGTTCATACAATGGAATTATAAGTTTGGGTCACATGGCAGACTCCATGGCTGGATGGGAAGCATGTCATATTAGGTCAAGTCTGGGAAGGCGTGCAAATTGCAAAGCTGATTGAATCATCTATTGCTGTGAGCTTCCTATTGCTTTTAAGTATTTCTGAACCTATTTGAATCAGGTTTCTTTGTAATCAGATCTCTTGGTGTTTGGACTATAGAGTTGGTACTGTGCGATTTTGTTCTTTGCCTGGGGACTGCATTAGCTGAAAACATAGAAGCAAAGTTGGTGTAATATAACCATGGATTGCTTATTATGGATGGAGGGGGCAGTCTTTCGAGTCAACCATGGATGCTTGCCTCTTAACTTGAACCTAATCATTTACACTATCTTATTGGAATGCTTGCCTCTTATGCTTCCCACAAAATTGTGATTTACTCCAATTTCACTAACACAGCATAGTACACACCTAAAAAAGGCCAGAAAAAAAAAACAAAAATGACAAAGTATGTCAAACAAATTACAATCACAAATTCAGCAAGTTTGCTCATCTCAGGCTCAAACCTGCATTAGCCAGAGCCAACTAAATTAGAATTCAAATGGTTGTTGCTACCTGAAAAAATTTCTTTCACTAATCTACCAAAAGAATGAGCGCACATGGGCCCCGTTTGAGGGCAGGAGGACACAATGGGATTGGGAGGTGCCTACTATACTATGCCGTCTACTGAGCCGCCTCTACCGGAAAAATTGCAGAACTAATACAATAGCCTTTAGAGTACAAAGGCAACCTTCTCCTGGGAGACGAGGGCAGGAGTCGCAATTAAGGGTTCATAATGATCAGCTCCAGCACCACACCAACCTGTAGTGAATGTGTTAAGCAATCAAGGGTCAATGTGGTAAGAAATTGTTTTGTTACAGAAAGTGAGCGAAAGCATTCCATACCTGTGCCTTTCATGAAAAGAAAGAATGGAGGCCCACAAATTTGGCCCCTTGGCCGGTGTGGGAGGAAGAATACACAGTTATCTTCGTCAACCATTCCATCAGATCCGTGTGCTTGTACCTTGAAAAACAATCACCGTTCTATAAGATCCAAGAAAAACTCAAAAGTAGAAAAGCAAATTTAACCAAGAAAAATCTAATGGTTTGTTGTTTATGCAGAAGGAAAGACATTAGTTACAAAAGTGATAATTTATAGATTCTTTTTTTACCACATAAATCTCTCTCTTGAACTCTGTGGCAAGACACTCAATAGCAATATCATCACCAAAAGCTGCTGCTCGACCTTCTCTGTTTTCATCTACAGATAACAAACCATCCTCAATATATTGCAATGTGATGATATCATACTCATCATCAGGACAACCAGAGATGGACATGTATTTGGCCCAACTTGAGCCATCATCCACAGCAATACATCTTTCTTTGTAAATAGACTCTGCTGCAGGTTCTCTTCAACATCAAAAACAATAAAGATCCAGTAAAGAGGAGGAATTACACGTTTAAATAAATACATTTACGTAGTACCACAATTGTAAGAACACTTCCATCACAGCAAAAATTCACTAACTGGATCTTTTATCCGCTCAATTCATATGTAAATAAATTTCCGAAATTTCGGAGGTAAAATAAAGTACCAAATGTATACCAAAAAGCAACAAATCAAGTAAAAACCTCATTACAACAATCAAGTAAAAATCATGAAGCCATGTATACAACAAACCAAGAGCAGGAAAACGCCAGATCTTGAACGGAGAAATTTATATCCATTCAACAAGACAAGGGAGAGAGAAAATATACCTCTGCATGCCGAGATTGACAAGCTCGTTGACAGCGGAATCCATGCTTTCCCGATCTGTTTTCTTGGCGAGCATCTTGACCTCCTGAACGACATGGATCCCCCAACCTGACTTGAGATCTGGAGAGTACATATGCCTAATCGCCGATTTCACCATTTCTATGTCCTCCTCGCTCGCAGATCCAAGATCCTGAAGGAATCTCCTCACCGTCCTGCTCCTCAACTCTCTGGAATCCACAGGAAGCTCCTGCGAATCCCCCACCGCCACCATCGCCTTCTGCGAAGCCGTAAACAAGCAGTTGCCGTCGGATTCGACGTCGCCTCCATGAGAGAGGCGGAAGACGACGGGAGGAGAGTCGTCCTCCTGAGGAGGCTTCCAGAGAACTCCCCTGGCCTGAAGCTTCGACAGGTTCCGCCTCTGCAGGTCCTCCAGCCCGGAGACGTTCTCCCAGGTAGTGGTAGTGGCGGTGGCCGGCGACAAATCGACGGCATCGATTGAATCTTTCCAGGTGATCAACGGGGGAGAGGCTGGTTGCAATGTGTCCGTTACGGACGCGGAGTCGCATAGAAGCTTCCCCATCGATTTGCCGGGTGAACTCTTCGGCTTGGACGGAGAAGAGAGGCCGCAGGGAGAGATGAAGGAGAGAGAAACTAGGGTTAATACGTCACACAGGGGTAGATGGGAAAGTTGGAAGGGGGAGAGAGGAGAACAGGGAGGCACGTGGATATCAACTTATTCTGACCATGAGATTAGCTGAGCGCATTTGAGTGACCCCGGGATTGTCTGATGACACTTGGCAGGCCTTCATTGGCTAACTGCTTCGCAAATGTTCTGGCTACTCAACTGTGTAGGGAGCCAAAAAAATGTTACCGTTGCGGCGTTGCTTCTATGAATCACGGTTCTCTCCCGTGCCTTTAATTCCCTACCGTTGCGGTGATTTTAATACTCGTCTATGTGTGTAATCATTTGTTTATAGCTTCCCTGTGTTTTTTCAACCAAAAAATTAGTAGTTTGCTTATGTTTAACCGTGGACTTATGATGATGATTTGAGAAAAGAAGTTTTTAATATTCTACATGAATCAAATGAAAACTAAAAATAAATCTGGACCATCCGATTGTAACACTAGAAATTAATCTAGGCCATCTGATTAAAAAACGAATTTTTTTTAATTTTCTTACTTTATTTTTTTAAATCATTTTATGTATGTAGAATGATATAAATCGAGTATGAACATAAGGTCATAAAACGTGAACATGTAATACTAATATGTGAACGTACTTGTATTATATGTGAACGTATATTAAATTTTCTGAAGTCAAAATGCGGTTATATGTGAACAACCCTTGTAATAATGTGAACATGTGTATAAAATATGTGAACAGAACGTAAAATGTCAACCGCCGTGTTTTTGGCAAAAATAAGCTATAAAAAAAAAGAAAAAAATAATTTATTTTTAATTTTAATTTTTTGTCAAATTTTTTTTAAACCGTTTAACCCATGTATTATGATTTAATCGAACATGAACATATAACCATAAAACATGAACAAACAATAATAATATGTGAACACACTTGTAATATATGCAATGTTCTAAAAAACGCTAGGCGGATGCTTGGCGGAGAGGGACCGCCTAGCGCCTAGACGGCCTAAACGGTGGCATAGGCGGTCCTAGACGGGTGCCTAGGCGGTCTGGACGGCTAGGCGGGCTAGGACCTTCCAGCGCCTAGGCGGGGCCTAGAAGGGATTTTTAGAACAGTGAATATATGTGAACATATTATAAAATCTCTAAACTGAAAAATGTGATAATATGTGAACATGTCTTATAATAGTGTGAACATATGCATAAAATATGTGAACGTAACATAAAAAATCAAATTTCGTGTTTTTGGCAAACACAAGTGAAACGAAGAAAATTTAAAAAAAATTATTTTTTATTTTTTTTATTTTATTTTTTGTCAAAATTATAATTTTGTTCCTATCTCTTTTAATCTTAGCCATCCATTTCTCCAATCCAAGGTCTTCATTTGTTCTTAGTTTTCATGATAAAAGCCCCATTTCCATGTGAATCAACCTCTATTCTACAAAGCATGAAATCTATAAATGTTTCCAATTTTTACTAATAGAAGATAATAATCAATTGAAAAATTAAATAATAATTTCAAGGATTTGAATTAAATGAAAATGGGACTTATCATGAAAACTAGAAATAAATTTGGATCATCCGATTAAAACACTATAAATAAATTTAGGCCATCTGATTAAAAAAATATATTATTTTGTTTTTTTAAGTCTTTTTATGTATGTAGAATGACATAAATCGAGTATTAACATAAGACAATAAAACGTAAAAGGATAATACTAACATGTGAACGTACCTATATTATATGTAAATGTATACTAAATTTTTTGGAGTTTATTTTTTTTAAGAAACGAGCTAAAATGGAGAAGAAATTAAAGTGAATACAAAATAATAAAGGTCCACTTTTAGCTTATCTTGCAGGAGATTGTACTCCTCCCCACGCTAACTCAACACTAACAAGACACGTGGAAATGGGATTTTGATGTCGGTAAAAGTTTATATCCGTATTGGATCGGGACTTGTATTTGGATTGTATAATTATATATCCTGAATTAAAATAATCTTTTTATAGAAATGGTCCTAAATATTATGTAGCATGTCAACACAATTGATTTTATTTTTTCAACTTTAATTTTCTAGGAATAAATTCTACAAGATACGTTTGTAACGCATAACGAATTACTTAAGCGGTTCTAGGAACTTGTCCGGAAAATTCTCAAAAGTTATCCGAGCGGTCTTATAATTCATGTGACTAAGAAAAAAAATTTAACCCTAGTTCGTAGTTTACGGTCAAAATGGGTAACGACTTTGCTAAGTGGGTCTTAGGAAGTCGTCTAGAAAATTTTCAAATTTATCCTAAAAATCACGGATATTACAATACTACCCCCTTAAAAATATTTGTGTCCCCGAAACTAGGAAGAACTAGAATTATACGGAACAAAAGAAGCTCGTAGTACCCCCTTAAAAAATTCCAACTAAGATGACACTAACTTTCGGAAATGATTGTGTTTCTCTTGTACGGATTCCCATGTTTTCTAGGCGTCTCTTCACTAACATTTTCGACTAAAGTATACTATACAAAGGTTTTTTCTTATTGCAATGTTCCTTCACTTTACAATCTACGATTCAGATTGGCCTTTATTGTACGAGATTTATAGTTGAGTGTAGGAACTTGTCCGGAAAATTCTCAAAAGTTATCCGAGCGGTCTTATAATTCATGTGACTAAGAAAAAAAATTTAACCCTAGTTCGTAGTTTACGGTCAAAATGGGTAACGACTTTGCTAAGTGGGTCTTAGGAAGTCGTCTAGAAAATTTTCAAATTTATCCTAAAAATCACGGATATTACAATACTACCCCCTTAAAAATATTTGTGTCCCCGAAACTAGGAAGAACTAGAATTATACGGAACAAAAGAAGCTCGTAGTACCCCCTTAAAAAATTCCAACTAAGATGACACTAACTTTCGGAAATGATTGTGTTTCTCTTGTACGGATTCCCATGTTTTCTAGGCGTCTCTTCACTAACATTTTCGACTAAAGTATACTATACAAAGGTTTTTTCTTATTGCAATGTTCCTTCACTTTACAATCTACGATTCAGATTGGCCTTTATTGTACGAGATTTATAGTTGAGTGTACGAGATTCATTGGATAGGTATTGTTGCATAGCGGCATATGAAAGATATTACACACTATATATGCTAACAGAGGTAGCTCAAGACGACGAACGTTCTTGTCTATAGTTCCAATACTTCGAAGGCCCATATAACGAGGATTGAGTTCTTCCTCATTCTTTCAAAATGAAGCACATCTTCTATGTAACACCCCTATTTTGTAACGATGGGTATTGCCGCTAGTGACCTCGGATTTTACCGTCCAAAGTCACCTAAGGCTTTATAAGGTATTAATGTTAAATAAAATGCGGCAATTCAAAGTTATTACATATTATACAAGGTGCTCAAGTATGAGACTTTTAAATTATTACATTCTTGATTTGGTTTAAATTAACACAACATGAAAGAGTTTAAGCAGCGGAAATTAACGAAACATTTTTTGCACAAGAGTAATGTAACTCAAAATAAACGAGAAAACATCCTTGAGAGAATCCGACCTCCCTTCCTTCAGCTTGATAGATCTTCTTCTTTAAACCTTCGACGACAGTTTCCTAGAGTTTGGCATTTGTTCCGAAGTACGAGAAATACCAGGCAAAAATGCATAAATAGTGAAATTAGTCTAAGGAGACTAAGCAAGTGAGAATGGAAATTCTCAAGGGTAGTTTGGTAACTTAACAAATCCAATAAAGAGATAAGCAAGATGTATTTGAGAACTGTAGATTTTAAGTGGAGTTTAAGAATGGAAACGAGTAAATCTCGAGATGAGATAACTCTAAACCAAAAAGAAAGAACTATGAGATTGTAGAACTTCTTAGGGTAGAATAATGTTGGGAACATTTTAATTACACAAGTTTCTAGAAAATCTCTCGCGCCCTTATCGGACCGAGAGTCGGGTCGATCTTCTACATAATGCTAAACCGACCCGATTTTGATGTCTTTTAATGTGCACTAGCACTTATCTTTATTACGTGTCAAAAACTTTGCATATTGTTTATGAAATTTAAGGGTGTGGAGGCTATGGAAGAGGCGAGTCCACTTAAAGGAATGAAAATCTGACACTTAGCCAAGATATAGGATAAGTTAATTAATTGATTGAACAAGGCAAAGCTTTAGCCTTATTATAAATTTTGAATGTCTGCATAGTATAGACGTTAGTAAAAGACTTTAGTTGTCTTTTCCATTTCATGTGGCATTGCTTAAGACTTTAGAGAAAACCTTTTTATTTCGACATTGCTTCAAGACTCCAGCCAACATTTATTTTCTACTATGACATTGCTTTAGACTTCAGACGAAACCTTTCTATTTCGACATTGCTTAAGACTTTGATTCAATGAAGTAAGAGTAGAGTCATGACCTACCACTAGTACAGATTAATGTTCTCTCATGAGTTTTATTATACTACTCTAGGGGGTTATTAAACCCCTGTTATATGTGTGGCCGAGAAAAAACTCTCGGGGGTTTTTAAAAACCCCCGAGAGACATACAAACGCTCAGGGTTTTTTATAAACCCCCGAGAAATGTTTCTAGGGACTTTCTTAAAAACTCCCGATAAATACTTCTCAAGAGTTTTTTTCAAAAAATCTTCCAAAAGCACTTCTTGGGGATTTTAAAAAACCCATAAGAAATTGTTCATAATTTTTTTTTAAAAAATTATTACCCAATACTACCATATACAAATTTACCAAACAAGACTCCAATGTTTAAATAACTGTCTAAGGTCGATTAAACACAAAAAAAGTATTGTTTTTACAAATGATATTTGAAGTTCCAAATTCTAAAGTCCAAAACAACACAAGATTGTCTACTGAAAGTCTAAAAGCCAAGTTCTAAATTTTAAAGCCCAATAAAGCACAACTAAAATTCTAAAAACCAAGTTCCAAATGCAAGTGTAGGGGCTATTACGCATTTTATGTCTCCAAATATTGCAACCATTCCTCTCGCAACTCATCAATGAGATGTATGTCATAACAAGTCGGTGAATCTTTAAAATACTGCAAAAATCAAACATATATATTTATTACATGACATTAATTGTATACATGGATGATACTATATATATAACAATGACAACAAAATTAATAAAATAAAAATAGTTAACATAAACAATTTGCAATAACAACTTTGATATATGGGCCATTGCTTATAGTCAAATTCCAGCCACTGGTTTGTATCTGGAGGTTAGTTGGTAATTAATTTTAATGGCAGTAGTTTTGTCCAAACTTTTAAGATAGTGATTCATGAGTGTTCAGAGGCTTAATTAACAAGCTCCCGGTCCTAAGTAACTAAATTTATCACATGCTTCTATGGAGAATTCACCACTCAACTCAATGCTTTATTTGGCATGCTCTTCAAGAATTGATATCATCATGTTGGTAGTTTAAAACCAGCAAGAGTCCTAGGATTAACTAAGCTCACTGAAAAGAAGCAAGAATTTAAAAAACAGTAAGAGTCTCAGGTAGTAACGTCATTATGCTCCAAAAGAAGCAAGAGTCTTGGGACTACTACTAAACAATAAAAACAGTGTAAAAACCAACATCACAACAAACAGCCAGCAACAACAAACAACATAAACAGCCAGCATCAACAACAATAGCCAGCAACAGCAGAAACAACCAACAACAACATAAACAACAAGCAACAACATAAACAACAAGCAACAACATAAACATCAAAAACAGCAAGCAACGGCAGAATCAACACAGATTAATGCAAAGTAGAAGAAGTGGATAAAATGCAGGCTCTTGACTACTACTACTGCTTCAGCACAAAGTTTAAAAACCAACAAATAGGGGTGTCATGCTCACTGAAAAGGATGGAAATGGCGAATGTGGGCATACAAGTAGAACAAGCAATTTACTCTGTAAGTTTCTATGTAGATATCTACCATAATTGTGCAATGATAGGTCAGAATAATAGATTTGGTATGTGAATCCTATGTACTTATGATAAATTATAGTACAAGCACTGATTAACTAAGCTCTATATTTGCAAAGGCAATAGCTTATATTATTCAGAGTTGATAGGCAACCCTCCATTTCCAAAGCTAATGCTGATTATGACTTAATGAAATGCATTTGTACATATATAAGATAAGATATAGATCAAAATTGATATAAAAAACACTTACATTAATTGGGATCACGGTGCATTTGTACATATGTTTTTCACATCTAATATAGTTTAGCTTACTCATTTTAATCCTAGTAAAACAAAAGGGAAAAACAATCAAATATATGTTGTTTCACGTGATAAATTACATGTGTGGAACAATATTTGTTTTTTATACTTTGTTTATAAAGGTCAAAAGTTGTTGATTAAACATGTATAATATGTGAATAAATGTGTAAATGTGAGTTCATTTTTATAGTATTCAGAGGTCCAGATGTGTGGCATTCTTTTTGTTAATTAGATGACATTGATAGTTTCTGGAAACAAACGAGGGCTTAAAGGTTGGTCACTGGTGGAGTTTGGAGGAGCCAATTTAAAGAAGGTTATTTAATCAAACATAACTATTGTTTTTGGAATGGTAGTTCGAGTAGGCTGTTACACAAGAAAATTCATGTCACTTTTTTTGGATCTTCTAAAATTCTAATGTTGATCAAAAGTTTATTTTCCTTTTTATGAAGCCATTTGTCATGTGTAATTTTGGTTGAAAGGCCAAGTTTGCAATTTTCTCTTGAAAGTTAATAAGGATTAAAGAATGGATTCAAAATATCAACCAAAAGAAAAGAGAATGACTTCTAAACTAGAAATTTTTCAGATTATCTTCCTAAAGCATCATGTCATTATATATTCAAGAACTACATCAAGGAGAGAGATACAGAAGAATGCAAAATATATCCATAAAAAAGAGAGAGATTTTGGTTTGATATTAGGTAAGTTTCAGAAAAGGATGGAAGATTTACCTAAGAGAAAGAAGAAACAAGACTTGATGTTGATAGAGGACAAGAAAAAATGCCACAGATTGCAACCTAACAAATCAAAATTTGATGACATTGACAGGCCATGATGAGGTCAACTGATTCATAAAATCTAATTGTTCCTTCTCTTAAAGAGAATCAATCATACAAAATCTGATTTAAACACATCACCAAATATCCATGAAATGTGTATTGTAATCCAAATTTTCATGGATGAACTGACTTATTCAAACACAATTTTGACTCAAATTAGGCTTCAGTTTGACAATCAATTAGAAGTCTATGCCTGAATATTATTAGTAATTCAGTTGTAACAATTCCTATAACTCAAATAACTACATATAAGAGGGAGGCAAGCAACAACCAAACAGGTAAATTATACTAAACCATGTGGTTTGAATAAAGTCATTATTCATGGAGAAGCTTAAAGAAGTAAACGTTGGTGCTGCCACAGAGCTTTTTCAAGTATGTTTTCTTGACTCTGAATTTGAATTCATTGTTCAGAAGAAACACATCACATTATCCACTAAGGAATTCATGTACTTGTATACATCCTACGCATTTATCTGCTGGGTATATTCAAGTCTGTACCATGTGCTTAATCTCAATATGGCCTATCAAATCTTGTTTCTAATATTTCTCATCTCTACTAAACCCTGTGGTTTTATTTAAGTGACATACAATCTCTGGCGTCATATATATGTGATTAGTTGTTATATTATATATTAGTAACGATCCCCTCATCATTGACAGTAATCCTAACACCCCTCCCTCACATCCTAACAGCTTGGCCTTCATCACCAGGTTCCCTGAACTAGAGAGACCTTCTACCAGCTTGACCTTGCAAACTATTTATTTTTTAGTTGTTAGCCAGAATTTGTTTTCTGTTTAGAGCATGGATAGTCCAATGATAAAATTAAGGATTAGTAATTAACATGGAGATGACTAGTTCAACTAAATTTCCTTAGTATTTCCAAGCTGGCACAAGTCTTGATACTAAGAAATGGGCTTCAATATGCAGTAATTAACCCTTTTTTATGTTTCCTATCAATACAATCAGGTATTCATTCCTTTTCTATGTACACAATGAGTTAATGCTTGTATTTTTACTCTGAGCCACATTGGTCTGTTGTTTAATGCATCGATAGTCCATTGGTAAAATTACAAAGGGGTGACTAGCCTAGAAGTCATACTACTCTGTCAACTAGGTCAACAGTACAAAATCTATTCCTGTATGGTTTAGTTGTTATATTTATATATTAGTATCTTTCTTGGCTCAAACTGGCAGGTCGGAGTTGCTCAAGGACTTAATTGCAACTCTCCAGCACAAAACGTTTGAACTTGTTAAGGAAATGGATTGACTTTTGAATACAACATAAATTAGGAATCAAAACAATTCAATCCGGCCAAAATTTAGGCTACGTAATTTACAACTTCAAGGGCTATAACCCTTTATGTGTACTACCCCCAACCTAAAGTGATTGCTAGTTAGAGAATTCTAGGGGGGAGAAAGCTAAATCAAACAAAAATTTGATAGGGTAGAAAGAGAACGAATCTTACAGTTGCAGAAGGCCAGTACAATATGATTGACAGAGCAAAAGAGGAGGCCGAGTATGGTTACAAGCGATGGAGAGCAGCCACTCGGCAATCCTTAGCTGAAATTAACGGAATTGAAAGATATGAACTTAAAGCTTACAATTGTAGGTGAAGAGAATTCTATATTTCCATAGTAAATTGAGACTTATAATTGCAGATGCCAGAACCAAATTAACAAGAGGTTGGAGGTGGGCGATTGTGGTTATCAACAGCAAAGAAGAGTAGAAAGCCAAAAACACCAATCTTCGTCCATAATATCAAATGAAGAGCGATTAGGAAACTGAATGGGATTTAGGAAGCTCTATTGGATGAACGCTCCTGAAATTTGTGATTTCGATTTTATGCGGGGATCTCCAAAAATTAGAGTGAGTTTGCGCGCCTTTGGATTAAGCTAGAATGCTAGATATATCTTCACCAAATAAAATCGGATTTTCTTTTTTTTAGCAAGATATAACTATATCTATTCGATCACCGTACATATATATTTCTCAACAATTTTTTAAAAACCTCTCGAAAGGGTTTATTTATTAAAGTGGGTTGATAAAAAAAATTCCCTAGATAATTTGTTTAAAAAAATATTAAATTATTATATCAAAACTCTCAAGGTTTTTTGTAATAACTGTGGTTTTCAGAATATTTTTGAAATTTTCTCGGATATTCTTTTAACTTCTTTGTCCGTTTTAACGCTTAATCGAATATTTTTGTCGGAATTTAAATCCTAGAAAATTGTTGGTGATATCCTAAAATCATACAGAAATGATTTTATGGATCGGTGTGAATTCTAGGATTTTTCAGTGGAAAAAGAATATTTATTGGATAAGCCGTCTTTTTAATTATGTACTGTAAAGGATTTAAAATACGAAATGGAAGCCTTAAAAATTGAAGGCAGCGTGATAAAATCATGAAAAATTGATTTTATTGGTCTACATAAATTACGGGACGTTTTTTGTTTAGTAAGTTTTTCCACCCGAGGTACATAATTTGACCGCTTTAACGCGAGCCCCGTTACGAGACGGGTTTTGTTTTTAAACCGCCTCTTTCTTTGCCTTATAGAGGAAGTAATCAGAGAGATAGGCTCGAATTTTTTGTTTGGAAATTAAAGACATAGGAAAGATTGAGAGTGAAGGACGACGAGGGTCTCGGGAGAAAGAATTTTCCACCGCCGGTGATTTTCTCTGCCCCATCCACCTTCTCATCGTCTCTTTCCCCTTTCCCTTTGTTCTTTTTTCTGGTCTCTTGTTCGGTGCAAACCAGAACCAGCGGGAGAAGATGGATGGACGACGGACTCGGGGAGATGGAATTCGACTCTTCATCGCCGACCTTTTCTTGGATCAACCGCCAACAGTCGTCTCACCGGACCACCATGGCTTGATCCAGGGTGAGCTCCGCCCGAGCCCAGCACACCTGCTGCCTCGAGAAAGGAAGAGAAACCAGGACGAAGCGATGGACTCGGGAAGAAAGAACGAAGTTCATCATCGCCGGCTATCTTCTTGCCTCGCCGAGCGACGTTGTCGGCGATCGCTAGCTCCTCCGACCACCACCCACCGCAAGGGCCACCATCGGGCATCACCCAGCCACCTTTGGGCTCGGGGATCAAGCCACTATCGAGCCAAACGAGCCATGGGCTCAAGTGAAGGTAATTATGATTGAAATTAATTAGCGGTTTGGTTGCGGAGCCACCGTAAGGACCTTTCGGTTCCGCTTTGCTAATTAAATTTATGGTTTTTATAATCTTGACGTTGATACGGTCTCACAGGTTCAAACCGCTCGAGAAACGGACGTCAGGATCTTCAGTTATAGCAAATACAAGTTTTGACACCGATTGGCACGTAAAGGACTTCGGATAATTACTCTGGATTCGCTGTTAATCCGTTTGATCCGAGATTTGGTCACCTTTAAGAACTGTTGATAATGAACAATTTTTATTTAGACAATTTGTTTCAAAAGTGAAGCGGATAATTAGTTATAATTCCGCCAAGATGGCTCCTTAAAGCATGATAACTAAGGATTATTTATGAATCGATATTCGGAAATCAAATCGTTTATCGATTAGAAAGTTGTAGGAGTTGAGAATACAAGTAAGAAGTGTATCCATGAGCCCGTTGTTGAGAAATCTTTTGTTACATTTGGCAGAAGGGTGATAAAGATTTATGTTGGAATCGCTGAGAACGTTGAGCACGCCTTATAAGGCAATTGGATGGTTCTCTCTTGCATTAATATTATTAAATGAGGAATTGAATCCCATTTAATATTTGTGTTGGGAACAACTTGTGTGATTATTAAAATATGATAGGTTGTTGTTTTGTTAGAAATAATGACCATGTTGTTATTTATTCAGTTTCGTGCTAGAATTGAATTTAGGTCCGTTGTATGTGACCTTGTGTATTTAGTTGTCTCATGTTGAGACATTATTGTGAAGTAGAGTAGTTCAAGGATAGATGATCATGGACGAAATAGGCCCTTTGATCTCGGTTGTTGGTCGAATCTCGGTTGTTAGCCGAGTACATTTAAAGGATCATGGATGAAATAGGCCCTCTGATCTCGGTTGTTGGCCGAATCTCGATGTTGGCCGAGCATATATAAATGATCATGGATGAAATAGTCCCTCTGATCTCAATTGTTGGCCGAACTACGTAAAAACTACTAAATGGTGCGAGTGCACATTTTGAAAGTAATGAAAGATAAGTGCGTTAGGCACATTAATGTACCCGGATGGTTAGTCTATTCGATAACCATTCTTGCTCCCGGTTATGGGTGATTCTTAATCAAACTTTGATTAAGTCAATCTGATTAGTCGACGGAGACTTTTCAAACTATTGTATGATCAGTATAAGTTCCCAACAGTTGTTCATGTTTCATAAAAGAACCACAAGTTGTGGTGTCCTATCTTTTGAATATGCATGCCTCACTCTTATCCTCTATGGGACTGCTAACTGTTGGATCATCGACCGCTTGTTATTCGGATTTCGATGCCAATATGTTTAGTCACTACCATAAGAACCAATCAATTTCTCCACTTTCTTAGTCTTTCATTAGACTAACCCGACCACTTTATTCAATTGCATGGTCGGTTGGTGTCCACCGTTGTATACGACACATCAGGTTTTTCATGGAAGTTGATTTGAGAAGTGGATCAAGAAGTTGAAGAAAAGTTTCCAGAAGTTGTGTTTGAGCGAAGTTTATGGCTGGGGCCACTACAAAGGTATGTTGAGAAAGAAGAAGCTAAGAGTTTATATACTAAAGACTTTGTTCAGATAGAAAATTGTTCTATCTTCTTGTCATAAAAGCTAATATTGTTATAAGACCATTTGTATTTGTTCCGTTGTAACGTTTTCTTAAACTTTATAAAGTTTGAGTTATCGAGTAATAAAGATTAAGTTCTTCTATGACATTTTGTGGTCTTTTCACTTTCATACTTTTGATTCAAATGAATCCAACTTTCAGATCTTTAGTTTGTTCGGTCAGTTTAAAGCCTTGGGTAGCTTCGGTTTAGTCTTAATCGGGGTTACTGGCGGTAATACCTCCAGAGTAGGAAGGAAGTGTTACAGTTTTTGTTGGGCCCACTAAAACTTAGCCCAAAAAGATACGACGAGCCCAAAGAAATTGGCACGAGCCATTAGCGAGAAAGAACAAAAGGATCAGTTGAGTAATGAACGTGAAGAAGATATGGCGGAAATCTCGGCTCGGGGAGATCGCACAAACAACCTCCTCAATGGCTATGTCATTGATGTTAGTAGCGAGATTCCTGGGATACACAAAAACGCTCCACCAACGGTTTGAAGAGAGGGATAGCTATAATACCAGAACAGAACAGAGATGAAGGGTATCATCGACAATCACACCCGAAGTCAATTTCCAAGCTTAATCCATTTCTGCTCATTCATTCTTTTCCATTCAAGTGTTTATCTATATTTACAAGAGATTCATCTACCGCTACGATCATAATATACACATTACAACTTACTTGTTCTTATTTTTTTATATCCTTTACCTAATTCTACATCTTGCCCAAAGTTCATAATGTGTTGCAATTGTTTTTTGGTTAGGCTTTCTCGCATTATAGCAGGTAACGCGTTAGTGCGATTATCCTTCCCAAAACAGTTTTATATAATAACCCCTGAGCTTAAATTTTTTTATTGGAGTTTAAATTAACCGCTGAGAACAAACCCCCGAGAAACATATATTTTGTACTAGTGTACATATAATATGACGTTATAAAAAGTGGTTAAAGACTTATGTCCAACACTTTTTCCTATACTTTTCCAAGCGATGTCTCTAAACGAGACATTTTAAATAAACAAGGCCGCAATTATCGGTCCTAAGTTCATTTCTGGCATACGAATAATAATAATGATAATGAAATGTTGTTATTTCTAGCAATCGATATATTCTATGTTTATTTATTTAAACAAACAAGTTTGTTATTAGCATAGAGAAGTTTAACGAAACCGAGATAACGAAAAGGTTACAAGGAGAATATCCACTTGCCTTGAATTTCTTTTGGAATTCTACGAAACTCGGAATAGAACCTCGTAGAGACGTTTGTACGCTTTGACCTATTTGACCGAAAGGAATGACAAACAAACATGTGTTAAATTTCTTATTTTAATCTTAATCGCACTTTTCTCTTAATGTCCTCTTTTAAGAGAAAGAAAGTTAATATAAATTATTTTAGCTTAATATTTTAGATATGAGATATAAAATAATGATTCTTTATTATTTTCTTTTCAAAGTGATGCTCTTGTTAGATTTTTATGATTTTAAAAATATCTACTTAAGGAAAACATGTAGGCCTCTCTTCAGCTCCTCTTGTAATGTTCGAGCTCTGCCATAGGTGAATCTTGATAGGCTAGTTTCCTACACCACAATTATATGATTCGGTTGTAGTATCAAGATGTCAAGCTCATGGAACTTTGTAGTATCGATTATAGCTCAATTCAGTAGACTAAGCCGAAATTAAGAAAAGAAGAGTTGCAATTGTGTTCAAGGACAACTAATTATCGAAAAATAAGAAGTAACTATTGATGGAGAAAAGCATTCCAAGGTTAGGATTCCCACAATGACTTTTCAGTAGATTACCGGCGATATTTATTTAGATTTCAATTCGAATGTTGTTAGAAGGACTAACTATCTCAAAAGTCAGTATTAACTATTTTCAAATGATTAATGCATGTACATAGACTCGACTAGCAGTCAATCTCGAAAAAAGCAAGTCTTATTTTGGTCCTTTAAGTTCTTTAGAGATCATTGAATCAATATTAATAACATCCTCTCTCGTACTCCGTTAAGAGTATTCAATCAATAATTTCTAGGATAGGTTAAGTTCCACATGTGAATTAAGTCACTCTTGCACAAATAAATCCACAAGTTCAAACCTAGGGATCTAAAATGAATAACAAATTGTGAATTCAATTCAATCAACCTCTTGTTATTCTTATCTCCTCTCGGTCTCAAATCATAATAAGATTCACAATTTAAGTAAATTAGGTCATTAAGCATCCTAGGTTGAATCAAACAACAATTCAAATCTCAATTCAACAAAACATCACCATTCAGATCTACATACTTCATCTTTGGGTTCACCCAACCTTAGAATAAGAGAATTAGCTAGAAATGGGAAAGGAAGAAAGAAAATCAAATTGAATAACTATATCATAATAATATATTATAATAATAATATATCAAATTAGCTAGAAATTGAACAAATATATCATAATAATATATTATAACCAATTGAATAACTTCACATGCATATATGAAAAAGATTACTCTGTCAATTGAATATTCATACAAATAAAAAAAACTCGTATAATAAATGTACTTGTAAGCATGAATAACCATATTAATGAACTTGAAAATCAAATAAACCTTTGTCTAGTGAACGCTTATTACTAGATGGACTTGCCTAAACATCATCACACAAGATTGTAAAAACAAATTTCTATATCTACTGTTGCCATTCTTCACAAACTATAATGACCTTTCAATTTCGAACGGATTCATATACATTCATGCAAACCTGAATCTCACAAAAGATAACATCATAAAACATTTCTTCACACAGAACAATCAATTATTCAAATTGAAATCGACATCGACATCAACAAACACTTGCTCTTTGAAAAACTACAGATTTGGGGCAAACCACAACCCTAATCTTAGCAACTATAAAAACACTCTATGCACTTCTGATTACGAACAACGACACAACACGACTTATGAACCTAGAAAAATGAAGAAAGTGAATAGAATTGTACTTACAGCTTGAATCCTCTCTCAAATCCGCTTGAATCCTCTAGAGAATGGGAAATAAAAAAAATGACGGTTCGATTATAGAGAACGAGAGAATCAGATGGAGAGAGAAAAAATCAGAGGGAAAGAGAGAAAATCAGAGGGAGAGATCTATTTTATGCAAAAACGAAAAGATTTTTTAAATTATATGGGAGGTTATGATTGTGAGTGGGCAATAGATACAATCCAGTGTATCTCGTTCCATTTTTTTATTATGCTCTTAATTATATTAAATCTGGTGCGTTCCTTTTTATGAAACCAACGTCCAAGATTTGTTCCTCCTTTCCTCCTTATTTCCTTGTTCCTCTAGAGCGTAAATCATTTTTATATTGTATGAGTTCAATTTTTATACTCTATGAGTTCATTTTTTTATCTATGATAGGTTCAATTTTTATGTGCTTTGAGTTCATTTTTTATAAAATTTGATTTTCACAAACTTAAAAAAAATAAAAAGAAAAGAAAAAAAGAAAAGAAGAAAAAAATAAAAAATAAAATAATAAAATAAAAAATAAAATAAAACTTTGAAAAAATCTTGACCATTCAATACATAGTAAAGGAGTAAATCCAATGGTTGGGACTAGTCCTGATTTTAAGCCTTGTCCTTACCATAAGGATGACCCTCACCGGAACCATTTTAATTGTTTGTTTGTTACCAAAACATTAAAAAGAAAGATAATCTAGACATAATGCTATTAAATTAGTATCTTGATGGTCGACAAATAGTTAATGGCAAATGGTCCAAATCTAAATTTTATTAGCGAAAATTATTCCAAATATCATAATTTTTTATAAAATTATGTATGTATTTTGTTTTGACATTTTAAAATTTCAACTTGTTGGATGTTGTGCATTTTATCCTTGAAATGTTCATATTTTAGATAAAATTGTAGTTTAGCCCATTAAATTTTATTTATTTATTTTGTGACAAAAATGCTTAATCCGTATACAAACAAATTTTCAAAAATTATAAAACTTGTCTTTAAGAGATCAAAACATTTTAAAATAATCATCTTAGATTTTTTTTGTCTTTAAATCAATCTTAATGAAAATTATTTAAAAAGTAAATGTACTTTATATAAAAATATATCGGGTAGGATTGATGAACTTTTAGATAAGGTCCAAAGTGATTAATTATAAATTCTCAACTTTTAGTATTTGACTAAAATATCTCAACTTCATAATTATCCAAATTAATCATTAAGCGTGTCGTGGACACTTCAAGGGTATTAGGTCTCTAACTTTTATAATTTTTGAAAATTTATTTATACAAAGATTAAACATTTTTGTCACAAAATGAAAAGGAGAAGGCTCTTTCCGCTATTTTGTTAAAATTGTGGATACTTCAAGAGTAGAATGCACAACTATCCCCAAAGTACACGAAATTTTGCGAAATTTAGAAAGGTAAAGGTAGAGATCACAACTACATAAAATGTTAAGATTCTGAGCAATTTTTCCATATTATTATATTTTGATAATAGTATTTTATAATATATGTTGAATATGTCTAGAGAATGGATAACAAGTGAACAATTTTTATGGAGAGAATAGAAAATCCCTCACAATGATCTCGAAAAAAATAGACGCTCCATATTAAAATGGAAGATTTTAGAAATATACGAAAAATTTCTATTGTGCTTTATCTTACAATTGATTGTATCTAATATGTTATTGACTGTGCTTTATTCGGTAATGATTTTGATTTTTATTATTACTAATTGTGCACAACTTTTTCATCGAGCATACATGGTTTCTTGGATGGTGTGCATATTTTATGCACAATTATGCATGATTATATAACTATGCATAACTTTGTAGATGGGTGTGCATGTTTTTTTAATTGGTTGTGCATCCTCTATTAATTTTTAGATGATTGTGCAAAGACTTGTCAAATGGGTCAGGTTAGAACAGGTTTGATGTTAAGGATGTGTAATATAAGGAAAATATGGGCATAATTTATAAATAGGCAAAATGCTAATAAGAGCTTAGTTCCTATTACCTTGTAGGTATCTTTGAACAATTATGAAATGACTTTCTTTCTCTTACTTTCTATTCTCTGCATCTCTTCTTTCTTCTCCTTACTTAATCTGTCTTCTTAATTCATCTTTTCTCCCTTAATCTATTCTTTACCTTCTCTATTCCTTGGGAACATGATATTCGGGTTCGATCATTTTGGGTTCGGGTCGTTAGGGACACGGATTAATCGGGTCGATAAATATACTAAATCATTCGACCCAACAAATTTTGGGTTTAGCGGGTTCGTTTATTTCGAATCTTGGGTTGAAATTTTAGGTTGGACCCTAAAATTTTCGGGTAGTTCGGTTCGATTGTGTGGGTTGTTTAGCCTTTGAAAGCTCTAAGTATGCATGATTATATAAATGAGTATGTATAATTATAAGTATATGTTCATAATATCGTTATTGAGTGAGCATGATTAAATGTTTCTAGCGTCAGGATAATTGTGCAAACTGCTAGGGAGCACATTATTTATAGACAAGACAGGTGATGGGGCATGGATGAAAGAGCTACAACTAGTGTTGAACCACGATATGAAATTAGAGTATTCATGGTGTGCCACTACGCTAGCATACTTGTGAATGCAGCTCGGAATGGCTTCTCGAACTAAAGAAAAACAATTAGGAGGATGCTTATATGTGTTACACATGAGTTATGATAACTAATAATTTTTAAATGACCGAACTGATTTTATTTGTGTCTAACATATTTTTTATTTTGTAGAAATTTATTTGGAGGTACTTTACAAAGTTTAGAGGTCACATTAGTAATGATATCAAACGAATTCCCGGGGAGACAATTAGGCATGATCGTGGCCGAAACAGGGACAAACAATCATTGCTTGACTATCGTCATTCCCTAGATATGACAAGAGTGCAAGATGTATGTAATATACTAATTTTTACCCTACTTTATACATAACATATACTGTAATATTATTGCATTTATGTGTAGTTCAACTGGATGCCATGGCGAGATGTTATTGATTTTTCCATTGGAGAGCTTAATATGTCGAGGTATAGGGGAGTATTGACCTATCTTAACATCAGAGAGCCATATCACCCTAAGATGTTTGCTCGTCACTACGGATAACAGTAGTCTATTCTTCAGTTGGACGTCATCAAGCCAACACATTGCCATCAACCTACAAAGTTGAATGATAGGTCAAAGTACGACGTGAAATACTCGGATGCCAATGATCGTTGGGAAGAAAGGTAGAACTCGTTGGTTCCTATTGGGCAAATTACACTACACCCGTACTCTATGGATGTTGACTATGAACAGTGACATATAAGATAGATGCATCCATTTTTACTACATGTTTGTTGATGAGTTAGCAAGCAAAAAACCATTGGTATGTCTCCTTCTACATAAAAATGACCCTAAGTTCAACAAGGAGGCAACCCATATAAACAACAATATTGCTCGAACAACTGTATACAATCCCGAAACCGATGTAAGTAGCCATCCACAGATTAATCATGGCACTGAATCCACATCTTTGGGGGGCATTGGGCAGTCATCGTGAAGTGTAACTTGAAGTAATAATTATATAAAAATGACAAGTTTACTACAATCAGACAATATAAAATTACGATGAGACCATAATAGAATTTTATGGCTTACCGGAATGTAGTGGTTCCCGAGGAAAGCAATACATGCATTTTTGTCCCAAAGACGCCTCGTAACGGCCCCAATCTGTATGATCAAGAAACATGTGTGCAAACTACGGGCATACAATATGATTAGTGTACACTAGAATCTAGTACCAAATGCCAAGCCAATCACAAGTGTCTCCATCCAATGCTTTGGTAGACAATGCTCGTGCATGATGAGCTTGTCAATCGGAGTACATACCACCATATAAAGTGATACAGAGATTAGTCTGACGATGGTCCGATCTTCAACACCATGAACTCGACACAAAAAACAACAAGAGATAAGATAATAAATGACGGAAACCAACTGAATTTGAAGACCAAACATGAATATAAGGATAATAAGAAGAACCAATTGAAACAACAAAGAGACCCTCGTTGCTTTTAAAACGATAACCAAATTGAATGAACAAGAGACCCATCTTAATACAACTTGACACAATCAAGGATGAATCCTTGAAGCACCAAGATGATGCCTTGTAAAAGCCTACGAAACACCTAACCATACTAGGCCGACATAACATAAGTCAATACAAGAGCAAATATCTAGACCAATCCCTCAAAATTCTAAAAATTGATCTCCAAATGAAACTACCTAAGGCTATTTATGTGTCTTCTAAAGCAAATTAAAGAAAATAACAAAGATTGTCTTAAAGCTAATAAAAAGAAAATACAAATAAAAACACTAAAAAAGGTCTAAGACAACAAATGCATAATGAACCTGGACGCCTAGGCATAAGACGCTTGGTCATTTGGCTCCTTATGATCACCATCCTTCAAAGCGAGGTGCTTGGCAAGACGCTCTTCTAATTGATCAATCATTCTAGCTCGACGTCTTATTTCTTCTTCATGGTGATGTATCCTTTGTTCCAATTGGAGGATGTCTTGGGTGCACTTGTCACTTGCATCCCTCAACGACTCCATCACCTCATTGAACTCACCACTGACACTCAGTGGAGCTCTTTGTAAGAATGCCATTGATAGTCCCTTATCATAAAGAGTAGTGGGTCCTCAACTCTAGAACAAGCTCTCGTTGCATTCGCAACCATCCCTCAGGACCCCATCCCATCTTTGAAGCAAGAGCCTTGTATCTGCAATGACCATCTCCCGAAATGTCATGAGATGATGCGAATGACAACATGAATACGGGCACATGATGGCTGAGATCTATTCCTCCAAAGTCATTAGTGAGAGGAGGAGTTGTGGGTGGAAAAAATCTGAGTTTACATCCAACAGAGGGATGAATCGATGTGGTAGGCACATCCGGGTCCACATCCTCTCGTTCATCATCATCTTCTGGTACCGAGGTAAATGCTTATCCAGGCATTGAATGAGTGCCTTTCCTAACCCTCTTGCACTGGGGTGGTTGTTGTACATGCTCCAACCTAGTCAATCCTCTTGGTTGGACCTTCTAATTCTTCCTAGGTCTCCCCCTCGTTTTCTTCAATGCTGGATCTTGTGATTTTCTAGGATCATTAACTTCAACACACTTACGAAGCACCTGGCACTACGCGTGTTTGACCATCCGACTTGCATTGAATTCTTCAATTATATCAGTCTATAAAGCATCATCATCTTCTAATGGTTCATCCTCGGGCAAGGTCGAAGGAAGACCTTCCCACAATAGTTGCTTCCAAAAGGGATAGATCGTTGAAAGCTCAATATGCTTGCATTGGTTGACACATGCAAGTACTTGGTGAGGACACGGGAGGCCACTAGTTGTTGTCCACCACTAATCATAATAGATCGGACAATATCCACTCTTCGAGTTGGTATGTACCATGACATACTTGAACAATTGTCTAATACAATCATTGGATACCTTCATTGGGAGGAGAGAGAATATCATTCGAAGTGGTTCGACCATGTGATTGATGTCCAACAGAACAATAGTACGATCCATCTCCATCCGCCCACGTATTTCACTAATCTGGATGTTGATGGAGTTACATATCTTCCACAATATAGTGTTGAACCCTCTGATAGATGTTTTCTAGTAATTTTTCTGCATGGTGAACTGAGACTCGACCCTATAATTATCTTAAAATCAAACCACATTTTAAAATAAAAAATTGTATGGAAGGCAAAAATAACTCATTTTACATATTTGTGGACCTCGTAAAAAGGTTAAACCGATGGTCGATGAATGCTCTCACAATCCGATCACGCCAGGGGTGAGCCAATTTTTATGGAGGTAAGAAAGTAATAGTGGACTGAGTGTTGATTGTAGAAATAGGAGTCACGCCTCGTACTCTGCCAAAGTGGTCGAACAGAACAACTCCCACGCATGGCTGGCAAACCAATCTACCAACTTAGCTTGAAACCCATGTCCCAACGCAAATTCCCTACAATTGCGTTGGTTTGACTGGCTGAAAGTCGTCTTGCCAAATCAAAAATAAATCCCTAATTACTCAACTTGTATAGCTGGTAAGTCGAGGTTGTACCCAAGAGATACTTGTAATTCAGAGTAATATTGTTATCAACTCAATAGTAATAAATGGGGGGGATTTTTGGTTATTAATCTAAAGCTAGGGAAATTAAAGAAAGTAAAGCAATTATACAAAGCAAAGATTGAATTTTTATCAGATTAGGGAAACAATCCTATTCAAGCATCCACTTTCTTCATCAAGTTATTGATCATAGATTCAATCATGTTATTCCTATCCTGATCAGAAATATAACATGGCAACGAGACATGCAAACTTACTATCCAAACAACTTATGAAACGATCATAAATAATACGGATATTAGCATTGAGGACAAGGATAAGCAAGATACATGCAATTGAATTCCAACGAGTCAAACAATCAACATGCATTCAAATCTCTTTCTCGATTGTTTTAGTCCAACGAGTCCTAAATCAATTGAGTTGCTACAAAGATTAGGTTTTGCTACGAGAAAACCTAGATCTAGCAATAGAGAGTATTAAATTCCAACTAGTTGGCCAGACAAGCAGAAATCAACACAATCAATATTAATTACGCACAAGAGAATTGAAATAACTTGTAGAAATAAACCTGAAAAGTAGAATCTCATAATAAACTTGTGTCTGAAAAGCTTCAAGTTGAATAAGATCTAAGAGTTTAGTTCTCCATAAGAGAGAAAATACAAAAGTCTGAAAATATTGAAAACTAGGTCTAAGAGATGTTGCAAACAAAGCTGGCAAAACTAGGCTTAAAAAGGTCTTGAACAAAACATATCCGAAAATAAAATAAAAGGAAATAAATATAATAAAGATAGATAGAGCAATTGTCGCCTCGGATTATTGCTGACGTGGACCTCTACGGGCGCGGTGAACAACCTCCGCGATCGCGGAGCTGTAGAAACTCCCAATCCGAGTCAACGTTGACCGCGACCGCGGCCTTGTGCCACCACGAAATACCATGAGGGAGTCAGCCAAGATGTGCTAGAGGAGGTGGGTCTTGTTGATCCAATCCCGACTGCTGATTAAAAAGGGCACTACTGTCGAGCCAACGACATTAAACAAAGGCGCTGCTCGGGAGGCAACCCGAGGTAAGTTTTCTTGATCTTTTTCTTTTCTTTTTTTTACTTTAGTTTTAGCATTACTTTTTATTTCAATCTTGTCGGACTAACATGCAGGTACTAGGTTCGAAAGAACAAAAATTTTGGAAAATTTTTATTTCTTGAAATAAAAGAAACAAAGACGAACAGGTACATAGGTACAGGTCCGCGATTGTGGTGGCTAACCTCCGCGATTGCGGAACTGTTCATGCCGCAAGATTTAAAAATAAATAATAAGGAATTAACAGAAATGTCGGATTTTCCCTTCCTCAAACCCGCCGACCCTACTCATCTCTTTCTTTCCCTTCTTCTTCTTCTTCTACCTTCATCCTTCCTCTATTATTCCACCATTTTCATACCTTCAAGCTCCCATAACCTCTCAAAACCCAATTTTCCCAACTCCATAAAAATCAAATACAAACCCGCTTTCTTCATCCTTTCGCCATCCTAAACACAAATCCTTCATCCAAATTCCCAAATTCCCAAATTCCCATCCAAAAGACCACAAGCTCAAATCTAAACTCCAATCAAATTTTTTTCCAAAAAAACTCTCAAAACCCCTCTAAATCCACTTGTTTCCCCGAATTTGTCGTTTGGAGTACGCGTAGAGTTGTCGCGAGCCACTTCGATATCACCGTGAGCGATGTTCAGCAGATTCACATTTATTGGCGTCCGCGATCGCGGTGCTGTAGCCAGAGCCGATTATTTTCATTATGTGAGTCCGATTTCATCCTCTCTTCCATTCATTCTTACTATGGCATATCCAGTTCGGTTGAGTAGGGCGGAGAAAGAATTATGGAATGAGATTGATAGGAAGATTATGCTGTCTACTAAATTCTTTCATGTCCCGACATTATACTCTTTGGGATTATATCAGTCGGTTCATCAATTATAACAGCAAGGTGGTTTGGGAGGATTGATTCCTTTGCATGCTTATACATACAAGCCTCTCGTATTGGAGTTTTTGGTTACTTACAGAGAGCTTGATGATGGTAGGAATGGATTTAGACGGCTAGGGGGAGAGTATTCTTTGACTAGAAATCAGTTGGCTGACTGTTTTGGGGTGATTGGCCAGCCTACAGCTGGCTGGTCGGATGTTGAAGGTAACCCAAAAGTGATGCATTTTTGGACTGATGTGACTCATACTCAATATATCCTTGGGCATGGGTTACAGAATTACAGTCTTGTTCATCCGGGATTGAGGCTTTGTCATAAGATGATTTCCAACACCTTTTTTGGGGGAATGGGGAGGTTAATAAGATGGCGGCTCGGGATGTGGCTATGATGTGGTGTCTGATGAGGGATCAACCTGTGGTCCCTGATTCGATAGAGCTTTCCCTACATGCTGTGAGGAAGGCCCGGTCTTTGCCCGGGAAGATTGCTTTTGGGGGCTTGATTACTCTGATAGCCCTTTGCTTTTGAGCTTAGATGTTAGTCAGGACCGTTACAGAGCCACAGTAGGTGAGGGGATTTGCTTTGATATATCACAACTGAAGAGGTCCTAGTTGTTATCTGAGTCCCAGAATGGGGGTTGAATCTGGCATTGTGGTAGGCAGCATGAGTCGTATTTACGTCTGCCTAGGGATTTTGGAGCTGAGGAGACAGCTCAACATTTCTTTCTGGAATCTGTAGTGATGGTGGTGGCAGATGAGGAGGAGGAAGAAGAGGAAGAGTAGGCGTATGAGCATCATGACAAGCCTCCTCGTGAGCATTATGAAGCTAGTCCATCTGATGTTGGAGGAGCACCAGAGTGGTATGATGAGATGTTCTCTGCAATGGAGAACTTGAACATGAGAGTTGATTCTATATCTGGCCATCAGAGCTACTTTATGAGGCAACAGAATGCCATGAGGAGTACCTTAGAGGATGTGGGGAGGAATGTCAAGGACATGTCCATCACCATGGACCAAATGAGGGAGCGACAGGAGGCATTTTATCAGCATTATTGGCCTCAGTACCCTCAGTTTTTTCCACCGCCAAGTCCACCACAGTGAGTCTTCTGTTCCCTTCCTTGACTTTTTCTAATTTGTCTTTTATTTCATTGAGGAAATGAAAGATTTGGGTATGGGGGAGGGAACACTCGTTGTTGTATATATGTACAGTTGCATTTCAGATTTCTGCATTTCAGACTCAAAAAAAATATGAAAAAAACATTAAATCATGTGCTGAGTTGAAAACCCGAAAGGGCGGCTCAAGCAAAAATCAAGGGCCCGGACCAGCATTAGGTTGGGGTAATAAGAGGCTAAAAAGAGTGAAAGTGAGCTTGGTGAGCACATCTATAGAAAAATAAAATGAGTGATTAGGTGAAAACCCGAAAGGCCTCCTAAGCAGAATGAGTGAAAAAAAAAGAGTGTCTAGGAACATTTCTGTTGGGGCTTGGGGATTATTGTTTATGGGTTTTTACTTTGATTTTGATATGATTTGAGTGATAGATTGCGCTAGGATTTTCATTGTATGCACTTTCATTCTTTTACATGGGTTCGGGTTGTGAGCTTAATTTTTGAGTGTTGTTTAGTTTTAGGTCATTTTCTCTCAATACTTCTAGTAGACCTTTGTTGCATTGTCTTGCTTAATTTTATTTTGAGCTTACTCGAGGACGAACAAGGTCTAAGTATGGGGGAATTTGATATGATGTATTTCATATAGCATAACTAAGATTAGATAATACATTTTATATATAGATTTAGGTCTTTTTAGTGCTTGTAATGACAAATGAAGAGAAGATCGAAGACTTGAAGAAATTGGAAGATTTGAAGATGAAGTTTGAAGAATCAAGTGAAGGTCGCGGATTAGAGCAGTCCGCGGTGGAGCCAAGTATCAGGTCCACGAGGTATTATCTAATCCTAGTTATGCTATATGAAGTACATCATATCAGTTGTGCATCAAACAAAGCATATGTTTGGCGTTGGGGAACAAGACCCAAACAACATTTACCTCAGCAACATCTCAATTGGTCACTGTGACTTCTGACTCTTTTCCAACTCGCTTATACATCTCTCGCAACTCGCGTGATTCCCATTTGTAATGGTATTGGATCTCCCTTGACATAAATGCAAAAGTAATGCGGAAAGTCTTCCCGGTGCATGTAAATCCAACAATTTCACACAAGGGCATGTCGTACTTATAATGTCAATTAATAGAGATTTTAATATGCAACCCTATAATGTTAATCCAATAATTTTATCATAGTTAATAAAATACTTACATGTTTGTTTGGTATATCAAGTCCATAATCATGACATAAGGGAACAACTTCAACAACTGTATCGACTTGGGATGAGCAAAGAACAATTCTTTTATCTTTTTGCTACCCTCCTCAGTTCGATAGTCGACGTTGTAATCATTAGACTCTTGGAAATGAATCGCGAATTGGGATACATTCATCGAGTTCATTTCCTCTTTAAACACTTGATGTCGATAATCATACAACTGCTTCATTGATCTCGTCATTTTTGGAAACTTATTCTTTAGAAATGTCATGGTTTCTTTTGGATCTATATCTACCAGTGCCAGCTGCTTTGCGTCCTCCTTCAACTTCTCATTCATTCGGCTCACAAACGGATAACTGTCTAGGCTTGTAGAAATACCATGATTGTGGTGACCGCATTCCACCCTTAACTGTCATTTCTTGGTTTTTCTGTCCCTCGAACAAATCAACTCAAACGGACACCCGATCTTTCTAGTACGAGGACCTGCTCTAAGATAATCTCCGACCTCTAAACTCTGCACGATTTTTCGAGGTTAAACTTTTTTCCTCGGTTTGTACTCACCGCCTAAGACGCATCCCAAATTTATCTTTGCCGGCCAAGAGTTTTTATTGGTGAGTACAATGTTCAAATTTCTCCCTATTTTATGAGCCCACTCTTTCATAACTTTACTATCCGACCGCTCGTAATTATTTGCAAAATGGGTAGAAAAATCTGAAAACTGAACACACTAAGTATAATAAATACATAAATTAGAATTTATTTATATTAATCTCTAAATTTTAAATTTATTTATTTTAATTTCTAAACTTAATAAAATAAAATTTACATACTTGTTCTTCTTCTAAATTAAAAACGACGTATTGATTTTGCTCATCCACGTACTCTTCCATCGTCCTCGTCCATGTACTCCTCATTTAAATCAAATGGAGCGGTTGATGATTTTGCTCCTCCTCTCATTAACAACTACATACAATTACGAAATAGTTAAAATACAATATCATATATGAAATTTAAGATAAAAAAAATAATAAATTCAAATTTAATGTTAAAATACGATAAATAATATACTTACATTAAATTTTGTAATAAGCCATTTCCGAGCGATCTTTGAGACTAATTTGAGAGATTTGGAGATGAAAATCTGATTTGTATTACCCCATATATAAAAATAAAAAGGGAAATTCCGAATGGTACCCCTCAGTTTTATACTTTTCCGAGTGGTGCCCAAAAAAAAAGTTATTTCGCGTAATACCCTTGAGTTTTAATACTAGTCCGCACCATACCCTTTTTCTTCAATACCATTATTCTTCCGTAAGATTGATTACTTAAAAAAAGGGAAATAAAAATGAAACACAAATACAAAAAAAGAAAAAGAAAACAATTAAAAGTAAAAACACTAGATCCACACCGACTACCCAAGATAGAAGTTCTGGACAAACCACTCAAATAGATCAAAATTATCAAATCATGAGCATTTATCAAATCCTGTTATAAAATAGAGAAATTATAGAGAGAAATAGGGAGAAGGAGAAAGATCAGATCCATCTTATTAGGTCACCCATAGAGGCCTTTATATAGAGAATACAAACTAGGGTTTCCAATTGTACATCTAAATATAATAATATAATAAATATTATAACACTCCCCCTTATATGTACATCACTAACTACCTCGTTAAAAACCTTGTCTGGAAAACCCAATGGGACAAAACCAAGACTAAGGGAAAAAGAGTGCAGTTATGAGTCTTCCTCTCAACTTGAAATATATTCTCTTTGCTTGACTGAATTGAGCATCCATCTTGCCTTTGGGTTAAATCTTGTAGTTTGAGAACACTTGATGATATGTACATTGGTTGATCACTCATGTTGAATTCTCGTCATATATAAATCATTGTTGGCTCCTTTCAACTTGATTTGATGGATGGATAAAAACTCCATTCTTTCACATATCTCGAACTTCAGGCCGAGATTGTCTCATTAAAGAGATTATGTGACGAACTGCCTCATTAAAAACCTTGTTTGGAAAAACTCAGTGGGATAAAAACCAAAACCAAGGGAAAAAGAGTACAGTCGTATAATAATGCCATCATTGAATTTTTGTAGAAGATTGGTACTTCTAAACCAATAATCTTTATGTTATGTTTAGGGAGACAATAACTCATTGTCACATAAAATGACATTATTGAGATAATGAAGCAAGGTACGGTAATGTACCTATTGTATTGCGATATGGTACTTCAAGATCTAATGTCTCTTTCATTTTCTAATCGGGGGCAAAAGGGGTCCTTTTCCACACTTAGCAATCTTACTACTATTGGTGTACTTAATGGATGCGCCTTATCCATAATAAATCGCTTTATGAACTTTTCTGCGTAGTTTGATTGATGGATAAACATTCCATCCTTTGTATGCTCGAACTGCAGGTCGAGACAATACTTGGTAGTTCTTAAGTCCATTTTAAATTCTCTTTTCAAATATTCAGCTTCTATCAGGATCTCTTCTGGAGTCCCAATAATATTGAAATCATCAACATAAATAACGATGATTACATATCCCAAATTTGTTGTTTTATGAACAAACAAGGACCTATTTTCATCACTAACAAATCCTTGCCTTTGTAGATATTCTCTAAGGCGATTATACCACATTCTTCTCGATTGTTTCAATCCATATAACGATCTTCTAAGTTTAATGGAATAAATATAATGTGGTTTTGATTCAAATGCTTTAGGCATTCTTAATCCTTCTGGGATTTTCATGTATATGTCGATGTCTAATGACTCATATAGGTATGTTGTTACCATATCCATGAGTTGTATTTTCATACGTGCAACAACGGCTAAAACAACATGGAACCTGAGTATCATTGCATCCACTACTGGTGAATACGTTTTCATGTAATCCACTCCAGGTTTCGTGAGAACCCTTGTGCAACTAGCTATAACAGATTGGTTTTTCACTTTCTGGTGTTGAAACTACAGGCCCAAAAAACATCTAGTCTGTTTAACGAATCCAATTCTGCTTTCCAGCTTTCCCAACCATTTCGATGTCGATATTCCTCCATTGTTTGGGGATTATTGTCATATTCTCAAATGACTTTTACGATAACTGAATAAGCAAAGATATCTTCCCGATACCATATACCGATACTTACATAATTAATCGACATTTCTAAATTATCGCTCATGCCATTTTCTTTGCTTTTAGAGTCTTTAGATAGAGGAATCTCTTCAGGAGTTCTATCTTCATGTTTATTTCCAATCGACATATCATCCTTTTGGGATGTAATTGGCTCTTTCCTCTTCTGGGGAATGTATCTTTAAATCCGAAAATGTCTCTCATGCTTCAAGCATGCTTATGTGTTGGCTTTGGAGTTACTTCTGGAATCTCCAAATGACTTGTGTATTCTCAAATAGTATTTATATCTTAGTCACTAAACTTCTGGTTTAGTTATACAATATGCTAAACTTCTGGTTTCGTTTTCTTTGGATAACAAATTGCATCCCATGCAATCTCTTAACTTGTAGTCTCAATTATCTTCTCCCCGTAAAGTTGGGATTTTCACCTCGCCAAAGTGTTAATCTTAATACCGAGCAATATATTGATCACCGCTTATAAGCTCTAGGTATTTTATAAACGAGAAGGACCCAAACCCTTCGTCTACTCCCAACTTTCATTATGTTGCATTACTTAACAATCATTCAGGGAGGTGGAGGACATATAAAGCATTTAATCTCTTCTAGAGACAAGCTTCTATTAGGAAAATTTTTATAAGCAGTCGGTCCAAGTCGAATTTAATTATCGACATTCACATTTCATGGCCCTCTTTAATCAACGACTCATCCTAGCCGTGTATTTCATGTATAACATTTGGCTAGCTATCAATTATGACCGCATTATTGACGACTCTACTAGGTCGTTTTGTGAATGTGTGTGAGAGCTACTCAATGCTCAACCACTACACTAATTTATTTTCATTCCCCTCCTTTTTCAATGGAACCAATGGGTTGAGGCATCTTTCAACATCATATGATTAATCCACAATGGTTCACATGGCGATGTAATATGTCCTCTTATATCACTTGAACTTAGTCAAGGAGCATATGAGACTTTGTATTTACTTGCATATTATGCTGGCTTTACTACTAACTTGCCAAGATCACAAGCCTTTCAAGGTCACTCTTAGGAAGAGACTTCCCATACCGATCATGCGCATTATTATTTCACTTGAGTGACCAAGTTAATCATGCCACAAATTTATCTTATCATTAACTAACTTCCAGTTAGTGAGATTACATTATTCAATGGGATATACTCTTCTAGAGTCATCTTCCCCTTCACACCAAATTTGTCACGCGCATGATTGTGAAAACTTTTGGTTTTCAAATACTGTATGGTGTGACACCATTGAAAAATATCGGTGATCCATACTTATGTTTGGGAGCTCATCAACTCAAATCAGATAAATTATTATCTTGATTTTTAACATTAGATGCCTCAAAATGGGTGCATTGAGAATTTTAATTTATACTAGACCGGTCTCCACACTTATGCTTATAAAGTGTGGTTTTTGTACAATTGGTACAATATTAATGATCAATTACATCACTTATGGGATATCCCTGATCTTAGATGTTCTTCTTGACATCAAATTAACCCACGACGTCCTAGCTATAAGTCATAACTGTGACTAACGGCCGCATGCGTAATATACCGTAACCTCTTTCACACCCTCTTCCGGAGGAGGCATGCTTTTGGCATGCAAGAGGTTGGTCAAACATGACCTTGAACTTCTAGTTCATGCTAGGTAGGTGGTCATTTAGACATAGTTCTGAATATTGTGACGACCCACATTCCTTGTACTACTTCTAGAGTACATGCCATATTTCTTGTACTACATCTAGAGTACATGGTTTGGTATGAGATGTCTTAACTCTCCAAGAGTTTATAACGATCTCTACTTGTCAAAATTCGATTCTTCAAGCTCGAATAGAGTTGATGATATGATACGTTCATTATAAGTTAGCACATTTCTATTGGAATTTCAAGTTCTTCATGAATCTCCCAAACATCTCATTTGTTAACTTCAAGTGACAATGTAATTTTATTTCTTGAACCATTTATCATCCACTTCGGGAGATGATATGTTCATATAGATTCACTAATAAATTCTTCTAATCATACTACAAGAAGTAATTATGTATGTAAATCCTCTTCTAGGGATAATACTCTTATGTATAGAAGCATCTACTTTAGGAGATGATCATTGTCACATAAATTTTATCATCTTCTTTAGGAAGTGATATTTTCTATCATTACTCACTTCAGGGAGTAACAAGATTTATTATTTCATCTCTTCGGGGATGATTTTAAATTGTCTATACTGGACATACTAGCATCTGCTTTAGGAGATGACAAGTTTTAACTTTAAGAACAAATAAAAATATAAACAAGCAATAGCATAAATAATTAAATTGAAAAGTATAAATAAGGAAATAAAGTATCATAAAATATTGTCAACTTCTGGTGACAAGAGATTGAATACGAAGTCTTCTAGACTTCTTTCCATCACATACTTCAGGATGTGATTATTCATAAGATCTTTCAATCACATACTTCACGATGTTATTTCAATGAGACATTTTAGTCACATACTTAAGGATGTGATCTCCATGTGGATATTTTATTATTTACTTTAAGGGATAATATTTGTCATACGAACTTTATCGTCTATTTCTGGAGATGATATTTTTCTTTTTCAATTTGCACATGAATCATGTCGTTTAATTCAAGAGACGACTTTAGTATCACCAACTCACTCCAAGGAGTAGAAACTTTTATTATATTCATCCATTTATGGGGATTGATTCAATTATCTCATCCACTTCGGGGATTATTTGTTTCATCCACTTCGGAGATGGAAATTATCACTCCAAGTATAAAAATAGAAAAATGGTTTCATTCACTTCAGGGAATGAGAATTATCACTCCAGGGATAAAATGAAGTTTTCATTTACTTCAAGAAACGAGGATTATCACTTCAGGGATAATCTTGTTCTTTACATTCAATTAATTCTTCAAGAGAAAATAATATAACATAATTAAGTATATGAAAATAATAAATAAATAAATAAACAATATAAGAACAATACAATAAATAAAATAATTCATTCACTTCGGGGAATGAAATTTATCACTTCAGGGATAAAATTATAATATTGTTTTGTAAATTCAACTCTTCAGGAGGAAATAATTATAATTTGGATAATATTATTTGTAAATTCAACTCTTCAGGAGGAAATAATTATCACTTCAGGAATAATATTATTTGTAAATTCAACTCTTCAGGAGGAAATAATTATCCCTTTAGGGATAAAATTATTTGTAAATTCAACTCTTCAGGAGGAAATAATTATCGCTTCAGGGATAATACAATGATATTCCAATCTCTTTTTGGAATGGAAATAATCACTTCAGGGATTATATATTGATGTCTCATAATGAAAATTATTGCTTCATGGATAAAATAATCTTTGTACATTCAAACTCTTCAGGAGATGAATGAAAAATTATCTCTTCAAGGATAATTACTATGCACCTCTTCAGGAGATGAAACGAAAATATTTTTGATTAGTCGCTCCAAGCACAAATTTTATTTGTGATCCACTTCAAGGGATGTATATATCATTCAAACTCTTTAGGAGATGAATGAAAAATTAACTCTTCAAGGATAATTATTGTGCACCTCTATAGGAGATGAAACGAAAATATTTTTTGATTTGTCGCTCTTAGCACAAATTTTATTATGAGTATATCCACTTCAGGGGATGTATATATCATTCAAACTCTTTAGGAGATGAATGAAAAATTAACTCTTCAAGGATAATTAGTGTGCACCTCTTCGGGAGATGAAACGAAAATATTTTTTGATTTGTCGCTCTTAGCACAAATTTTATTTGTGAGTATATCCACTTCAGGGGATGTATCATATACGATTTAATTTGTCGCTCTAAGGATAAATTTATTAACAAATACATCCACTTCAGAGGATGTAGTTTTACAATCAGAAACAAACTAATTTTATAATTTAGATTATAGAGTATATGATACAATCAACAATTGAATTAAATTATAAGAACATAAATGAGGCGTGTAACATGATCATAAGAATAAACAATTGCATGATATATATACGAATGAATCATATACAAAATCATCATATGTGATCTAATATACATGCACGGATCGATTATATATATATAGTTATATCGATCATATATATAAATATATTGCATGAAGTAATAAAGCATGGATCTAAATCTAAATATCAAGCAATACAGTATATAAGCATATATGTCTTACACAAAGTAATAAAGCATGGATTGCTCATATAAAAGCTATAAACCAAATTTAAACACAAAAGTTACGAACTAAATTTAAACACAATATAGAATATTAAATATGCAAGGAGGACTATTAAAAGAAAAACTCGGTGAATACCGATCGTGGTCTTTGTGCTGATAACGTGTTATAAAATAGAGAAATTATAGAGAGAAATAGGGAGAAGGAGAAAGATCAGATCCATCTTATTAGGTCACCCATAGAGACCTTTATATAGAGAATACAAACTAGGGTTTCCAATTGTACATCTAAATATAATAATATAATAAATATTATAACAAATCCAGAATTGTAAACCAGAATTTAAAAAAAAAGCGTATCTAAAACGCAACAAACAAAAGTAAAACGCAACAAACATGTAAATTTCAAGCCGACCACATCCTGTAACAAATCACAAAGGCAGATCTAATTTTATCAATCAAACTCAATACGAATTCAGGAAACGAAGAAGAGAGAGAATCCGGCAAGAAAGCAGTGCATAACTGACGGGATTGAAAAATGGCTATGAGATGGTCAATTGCGGTGGAAACGAAGAAGAGAGAGAATCCGGCGAGATTTTCTGATGATTTTTACTGTTTTTCCTTTTAATTGTTTTCTTTTTTTTATTTGTATTTTATTTTATTTCCTTTTTTTAAGCAATCTATCTAACAGAAGATTAATGGTTTTATAGAAAAAGGGTACAGTACGGGGCGGAATAGTATTAAAACTCGAGGGTATCATGCGGAATAACTTTTTTTTTTGGGCACCACTCGAAAAAATACAAAACTGAGGGGTACCACACGGAATTTTCCAAATAAAAATCTACCCGTTAGGAGGTATTTCCCAACGGGTGGCATGTTGATCGAGAGCAACTACATAAAAAATTTTAAAGTAGTGTTATCGGTCACCTCGACCAACAAAAAGCCAAAATCTACTTCTAGCACGTCAGTCCAGATGACCAATGGAGCGCCCGCAAAAAAACGTGGGGCGCTTCCGATTACCCAAAAAATACCTTCAAGCAAATGACACATGACGCATTAAACTCCGGAAGTCCATGGGTTGAGTATTATTGAGAAGACCAAAAATGCAAGTACGAGAATGCATATAACTAAGTATTTAAATGACAAGCATATAGCATACAACTGTAATAGCATACAACTGTAATAAAAATACAAAGAACCAAGGAGTGAAGTCAGAGGCCAATAGCAGTATTAACACGAACTGTCCATGAAATTTATCAACAAATCTCCGACCATAACTCTGTCAGGCATTCTCCCTGCAGCACCATATATAGGGGCCATTCCTCCTTTCATTGGACCTGGGTTCTCTTTTACCTGACAAATACAAGTAAAGCAGTTAAGTTTCCGGCAGCCATAGTTAATCCAGACAAAGTGTTGGCTTAATTGGCTTGATTTTTTTAGTTCAAGATTCATCTTATCATTAGGAAAAAGAAAACTAGAAGTAAAAGCTATCCAAGCATTCTGGTAGAAAGCTTACAGTTTGTACAGATTCCTTCAAATCCTTCAGGAACTCATCAGCCACGTTCACATGTTGAAGAGTCACACAGATATGGAGACTGCAAAGCATATTTATAAAAATATTTTTTCAAGAAACAAATCACTTCTGTCAATGAAATTATCCAAGCAAAACCAGGATAGAAGGTTTCAGAGACATCACAGTCAAAATCTGACAATCTCACCTGTTGGGCCTCTGCAATGCATTTAGATGCCAGCCTTTAGATGACAGTAAGTCATTCACCTCAAATATATCCACAACATCAGATCCAAAAGCTACAATCGTCATGTCTGGCTTTCCAATGATAAACAACTCCGGAATACCCTTAATTCTGCACAGATACAGCAATTTCGTTTCAATTGTATTCAATGTCTGGAAAGGTGTGATTTTTTAAGGGAAACGGTGTGATTACCCTTCCTGTATTTTCTTTGATGTTTCCATTATCTGTCTTGTATTCTCCAAGTATCCTGTATATACTCAAAGGCCTTAGTATTGGAGTAGAAACGAACCAATTACCGAAAGAAAAAAAAAACAGCAAGAATAAGACCTTCTTCTCCAACAGCCATCATTGCTGCCCAGGCACCGGCTATGAGACTCCCAGGCCTGCTACCAGCAATAGTTGGGGACACGTACAGCCCACCCGTCCATTCGGTTACTGCAGCAAATAAAAGCACAGACTATTCAGCCAAATAATGAACTGCTGAATCATAATTATCTGCTTCCGTATTTTTTATGATGAAAATGTGTGAGGTTTGAAATACATCCAAAAATTTAGTCACTTCGCAGTTCATGACTTCATATTAGGCACGCTATGCTGCAATGGATATATTATCACACACTCTATGCTACATCATTTTGGAAGAGAAAATACAATAATGAATCACATCCTAGGAAGAGTTGCTATCCCAAACAAGAAAAACTACCCACCTGCAACAAATTGATGCTGTTGAAGACAAGCCAAAAGCCATGACATGAAAGACAAGAAACACCAATTAGTCTCTACATTAGTCAGCTAAGTTGTTGCAAACTTAAATGATAAGTAATAGGCTTATAGCTTGCCTTCCTGATTTCATGATTCCTATATAAAACCACACTTGTGCCTTTAGGTGCCAACCCATACTTGTGCACATCAATTGAAATTGAGGTAACTCCTTGGACAGAGAAGTCAAAGAGTTGAACTTGATACCTGAAACAGTTGCAAAGTAAGAAAAAGAACCACCGAATCAGAAAATGCATATTGAACAAGTCAGTAAATTATTGTCAAGGAAAATATAAGAGCCAGGTATGATCTAGGTAGTCTTTACTTTGTAGTACAAGACACCTCAGTGGAAAAGTCTACAGCATTACATAATTGAGTGCACAAAAACATGACATTTCCATCGTAAGCATTGTCTTCTCATTTAGTTAAAATAGAGGCGGTGGTTAGGAAATAATAAAATAATTGAAACAAAAATTTGCAAACTACAAAAGTTAGAAAAGGCAAAGCAAGCTATACCCGAGTTTACGAGCAAAAGGCAAAACAAAGCCGCCGAGACAAAGATCAACATGGAAGCAGACCCCAAAGCTTAATGCCAACGCTGCAAGTTCCTGGGGAAAATGAAATGAAACCTCAACCAAAAGTTCAAGAATGAGAAGATCATACACACACAGGAAAAGAATAAATAATGAAAAAATATACTCTGATAGGGTCAATGATGCCATGAGGAAATCCAGGAGCAGATCCAACAATCTGACAGTGAAAACATTAATGCTAATTAAAACCACAAAGGTCCAATATGAATTAATCAGTTGAAAGGGGGAAATACTAAGTAATCAGCAACAGTGGAAGCTGTATAACTGAAGTGCTGACAAAATTTGCTCAACAATTAGAAGATATGCAAAAGAATTTGCACGTCATACCAATACAGTATTTTTGTTGATACAACGTCTGATTGCTTTTGCATCAGCTTGGAACTCTTTATTCACTGGAACGCGTCTTAGCTTAATGTTAAAATACTGTGCAGCTTTGTCATAAGCTGAGTGAGCAGATTCTGCAATAATCCTAATATGGCAGGAAGAAGGTCAAGAAAATTACTTACACAAAGCAAAACATATTATTAAGGTATAAAACAAGCACAACACTCCAGAAAATGAATAGTTATAAGTATTTTGCACTATTGACTCTAATGAACATCAAGAGATCTATTTATAATGAATCTTATAAACTTAAGACATACATTTCTGGTTTTGTAATTCCCCTTTTAGCTTTCATGTAGTCACGTGAAGTTTTTACAGCTAACAGTATGCTTTCTGTGCCCCCCGAAGTCATATTTCCACAGATTTGTCCACCAGATGCCTTTTCGTTACTCCCAAGAAGAGCAGCAGTCATTGCAACCACTTCAGCCTCAAACCTAACTACGCTTTGGAAAACATCGAGGTGTAAAGGATTGGTATGAGCAAACCTGAACAACAATGCATAAGCAGATTAGAAAGCCAGATTTACATAAACAATATAGAAAACTGTCACCTACTTCGTCATAAGCCCCATAAATAATTGTCAAAACTAAATTATCATGACTATAATAGCAAGCAATTCTAAAACTCAAATCTCTGTAGATGGGCTAGGCGTGACTTAATGGTAGTTTACTGGATCCTATTTTTATAATTTCCAGTGTATTTGCTGCTTTAGTCTCCTTCATCTGCTCGAGAGTTGTGGTTAGACATATGTGAGAGATATACTCAAAGTAGTGGTCCTTTCATTTATCAAGTGAGAAAAGAACGGGTCCTGAACCGCTCAGGGAAGCTTATTTGTGAGAGCCTAGAACATGAACCATAAGAAGTGCTGGGATGACCAGGGTTGCTTCTGAAGAAGCTGCTTTTATGCTCAGTTATTCAGGAAGATAAGGGAACTTTAGGAAGGTTAAGGCTAACGAGAAAAATTAAACATTCTGATCATTAAAAGGGGTAAGGTCACAATATTGAGCACTGTTTTGAGAGAATTGTTATGAGTGCATGCTAAATAATCTAAGGTGATACTTGTTCAATTGGCAAGTTCCATATGTTTCCATTTTCCTCAGTAAAAGTGTTTCAGATGTTAATTTTAATCTGTGCATATAGATCACTGAGACTTGAGAGCCTTACAAATATAAGACATGGAGCGGTACAAACTGGAAAACGGGTGCAATTTTTTATATAAGATGGGATTAAATCATAGTGGTTAGCCACTTAGCCACGCAGTTTAGTTAAATATTTTTTTATCTGCCATATGTCCATGGTCAGGCAAACATAAAAGTGATGATTAACATTGTAATTTTTCCTTGGCAATAATTTTTTTCCTTCTTACTCTTGTTCTCTCACTTTTCTCTCTTTCTTAATTGTTAAGAGTTCAATTCATTTTTTGTTTTATGAGATAAACTTTGGTTCCTAATTTGAAGTTATACTTCCAACATTTTAGGTTTAAAATAATGATTATAAACATTGAACAACTTACATAGCAAAATATTAGCTCCCTAAGATCATCAAAAAGTATGGGGAGAGTGAAACCACAAGATACTAAAAGAAAATGTCAAGGGAGCAGTTTACTAACATTGAGCATGCCTCATTTATCAGTGAAAAGTGACCTTCAGACTCACTTCCACCAATGTATCTGCACAAAATTTCATAAGTTTATCACAAATCAACACCAGAAACACATAAAAATAGACATCAACACTAGACATAAAATTCACTTCCTTTCTAATCCTTCAAGAATATACATACACTGTACCAGAGCATTTGCCTTTCCAAGAAGCATCTTTCATCTTCTCTTCGTTCATCATATCAATCACATCATTTCCTAATCCAGCCTTGGGCAATTCAATCCTCCAGCCATCTCTTTTAGACTTATTAGACTGCATCTGGTCAACAACCTGCATGCCAAATTAAAAACCAATCCACCGAAATCAGTCTGTTAATTACTAACTAGACAAGGCATTGTCACGTGTTGGAGATACATAATGTTTAAGTTCATTTCAAGCTGCACAATAACAAAAGCAGAATTGCATTTTTCACTCAAAAAATGCTCAAACTTCCAGACAAATAATTCTAAAGTTTGATACTTCAATGAAAAAACTGAAAATAGCAATTACCACAAAATTAATAGTGTAGGGCGTGTAACAAAGGTTGGACATACATAATGTTTTTGTTCATTTTTCTAATCCAACTTTACATGTATCAGAAATTTGACTTATAAATATATGTTAAATAGGAGAATCACTACAAAGGATAAGCTTGAAACCATGCGTCAGCAGACAGCAATCCGTCACTGTATCCAGAAATAACGACTTATTTAACGTATAGTCACGAAAATCTCGTGAAAAGGATTCGAATTGAAGCCTAGCAATACCAAAATTTGTATTACACCTGACTCCTCTCCCTCGTCCCCAAATCAGAATCACTAAGTAAGAAGACAAAGCAGGAGAAACTAAAAGCAATTTACCTTTTGCTTTTCAGCATCGATATACCTCTTCACACCAGGAACCAATCTAAACACAGAAAATCGAAATCAATCAAATCATCAATCAGCATAATCTCAAAGAACTGAATCGCTTAGTGAGACACCGGTAGAAAAATTGTTTCCCTTACTTGATCAAATGCATAAAGAAAGCTACGAGAGTGGCCTTTAGGCCTTGATCTCGAACAAGCTCGAAGAACGAGTGAAAAAGGCGAGCAATCAGGAGGGATAAAAGGGGAGCGATTGCGATCATTAGGGGTTCGTATTGGGACAAGTAAGAGTTCGCCGAACCTCTGCAATGAGATAGAAGAGAAAGAATTGACGACTTCATTGTCGCGAGCGGGTTGGCAGGTGAAGCAGGCAGAAATTGCAAAATGGGAGAGAACAGAAGGTACTGTATTTATACTCTGATGATGGGCGAGGATATATAGGAAATTGTCTAAAATGATTTTTGATTATTGATTATTGATTGCTGCTGGAGTTGCGTGGACGCTGGATCATTTCATTTAAAACTTGACAAGAACATGTTCCTATATTCTTTTTTACTGTATAACGAAAGATTAGAATAGTGGCAATGAGTCAATGACTGACTGTATGCACGTTACTTTAGGAATATTTTTTTTTTTTATGATAAGGTAAGAATTCGGATACCAAATAGACTTGGTAAACCGAAAGGCCGTAAGAAAACGGTAGTCAAAACGGCTATAAGAGTCAAAGCATGCAAGATAAGCTAAAAAGGTACAAATCTCCGAAGAAAAGAACTAAGAAGAGTTTGAGATCGGGGTGAGTAAAAGCACTAAGAAAGCGCCGCAGGCAGCAGGTCGACCCCATCTGGGCGTGCGAAATAGACAACTGACGTTCCCTCCACCGAGATGGAGGATCTTCAGAAGCCCCAAAGCACCAAGCGACCTAGCCTAATACAACTCGGTCCAAAATCAAACTCAGCTCCAACTCCTCGAAAAATAAGTACATTAAAAAGCCTCGAGCTATCCTGCAAAAAAGATATGTCAAACTTGCATCACAAGAAAACCAAAAAGGTTTTGCTTGCCATACAAGTAGACATAAAATGCAAGTAAACAACTTGCACTTCACGTTAACTATCCTTGCTAAGCAAGGACTCAAATCCCGTGAAAAACATTTATTTTAATAAAAAATTATTCTAAATTTTATCCTACTCCAACTAATGCTTGCAGCCCAAACCAAAAAATATATATATATATATATATTTTTTCTTTTTTCATTTTCTTTTTTTCTTTCTTCTTCTTTCTTTTTTTGTTTTCCTGCGTTTCAAATCTGCTTTGCCAAGGACACCGACGGTCGACGGAGGCCGAACAATAAGCCACACCAGCGACGGCCGAAGGTTAGGCGAAAAGGCAAGTGCGGAGGATCGAGCAACCCGAAGCCAACGCCGGTAGAAAACGATGGGTTAGGCTGGGCGAAGCAGTGGGGGAGAGAGGGGCTGTCAGGCCGGCGTCGGAAGGGCGGCCCAACTCGAATCGGAAGAAATCGGATTTGGTTGTAGAGTTACTTGACCGTGCTAGGTCTCTAATGGAATCAAGCTGTCGGAACAAGGGTTGGACAAACATCAGGGAGGAGACCAAATTAGGAATCAACCGATTGGGACCCTCATCATATCAGATTCACCAAATTTCCAAGGTAACTAGTTCTACTCCAGATCCACATACACATAGGCGTAATAGACAATTGATAGAGGACTTTTGTTTGATTCAACCATTAAAGCATAAACAAGATCCGATCAAACCTAGAGAGCTTCACAACTCAAAGATCGGAGTAACTCGGTTCGACTTTCAATCGGCTTTCTCAACCATAATAATGGGCTTTCGCAGCCAAAAAAATCAAACAAGGTTTTCTCAACCATAGGGAAAGGCTTCCTCAGTCGTGTAGAAGGTTTTCTCAACCGGAAAGAGCTTCCTCAGCCATACTCAAAGGGGTCACTTGGTTGGGGTTTTCTTGTGTTGATATGATGAAATTAGCCATCTGCTTGTAGGGAGGAAGGGGTTCGAAATTTGGGGTTTCTTGGGAGCGTTTTCCTTACAAATAATTTCACGTTACTTTAGGAATAATTAGTATAATACACATGCTTTGCACGGAATTAGCAAAAAAAAAATTTAACATTTATATCATGTTTTATGTGTATTAACTTTAGTACAACACTAGTATAATACCCGTGCCCTGCACGGGATTAACGTAAACTGTTTTTGACATTCCTAATATATAGTTAGCTAAATCTTATCTATTGTTAATTAATTGTTATTTCTAAAAAATCATAACAATAATGTCACATATAAAATTCATAACAAATATATGTATATATTCATTTATATTCTTTATTCTTTTTCATTTTTATTAATAAAAAAGTAAAACAGACACTTCTACTCAAAATTTATCCTTAAATGTATAACCTATTAGGGCTCAGGAGGGACATTTTTGAAGAGGATTTCTCCAATTGGACTATTTCGGCAAACACCCTAAATCACAATTGGGCTATTATGCAAAAAATTAATTTTTTTTATCATAAAATACATACATGTAATTAGATCAAATGCGATTTATTCTTTCAACTCTCAAAACGGGTACCTTCAAAATATTAATATAAAAAAGCTAATTTTAAGATTTCATCCAGAAATAATTTGAGATAATTCACTTGAGAATTTTAGCGTCATAGTTTAATTTTTAAAAATTTGAAAAAGTCATATATAAGATTATGCAGATATATATATTGTATAAAATTATTGTTATTTACTTAACTATTTTGGTTATTAACTACTCCGTACTTAAATATTAATGTTATCTACCAATAACCAATTGGTATAGGCTCCTTAAGCGTTTGTTCAGGAGGTTCGAAGTTTAAATCTTCCTGGCGACGTGTATGAAAAAAATTGAATTGGGAGGGTCGCCCCCAGCAATGGGCCTCTGCAGTATCCGGTTCGGATGTAGATTGGCCTCGGCTAATCGAATCGAGCGAGAGATCAAAAAAAAAATATTAATGTTATCTTAGACTTAATATAATTCATTAAGATCTGATAACTTGTTTAAATTTTTTAATTTAGATTTTGCTCAAATATTAATGCATTTACGGTTAAGTAAAAGTGAAAATAAATTTAAATTTTGTAATGCATAATAATCTAGGAAAAGACGATAATTTAAATTTGGTAATGCATAATATCCTAGACCCTAATTTGACGGACCGAAATCAGTACTCCCAATATTTTGCTCATATTTTCCAATTTGTACATAAATTAATCGTTCATATCCAAATGGTATTAGTAAATTATAATTTACAATCTTATACCATAACAATAATCAAATAAAAAAAAGGATTTTTCTAACCTATGTCTTTAGTACATATAGAGAATTCTTGCTGAAAAATATCTAAAAAATAGATTTATTAATTTGTGTTTACTTAAAATTAATTAATTTTTTAAAAGAGTTTATCAATTTTCTTTTAGTGTTTAGTTTCTTGAATTATGCTTAACTTATGCCCGATTATAAAAAACGGAAATCTATATATATTGTTAGATGAAAAGGTAGTTAAAATCAAAACGATAATTAACTCACTTGATTGAATATATATGAGGTTTGTTAAGATAGAATTTTGAAAAATGGTTTAAAAGAACGTGTCAATTGAAATATGATTTTCAAAATAATGTAAAATTGAAAATATATTACTATAAATCTAAATATACAGGTTCCGTTTGTATAATTAGGATTTGGTAATTAATTTTCTTACCATATACAGAAGATCTTAGTAGGTTGAAATTTGGAATGACCGTATAATTAAAATAAAAGTGATGTGGAATAAGATTGACACGTGGCCTATAATCTACTATATATATAAAAGTAATATGGTTTGGAGCCTTCTCATTACGCCACCTAGGATTTCGCCACATGTCGATCCTATATTAAGCCACCTCATATTTTTACACGTGTCATTTTCTTATAATTTAGACGTCTTTATAAATATTCCATGTCATAGTCCACATGTCAAAAAATTTCCGTATCACTCATATATTATGTACACATCATATTGCCACATAATCTACAAATATCAATCAATTTTTTTAATATTGGAATACAATAATGTTTTTTTGGAAATTTATTTACATATAAAAATATTTTTTACCATATATTTATGATGCTAAAAACTCTCCAATATAATCTACCAAAAAAACTCATATAAATACTCTCCAATATAATCTACCAAAAAAACTCATATAAATATATACCGAGATCTTATCCTATAATATAAATGTACACCGAGATCTTATCCTATAATATATACCAAGATCTTATCCTATAATATGTCAAGTCAATTTTATTTGCTAATCCATATTAAATGTCCCATTATTTTCATTTTTGTTATCAAAATCTTTAATTTAGAATTATGCTTTTTTTTTACAATTTATATAAATCACCAATTCACAATTATTATTTATATTATATTTTTATTTATTAATATCTTTTTTATAATATATCTAAAAAAATATCGATTCATAGTCGTGCAGGGTACGACGGGGATAACTAGTTTTGGTAAAATCTAATAATGTGTAAATTACAGAAAAATGACACGTGGCAAAATCATATGTGGCTAAATGTGGGAGCGACATGTGGCGAAAATTGACGTGGCGCAATATGGTGGCTCGAATCCTTAGCGGTTTTAATTATATATATATAGATTAAAATATTACTGTAAATTTTGGTGTGTAATATTTATTAGAGCAACTTTTTTATTTAGATTAGACAAAAATATATATATTGATAGTTATATCTTACTACCTCCGTTTCACAATGTAAGTCATTTTTTAATTTTGCACAGGAATTAAGACAAGCTTAAAATGAAAAGATGATAATTCAATACTTGTTTTTATCTATGCACTATTAACTCTTCAACCACTAAAATTGCTTGATTTAATGAATTTTGTTGGAAAGTTAAGTAAATTAAATAGAGTAATGACTTATTTTAGAAAGTTTTACATTAAATAAGGGAAGGTATGACTTACATTATGAAACATCTTTTAGAGGTAGAAATGACTTACATTGCGAAACAGAGGGAGTATTTAATTTTAAAAACGATATTTCATACATAAAAAGTTATAAACATTACAACAAATTTATAAGGGTATATTTTTATAACTATTTGAATCTCATATAATATATTAAAAAACTAAAGCAATAATTTCACATATAAAAATCATCAAAAAAAAGTAAAAATATAGATTATTAGATAAAAAGTTGGTTAAATTTAATTCAATTTGATTGTTAAAAATAAAAGCAATAACTTCACATGTAAAAAATTAATTAAAAATATACATTATTAGATAAAAAGCTAGCTAAATCTTGCCTAATATTATTGTTAAGAAAACTAAAACAATAATTTCTTATATAAAATCATAATATAATATTAACTATACAAAATTACTTTCACATATAACACCCCTAAATCATAATATAATATTAATTATACAAAATTAATTTTCTTATGATATAATACGTACATATGATTTGGGCTATTTCGGAAAAAACATTTTTTTAACTCTCAAAATACATATGTTCAAAATATTAATATAAAAATCTACTTTAAGATTTCATCAAAAATATTTTGAGATAATTTAGTTGGGGACTCTTACTGTTGAAGTGAATTAATTTAAATAAAAAATCTAAATAGCCATATATAAGATTATGCAGTTGCATACATATCAAGTGTAAAATTTAGATTTTTAATTCATGTCAACAAAAAAGTATTTTTGATTTAGTTAATATAATTTTATGATTTCTACAATACTCACTAATATCTTTGCTATAAAATTAATACACATTTTTTAAGAAAAATCTAGAGCTAACAAATCAATATAACTTTTTTTTTTTTGCTCTGGAAACGGGGGGATCCCTGCGATTTATTTAAATCAAATAAAACAATCTACCCCAAAGGGGTTACATCAGTAGAAAGCAAACTACTAATAGAGCTAGGAATATCATAAAAAACAGAGAAATTGTCATTAGAAAAAAGTGCAAGGTTAGCTATGGCATCAGCAGGTGCATTGGCTTCTCTTTTGACATGTGTGATGGACACTTCAATAAACTGGTCTTGGATCATCTTTCGGCATTGCTGAATCAAGTGAAAATTTTTATGTGCCTTGATCATCTCTTTTGACAGCAGCTGGCACGCTTGGAGAGAATCGGACTGAATTTGCAGCTTTGGAATGTGCAGCTGAAACGCAAGTTGAAGCCCATGCCAGATAGCGTTTAGTTCAGCAGTAAGCGCCTGACAGTGGCCGCATTTGAACATGTATCAATATAACTTTTATTACTTTGGAGGAAGTAACATACTTATATCAAAACATGAGTTTAGTTTTGTTGTTACGTATCTTTTTTTGGTAGAATTTTGTTGTTACGTATCTTAACTGGTTTGATTTTTAACTACACAAATAAAAAAAATTAAATATGAAATTTTCTCTTAGACTAATTATAATTCACTTAGATTTTACAGCTTCTTTAAATTTTGCTCAACTATGAATGCATTTACAATTAGGTAAAAAGAAAAAGGCCCTTATTAAATTTGGTAATGCATAATATTCTGAGTAAACATTTTAAATAGTGGAAGATTTTACAAATCAAATAAATTTATATTAAATTAATCTAACAAAATATTCATTTAAAATAATTTGTGGAAAAATTTTGAAAAAAAAAATCGGGACAATTGATTTCAATAAAGGAAAAGAAGTCTAATTGAATTCTAGTGGAAATATTTTACTCAATTATTATTTATTAATGTATTTACATTTATAAAAAGGTCCTAATTTAAATTTGGAAATGATTTTTTTTTTGGTAAACATATATTATAAAGATTAATGAAAGATCTTATTTATAAATTAAATGTACATGAAAATAGAATAAAAAAAATTTGGTAAAAAGATACTCCCTCCAAATCACACAAAATGTGAATATTTAGTCTAGGCTAAAGATCCTCCATTCTTCAATTCAGCCTAATTTTTCGGTTGAGATGGTTAATATTTGAGACAATAAATCTAAATATCGAATTGTGATATGGATAATATCAATCACACAAAAATAAGTAAAAATCTTAAATAATTAGGTGACAAAAATCGCTTGTTGGAGAAACTAACTGAAATATGTAAAGTTACCATGTTACCAAATCCCTAACAGAATCTTTGATATTTTTTTAATTGATACGATGGATTGTGTATATACCAATTCGATTCTAATTTGTTTTATATATCATCACCTTCTTCCTAAGATCTGGCGTTGTTTCTCGTTTCATACTTTCATGTTCTACAATGACACGAATGAATACAACAATGAGCAAATAGGTTTTTGACGACAACGGGTCAAAGTCCCTATAAACTTGATCCAACACTAACAATAGAATAGCTCGGCGCATTCGATGCCAACGGCGATCTCGTGCCCTGAGAGCATCATCTCGGCTTGAGCGTTGGTATGATAAGAAAACAATGCCGAGCTTGGCAGTGAACAGGATGTGCACACAAAATTGATGAATTGATATTAGACTAAAATTGGGTATTAAAATATTGTGTAAATGATAATAAATGACATGGTGAAAAATCACACATGGCATATGAGGTGGCTAAGAAATAATTGATGTGTAAATATAATGAATTAAGGAGAGAAATTATAGCCAAACACATATATTGGGGCTACTAATTTTGAAATCAAAGGGAAATTGGAAGATAGGGTTGGTGATCTTACGATTCTATTCGGAGCTGTTCATCCAAGGAATGTCTGAGTTTGAAGACGGGAGGCTGTTTCAGCGGCTTTCCGGGGCGTGGAGACAAATGGTTAGCCCTTTGGCGGGGGCTACTCCTCATCTTGGGTTGCAGAAGAAAATCTATAGCGTCTCTGGCTCCATCAGGTTGCATTTTTTCTTGGATATCTTTGAAGTACCTACTAATTGCTATTATATTCTTGTTAGTTTGATTCTTGTCTATAAATGGAAGAGCTGGGATCCATTTTATCCCACACTCTTTCTTCGTTCTACTTCTTGTTGTACTCCTTGCGGGCTTAAAACTGGGAAACTCTTCTACTGGGAACAACTTTTGGGGTTCTTTGCTAAGGGTGGTAGTAGGAAAATCATGGAGAAAAACAAACAGTCCTTTAAGAAAGTGATATGTTCGGATATGCAATTCTCTAAAGAACAGGAGGAGGGTGAGCATGTCAATGCTCATCCAAGACCTCATCCTACCATGGTCAACGCGACCTTAAAGGGTAGAAAACCAAACCAGACTGTTGAGGCCAGCCCTTCGGGGAGTAAGAAAGTAAGGAGTAAATCTAAGACCAAGCTGGATATGCCAACATTCTTGAACCATCTAGCAGGGGTGCGAGAGTTTTTTCTCCATCTCAAAGAAACCTATTTGTTTGCTTTTAACCTTAGGAACCCTATTGAACCTTCTAGGTTGAGGCAAAAATTGAGAAAAGATTGACAAGTCAAGGGGGACTTCTTTGTACATGTTAAAAGCCATGGATGGGTGGAATTGAAATTTGCAAACCCTATAGAAAAAAACGAAGCCTGGGATGGGAGACCATATCATGTTCTTGGCCAACTCATGATTTTAAGGCTTTGGAGATCGAACTTTGATGACTTATATGATGTGCTGGGTGGTACTCTTATTATTTATAATGATGGTTCCTGGTTGAGCTGCAGGCACAATTTGATTTCTTGTACAAGTAATTGGAACTACTCTTCTTTTTGGATAGTGTTGTATTTTTCTAGGTGCTGGTGTTTGAGTAGGACTGATTATGGTAAGGTAGACCGATACTCATATAGAATGGACCCTAACAACATAAATGAAAAGGATCTGGAAAGGGTGACTGCTTGGATAAACAAGATGTATGTATGCTTTGATAATAACAATAGAGAAGGAAAGATAAGAGCTGTATTACCTTGTTGTTTTAGATGCTCAGTAACCTGTGTAGTTTCCATCAACCCTATAAGTTATTCTTATATGTGTTTTTGGAGTACCATAGTTGTTGTTAACCACACTAGTAAAACTAGACTGTGGGAGGAAACTGATAGAGATTGTTGCGAAACTGAGGTTAAACATACAAATTGTCAGGTGCAGAACATGATTGATATTAGTACAGATTTAATTATTACTCATGAACATCTGATGCATAAACTGTATAGAAACTATGTATTGTTGATCTCTGTGAACAGTCACTTAATTTATTGTGTTATCCTTTGGGTTAGGAACTTGTGTGATAAGTATAGAATTAAGAGGAACGATGGCTGGATACGAAACCTCAATATATTAATTTGTGATATTAGGACTAAAGAAACTTGTTTTAACATGCATCTAAAATATAATTCTGTGCTCCTCTATGACCGGGAAAAATTGAGAAATGGAAACACTTATTATAAAAGTCTTATAGGCTATGATCTTGTGACTTATCTATATGGCCAAATCTCTAAAAATAGAATGCTTGTACACTCTCTAGCTAGTACATACTCTCAGATTATTGTGTGTAAGTTTTGTAAGAAGTCAAACCTTCAATCAAGCTTGGTGAGGTGCAGGAAAATCCAGGTTCCTGATGGACTTGGAGACTATGGGCGCAGAACAATAAGACATTGGAATACAAATAAAGAAGGTTACAGATCAAGGTCTAAGAAGAGTAGACAAGAGGAAGACATGGAGGTGGAGAACAAGAAAAAAGGAAAGAAGACTAATATAGTAAGGAAATGAAATTTTATGTACTGTATTGTATGAAGCAATTTCCAAATATGACAATATGTAACAAACCAATGTGGTATATAAACTATGTAAACTGGACTGTTCAAATAACCATAAGTTGTAATAAGTACAATATTACCTATGCTTTGATATTTGTATGAGTAAGGAAGGAAAAGTTCAGATTGAGGAGCACAAATAAGAATAAGGATAGATTTAATAAACTAAAGAAGACATCCATGACAACTAGATTGGGGTTAATTTGGACTAGTACTTGGTTCTTGGGAATCTTAGTAGACCTCTCCTTTATAAGTTATTATGAAGATAGGATATTGGAATAGCAGGGGAATTGGTAGAAAATCCTTTTGGCCAGAAATTGACTCGTTCTGTAAAATAGAACGAATACATCTTATGGCAATAGCGGAAACAAAAACGGATAAGTTGCCGAGTGACCAAGTTTGGAGAAGGGCTGGGTTTGACAATTTAGTTTGGTCACCTGCGGAGGGTAGAGCAGGTGGTATTGGCGTTTTGTGGAAAGAGCACCAACTAATTAATGAAGAAATCTCTCTTCTTATACAAGAACCTAGGTACATAATAATCAAGTATACACAGTTAACTACAAGATATACATGTGCTATTTGTTTCGTATATGCACCACCCCATGAAAACCAAAAAGATACCTTTTGGGAAAACCTATCGAACATGTTAACTAGTCTCAACTTGCCAATCATTGTTATGGGAGACCTAAATGAGATTCAAACTCCCAGTGAAAAAATGGGTGGTTCTATCCCGGACCATAATAGATTCGAAAGATTAGTAAACTTTAAAAACAAATGTGAAATAGTGGACATACCGACATCGGGAAATCAATTTACGTGGAGAAAGAATAAAACAGAGATAGATAATATTTACGAAAAACTAGATAGAACGTTGGTTAGCAACTCTGTACTACAATATATTCCACAGATTAAAACCACGAACCACGCCTTCACAACATCTGACCACTGCAAAATATCTATAGATTTAAGTAATGATATAGTAAACAAAGCGCTACCTTTTAAAATGGAAAAAAATGTGGATGTATAGGAAAGACTTTAGAAACATAGTTAAACAAGCATGGAGACTTGATGTCTCGGGTTCTAACATGTTCCAACTTGTTAAGAAAACCCAACTTTTTAAGAAACACGCGAAACAGTGGAACAGAAGAACGTTAGGAAATACTTTTGAACAACTCAAGGAAATTGAAATTAAATTAATCGAGCTCCAAGCTCAAATTATAGCATGTCCACAGCCAAATGTTGTTCAACAACAGATTCGTCTTATTAAAAAGAAGGAATGTATCTTAAACTATCACAAAACATATTGGAAACAAAGGGCAAAAACTAAACATATCAAGCTCGCAGATGCCAACATGGGTTATTTCCATAAGATAGCGAGCGGAAAAAGAAATAGAAAGCACATAAGAGAAATAAGAACAGATGAAGGCACGCAAATTGTAGGAGTTGAAAACATTAGAGAAGAAATAAGGAAGGATTTTAAACGACGATATAACAGGGAGCCCACCAACCGAACCCTAAATGAAGAATACTTGGAACTAATATCGGAAGAAGTTTCGGAAGAAGACAATGAGAGCCTAATAAAACCAGTTACAAATGAAGAAATTAAAGCAGCATTAATGCAAATCGGAGCAGATAAATCTCCGGGCCCAGATGGAATGACTGCAGAATTCTATAAAAAGTATTGGGACATTGTAGGTCCCTCAGTGATTAAAGCTGTCAAGAGCTTCTTCCACTCCGGGAAAATGCTTAAACAAATCAATCATACATTTATATCCCTAATCCCCAAAAGAGAAAATCCAAGTTCAACCAACCATTATAGGCCCATAAGTTTGTGTTCAATTATATATAAGATAATCTCGAAAATCATAACGGAAAGATTTAAGCGAGTAATCAGTAAATTAATACACCCTCTTCAAGGTGCTTTTGTGACAAATCGAGCAATCCAAGACAATGTGCTCATTGCACATGAGATTTTCCACTCCTTTAGAAAAAGTAAGGCAAAAGAGGGATGGGTGGCAGTCAAATTAGATATGGAAAAAGCTTACGACCGAGTTGACTGGGATTTCTTGTTTACTGTGTTACAGAAATTTGGATTTTGTAAGAAATTCGTGGAATGGGTGAGGGAATGTGTTTGCACTGTATCATTTTCAGTCCTTGTTAACAATGGCCCGACTAACTCGTTTCTTCCAACGTGGTCTTAGGCAAGGAGATCCTCTCTCACCATACCTCTTTGTAATTGGGAATGAAATTCTTGCACGAAAACTCCAACTTACAAGTGAGGAGGGACGTAATTCCATTGGTTTTCCCATTGCACGAGGGGGGACCAGAGTCCCTTTTTTAGCATTTGCAGATGACATTATAATTTTTTCAAAAGCGTCACAACATTCCTGTACTAAGGTGCGTAAGATCATTGAAGAGTTTTGCGAAATATCAGGACAAAAAGTCAACTATCATAAATCGGCATTTCAAACGTCAAAAAACACAACCAATCAGCAAAAACAACAAGTGCAACAAACCCTTGGTATTACGGCAATGACGAAACTAGAAAAATACCTAGGATGCTCTATTATTAACGACGCAGTAACAGAAGACACCTTTAGAGACTCAGTCGGAAAAGCACAAGATCAACTGACTAAATGGAAGGCAAACTCATTATCTCAAGAAGGAAGAGCAACTTTAATACGATCCAACCTATCCTCAAAACCAAACTATGTTATGCAAAGTTTTATGTTACCTAAGAAGATACATGATGAGATGGACAGAATTAATCGATGTTTCTTTTGGAACAAAGATCAAAACTATAAGCCTTTGGTAGGATGGGACAAAATCTGTAAACCTAAATCACATGGAGGACTGGGGATTAGGAAAATGGAGCATATGAACAAAGCACTTCAGATGAAACTGCTATGGAAAATTCTGGCGGAACCTAACAACACATGTGTTAGAATTATAAAAGAAAAATACTTACGTAATGACAACTTCTTTTCTTACCAAATCAAATCAAACACATCTTGGCAATGGAAGAAACTAATAAACCTTAGATCGGAATTTATGAAAGGACTCCGATGGCAAGTAGGGGATGGACAAACTATTAACTTTTGGACGGATAATTGGGCAATAGGGGAACCTCTAAGGGAACATGCACTCAACCCCTCAGAAATCGATTTAAAGGACAAAGTAGGAAACTTCATGTCACAACACCGACGATGGAAAGGGGATGAATTGAGACAACTTCTCCCAAGAGATATTGTAGATAAAATAGAACTTAATCCAATCCCCGATAACAAAATTAGAGATAGGTTGTATTGGGCTCCGAGCAAAAATGGATGGTTCTCAACTGCTTCAGCCATGGAATTAATAACAAATATAGAAAACTATCCGCTGAATTCCAACAAATGGATTTGGAAACTCGATATATTTCCAAAAGTAAAAAACTTCCTCTGGAAAATTGATATGAATGGCTTACCCACTAAAGCTAGGCTTAGGGAAAAGCATGTCATGACACTGGCAGGTTGTATCATGTGTAACTGCACTATGGGAGATACCTCTCACTTATTTGTAAAATACCCGCATACTTTGCGAATGACAAAGCAAATCAACCCTAATATTGAAAAAAAGTTAAGACAATACAACCCCGATAACAAATCACCAAAAACGATACTACAAGAATTGTATCATATCATAGGGGAAAAGGATTTCACTACCCTTGCAGTAATATGGTGGAGCATTTGGCATCAACGCAATAAACTAGTATTCCAACAAGCTCCCGATGACTTTATTCAAGACTTGCCATTCTATATTCGAACACAAATACAAAGTTGGGAAAAAGCAAAGCAATGGGTAGAGGATGAGGAAAAAATTCAAGACAAGGGAAACAAGAGAAGTAAACTACGGAGGAAAACGGACAAGTGGAAAAAACCGCAACAAGGTTTCGTTAAAATTAACATTGATGGGTCCAAACTTGCTAATGGTCACTCAACCGGGGGAATAGTTATAAGAAACCAAGAGGGACGTGTAATAGATATGGTTATAAGACAATACGGCCAAATGTCTATAATTATGGCGGAAGCCTTAGCGCTAAGGGATGGTGTACGCGAAGCAATAACAAGAAAATATAGACAAGTTGAGTTTGAAGGTGACAATTTACAAGTAATTAAAGCAGCCCAAGGTCTTCCGAATTGTCCATGGGAGATCGAAATGATTATGTCTGATATTCTTGTTTCGATTCAAGAATTTCAAAGGGTCCGTATTTCCCACGTTAATAGGAGTTGCAATGCTGTGGCCGATAAGCTTGCCAAATTGGGCCACAGTTATCCTGTTGACGCTATTAGAAACCATCCAGAACTTATGGTTCTCATCCGCAAGGATGCTCTAGGACGCCCTCCTTAAATGGAGTGTCTCCTAAATTTTACCTAATCAAAAAAAAATAATGAATTAAGGAGATAAAGACATTTGTCAAAATCCTACGTTGCGTATTATAGAGATGACATGTGGACAAAGTTGACGTGGCGCAATGTGAAGGCTCGAAATCTTAGTGTTTTTAATTATATATACATATATATATATATATATTTTTTGGTGTGAAAATTTAGGAATTTTTATGGATAAAAAATTCTAGTTTTAGGTTTGTAAGAGAGACCATGGCCTATGATGAAAACATAAATTTTATGATTTTATTAAACTATAGTTTATGAAAATCTACCCTAATATAATTATAAAGTTTGAAAAAATTATATCATGTGGCATAACTTAAAGATAAGTAGGGTAGTTACTCGAGCTATCTATAACTATATATTAAAGTTGTGTCTTTTCGAACCACCAGAACGATTCTGACCCCACCTCATATTTACAAAATTAATTTTTATTTCTAATATTTTAACTTTATTCTATTATATTCTTCTTTAACTATTTAAATCTATCTTTAACATCAAACAAATATCTATTCAGTATAACAATATCTTTTGAAAATTTCCTTATAAAAATATTTAAAATTAAAGATAACAAATTTAAAATATTTAAAATAAGTATAAATATCTTTTACCTCTTAGCATGACATCTTTTACGAAACTATTTATAGATATATTTTTTTATTTTATAATAAAAAATTAATGATAAATATTTATAATGTTTATAAGTAAAAAATGGGAAATATCTATAACTATATATATTAAATTTGTATCTTTTCGAGTCACCAGAACGATTCTAGCTCCCACCTTATATTTAAAAAATTAATTTTTATTTCTATTATTATAAATTCTTTCTATTAAATTCTTTTTAACTATTTAAATTTATCTCTAATATCAAAAAAATATCTATTTATTATAAAAATATTTTTTGAAAGCTTTCTTATACAAGTATATAAAATTAAAGATAAAATATTTAAATATTTAAAAACAAATATAAATATTTTATCATATATCTTTTGACGAATTTATTTATAGAAATATAGTGATTTTCTTTTATAGAAAAATTAATGAATAAATATTTAAAATTTTTAAAATTAATAAAAATGGATAATAAAATATTTAATAGAGATTGAAATATTTGATAAACTCTAAATTTACGTACATGAAAAGTAATAAAATAGGAAGAATATAATATTTGATTAAAAAATTATATAAACATTCAACGAACAATAAATTACTTATATTAAAGTTTATATTATATTTTTATTTATTTATTAATATCCTATTTATAATATTTATAAAATATTGAATCATAGTCGTACATGGTACGACGGGTAAAACTAGTTAAGGTTATACTAATGGAAGAATACATACACAGACACTTGTACTTGTATAAATTGGTCACTTAGACACCTGACCTTTGGATTTGTTCTATTAAACACTTGAATTTAACGGATTGCATTCTATTAAACACCCAAAGGCTGATGTAGCATAACGCGTGAATTTCATTCTCTTAGGAGCGAGTGATGTGATATTAAAAAAAATCTTTTCCATTTTTATTTTTTTATTTTTTATTTTTTATTTTTCCTATTCTTTCTAATGGAAGAATACATACACAGACACTTGTACTTGTGTAAATTGGTCACTTAGACACCTGACCTTTGGATTTGTTCTATTAAACACTTGAATTTAACGGATTGCATTCTATTAAACACCCAAAGGCTGATGTAGCATAACACGTGAATTTCATTCTCTTAGGAGCGAGTGATGTGATATTAAAAAAAATCTTTTCCATTTTTATTTTTTTATTTTTTATTTTTTATTTTTCCTATTCTTTCTTCTTATTTTTGTTCTTTCCCCACCAATGGATCCGACTTTTTCCCTTTTTTTTATTTTTTATTTTTTATTTTTCTATTATTTCTTCTTCCTTAAACTCGTTTTCTCCATTTTTTTTGTTCTTCCCCACCAATGGATCCGACTTATCCAGATCTGGTCCACCGCCTCTCCCTCGTCAATGGATCCGACTTCGAATCGGGATGATTTCTAAGATCTGGCATGTGGATCGAAGTTTAGCGACCTCTGGAGGAAGAACGATTGCCACATCCATGTAGCATCCATGGACCATGTGGATCGAATTTCAGGCGCTCCTCCAATTCCGGCCTTTCACCTCCAATTTCTCCGACGACCTCCTCCTCCAACTTCAGGCGCCACCTGTAATCGTCACCCATAGCCGAAGCACCACCATTGTTGTTGTATCATGTCAGGCTTCAGATCTGCTCGTCAGAGGGACTTGCTCAACATTCTTCTTCTCCGTCCCAAGGTCCTCATATCTGATTTGTTGACCTCCGCCCTCGAGAACCGCCATGTGGAGGAGGTGTTTTTGCATATGATTTACAAGATTTACAAGATTGCAGATGACCTCCGCCCTCAGATCTGATTTTTTGCAGATGATTTCCAAGTCGGGGAAGGAGATTGTGGATATGAATGAGGTCTTGGAGACGAATTGATGGTGGTTTTGGGTATTGGATTTGAACTCGATCTTGTATAGTGAGAGGAGATGAGTTTGTGATTGGGATTTGTGAATTGTGGCATTTTTGGGCTAATTTTAGGAAAAATAATTAAATTTTAAATATTTTTTAAACACTTAAAAAAATATAAAAACAAATTTAAAGACGTGGCATCTATGTGGCGTTGACGTGGTATGGAATTTTGCCAGGTCAATGCGCGTGCAATACACTTAACTAAAAAGGTTTGGGGTGTCTAAGTGACTATTCGTCACAAGTTCAGGTGTCTATATATGTATTCAGCCTTATACTAATCCAATGCCACAACATCAAAGAGGACAAGTCACCACTCAAGGACCTACACCGGTATAGACTAATCCAGAACCTTCTGCTAGGGCCAACACCATCCAAGCTTGAACTGTCGCTCAAAGAGAGATGCTTGTGAGACCCCCTCGATGCCGCATAATTCATTACCAGTAAAAGGAAAATTCTTTTAGTAAAGGTAAGTTAAAAAGGTGATGAAGGAAGAATGTATTCGAACGAATGCATCGGCAGATGAAATTAGCCATTTTTTAGAAATCCCCTTGTTAACTACTACTAGTGAGTCAGATGTTCCAATTGAACACGTTTCACTTTTTATTATTCTCAAAGGAGAATATTCTTATTTTTACCAAACATATGCGAATCCAATCATGATCTTCTAAAAAGAACAAGAGATCTTTTTGCTAGTTAGACCCTATAGTAGGGGTTGGACACACACAGAATCACAAGAGAAGAGTTGAAAGAAACAAGAAGAGAAGAACACAAGAATTTAATAACCTAGTTCATTAGAATGACTATGTCCCGGGGCACTACCAAGTCATGGACTTTCACTAGATTTGAGGATTCCAAGAATTACAAGACTTGATCTTCCTTATCACACTGATCTGATCAGCCTAATTTAACCTCTCAAGCACACAATTACAATAATCATAGATGGGTATTTATGAAAAACCCTACGCTTAAAGATAGAAACAAATATTACAAGTATGGAAATCTCAATCTCCTAGATATATATCTTTCCTAAATTCAATATCTTTTACCCCTTACTTGCCCATGCAAGCAAAGCCAATCTATCGTTGAAACGGACTCGGGCGCGGGCACGTCCCTAGGGAGTACGGTCGCACTTCGGCTTCCAAGACCGCGCCCTTCTCCTGCCGTATTCTTTCAGCAAAGCGCATGCCCATATAGTAGAGCGCGACCATGTCTTGGCCTACCCTACCCGCACTCTCCCGGCCACGGTAGCGACCCTATTGGCTACGGTCGCGGTTCTGTTTCTCGCTCCGCCTTTATCTCCTTTCGCCTAATCTCGAATCAGGCTCCAAAATCCCAACAATCTCCAACCTGGAGACTAATTCCAATTGTAATTGTCTTCTTAAACCGATTTCATGGTACATTTGTCTTGCTTGGGTTCATGAATCATCCCATCATCAATACGTGCTCACCTTATCTCCGTCATTTGGATTGTATTATTCATGATTAAGCTATCCATTTGAATTGTATCTCCATTACCTTATCTTCATCTCGATCGAACGCGTGCGGCGACCGAACACAACCGCTAGAAAGACCGCGGCAACGACCCGAGTAGCCATAATTATGTGAACCTACTCGGCTTCGGTCCATGAAGGGCGGATCTTGGCTCGAAACACTCGGATATTCTCCGACAATAGTAACCAGATAGGTAAGATGTCCAATGTTATGGACTCGTGAGCCTCTCATTCTCGCGTTGGCGAGGGCGGGATGAGGCTAAGAGATGAGAGGCGTTGGTCCAAGCGCTCGGATGCTAGCCAAGAAGACAACGCCTTCACCATGCGCTCGGATGGTCCTGTCACCCGTGCCCGGGCTCGTGCCATCCAGACCGCGACGCAGTCCTTGGTGTCACGCTTGAACGCAGGCCATGGCGCGCCTTGCACCGCGCAAGCGCTCGCCATCGTGTGCATCATTGGTGCCGAAGAACCTCGAGTCGAGTCCTCAGAACCATCCACCTCGGACTCGTCCCTTGCGCCAGCGCCCGGACAAGCATCGCATCTTGAGGTTCTTGCAAGCCTCGGCTAGATCCGCTCGCCCGCACCCTCGACAGTGCCTTAGGATCACCAGCGCCGCGAGCCAAATCCTCGCCAGGACTTCGCCACGCCGCGCCACGCCGTGCGATGGCATGTCTTGACACTTTGGTGCCGGCCACGGACGACATATCTTTTTATTGCCATTTTTAGCATGTTTTCCATTCTTGAACATTACTATTGTTGGTTTTATTTATTTAGAAGGTCTCTATTGGGCCTTGCGCCGATGGGCTTTGGCTGCGTCCATGCTCTAGGCGCCACACTAGCTTATTAGGGTTTCATTGTTGTCGCACCTATATATAGGGTGCTATGTCTTTCAATTCAAGGACGCACACATTGGATTAGAATTATAGTTGAGGGTTTGCTTCTATTTTCTCGTCCTTGTGCTGCGCAAACACCATTCGATTACTTTGAAAGCATTCAACAATCTTGTTCTTGTGTTTGTTTTCACTAGATCTAGCTAATCCAACGTTGGCTCGATCACTAAAGACTTCCGCTACACTGAATCTAGACCTAATACTCAAGCATCGTTAACAATCCGTTGCGCCATCAAACGAGGTCACATCAACTGGCATCAGAGCCACGATTTGAGTAAGTCTCACTACACCCTTTTTCGTTCAATTTCACATGATCCATTCCTTCATTAACCCTAGATCCATCTTCCATCTTCGTAAACCTCCATCTAGGGTACCGAATTTTTTTTCTTGATTGCGTTTATTGTTAAAAAAAACAAACCCCACTTCAATCAACTTATACCTACTCGACTTGTGCTTTTGATTTTGGTGAAAATTGCTACTTTGTCTTGCTAGTTACATGCACATAGGGTTCTTGTTTGCCGATTTATTGCTTGCATCTTCGAGGATATCTTGTGTTGATTCGCTTGATTATATTATTTCCATATCTCTAGAAGAGAAATCCTATAGATCTTTCGGTTTATAAATATTAAAAAAAAGATCAAGGAAATATCATAAACCAAAATAAGGTAAGATATTTCCGATTTTGTTAAAAAAATCGGACTAGATCACAAGCCAAAATAAGACAAGATCTTTCTCTTTCCAATCTTTCAATTCCGGCAACCTTACATCTACGCCGATTGCTTGTTGCTTGTTTTCTCTACGATCTTTCGTCATTACTTTGTGTTTTGTTTAGCATTCATTATTAGTTTTTGAATCCATATTTCTTTTGCAAGAGCTTGCCATTCCTTCTTTGTTCGTGTGGATTGAACACTAAGGGGAGGCCGACTTAAGCAATCCTTAAACTCCTGACCTTTTGTTGTGAACATCTTACTTGCTATGACGGGTGTGACTATAGGTACGGTTTTGGATTCAGGAAACAATGACAACCGAGACAAGGACCCACCATCGGCGTCGCAACAACAACAAAATTTCCCACCCGAGGATGTGGCTCGGATTGAGGAACTCGAACGCCTCTTGACTGAGAGTCAAACTCAGTCCAAGCGCACCGTGCCACAGGCCCACGACCTCACGTCGGAGATCAATGCCAATATGGGCGTGTCCGTGGACGACAACGCGCGCGCACGTGCCAAGGGCAAAGGCCATGCTCAACCTTCATCTCAATTCGGCACCATGCATCGCATGGAGTCGAGACCTAATACTCAAACATCGTCAACGATCCGTCGCGCCATCAAACGAGGTCACATCAGATCTTAAGTATTTTTTTGAAATAATACGAACCCAATAATTATTTGGGCTAGTCAAAATTTTCCAAAGGAGCTTCATTTGAAGAGAAATATTAATAATCTTCACAGTTCGGAGGCCCATTCCCCTAGATTCCTTAGGAGAACAAACCTTATCCCAAGTAATGAGAGGAGGATGATTAGGAGAGAATTTGTTCCAAGAAAAAGATTTATTAATCTTATCTACTTCACTACGAATCCCTTTTGGAAGGACACTTTGCATTAGGTAGTTCACTTGTCCTAAGAGATTAGATTAAATTAAAACCACTTTACCTGCTAGAGAAATAGTATTTGTTTTCCATTGAAATAGTTGTTTCTAATGGCGTAGTGATTTGGATATTTAAAACAATAGCAAGAGAGACGACTGAAACTTGAGAAATATTTTACAAAACCTAGAAGCTACTCTTATGATAATTAATTGAAAGACCCAGACTCCTTGTAAAATTGTCTAATAAAATTTTGATATAGTTCATATTATCATGTGAATCATTTGCAAAAATAATTGTGTCATCAGAAAAACTCAGAAATGGCAAGCAAATACCATTTTTAACTAATTGAATACCAACAAATTTCGAATCCATAGTAGATTGAAGTTGAAGGGTTAGAGCAAGATATTCCATAGCAATAATGAAAATAAAAGGAGCAATCAGATCTCCCTGTCCAACACCACACTGGGGGGAGAATTCACCCCCGGGCTCATTATTAACAACCATTGAAGAAGAGGAAGTTGTGATACATGGCATAACTAGTGAACCCATTTTTCATCAAATCCAAATTTTAAGAGAATTAATTTAATAAAATTCCAATCTAGCTTATCATAAGCTTTTTCCATTCTAATTTCAAAGTCATCCAACCCTTTTTTCCTTTTTTCTTCTTATGGAAAGAATGGAAAATTTCATATGCAATAAGAATATAATCCTGAATTAGTCTACCTTTAACAAAAGCACCCTGGAGAGGGTTAATTAAGGCAAGAAGAATAGAAGAAACTATGTTTGCTAAAATTTTGGTAATAACTTTATAAATAGTGATACAAAGACTAATCGGACGGAAATGATTAATTGTTAGAGGGGATTCAACTTTCGGAATAAGAGCAATAAAAGATTTATTAATTGAATGAAACATATGTCTTGAGTGGAAAAAAGCATGAATTTCTAGGATAATAGAGTTACCAACAATACGACAATAGTGTTGGAAAAAGTCAGTCGGGAACATATTAGGACCAAGTGATTTATTAGGAGCAAGATCAAAAACTGCACTTTTAATTTCGGAAGCAAGTGGCCTTTTACAAAGCATTACATTATCAAAGTCTAAAACTAAATTAGGAATAATATTTAAGTCCCATTCATTTATAGAGCAAGAAGGATTTAACAAAAACCGATGAGCCATTTCCGATGTTATATTTTTAGAGATCAACTCATGATCAAAGATTACCAATCCGTCATGGGTCTCAAAAGATTGAATTCTTTGTTTATAAGATAGCATTTTAGAAACCGATTGAAAATATTTTGTATTTTGATCCATATTTTGTAAGTGAGTAATCTTTGTTCGTCGTTTCCAAAAGTTATGTTGAAAGTTTAAAAGAGCATTGTATTTATTTAAATGACTCTGAAGATGGGAAATAACAGTTGTATTAGAAGGATCAACTAACAAATCAGATTGAAGAGTCATTAGTTGTTGTTCAGATATTTTTAATTGTTCAAAATTATTATTAATATGATGTTTAGCCCAAACTTTAGCATATTTTTAAGAGGTTTAATTGTTCAAAATTATTATTAATATGATGTTTAGCCCAAACTTTAGCATATTTTTAAGAGGTTTAATTTCATAGATATACTAAACATAAAACAACCTGACATCTGATAACTCCATACTTTTTTTACTAAGGGGTGAAAAGAAGGAACATACATTAAAGCATTTTCAAAGTGAAAAGGAATTTTGCGAACTGACTTACTTTTTCCCAAAGAAAAGGTTATAAGACAGTGGTCAGAGGTAGTAAAAGGATGATGGTGAACTAACCGAGATGAGAATAAATGAGCTTTAGACTGATGACATAAAACACGATCTAGTTTTTCAAAGATATTATCAAGAGCCACAGAACGCTTGCGCTAAGTAAAAGGAAATCCCCAAGAATGAGAGCCAACTAGACCAAATTAGTTGTTAAAATTGAGAAGATGATTAAATCTACTTGGTAAAGGAGGACATCCTCCTAATTTATCGCTATAATAAGAAATTTCATTTAGGTCACCTATTAACAAGAAAGGTAAATGAAATTAGAGATACTTATTGCAAGAAAGTTCCAAAACAAGCGTTTTTGATCTTCACGGGTCGGAGCATAAACAAACACTAGCAAAAAAGATTGGTTAAGGAAAGAGTATTGCATAACAATAAGATTAGAAGATTGATGTTGGAGAACACATATTCAGGTTTTCGAATTTTCACAAATAAGAAGTCATTTGAAACCCTACTTTGCGAATAATTGATAAATTAGTTAGGGTACAACATTTTGGATAGAAGTTACATTTTGGGTGGCTTTTGTCATTTAAGTCACCTTATTTTCTTTTTATTTAAGAAATTTTATATGGCTTTTTTTATTTTTTTTATTTTAATTTATGATTATTTTAACAAAAGCTTGGATGGAAGTTACATTTTGGGATAGTTAAGGTACAACACAACTACATTATAAGCTTGAAGGGTACCATGAGGAATATAAATTTTTTTGGGTACCAAAAGAAAAAAGGCAAGAACTTGAGGGCACCAAAATGAATTACTAAACTCGAATCTCTCTATCCTATTTATCACTCATTTAACTATGCCACATAAGCATCTTAATTTTTAAATTTACTTCTTTACCCTTTCTTCTTTTTAGTATTTACATTCCTTAAGAATATATAATATAAAAATATTACTATTGCTATTAATATACAATGATATACTCTTTTTTATGGACAAAATTTAAATATTATATAATTGTACATCATCATCATCTTTAATATGTATCGTTATTTTTTTTTTTCAATGACAAGTATGAAACTATCTATACATAATATCTCTAATATACGATGATCTACTACTTTTTTTATAAACAAAATTTAAATATTATATAAATGTACACCATCATCTTTAACGAAAAAAATATTATGTGGATATCATATGTCCTTAAATATAATTATTTTACTCTTAATTGATTTAATTACTAAAAATAAAAAATACAATTATTTTATATCTACTTGCCAATTTTGAACATCTCTAACATCACATAATAAAAGATCATTTGCAACCAAAATTACGGCTTTCCATTAATATATAATTTTATTAGCTAGATGATAAAGTATTTTTTCAGAATTTTAATTTTTCATTACCCTTTTACCTTCATTTACATATCAGTTTTTTTTAATTATTTTTTCACATAAATATTTCAGGTGCAAACAATAAAAAGACATAATTATATTTTTATGAAATTGATATATTTTGTCAATTCAAGTTAGTGAATGCCTTTCCTATGTGCTTGGAAATTATTTATTGAGTTCAAGTCAATGTTAGTATATTATTCTTATAATAATCACTTTTAAATTAAAAATTATATTTGTATTACTATTTTTTTTTCATTTTTTTAGTCTCCACATCTCCGGTGTTATATATAATACGAACATAATAACTCAAATTACAAGTAGGCATTAATATTCCACTTTAAATCAGTTCTTGAACGTTACATTATTCAAGACAATTGACAAGCTCCTAAAAGTCAACAAAGTAAGCACATGGTTATTTTAATGCACTCTAAATCAAATCATATATCAATATAAATTTAATGCAATTTTTAATGTGCTTTGCATTATCATTCTCATACCCAAATTTATCTTAATGTATAGAAATATCATTGTATCATTCTTCGTACTACAGAATGTATTGATGACTTTTTTGGATGGTATTATCATTCTTGCAAACAATGCAAAAAGAAGGTAAAACCTCAAGGGGCTGAATAAATTGCACTACATGTACCGACATTGTCAAATACGTAATTCCCATGTAATACAATATCTATAATTAAAATTTATATTTTCTAAGCAATCAAATTAGTTTTCTCGTATGTTGTTGCAGGTTTAAGCTTACATTGACCATCAACGATGAATCTGGCTAAGCGGATTTTTTTATCGTTGATCAAGAAGTCAAAAAATGAGTTAATCAATTAGTTTCCGCATTATTGGAAGCAAATATTAAGGTATTCATTTAATCATATTGTATGATTTCATTACAATTACTGTACACAAATTAATTGATAAGAGTGTTGCTACTTAAATCATTTAGTTTTATTAATTCATATATTTTACATATTTACATGATACTAATGATAACTACATTACTCTGCATACCATAAAAACTTAAGAACTAAAAGTTTTTATTGGAAAGACATGTTTGTTTAGAATTAATGTTAATTTCTGTAAACTTGAAGGGAAGAGTCTTGCATTCACTGTTACTAATATGACAGATGATTCAAAAGTCATATCTGAATTGAAAAAATTAATTTACGAATCTAAGGTATTTATAATTCTTTTATTCAACCATATTTTCATTAATAATTGTTTCTAATACTTTAGTCATTAAATATTATTATATTATAACTTACTATTTTATTTTTTCTGAAGAATAATGTTCAACCATCTGCATGTGAGCCTCAACTGCACTCCAACGTATCATCGAATAAGACACTAACTCCTTCAAAGCGTTCAACGAAACTCATCTCTAGACAATGATAATGGAGATAACTTTATAGAAGATCAATTTTCCACTTCGCGTTTAAAAAAACCTACGAGGCACGAAAAAGAAGACTAACTTAGTTGCATTACAACTGCAAATTATTGCACTATTACAAGAGTTTGGTTCTCATAAAACACTCCCTTAACATGTACGGAAGGAGCATTCTGGGCCCTTAGATCAAGGAGATCCAATGATATCGGGTGTCAAATTACTTGCAAAACATCCGGTGTGGTGTATGGAGCATGCTTCATTTATGGGTTATATAGTGTTGTTGCTAGGAGACCCATTTGGCAATTTGTGGAGGAGCTTTTTGAGGCTCACGACATCCCTTGGATGGTGTTGGGAGACTTCAACATGGTGATGAAAGAATTAATGGCAAGCCGATTTCCATGTATGAGAGCCAAGATATGGTTGAAGCAAGTAGACGGCTTGGCCTTGTTGACACGCCATACACAAGCAACAACAAGTTCACATGGACGAATCAGACCGTGTGGAGCAAGCTCGACTACTCTTGGCTCAATTGTGATTTTGTTTTACATACTAACTACCCGGACAAGTGGCACCTTTCGGACCACAAGCCGGGCGTGGTTTCTTTTCATAGGACGCACGGAGGAGCCAAGCCAAGCTTCAAATTTTTTAACATGTGGACGGATCATCCAAGCTTCGAAGACTTGGTCCGGGAAAGGTGGGGAACCCAACAAAAAGGGACCTACCAATTCTGGCTATGCCACCTCCTCAAACGCATGAAAGAAACTTTGAAGATGCTCAACCGAGTTGAATTTAGCCATATCTCTTCAAGGGCAAGCGAGGCCACCCTTGCATACTCTAGAGCCCTTGAGGAATATAGGTTAAACCCTAGCTCGGTGGAAAAGAAATTGGAGATGGAGAGAGCCGGCAAAGAAATGAAGAGACTTGGGGACGCCGAGGCTAGCTTCTTAAGCCAACAAGCGAAGTCTAAGCATTTAATCAAGAGTGATCGTTGCAACCACTACTTCCATAGTTCCATGGCCTCATGAAAGACAACGCTCGGCGCGCCGCAATTACATCCTTGCGTCGGCACGATGGCACAACCACCATGTCTATTGAAGAGGTTGCAAGTGAATTTGGAGGGTACTATAAAGGCCTCTTTGGAAGTGAAGCCATGGGCACCGAGCCGGATCCGGGTTGGTTTGCACGGGGTGCACAGGTCTCGGCCCCAGATGCCGCCATGCTTGCTAGCCCGGCTCTCAAGGTGGATATGGACCAAATGATCATGTCTTTGAATTAACATATTTTTACTGCACTTTTCACAATTAATAATGTACTTTTTATATTTTGTAGTGTACTTTTTCTACTTAATATCACTTTTTATATCTTTTTGTAATGCACTTTTCACTGATTTAGTCAGTAGTTTAGGTAATGCACTTTCTCTAGTATGTAATACACTTTTACTGATTTTCAACTAATACCTTTATATTTCCCTTTATGTTGTAGTGGAGACATCAAACTCTTCTTCAACTACTATTCTGAATGAGGAATCACCTAAAAACAGTGGTGAATATTTCATTGAGCTATCTCAAGGGGGAACGATATACTATTTGCCTATCTAGACATTTTTTACCTTACATCCTTCATACTTACTAGAAGAGGAATTCTCTTCTCGTTTGAAATTAGATATACGGAAGTCATCAATACTCGTAGGAACAATGAATTCCTCTTCTCGTTGATACTATAAACTAATCATAAAGGAGTAATACTAGCAAATGAATGCACTTTTCAGACTTAATAATGCACTTTTCATACTTACTAGTGTACTTTTCATAAAGGAGTAATACTAGCAAATGATAAGGCACTTTTCATACTTACTAGTGCACTTTTCATACTTAACAATGCACTTCTCATTTGTGTTTAGAGAACATATATTCGACCGTATATCTAATTTCATTTGTTATGGAGAACATAGTTTGTACATTATAATCAGCCTCATAATAAAAAAAATATGATAGTTAATTATATTGTGATTTTGATAGTAAGGGTTATGACATTGGACTTCAAGGTGGATATGGACCAAATGATCGTGTCTTTGAATTAACGTCTTTTTACTGCACTTTTCATAGTTAATAATGCACTTTTTATATTTTTGTAGTGCACTTTTTCTACTTAATACCACTTTTATATCTTTTTGTAATGCACTTTTCACTAATTTAGTTAGCAGTTTTGTAATGCACTTTTCCTATTATGTACTACACTTTAATATATTTCCAATGCACTTTTATTGATGTTCACTGGTTTAGTTAGTAGTTTTGTAATGCACTTTTCATATAAAGATCAAATTTTCACCACTTTAATTTGGATGAAGCTATGGACTTCTACAAAAGATATGCATTTTATACTATTGTGTGCACTTTTGTTTTAGTACAAGTAGCCTATTAGCTCAAATGGTAGAGCGGTGTGCTTTGTGCATAAAGATGTAGGTTCGATTCCTACATGGGCTAATATGATATATTACAAAAATTAATTCTTAACGCATTTATTCTTAACCTAACTAGCTAGGTACTAAAAGAAGTTATATTTTATCGTGTGCGACAAATAACTAATAAACCACTATTTTTCAAAGAAGATCATGATCGAATTAGCTTATATGGGATTCGAACCCACATCTCTATGCATAAGCACATTGCTCTTCTATTTGAGCTAATAAGCTTTTCTTAAATTAAGAATGTCTTCTTATGAATTTGAATGAATTTGAATGTCTTCTTATGTCATTTATCTATGCACTTTTCTAATGTTACAATGCATCTTTGGAACTTTTCAATGCACTTTTTACCACTTAAAAAAATGCACTCTATAGAGTTCAACTTAAAATTGCACTCTGACATTCAAATGGTAGACAAATAGTCATATTAAGAGCAATTAGTTGTGGATTCCACTGGTATCTCTAGTCTTCAAACCATTATTGATCAACATCAACGAAAACAAATCCTAAAATTATTAGCCACCTATCAAACGCAATTCTAGTGGTCAGAACCTCTATTTTAATAACAACATCCACTCAAATTACCAAAAATCAGCAAAAAAGAAGGCATAATTTTGAGCACATGGGCAAGAGTACTTCATCGGTTTTCAAGATAAAGTTCATCCAAATTCATCACACATATAACAAATTACTACGAACTTTAAAGGCCAAACCAATTCAACAACAGATTAGCCCATACACTAAGCAACCAACAAAGACTTATCCAACCCGGAACTACTTTCAACAGCAGATTCAAAGGACTAGTTTTTAACACAGCAAAACTAATTAGCAATTAAGCCCTAATAACACCCAAATTCAAAACAATCTCCTTGTATTTCTCAGCAAAGATACCATAGCAACAATAACACAAGAGAATTCAGCACATAAATTGGCAATAATTGACACCAGAATCATTGAAAGAAAGAAGAACAACACCAACACTACACATCTCCGTAGGCTTGCTCTAATGTCCGATGCCAGGCGTCCCAGATTCCGACGCCTCGAGTTCATATATCCAAAACATAGCACCCACAAACAGACAAACAACATTATCGAGATCTACTTCTTCCGATCTAAAAACGCAAATTAAAGTTTATGAATTACCTTTTGGGTTTCTTTTTGGAGGCATCTCGAAACTAAAAAGTTGGGACCGATCGAAGGTGAGGGCGATCGAAGGTGATTCAGCGATCTGGGCAATCGAAGGTGCGAGTTTTTAATTCTGAGAGTTTTTTATCGAAGGTGGGCGATTGAAGGCCTCGCTCGTGTGGAGTTTTTGATTCTGAGAGAGTTTGAGAGCTTTTTTGATATTTTAAGTTAAGGGTATAAAAGTTGGTTTTATTTACAAAAATACCACCGTGTTGATTTTTATATGTTTTTAAAAAAACAAGAGTAATCCGAGCCATTGGATCATGTCATCCAAGGGCTGACATCTCTCCTTCCGTTTCATATTAAGGGTTGGTTTCATTTGAACCAAACTCACTATTATAATATTAAGTTTCTTTCTCATGTATTATTTCAAACATATTTTCTTATTTTGTTTTATAGTGATTTCCATTTAGTATTTCAAGTATTAAATGTATGAAATTATTAAGTCAGAATATGAAATTTGTTTCCCGAGCAAAGTATTTGGAGGTTAAACTATATGCAATAAACATTACTTTTTATTTTCTTTCACCTAAATTAATAAGTAATATTCACTTCTAAAATATTAAAGTACATGTACACACACACACACACACAAACACACACACACACACAAACACACACACACAAACACACACACACGCACACACACACACACACACACACATACATATATATATATATATATATAACAAGAATTTAACTATTAAAGCTCCCGTGCAAGGCACGGGTACATCAACTAGTTTAAAGTAAAGCTGATTTTTGTAGTAAGCTAATGTTCCTTTAATAAATGGTTAACAGTTTTTTTAACATTTTTCTCTTAGAGCATAGGTTAAACATACTATTAAAGGAAGCTAAAGTCTTATTAAGAAATTAATGAATCCTTTAAAAAAACTAATTAATAGTAAAAACAAATTTACAAAATATTACTATTTTAAAGATTTTAAGGTTAGAAAAATCGAATAGTAATAAGCTTGGTTGTATTTATCGAGAGGGAAATATTTGCAACTATAATTATTGATAATGCAACTATTTTGTATCTATATATAACAATAAAAAGTTGTGTATAAGATGCATTTATTGCACATATTAAATTTGTGAAAATGATCTTACATATATTATGCTAATTGTTGTATATGTCAAGAAAAACACATTAGTTCAATGGTTGAAGTGTTGATAGATGTATTGAAGGTCTTAAAGGTCAAGTCCTTACATAATCATTTTAGACAACTTTTTGCCCCCAATAAATGTGAAAAGATATATAATTTAATTTGGACTTGAGCTCAAGCAAATTATTTATACAGAATAATCCTCGCACATAATTTTGCCCAATTATATTATGCTAATAGTGCATTTGCACATAAAACAAAGTTTTTTTAAAAAGATACATTAGTGCGTTCTTTACCCAATGTTCTTTTTCAAAACTATACACCAACCATTAAAAAGATTTAATCTATCCAAATTAGTTATGCTAAAAGTATATTTTTCACACAAAATGTATGAATTATTGTTGAAAATATTTGAAAATAAAACACACGCGCCAATAACGTACAATTGTCACATAAGTTGTATAAATAATATTTATTGGTTAATTGAATTATATGAATTAGTTAAGTATAATCATTTTGATCCTAAATTGATTAATGTATCTATCTATCTATCTATAAACATATAAACTAGAAAAAATAATGATTAACTTTCATGTCTTTTATAGAAACTAAATTATATGATTTTGTATACATTTTCATAACTTATTTTAATAAGATATTAAATGTCAGTTCCAATCTAAAATAGAAAATACCAACAAGAAAGAATTTCTATTTATCTATTACATATATTGTAAAATAGATTATAGTTTTACGAGGAATCAAATCAATTTGGCCTGTATATACTTATATTTTTTGGTGTATCAAATATTTTTTTTATAAAAGACAACTGAAGATATATATTATACATAATATAAACTTATATTTTTTTTTGTCGAAATATAAACTTATATTTTTGGTGTATCAAATATTTTTTTCTCACCATAAACAAATATTTGAAATGTATGTGGCTGGATAAAGTAAAAACTTAAAGTTAGTAAAAAATATTCATTAATAATTAAGGAAAATATATATTATAAGTTTTTCTATCATCAATTTTCATATTATATTCTTTTCCAAATATTTTTGCAAAAAAAAATTTGAATTTTAAAATATGATAAGAATCATTTTCAAATTTTCCAACAAAATAAAAGTTCTTGAAAAAATTATAATTAACAAACTCAATCAGTATTACTATTAATTATTTTCAAGCAAAGGTTGAGCTTATGGATAATGAAGAAAAACATAATAATGGTGGGCAATTCAACCATCAATTCGTTTTCATACCAAATTAAATACAAATTTAAATATGATTCAGATTTATATGAAACCGTTACATGCCCAATCAATTCTCCCAAACCGTTACACACCTATTAATTTTTTTTATTAATTAATGATCGTTATGTCAACCCGATTTAAGAGAGTATATATCAACTTTACAAAACGACAAAAGAGATGACATTCTAAGGCTGATTGAAGATGAAGACGACAGGTAGAATGGAGAGAGCCAAGAGCATTCTAGGGATGACCCCTCACAAGGAGATGGCATTCTATGAAGATTTCTCCGTTCATGGCCTCCACATCCGCGAATTCAACCAGGCCTTATCATTTGCTCACTTAAGGATTCAACCAGGCCTTATCATTTGCTCACTTAAGGTTTCCCTACGCCTCATCATAAGCCAATTCTTATTTTTCAACATTTTAAAAATCGTTGGATTGAATTACAATTTGAAGTTTTCTATTCAAAATTATAACCACCTATAGGTATGTTTTTCATCCGATCTTCTTGGAAATGGCTACTTGAATTTCACCTCTTACTGGTTAGGTAAATAACAATTTCGTCTCTAAATATAACTATCTATATTTGACTGGTGATTTTAAGCTTCCTGCAACATTAGTTTCACAAAGTGTGGCCTGAATAAAAGCTATTTCTCTGTGCTTTAGATTTTGGCGCGATTTTCAGATTTGGTGACTTGTCGTTTTCATATGATAAAGATGGAAATTGGTGTACACCCAGTGCAATTGTGAGATTTGTTGATAAGTCGGTGCTACATTGATTTAAAGAGAAGGTCGACCCATGATTGTATATGTCAACATGGTTGTCTTTTACATGAGATCTAGTCTTGCAAAAGTAGACGTAAGTCATCCATTTCTCCTAGATTTATCTGTTGCTATGCCTAAGGTTCAAAATCACGTAATCCTTTTGCTTTTTTGATGATGAATTGTGTGATTCTATTCTATATATGATTATCTGATGTACCTGGTAGGATGAGCTAGAGGTGAATGCAAGACTTATGGGGATGAAGGAAAACATTGTTGCTACCCGTCATAGCCAAGGATACTGAAGAGATAATTGTTGAAGGCCAACAAAATTGAATTGATTCAATTTAATAACTTTAAATTAGTTTTATATTTAAATAAACCAACCCAAAATTAAATAAAAAAACCCAACCCGATTGCCTCCTTTCTAATCTGTTTCAACCACCAATTTTTTTTTACTCTTTGCTAAACACAATTGGAAGGGAGAGAGGGAGGACATATCAAAGGTTTTTCTTTCTTCGATCTTTACAAGCTTCTTGTGATCTTCTCGATCATTCTATCTAGCGTCTCATCTTCTACAACTTATGGATTTTTTTCAAGATTCACTATTCTTGTTATGATATGAAATTGAAAAGAAAGATGGACAATAAGTTTGTGGCAAATGTTGTAGCTCATAAGGTTAACTTATGCCAATGATCATGTTTAATAGGAAGGAGTAGAGTTCCATCAATTTAGGGGAAATAAGCTGATTTAGGGGAACAATAAAATCAATTATATTATCTCGGTCAATAAATTTTAAAAGTTTGGGTTCATTTTAAATCATTAATAAAAAAAATGAGAACGCATGAATATTTGACAAGTTTCTATTAAGAAGGTGCAATAAATTTAAGTCATGGTCATGGTGACCAAGAGTTACACGTTGGAAGAAGAACAAACTTTCCATCCCTTACAAAATAATATGGAACACTTAGTAACCGACCACTATATTGTTAAACAATTTTGATAATCGGCTATGTAAACTATATGATCCATATAACAAAAAAAATACTATTACCATTATCATACTATTTAGTCTATTACACTTTTTTTATCAATAAAACACAAAACATACAATATGTTGAAATATGACAATGATATTTATAAAAAAATACAATAAATACATTATTTTTAAAAATTGTAAAATACATGTCCCGTGCGTACGCACGAGTCTGCCCACCTAGTGATAATAAAAAATGGTCCACATGGCGTTTTAGCTAGTCCTCTTATATCACTTAAACTCTGTCAAGGAGCATATGAGACTTTGTATTTACTTGACTTATACTGGCCTTGTTACTACTTTACCAAGAGCACAAGCCTTTCAAGGTTACTCTTAGGAAGAGACTTCAAGTCTCAAGATCTTTTGGACCTATACCGATCATGCACATTATTATTTCACTTGAGTGACCAAGTTAATCATGCCACAAATATATCTTATCATTAACTAACTTCTAGTTAGTGATAATGCATTATTCAATGGGATATACTCTTTAGAGTCATCTTCCCCTTCACACCAAATTTTTCATGCGCGTAATTGTGAAAACTTCTGGTTTCCAAATAATATGTGGTGTGACACCATTGAAAAATGTCGGTGATCCATACATAAGTTTGGGAGCTCATCAACTCAAATCAGATAAACCATCTTGATATCAAAACTAGATGCCTCAAAATGGGTGTATTCAGAACTTTTAATATAGATTAGACCGGTCTGCACACTTATACTAACAGTTCTTGTACAAGATTGATGTTCAGTTATGTCATTAATGGGATATCCTTTATCTATATCTCAGATGTTCTTCTAGACATCAAAATTAAGCCATAACATCCTAACTATAAGTCATAACCATGACTAACAGCCGCATGTGTAATATATTGTAACCTCTTTCACACCCTCTTCTAGAGGAGGCATGCTTCCGACATGCAAGAGGTTGGTCAAACAGGACCTTGAACTTCTAATTCATGCTAGGTAGGTGTTCATTTAGAAATAGTTTTGAATAGTGTATAGACCCACATTTCTTGTACTACTTCTAGAGTACATGTCACATTTCCTATACTACTTCTGGAGTACATGATTTGGTATGTAATCTCTTAACTCCCCAAGAGTTTTAATGATCTCTAATTATCAAAATCCAAATCTTCAAACTCGTATGCAGTTGATGATATTAGTTATCATAAATGCTTGGCACAATTCTATCGAAATTTGAAGTGCTGCATAATTCTCCCAAACATCTCATTTGTCAACTTCAAATGACAATGAATAAATTATCTCTTTAACCATTTGTCATCTACTTTTGGAGATGATGCATTCATCTACTTACAAAGATGAATTCTTCTCATCACTTACTACAAGAAGTAATGAATTTTGTATTCAAATCCACTTCTAGGGATAATATTCTTATGTATTAAATAATCATCCACTTCAAGAGATGATAGTTGCCACCAAAATTTTATCATCTTCTTAGGAAGTGATATTTTCTATCATTACTCACTCCAAGGAGTAACGAGATTTATTATTTCATCTCTTAGGGGATGATTTTAAATTGTCTCTACTGGGATATACTAGCATCCACTTCAGGAGATGACAAGTTTTAACTTTAAGAACAAATAAAAATGTATATAAGCAATAACATAAATAATTAAATTCAATTTTAAATGTATAAATAAGAAATAAAGTATCATCAAATATTGTCAATTTCTGGTGACAAGAGATTGAATACGAAGTCTTCTAGACTTCTTTCCATCACATACTTCAGGATGTGATTATTCAAAAGATATTTCAATCATATACTTCAGGATGTGATTTCAATGAGACCTAGTCACATACTTCAAGATGTGGTATCCATGTGGTTATTTTATTATCTACTTCAAGAGATAATATTTGTCATATGAACTTTATCGTCTATTTTTGGAGATGATATTTTTCTTTTCCAATTTGCACATGAATCATGTCATTTATTTCAAGGGACAACTTTAGTATCACCACTCACTCCAAGGAGTATAAACTTTTATTATATTCATCCACTTCTGGGGATTGATTCAATTGTTTCATCCACCTCAGGGGATTATTTGATTTGTTTCATCCACTTCGGGGGATGGAAATTATCACTCCAAGTACAAAAATAAAAAAATTGTTTCATTCACTTCAGGAATGAGAATTATCACTCCAAGGATAAAATAAAGTTTTCATTTACTTCAAAGAATGAGGATTACCACTTCAGAGATAATATTGTTTTTTACATTCAATCAACTCTTCAAAATATATCATAATTAAGTATATGAACATAATAAATAAATAAACAATATAAGAACAATACAATAAATAAAATAATTCATTCACTTCAGGGAATAAAATTTATCACTTCAAGGATAAAATTATAATATTGTTTTGTAAATTCAACTATTCAAGAGGAAATAATTATTGCTTCAGAGACAATATAATGATATTTCAATCTCTTCAAGGGATGGAAGTAACCACTTTAGGGGTTACATATTGATGTTTCATATGCTTCAAGGAATGAAAATTACCGCTTTGAGGGTTATATGATCTTAATATATTCAACTCTTCAGAAACTGAATGATAAAAAAATTATCGCTTCATGGATAATTATTGTGCACCTTTTCAAGTGATGAGAGAATGATTTTATTTATCACTCCAGGGACAAATTGATTTGTGATACATAAGCTTAAATAAGATTAAGATACAATATTAGTATTTATGATCTTATGATTACACCAAGACAATTCATGTACATATTCATCATGCAACTAATTCGTACATGTAAATGGTTACTATATGCATATGAAGAAACTATATATATGTACCATGAAACATATATGTATGTAGATGTAGATGTGAACCGATCGAAACATTCAAATATTACATGAGCAATTTGTATACCACAAATAACCGATCAAAAATAAAGATTCGGGGCATTACTAATCTAGCATGCAATCAAATAATATGTACACGTATTCATGAAATAATATCACACATGCAAACTTCATGTACATGAAATATCAGGGAATAATTTGTGAACAAGACAAGATGCATATATAGTCGTTCGAAAGATAATCAACATGAATTAATTGTATGAAAAAACTAATCCCTCTATGAAAAAATAAGAGCATAAAATTGAACGACGTACATATCATATCATATGCATAGAGAAATAAATCACATATGCATAGAGAATTAAATTAGAGCAATTCGTACGTGTTATAAATTTGGGAGAAAAACAGAGAGAATTGGAAGAAGAAGAGAGATCAGATTCATCTTATTAGGTCACTCATAGGGGCTTTTTATAGAGAGAATACAAGAGTTAGGATAAGATCTAATCTAAGGTTTTCTATATGTACATCTGGAATAATAATATTATAACATATATATATATATATATATTGATCAGGTAAGATTTAGGAGGCTCTCCACTTAGGGAGGACGTCATAGAGCATTCTAACGGATGAGAACATTAAGTTCTGGGTGATTCATGATACCGCAGGTAGGAAGATTGTGGCTCAATCTAGCAAGTTTATCAGCCACATTATTGCATTTCCTAGGCACATGGGAGATTTGAACCGATTGGAAGTCAAGGAGGGCAATAAGGATATCAGTTATGATGATTTCTATTTCTCACGGGCAATTCTTTTCTCCTGAAGCTGCTCTGATTACTTGTATATTATCACCTTCAATTTCAATGTTTTTATGCCGTCCTTTTTTTGCTAGCCGTATGATGTCTAGACTTGGGTCTTGCAAACCGGCGGTTCCGGTTCCCGGTTTCCGCTGGTTCCGGCGCCGGTTTCTCCCAGTTCCGGTTCGGAACCGAGCATTTAAAAAAATAATCTTAGTCACGCCGCGATCGTGGTAAACACACACCGGTGACGGACTGCGATCGCGGTGTGTGTTGCCGCGATCGCGGTCCCAAAAAATAGAAACTCTGTTTTTTGAACAAAGTCCAAACCGTGACCGCGGCCTGAGAGACGCGGTCGCGGTTGCCCATTACGCGACCGCGTCCTGAGATCAGCAGTCGCGGTTTCGATTTTGGCCCAAACCGAGCTTGGAAATTGGACTATGGCGAATAGGCGATTAATGCTTGTTCTTCAAAACAAAAAAAAGTTGGATAATTAAAGGGCTTGGACTTAGAATTAAGTTGTCTACGTATCCTCTCGGGGTTAGAGGAATCAAAGCCCACGTAGTTGTCTTACCTTTCGATATGAAACCCCGATTTGCTTACCATCTACGTCGATGCATCGGAAGCGCTTTGGGATTGGGACTCATCGTCTTGGCCGTCCGAGTCAGAAGTTTCGGATACCTCCACCTTTTGTTGATGAATTTCCGCCCTCTTCCAATCACATACGCACACTTGGGCTTCCAAGACATAGGGCTTTAAACTAGATCGTTTTGCGTCAAGGACATGTCCTCCTTCGCTAAATGTTTGCTCTACTGTAACATCCCCGACCAAAATGCATACGTCATTCGACATTCATATAAGATTAAGAGCATATGCATAGCATATTGGAACGATATATAGTGAGTTTTTAAAAGTAATATTTATTTTCTAATTAAGTTTATTATGTTTTAAAAAATTTTTAAGAAAAAGTTAATTATTAATTATTTCAGGGTGAAGTTTGTAGTAAAGGATATTTGAGGGTGAAAAGTGTAATTTTTTAAAAGTTTTGCCGACTTTGCTCTTATATATATCTTATGCTTATGCTTGTTCAATTGAAGATACGTATGAAACAAAAAAAAACAAGAGAGGTGAGATTGAAAAAAAAATGAAACGAGAGAAGAGGAGAGAAAAGGTGGAAGTTTTGTTGTTTGATTTTGGTTTTAATTGTTTTTACTGGATCTGGTACAAGATGTCTTCAATCGGATTTTAATCCTGAAGTACAAGCTTCATTTTTTAAGTTTTTAATTAGTTAATGGGTTATCTGGATTTTCCTAATTTTTCCAGATCTAGATCTACAGTTGCTTTTGATTTGAAAATCGGTAGATCTATAGTTCTCAGAGGGTGTTTTCGATATCGGATTTATATTCGATAAAAGATTTCAGAGTAATTTTAGAGTTTTTCTTGTAATGATATTAGGGAGCTCTTTGATCAAGTTTTTCAGAAAGGTTTGAACTAGAAAAATGTTCATTTATATATAGAGTTTATCTTTGTCAAGTTTTAAAGGATTTGGATATATATGCAAGAAGTTATAATGCATTCTGGCATTTCATTGCATTTGGGGTTAGAGTTTATAAGAGTAAATAGCCTAATTTGCATTGGGTTGCATATAGGAGCCCAAGTAATAGACCGTGGTCAGAGTCAAGGGGGGGGGGGGGGGAATATAGTATTTGCCTTAAACAAGTGAGTATTGACCGGAGATTCAACCCTATTTGCTATATGTGAAATATGAATATATGAATATATGCGCTGTATGATATATATGCTATATGGATATATGTGAGTATAGATCGGAGATTCAACCCTATGTGCTATATGTGAAATATGAATATATGGATATATGCGCTATATGTGGTATAGGAATATATGTGCTATATGACCTATATGGATATATGTGTTATATGGATTATAGGGATAGATGTGATAGCTCTGAAATTTCCAGAGTTGTTTGTACAAAGAATATGATAGCAGATGGCATATGATATATGATTACAGAATGCACTTGATTGCATAGCATATTGCAATGAGATTAAAAGGACCTGTGACTGTCTTGCCTTGAACTGTGATTCAGGAAATCTACGGATTTCTTTGTAAAAGCGACCTACGGGTCATACAGGATCTATGGATCATACAGGACCTACGGGTCAATATTTAGGAGATCTTCGAATTTCTTTGCTAAAGGGACCATAAGAGTCAATATTCAGGAAATCTTCGGATTTCTTTGCTAAAGGGACCATAAGAGTCCATATACAGTAAAACCCGGGGCAGATTCAGGCTTGAACAGTTCATAGAATAAAGAATCGGAAACATGAACATTTGCATTTGTATAGTAAATTCATATATGACATGTATAATTGATGTCTCTTTATTTGGTGGTGTTTTTATATATGATTTCCTTTGTAAATATGTTTCTTTTTCCCCGTTTCTTGTGTGTTTTGTTCCTTTTTAGCTTAGTTCCCGTATTTCTATGAGATTCGGAGAATATGCGCGTTTTATGTGTTTTGTAGGTGTTTTGGCATGGATCAAGGATCGTTTTGAAGGAGGATCGGAACATGGAGCAAGGCCCGAGCTTAAGAGGGAAAGAGAGGAGCAAGCCATGATGAAGAACAAGAGAAAAGCCAACAAGAAGAAGGTGGAACGAGGTCCGGACCGAGTTGCAACCAACGCCGGGCCCGACTTGAGTTTTCGACCTCGGACCGACTTGCACAGTAAGTCGGGCCCGAGGTCCTCCGTGTCGGTCCGAGTCGGTCGATGGGTGCTTGGGCTCCAAGGCACGAAATTGTAAACTACCACACTTAGCAAGGAACCAACCCTCAAAAACTCTCAAGAGGATACTTGGAGAGCAAGGAGGAAGGAGAGGAGAAGGAAAAGAGAGAGAATCGGCCAAGGAGAGGAAGATTTGATAGGTTTGGTTGATAGATTAGCTTTGCTTTGTTTTGATTTTGTGGATTTGGAAACCTTTGATTGGAGTTTGTGGATTGCTTTTGATTTTGAATGAAATTTGGCTTTGGTTTGAGATTTATGATGTTGATTGCCTTGCTTTTTGATTTGTTTGCTTTCTTTGTTTGCCATATGGAGTAGATCTCCTTGATCTTGGGTTATGGGGGAAAACTCTAGCTAGGTTGGGCTAGAAACCCCAATTCCATAGCCTTGAGTGCTTGATCTAGGAACCCACTCTACATAGTGCTACAATTCCTTACGAAAGTAAGGAATCAAGGCTTGTGATTGGCAAAGTAGCGAAAGTGAACATGTGTCAATCTCAAGACCTTGCTTCGAAGGGGATTTCCCCAAGGATCGATGTGTAGAAGTGGTTGGAACGAGGGCGAAAGCACTCGATCCTATTCCGATCATCACTTATTGCTTGAATTGGGGTGGAAAAGCCTTAATCTACTAGAGAAGGAACCCAAAATCCCAATATCTACTTTCAATCTTTGAGTTCGACAAACCCAGCTACCTCGGGCCCGACTTGCTCTACGTCGGTCCCGACATCCCTCTTGTCGCCAACATCGGGCCCGACGTGACACTTGTGTCGGTCCCGACTGTTCTCTTTGTTTTCCTTTGTTTTAAGTTCTCCTTTCCAGCTTTCTAGTGTCTAGGCACCTCAATCGAGTAGATTTCCCGAGCGTTCGACACCCACCACGTGCTACAACGGGGTCGGGTTATAAATTGTATCTTTAGACCCTCACACACACGAGCGATCAATAATATGTATGAATATGTATACTGACCAATTGTTTGGCCTTGTGTGAAATAATTGATGATGGTTTATATTCACTGAGTATGCGACTCACGTAAATCGCAAAACAATTTTTCAGGTTCAGCTAGAACTTTCTGACGTGTGTCCATTTAGAGGTCACATTCATACAGGTCGGCCGGCTGAAGCTCTAAGCAACCTTCTCCTCCTCATTTTGCATCATAGACATATGAGTTGTAATATAAGTTAAGAGTGACAGATGTTTTAGTATGAGCAGTAATAGCATAGAATTGTTTGTGTGCAACCTTTTATGGTTGTTAATTCCGCTTTGTGCTTATATGGATAATTTTTATATGTGAATTATCTTCTTATATAGGAGATAAGTTTTATAGAGTATACGTCATAGGGTGTAGGGGTGTCACAACTAGTTTTTGGTATTAGAGCAGGGATATGATTCTTTAAGGGCATGCATTCATAAGCATATGTAATTGACAATAGATTGCATTCATGAGCATGATGCATAAAGGAGAGAAGGTTCAGCCGCGCCATGTCAGTCTATAAGAGCATTTCATACAACACTACATGAGCATTCATTTCATATATATGAACCATTAGAAGAGGAAGTACAGTGGAAATGGTAAAGGTACCTACAGTATATCAGAATTGTCTAATACAAGTGGATACAACTGAGTTATCAACTGATCTGATTTTGTTATTCATACATGAGTTTGATGTTATATTGGATATGATTGATTGTCAAGACATCATGCTAAGTGGATTGCTATACCAAAGAGGTAGTGATAAACTCGCTTGAGAAATCTAGAGTAATTTTCTATAGTGATAGACAAATCGTACCCACTTGCTTATTATCTGCAACAACAGCTTTCTACATGATCAGAGAGTGATGTGAGGCATATCTGACCCATGTTATAGACCGTATAGTTGAATGTGATAAAGTTGGAGGTATTTCGGTTGTTGAAGATTTTCCTAATATGTTTCCAAAGGATCTTCCTAGATTGCCACATGATAGAGAGATAGAGTTTACTATGGAATCAATGTCAGGTACTGCATCGATTTCTATTCTTCCATATTGGATGGCTCTTCTAGAATTACAGGAACTGAAGAAACAGTTACAGGATTTGTTGGACAAAGTATTCATTAGGACTTGTATATCTTATGACTATGCATAGATTACAGAAAGTTGAATCAGGTGACAGTATCCATTGCAAAGAGTAGATGTTGTATTTGATCTACTTCAGTGTGCAAAGGTATTTTCGAAGATAGACATCCGATCCGGATATCATCAGTTACAGATAGCTAAAGATGACATTATCATTACAGCATTCAGAACTTGATATGGGCATTATGAGTTTCTGGTAATTCTATTTAGTTTGACTAATGCACCAGCAGAATTTATGGCTTTGATTGAACAAGGTATTTCAATATTTTCTAGACAGATTTGTGATTATCATTATTCATTATATATTGGTATATTCGTGGAGTACAAATGAGCATGTTGATCATTTGCGTATTGTGCTACAAGTCTTGAGGGAAAAACAGTTGTTTGCTAAACTGAGAAAGTGTGAATTCTGGTTGGATCATATGGTATTCTTAGGACATATAGTATCTGGAAGAGGTATAGAGGATTGATTCTAAAAAGTTTGAAGCAGTGGTAAACTAGAAAGCATCAACTACAATTATATAAGTTTGTATCTTTCTTAGTATGGATGGATACTACAGACTATTAGTGGAAGGATTCTCTATTATAGCTGCACCACTTACTAAATTACTATGAAGAAATGCTTTATTCCAATGGTATTCTGCGTGCCGACAGAGCTTTAATAAGTTAAAGCACTGATAGACTACAACAACAATATTGAGAATTCTTACAAGTACAAGAGGATTTGTTGTTTGTACTGATGTTTCATATCAAAGTCTTGACTATGTCTTAATACTGGATGGAAAAGTAATTGCTTATGCATCATGACAGTTGCGACCATATGAAGTTTCTTATCTTGTACATGATTTAGAGCTGACAGTAGTAGTATTTGCCCTAAAGATCTGACGACATTATCTATATGGAGAAACATTCCAAATCTTTACAAATCATAAGAGTTTGATGTATTTGATGAGCCAAAAGCAGTTGAACATGAGATAACGATGTTGGATGAAACTATTGAAAGATTATGATTGTGCAATCGAATACCATCAAAGAAAGGTCAATGTTCTAGAAAATTCTTTGAGTCAAAAGTCTAATGGTATAATGGCAGATATGCACATGACTTCAGTGTTAGATTTGATTGCTTTGCGAGGTCTAAATGATAGACTGCAGTTTGACATAGATAGAGTACTGATTGCTACTTTTGAAATTCGGCAAGTGCTGAGACAGAAAACTAAAGATGCACAAGTAAGAGATGGAAAGTGTAACACCCCGTCTTCCGACGAGGTGCTACTAGGGAATAGACCTTACTAGGTACCATTTAATTAGGTTGACAACTACACTTTAGGATCTTGCAACGCGAGCACGACGAGAAAACATGAAAACATCCAACCTTTTATTTAGTAAAACTTAGAAAACATAGTCATGCATGCGTTCCCGAAAAATATAAATATTCAAAACCGATGAATCACTGCTAACAATAAATTATTCGAAAAAACAAAGACAAGTAATAATACCATCCCCATCTTATAATAGTAAAACCAACATCCTAGAAAATCATAAATAAATAAACTAACGTAAAACCCTCCACTTAAGTCCTCAATTGAAACTAAACAAATGTAGAGAATGGCGAACTTCACTATGGTCAATCCAACCGAGCAATATTTCATGACAACATATTCTTAATTCTAACTTCAAGTTCAACTTCTTGCGAACCCAATTGAACCTCTCGCGGAATTGCACTCAGCGCATTAACTCCTTCTCCATAACTCCATCACTCTAGTATTCAATTCCAACGTCACGATTCGGTCTAGGCAATGAGAAACCGACTTGAGCAGTCTAATCTATGGCTTCGAGTAACTAACACGATCAACTTCTCATTGGATTTGTAGTTGTGACAACTCCCCATGAAAACATCTTCAAATGCGCACTCACATGACTTACATATCCAAAACTTGCATCCACTACTTGACTTGTGACGAACTGGTCTCGACTAACCAATATAATCCACGTTCAACAACCTATCTAACCTCTCGTTGTGTCCAGGATCATATCCTTAGCTTCCCCTGAATTGATCCATTTTTATCATCATTCTTGTATTATTGTTAGTACCCAAAAAGGCCTTTCCTTTGTTGTCATATCCATTAATAAAGCTCTTCATCGCTTGATCCTTTCTTTGATTATGTTACTAATCTAAACTTCTTTTTAAGAACTAGACATTGTGAATATTTCTTTCTTTGCACTAATGTTCGCTAAGATTTGGTGAACCCACAACAAAATAAAGTCTAAATCCATTTTCAACTCAAACTAGATCCAAACAATTCCTTCTCTCTTTATGATGCTAACTCGTATTCCAGTCATCCTAGGCACTTAATGAAGGCGAGTTCTCAACTACATGTTTCCAGGTCGTGGTCTTGGTTCAATTGCATTTCCCATCAAAAAATTTGGGTTTAGTTGTCGTGACTATTGTTGTCTTAACTCTGTCTTCCTTTACTTGATAGTGTCATGCTATGGTTACTACTTTCTCGAGAATCATTCACAAAACTGCCTTATTACCCATCTCTAACTACACCGTCCATCAATACCTTACTAACTATGCATGTTTTTCATGTGGTACTTCCAAATCTTCCTCTTCGCAAGCAAGCATGAACCATGATATTCTTTAGCCAAAGGTACCTATGAAATACTCTTGTCTCGTTTCTTGATAATTTTGACAAAGATGATTTCCATGAGAATTTCTACCCCTAGTTTCTTTGATCCTTCATCCCCTACCTCCACTCTACTTTAATCTCACAACCTCCTAAGTGGGAGTTACCCTTTTTGTTGTCTCACGCACATTCTTTTATGTGGTCCCCATGGATTCACAATGAATGGACTTGCCTTGTCAACAAATTGATCTAGTCTTATCACTCACTTCTTATATTATCAAACTCCGTGTAAATGAAATCAGTTGTGAATAACTACATTCCCTTACTTTCCTCCACTCTTAACTCCACACGCTCATCTTTTTAAGTTGGGTGTTCAGCTCGTCCTAAAACGAGCAACATCCTTTCTTCAACCGACGTTCCTAGTTGGAGTTCGACCACTCCTAATACAATAACTTAGATGCTTAGGTTAGATTTGCTCTAACTTGCTCCATTTCCTTCTATGTCGACCAGTTCTGCCTCCTCTTGTACTAGATTCAACAACTAGATGACCATTATTAAGAAGCTCTTGGAGACCAAAACCCAATACTTCAATCCTACTCTTGTTGTTTCCTCACACTTCCCTAATAATTCTAGCGCTACGAACGAGATTCGCTTTTGTAACACTTACACTTAGAATTAGAAGGTTAAAGGTACTAAACTAGCAGAGGTCCTTCAGCTGACGGTGGCGGAGTCACGATGTGTCACCTACCCCTCTTAAATGCAACATGCCTACCCCAGTTAAAACAATTTGGAAACACCGGCCGGTTTTGATTTTAAGTTGGACCTCGAGTACACTCGTTGGTCAGTTCCCTGTGCCCTGTTGTCAACCTGGCTCTGATACCAATTTGTAACACCCCGTCTTCCGACGAGGCACTACTAGGGAATAGACCTTACTAGGTACTATTTAATTAGGTTGACAACTACACTTTAGGATCTTGCAACGCGGGCACGACGAGAAAACATGAAAACATCCAACCTTTTATTTAGTAAAACTTAGAAAACATAGTCATGCATGCGTTCCCGAAAAATATAAATATTCAAAACCGACGAATCACTGCTAACAATAAATTATTCGAAGAAACAAAGACAAGTAATAATACCATCCCCATCTTATAATAGTAAAACCAACATCCTAGAAAATCATAAATAAATAAACTAACGTAAAACCCTTCCCACTATGACACGCGCTCTTTACCGCTCCGCCCCGCCATCTGGTCTCGGTTCCTGCACAGTTCCCTGATTCATACCTAGAAATGAAAAATATTCCCCGAAGGGTCAGCGTCTAATCTACCAAGCTAGAGAGAATACGGAAATTGTAGAAAGCTTTAAAATCATTTATCTAAAGTCAGCATACAAATCCACAATCGCAATCATAACTCTACAGGCCACTACCTAAATTAGTTATATCACTCACACAAAGTCACATACGCATTTAAAATCACAACCTCATAACAACGCAATTCTTACTTTTTCATAATCCGACTTCCAAGGCGCTCATCACCGCGTCGAGTGCAGAGGCAGGCCCTCTCACTCCACTTCACAATCTCCCTTCTAACCCCTGGCTAAGCCTCCACTGGAGCACTTGCCAAAAACACACAGATAGTAATTTTCGTTTTGAAGGGGCACGATTTTCCCAGTCACACGGGTCAACGTAGCCAACTCTTCCTCAACACCAGCTACGATGGGCCGTGTTGGAAACGGTACCAACACAGAGAAAACGTTCTAAAAATATCTTTTCGATAAAATACATTCAAAACTATTTTACGCACACAACAATTCAAGAAGTTCAAAGCAATTTAAAAAGGTATTCGGGACTAGTTCCCAAAACCCGCCCTACAATAACGGTACGCAATCTAACAGGATAGAGAAGAACCGAGCAAGTCGAAAAACGACTTACCTCAAAACTAGGAATCTTTGAAGAAGACGAAATTAATAGCGTGGGCAAATACGATCTCCTAAAAGAAATATTAACGTGGCAAAAAGAGTTAGGTTCCACCCAGATTCCTCGAACGATATACGAAATGAACAACCCTTGTTTTACAAACCCGACTTAAAACGTGATCAACCCACCGTCTTTAAGCTCTAGTTAAACTCAACTTCATTAATTACACATGCATATTCATCATACGAAATAAACAATGGGCTTAAGATCAACTAGATGTAATAGTAACTACCCTACTAATTAATATTGAATTCTAACTTATATATATACACGTCTTCATCACCTCACCGCCAACGATTACCTACCAAAACTAATTAATTGCTCGGACTTCCTGTACCTAATTGACCCTTAAAAAAATCGATAAGAACTAATAGATTTAACTATTAATTAAATAAAAGCTAACAACAATACTACACCTCACAACCACCTAATCCATGTACGTAACCAAACCTAACTCACGCAACTAGATAGCCCGTCCCAACACCGACTGTGTATAATTTCTCCCACCACTCCAATTACACTTAAAAGCATACATAGGAACAACACTAATTCTGCATACTACTGCCCAACTACAACTTCAAGTCAACTAATATAAACTAAACTCTATTATATATATTATTAGAACAAAACTCGATCAGATTGCCCAAACAAAGGCAATGCCTACAATTCACCGGCCATTCCCCCGAAACAGAGGCAACGCCTCCATCCACACCCGTCGTCCATTCCTGAAGTCGACCGCGCAACTTCCAATATACTGCCCAATTTGCCCATCCTAACCATTTTTACATTCACCAAACCCTACTAGAACCATCTAACTACATGGAAGGAACGTGGTTTGGTGACTTACCAATGATGTCTCCGACGACGGGCGATGCGGCGCAGCGGTGCTAGCCTAGAATGAACCGCCGATTTCTACAGATCAAAGGAAGGTAAAGCTAGTTGGTGTAAGCCTGAAATAATCGGGTGAGATCGGGGCACGAGTATGCTTACCAGTGGCGGATAGCAATGCCGAAAACGATCCGTGAAAACACCAGTTCACGGACTCGACGAACCACCGAGGTTGAACATCCAAGAAGAAGAAAGAACTGGTCGATGGAAGAAAGGCTCGGTGCCTCACGTTTGACCGCCAGAGAAGGAAAGAAAAGTTCGAAGGCGAATGGGCGATTCACCGAAGAAGGAGGCAAGGTTTGGTTTGCGGAAATACGAAGGCGGCTTGACAAGGGAGACGGGTTTTGAAATTTATAATTAACAAGAAAGTAAATATATAATTAGGGTTGAGATAATAATTTGGTTAGGTTAGATATGCTTAGGTTTACGTAGGCTCCAACGGATTTAGGTTGGAGATAAGATCAACTCTTGGGTGGAAGTACACCTAAACATAAAAGTATATATATTTTATGACTTGTCAACCCGGATTAGTAAATCCGGTTACGAATAATATATGTTTCTTAAAACGAGGTTGTTTACGGGTCAAGAAACTCGATTGCTTGTAACTCAAGGAACTCGTTTTTCCGACCTAAACGACAATCAAACCCGTATTTTACAGAAAGTTGGTAGAAATTATAGAACTTGTTTGCGAAGGTAGAGATACTCCATTTGTTAGTCAGGATGGCATATTGAGGTTTGGCATACAGATTAGCATTATCTTCAAAATTAGCTCAGATTGATGATTTTTCCATGTTAGTATGCTACATCGATATTGATCTGATCTGTCATATGTGTTAAAAGAATCAGAAGTACAACTTGCAGATAATTTGAGCTACATAGAGGAACCGGTCATGATTGCAGATTACGGTATCAAACAGTTACAAAGAGAGATTCTGAAAGTAGTTTAGAAGAATCATGGTATAGAGGAAACAACTTGTGAAACAGAAGATAAGATGAGTAAGTCATAGAAGAGATAGCGAATTTTGAGGACAAAATTCTTATAGAGGGGGAGAAATGTAACATCCCCGATCAAAATGCATACGTCATTCGACATTCATATAAGATTAAGAGCATATGCATAGCATATTGGAACGATATATAGTGAGTTTTTAAAAGTAATATTTATTTTCTAATTAAGTTTATTATGTTTTAAAAAGTTTTTAAGAAAAAGTTAATTATTAATTATTTCAGAGTGAAGTTTGTAATAAAGGATATTTGAGTGTGAAAAGTGTAATTTTTTAAAAGTTTTGCCGACTTTGCTCTTATATATCTTATTCTTATGCTTGTTCAATTGAAGATACGTATAAAACAAAAAAAAACAAGAGAGGTGAGATTGAAAAAAAAAATGAAACGAGAGAAGAGAAGAGAAAAGGTGGAAGTTTTGTTGTTTGATTTTGGTTTTAGTTGTTTTTACTGGATTTGGTACAAGATCTCTTCAATCGGATTTTAATCCTGAAGTACAAGCTTGATTTGGTAAGTTTTTAATTAGTTAATGGGTTATCTGGATTTTCCTAATTTTTCCAGATCTAGATCTATAGTTGCTTTTGATTTGAAAATCGGTAGATCTATAGTTCTCAGAGGGTGTTTTCGATATCGGATTTATATTCGATAAAAGATTTCAGAGTAATTTTAGGGTTTTTCTTGTATTGATATTAGGGAGCCCTTTGATCAAGTTTTTCAGAAAGGTTTGAACTAGAAAAATGTTCATTTATATATATAGTTTATCGTTGTCAAGTTTTAAAGGATTTGGACATAGATGCAAGAAGTTATAATGCATTCTGGCATTTCATTGCATTTGGGGTTAGATTTATAAGAGTAAATAGCCTAATTTGCATTGGGTTACATATAGGAGCCCAAGTAATAGACCGTGGTCAGAGTCAAGGAGGAGAAATATAGTATCTGCCTTAAACAGGTGAGTATTGACCGGAGATTCAACCCTATATGCTATATGTGAAATATGAATATATGAATATATGCGCTGTATGATATATATGCTATATGGATATATGTGAGTATAGATCGGAGATTCAACCCTATGTGCTATATGTGAAATATGAATATATGGATATATGCGCTATATGTGGTATAGGAATATATGTGCTATATGAGCTATATGGATATATGTGTTATATGGATTATAAGGATAGATGTGATAGCTCTGAAATTTCCAGAGTTGTTTGTACAGAAAATATGATAGCAGATGGCATATGATATATGATTACAGAATGCACTTGATTGCATAGCATATTGCAATGAGATTAAAAGGACATGTGACTGTCTTTCCCTGAACTGTAATTCAGGAAATCTACGGATTTCTTTGTTAAAACGACCTACGGGTCATACAGGATCTACGGATCATACAGGACCTACGGGTCAATATTTAGGAGATCTTCGGATTTCTTTGCTAAAGGGACCATAAGAGTCAATATTCAGGAAATCTTCGGATTTCTTTGCTAAAGGGACCATAAGAGTCCATATACAGTAAAACCCGGGGCAGATTCAGGCTTGAACAATTCACATAATAAAGAATCGGAAACATGAACATTTGCATTTGCATAGTAAATTCATATATGACATGTATAATATGTATGAATATGTATACTGACCAATTGTTTGGCCTTGTGTGAAATAATTGATGATGGTTTATATTCACTGAGTATGCGACTCACGTAAATCGCAAAACAATTTTTCAGGTTCATCTAGAACTTTCTGACGTGTGTCCATTTAGAGGTCACATTCATACAGGTCGACCGGCTGAAGCTCTAAGCAACCTTCTCCTCCTCATTTTGCATCATAGAGATATGAGTTGTAATATGAGTTAAGAGTGACAGATGTTTTAGTATGAGCAGTAACAGCATAGAATTGTTTGTGTGCAACCTTTTATGGTTGTTAATTCCGCTTTGTGCTTATATGGATAATTTTTATATGTGAATTATCTTCTTATATAGGAGATAAGTTTTATAGAGTATACGTCATAGGGTGTAGGGGTGTCACATCTACCGATACGGTCGAGGCAGGAACAACAAGCACTTGAGTCGCGATCTTGACCAAGTTTGGGATATTCTTCTTGTGGGTCTTCCACCAATCTAAAATATCAAATTCTCCTTCACCAAACTCAAAGTGGGTTGTTAGATATGTTTCAAACTCCGCATTCGAGCTCGAATGTCTCTGTTTCTTGGTAAGGGTATGCAAAAGATTAGCCCCCCACCTTTTAGTAGCACTGAGGGCACTCGAGCTCGAAGAGGAGGATGAATGTGGAGGTAATGGAGAAGAACTAACACTAGATGAATATTCGGTAATCAATTTCTCAATTGATCTTCTAACTTTACTAAGTATATCCCCAACACTAGCAACATCATCATAAACATCCAACTCTATTGCATCATAATAATTGGTCAAAAACATTTCTAAACCACTTATCTTAAACCTAGGATCAAACACACAAGCAACAAGATAGATATCAGGGATAACTTTATAATGGTTCAACTATTTCACTTTCATAGCATCAATGGCACCATAAAGTTCGGGGAATTTACACCCCTCATAAAAACCGCCCGCCACATTCAATGCTTCAAAACAAAACAAATGAGCACAAGGTTTATAAACATGACTAAAAGTTAATGTTGCATCATGAAATATTTTCAAAACTTCTAAGATTTTATAATAATAATGCCATACTTGAGAAATAATGGGATTGTCGGAAAAATATATGGACGCAAAAGAAGTCAAAAGATCTTTGTAAGACATGCATGCATGAAGTAGTTTAAAAGTGGAGTTCCAACAGTGTCAAACATCTTTTGGAAATGTTCGGGGTGGAACACCTTTTTAAGTACAAAACGCCGTCCAATCTTGGGCGGTTCGGGGGTTAGCCCACATACGACTAACAATATATCTAATAGGAGGAATTATACCCGACATAACATTTAAACCATCTTTGACACAAAGGTTTAAAATATGGAAAACACATCTTACATGAAAATACTTCGCTCCAAGAATTGGTTGACAATGCGGAACCAATTCTCGGATTGAAGCGGTGTTGTTAGATGCATTGTCAAACGAGATAGAAAAAACTCGATGAAGTAGTCTATACTCTTCCAAAATAGTATGAATAATGTTACTAATCATTAAAGCAAATACTCTATAAACCAAAACACGTTTTTGAACATTAAAATGATCATCAAGAAAATGACATGTTAAGCCCATGTATGAATGATTTTGCCAATGATCACTCCAAATATCACTACAAATTGAAACTTTAATATCATTTTGAGCAAAAAACTTCACCAATTCCATCTTACGGGTTTTATATGCTTTCATCACATTTTTTTGACCGAGTTCCTAGTGGTCGGTTTATAAGCGGGTTGTACATGATTAGTCATCCAATTGTTAAATCCTAACTTTTCGGCAAAACTAAATCATAAGTGATCAACACAAATAGACTCGGATAAGGCATACATGCTATCATTATGGTTATAAGTAAATAAATGAGGGTTATGATGAGGATTATAGGAAGAAGAAGTTGCAAACCCGGATAATTGGGATTGTCCTCGCATCATGCCTATCTTGTCGGGGTGTTTGTTCTTCACGTGATCGGATAATGTTCCATAGCCCAATCCCGACAGCCATGTGTAATGCTTAGGACAATAGTTACAATGAACTTGAAATTTCTTGGTAGATGCATCATAAGATCCACACCCACTCCCTCATTTTCATCGGGAGTGGACGATCCCGGTTGCACCACATTGGAATTGGGATTCGTAAATTCCGACAAGTTAATAGGGGGTGCAAATTCTACATTTGCACCACTCTCTTGTGAGCCAAAAATTTGATCAATGTTAAGAAATCCTTCCATTTTCTTAAAATATAACTAAACAACTAAGCAAAAAGAGTAAACTAGTAAAGTATGGTAAAGAAATATGTAATTAAGCAATAAGATGTAAGGACAATTGTGCTAATTTTTGAAAAGAACAATTAGGAAAACAATTGCAATTTGTAAAAACTAGTTGTTTTTAAAGTTTAGGTACTCATAGATGTAAATTATAGCGCATGTAACTTGATTTTTATGTTTTTTGTTTTTATGTCATTATCTTTAGTTTAATTTTTGCATACAACTTATTTAAACTAGTTTAGTTTATCCAACATTAATTTTTATGTAATAACTCGATATATTAAATTATTGATCTTCTGGACAATCTTGAATTCACCCTGATTAGTAAGTAGCAATTTGCACACAAGGGTTGTGATATTCACGCATCTCACAACGGTTTGTCGTTGTTGTTATTGAACGAGTGCTTGTCCTAGTGGGGGGCCTGGCCACCAACATCACCAGAATAAGTGTTTAAACAACTCTCGCATACAGTTGATGTTCAATAAATATCAAGATGGCGAAATGTAATTAGAATAATCAAAAGTCAAATAGTGCATGTAAAAATTATAGACTCATGAAAAAATATTTTAGTGCATGTAAAACATTTTAGACGAAAAAAATTTGAGCCACCACCAAATAATACCCCACTCGTAACATCATTGATCAACTCTATAGCATAATCAATTGGCAGAGCAATACTTGACTTGAGGGAAAGATAAAATTAAATAAAGTATGCCTATGATATCTAATTAATAAGTACGTGGTTAATGTCATGGAAAAAGTAAGTTATATCCAACGTATGAAAAACAAAGAGCTCCCTATCATTATTAGTTTTTTTTAAAAATATATGGAAAGTTTCTTTGAAAATTAATATTTTACTTAAAGATATTAGAAATTTAATTCGGAGGTTCGATGATGTGTTTTTTTTCATTGTTTTAGGAAATGTAACTCTGCAGCTGATTTTTTAGCCAGAAGGCATGTCAATATTTTTCGGTTTCGTCATGCTATTGATTCCTCTTTGCTAGTTTCTGGATTTTTAGACTCTAGTGTTTGTAATATTAGGGACTCGTATTTTCTTTATCCTCTCCTGTTGCAATTCTTAAAGATCATCCGTTGTGATGATTTAGGTTGGCCTTGTTCCTTTGGGCGGTCTAATGTTTGCCTTTTAACGAGCTAGTAGCTCATTGTATAAAAAAACAAAAAACATTATTGTGAACGTCTAGGACATAGTGGAAAAACAACATAATGAAGAGGTATGTCTGAAGTTCATTCTCTTATCACCACTGTATACGTTGTCCTATAGAGTCTACTTGTCATAAGTAGGGTTGGACATGATTGGACATTATCCGTGGGTGACCGACCAACTCGCTTCACCCAACTCAAATATACTAATGAAAACCTTAACAAAAGTGGGTTACGGTTGAGACAGGTGACAGGTCAAATATGGTGAGATTTTACACCCGGTCACCCACCCATCGCGCCGGACTCACCCGCATATTTTAACCTAATATAAATACTATATTCTAATACTTCCAACAAATGTACCAACCTAATAATGTCACCTCCAAATTTTACTGCTCATCTAGCCATTTGTTGCGTTTTGGTTTTCAATCTTCGACTTCCTCTAGCTTCCCGATAGGCGCGACCACTTCAACTATGTGGATCATCTTCTTTTTGCATCTCTAATGTGTCGTCTTCCCAACATCACATTTCTCCACAATTTGCGGGTAGCCGGTCACCCAACTCACTTACGGGTGACAAATGGTTCAAATATGGGCGAAAGGTTTTACAAGTGACGAGTGTGTCGAGTGTACCATTTTTATTAATGGGTCAGGTGGTCCCATGACTAGCCCTAGTCATATGCATATACACGAACAACAGTCCAATCACAAGTGCATGCTAATTAGTGGTTAATAAGCTTGTTTCAAAATCTAGCAATATCAGCTTCTTCAAAATAGCAAGTTGTGTAATATCAGCAACGTAAACGCAATTTTAACTATTACATTGATAATATTGACAAAGTTTTTAGGCTATAATAGGGTGCCGTGTGTACTTAAGTCCAGTACACAAGTCCATTGGAATTCCGTCCTAAAATCAATTGGCAATATGGAGAATCACTTATAAACTTATATACTAGTTTAATTTTACTCTCAACTCTCAATGAGGGAAGAGATTTCTCAACAAATGTATTTAGTTATCTAAGAAAAGATCATATTTATGCTTTAGTAGGAATATTTTTATCACACAACAATTTGCTTATTGTATGAGTGTTGCAACCAAAGAGTTAAGAAGTCGTTTGATCCAGATCATGTACACTCAATAGGAGAACCCCAAAAAACGCTCTCAATGAAAAAACTGAAAATTTTCAATCTTCGATTCAAAGTTTCAAACCCTACCACCTCCTACACATCACCGTCGCTACCCAATTTCACCAAACCTACCTTCTGTTGACCTCCACTCCAGCACCCAAAGAACACCTCACCAATTCCTATAAATGTAAACTTTCCCCCAGTTCATTGGCTGGTGTTTGGATCAGTTTTTATTCTTATTTGATTCATAGATCCCATCCCTCGCTGATGAGTTTTGTCGCTCAATAGGTTATGACATCTTGTAACCGAAACACAACTTCTACTATATAGAAGACCGGAACCACTGATCTGACTCTTCCACTCAAATCTAAATTTTTTGGATCTTGAGGTAGTTTGAACAAATTTGGTGTTTTTCAACGCAAGGGCTAAGGAAGCCATTCTTGAGTTTTTATAACTCTCCTTACGGCTGAGAAGGCCATGGATTTGTTATATCGAACATCCCAAATAAACTTGAATATTATTCTTGCTCAAATATTGCCTTTCTTATCTTGTCGGTTTGAACATTTCTCCCTAATAATCTTTGCTTCTGCGTTATTTTTAGATTTGTTTTGAATGGCTCTAGACCAGATTTGAGTTATGTTTCCATTTTGGCATTACGCGGTCGTCGGTGTCGTGTCGAACCCATCCACTTGCCCAACCATTCGTCGCCCAGACCTTCGTCGGTTTCGTCGGCCTTCTAATGTCAGATGGGTCGCCGTCCTTTCCCAAGTTTCCATTGTCGACCTTCTTGAACAGTGAGATAAGAAAAAAAGGGAAAAAATGGGAAAAAAAACGTGCTTGGGCCACAAGTATGGTAATTGGAAAAAATATAAATAAATATAAAAAGAAATCCTTGCCCCCACCTTCGAATTTTAAAAAATAAAAAAAAATATATAGAATTAATTTTTTTAATAATAATATTTTTTAAATAATTTAAGGCCTTGTTAGGAAAGGCATTGGTGTTTCACTTGTGTCTACCTGTGTTGCAAGTAAAACTTTTACGTTTTACTTGCGAGGCATGTTCGACTTATTTTCTTGCAGGATAGCTCGAGACTTATTTATTCAATTTTTTTTCAAGGAGTTGGAGTTGAGTTTGGCATTAGACCATGTAATATTAGGCCAAGTCATTTCGTGCTTTGAGGCTTTTTAAATTCTTTCATCTTGACGGAGGAAACGTCAGATGTCCATTTTGCATGCCCAAAAGGGGCCGACCTGCTACCTGCGACGCTTTCTTTTAGTGCTTTACTCACCCCAATCTCAAACTCTTCTTAGCTCTTATCTTTAGAGATTTGTACTACTTTTAGCTTTTCCTACTTGATTTGAATTTGTTAGCAGCTCTCGGGTGCCGTTTTCTAACGACCTCTCAATTTACCAAGTCTGTTTGGTATCCAAATTCTTACCTTATTAAAAAAACGTGTTGCAATCGAGTAACATAATTCAACTAAATTCCTGACTTTCCAATTCCTTGACATATTCAATTGCTTTGGCCACTCTTCCATCTTTATAGTATGCACTAACAACAACGGTGCTCATTGTCGAAGAAATATAAAATCTTTCGAAAAACAAACTAAAATCTAATCAATAAGATAACAATAATATGATAACTAACAAAAAAATCATTGCATATATTAATAATTCCCCTTTTAAGCATTAAAGCAAGTAAATTTGATAAAGTCCGGTGGACCAAATCTGGGGGTCGTGCAGTAACGAACCTAGCATACAAGCCCAATGAGGTTCCAACCCAAAACCATATGGCTATGGGTGGAGTAGCTCATTGGGTTATATACAAGCAATTTTAGTCTTTAGTTTCCCATGTGGGATAACTCTCAACAAGCCCCCTCAAGTGCAACTGTTTGGACCAGTTGACACTTAGACAGAATCCCTGAAGGCTTATGAACCGTCATATTTGGATCAGTCACTCCTTTATTTGGCGGGCTGCTTGAAGATGCTCTCATAAGGCCAACAAGTCCGAATGAATCCCTCAAGGTTCATGAACCGCCACTTTTGGGATCGGTCGCTCCTTTATTGGGCGGACTGCCTGAATGGGCCTATGAAGCCAGCAAGCCCGAAGACTCCAGGAAAGAACCCACACCGAAACCTGCTCTAATACCATGATAAAGTCCGGTGGGCCGATAATCTGGGGGTCGTACGGTAACGGGCCTAGCACACAAGCCCAATGAGGTTCCAACCCAAAACCATATGGTTATGGGTGAAGTAGCTCATTGGGTTATATACTAAGCAATTTAGTCTCAAGTTTCCCGTCTTGGATAAATCTCAATACGCCCCCTCCTATATACCATTGGGTTACTCCTCCTATTGCCAATTGATTTTAGGATGGAACCCTGCTGGGCTAATATGGTATCAGAGCTATCTGCCTAACGACCTCTCTCGATCCTGGGCCCGCCCCGTTGTGTTGTTAAGTGTCAATTGGGTCAGTTCCCTAGTTGCACTTGCAGGAGCGTGTTAGAATATGTCCATCCCACATCTGAAACTTGGGAGTAAATTGGACTAATATATAACTCAGCGGGTTACTCCTCCTATTGCCAATTGGTTTTAGGATGGAACCCCACTAGGCTAATAAAATTGAAAGGAAAAAAGGATGCCCTAAGCAAAATCTAAATTAGACATTAGTCAGATAGAAGTGAAGGGCCTTGATGGTTCCTAAGCATTTTAGATATGTAAAACATGTAGACTAAGATCCACATATCAATGTAAGTTAGTACACAAGAAAGGAATTGAAATACAGTTTGCAAGAGTTTATACCATTAGTGACAAGTTTCTTGCTCCTCTTTTTGTGAATTCCATCCTTCTTTTCATTCTTATGTTCACCACGTGAAAGTTTCACTGACATATCTACATTTTTAGCTGCCTTTTTGTCAAAACAACCTTCTACACTAAAAGGATTGATTATTAAGAAGATTTTCTATATTCTCATTGGCCTCTAAGAGCTGAATATATACAAAATATATATGATCTTATCCAAGATAAGATAGGGATAGATAAATACAACAAGGGAAATATCTATTATATACATAAATAACTATATCTTCTAATACTCCCCCTCAAGTTGGAGCATGGAGTTAATAAATAATGCCCAACTTGAATGTCAAATAAATCAAATGTGACTTGGCCAAGGCTTTAGTGAAGAGATCAGCGGGCTGATGGGCAGTAGAAATGTGAGACATAATGATTGTGCCATTAAGAACAAGATCACAAACAAAATGACAATCTATCTATATATGCTCGGTACACTCATGAAAGACTGAATTATTAGAAATATGCAGGGTAGCATGGTTGTCACAATAAAGTCGAACATGAGATGAAGCAACACCAAGAGAGTGAAGGAGGAACCGCAGCCAAATTACCTCACAACAAGTTGCCGCCATAGAACGGTATTCAGCCTCTATAGAGGATCAAGACATCGTAGACTATTTCTTGGTCCTCCAAGAGATGGGAGAAGTACCAAGAATAATAAAATGTACGGAAATGGAACGCTTTGTAAGAGGACAAGCGGCCCAATCCGAAACGCACCAAGGTGTTAAAGTCAGATTGCTCTCTTTAGAGAGGCGCAAACCCTTCCCGGGATGACTTATGAGATACCGTAGAACACACATGCCAGCATTCCAATGATCAATTTTGGGACACTGCATAAACTGAGAAAGAATATGAACAGAGTAGCACAAGTCAGACCGAGTAATACTCAAATAAATGAGGCACCCCACTAGGTGCTTGTAGCTCTCAGGATACGAGTAATCAACACTCGTGGCTTCTGCCAACTTGTGGTTAGGATCCATAGGTGAGTCACACCGTCGAGATCCAAGCGTGCCAGAATCAAAAAGAATCTCAAGTGCATATTTTCGCTGAAAGACAAAGAGACCGGAGGCGTTTCGAGCAATTTATAGCCCAAGAAAATACTTAAGAAGACTAAGATCTTTCATGTGAAAATAACTACTAAGATAAGCTTTGACCGAGGCAATGACAGATGCATTATTTCCGGCAATAATTAAGTCGTCAACATAAACCAGAATGTGTAAGATATTACTAGGCATGGCAATGGGTCGGGTTATGGATGGATGAACCATTCCCAAATCCAACCCGCCTAAAAAAAATCATCCAAACCCGGCCCCATCCGTTAGAATGGGTCATCCTAATCCAACCCACCCTAAATTTTAGGTTGAGTCGGGTGGATCGGGTGGTTTTCGGGTGCTAACTTGTATTAAATCTAATTTTTTTAAACAACCTTATATTAAAGGTAATTTAAACAATAATAGACAAAATAGAAAAAAAAATCCAATAGTACATCAGCAGGCAAAATAACAATAAAATCCAACATAATAAAATCCAAAAAACCCAACAATACTTAGTATTGTAATACAAGAGTAACAAGACATTAGACTTCAGTAAGAATCCAGTAGTAGAACTAAAAAAACAGCAAAAAAATTAGCAAAAAAAACTCCATCATCTTCATTCTTCAATCCTTCTTCAACTTCATCAATAGACTATCAAATATAAAAAAATATAAAGGAAAATAAGATATTACAGTATTATCTTTATATAAGATGACAACTATAGAGAGTGATAAGAAAAAAAATACTTACATCAATAACATCATTGATATTGTTGATAGTACTTTCTTCCTCTGGATCATCACCATCATTCGTACAAGTACCATATGCTTCAAAGTTATCAATTTGATATCCTAAAAAAACCAATTAAATCATAAATAAAAACATTTATAAGTGAATCATTTATAATCTAACAATAGAAATTAGATGAAATTACCTGCCAACTCTTCAACGGTCCAATTTTGGAGACACATTAAGGCTTCAATTGTATTTGGTTTAAGCTTAGAACGATGAGGACTCACCGTTCTACCACCCACAATAAAAGAACTTTCAGAAGCAACAATAGAAGCAGAAATGGCTGAAATATCCTTAGCAACCTTATGGAGTCTAGGATATTTCAAGTCAAGCTTCTAGTAATGAAGGACATCAAAATCTTTGCTAGTAGGCAATGTTGGATCCTCAAGATAAATATCTAATTCAGATCTTACACAACCCTGTTTCTTCCTATTCTTCTTAGCCAAATCCCAAAGTGAAATTTTACCCGTACTTTCAGCAAAATTATTCATTGCAAATCATTTTCCAAGCACACCAGAAATGTCATCAATACGAGCATAATCTTCATTACTTGATGAAGCATTTTTCCCTTTCTCTTTCTCTTTCTCTTTCAGTTGGTACTCACACAAAATTTTATACAATAATGTTCTAACCCTCTCAATCTCAATTTCAGCCATTTCACCATAAATCATGCTAAAATAGAAATCAACACATTCCAATATGTCTCGAGGATCCAAAATAGCAGCAATAGCTAAAATTCCATTGACCCTTGACCAATACTTGTCAAACTTCTCTGACATCTTACTAGCCATACTAGTTACAACCAACTCCTCATAAGATAGCCATCTGTCCAAGTTAATTTTGATCTCACAAACTTGCTTGAAGAATACATTTGCAGTCAGGTAATTTCTACCAGAAAACTATTGGGTTGCTTTGTAAAACAGCTCTAACTTCTCACAAACAAGAGAAGCTAAATTCCATTCTTCATCACTAGGGGGGAGAAACTTAAAAGTAGGATTTTGAATCTTCAATTTTGAAAAAACAACCTTATATGGCAATGCACTTTGAAGCATGAAATAAGTAGAGTTCCATCTAGGTCTTACATCAAGACTCAACTTTCTTGAGCAACCAAGTTTCAAAGCTCTAATCTTATCCTCAAATTTCTGAACCCTTTTCGGAGTTGCAGTCCAAAACAACACACAATCTCTAATCTTCTCAATACCCTTATCAATTACAATCATTCCATCTTGCACAATCAAGTTCAAAATGTGTGCACTACAACGCATGTGTAGAAATTCTCCATTCAATATAAGAGAACCCGAATCAAATCTCTCTCATAATATTGCTACCATAGCATTATTTGTATTCAAGTTATCAACAACTACTGCAGAGATTTTTTCAGCAATGTTATATGTATTAAAAGTGTCAAGAAAAACTTGAGCCAAAACCTCTTTTGTGTGTGGAGAAGGCACATAAGCAAACCTAATAGTACAACAACAATTGCAATTACAAATCAAGAAAAAAAACAATCATGGACATCAAGAAATCATATATTAAAAACTGAATTTAGGTATTATAGTACAAAAAATGTGCAAGTATAGTGTACATATGTTACCTCAAAGTTCGGTTATGCAAAACCCATTGACCGTTAATAAAATGAGTCACGACCACCATATAGCCTTTCTTTTGATGAGATACAGTCCACATATCAGTTGTAATAGCAATTCTTCCATTATGATCCTCAAACTTCTTTTTAAGAGTTGCTTTGTTTCTAGGAAACAAATTCAAAATATCGCTCCTTAGAGTGTTGCGAGAAATTAACTTGAAGCTTGGATTCAAACTCGTAACAAAGCTCTTAAAATCGATATGATCCACCATAGATAACAGGTACACGTGCATAGCAACCATGTTTGTAAGCTCCTTCCTTGATATTCCTTGGTCAAAATTATAACTCTCTAGCTTTGCTTTGCCATCTCATCGATTACTATAGCTCAACAATTGTTGACGAATATCGAGTTTGACATGCTTCCTGGGGCATCTTGTTGTCATGTGATCTTTAAGATGTGAAGTACCATTCTTGCTCAAAGCAGAAAGTAGTTGATTACAATGCAAGCATTGTGCTTTTGGTACTTCATCAACAATTATCTTCTCAAAATGATTCCACACCTCTAATTTACGCTTTCTAGTCCTTGGAGGAAGGGGACCCGACACCTCAAGCAAAGAAGATGGTTGGATGGATTCCTCATTCACATATGCATTCCCATCAATTAAAGATGGGGTGGTTGTTTGTTCAATTGATTGAGGGCATGAAGATTGATCTTCTATATTCTGACCCATCTCCATTCAACTACAAAATCATACAACATTGATCAAAAAATGCAAAAAATAAACCAGCAAGGCGCCAAAATTACTTCTCTAACTAACAAAGTAGCAAACCAAAATAATAACCATCTATTATGTGAGTCATATTGGACCTTGAGTGATTAGGAATGGACATTAAATGATTGACAAAATATCAGTCCAATGCCACCATACGTATGATAGTCCAATGCCACCATACGTATGGACCTTGAGTGATTAGGCGTGGCTCTACTATCACTACTCAGGAGCTTTGGGTTTTTTTACGGTACTAACATCATTCTAAACAGTAGCCTATTTTTTAAAAATATATTTTAAAATATTAATATAGTTCGGGTGAAAAACGGGTCGGGTGACGGGTGGATGAACCCTCCACCCTAAACCGACCCGATCCATCACCCGCTTCACCCTAAACCCTTTTTTCACCCTTTTTGGTCAGGTTTTCGCCCGTTTTTTCGGGTCGGGTACATCGGGTATCTGTCGGGTTCGGATCAAATTGCAATGCCTAGATATTACTGTTAGTGCACAAAAATTCCGCCTTTAATGCACTAATTGATTGCTCCTTATTCATCTTCCGTTCCAACTTCATATTCATCCTAGAATCTGCAAAACAATGGACACAAGGGACGGGGACCCCCTAATCCACCTTCGATGCCTAAGTCAGAAGAGCAGTTATCGATTGAGCCTCGAATTGGTAAAGACTGGAAAAGATAAAGAACTCAGCAAGTATGAGTTTCCTTGAACAGTCAAGCTAAACGAAGATTAGCCTACTCAAACTCTTACGGTGTGCTTCAATATGCTCTCTATACACGACGAAGACGTGTATTTATAATGAAAGTGAGAGGGTTGGGGGCGAAAATCCTATCCCCTAGGGCAAGCGATATCTTGCTCCCTACTCCAAGTGTATAATTCTATCTTTTTAAATAAGATAAAATCTTTCATTATGTCATATAAACACCATATTTAATTTTATAAGAAAATACTAAAAGATAATAAAAGTGTAATAAATAAAAATACCTTTATGGCGATTGATAGGAAAATAATATTGATGGTTAAATTTTACCCGCTCACAAATGCCCCACCTACGTCTTTGTACACGTTTTTCACATGTACTAGGACGTAGGGTACAAAGGTGTCCTATTCGAAGTGGTTATGCGGATTAGTCGATTGCAAGTCCCCTAACGCATTCGTATATTCATATAATCGTATATTCATATATACATATATTTGTACATCCATGAGTGAATATCATGGGCATCTTGCTCACACTTAAGCGTGTCATTTGTTGAGATTTAAGGTAGACTTATTAGGACAAGCAAAACATAGAAGGGAGAACAAAACATTAAAAAGGTTCCCAGCATGGGATTTATTTTTAGAAAACAAAGAACACAAAAACGAGGTGCTTGTCCTATCAGATTTATTCTCAACTCAACATCGATATGACGAGCCCCCCTAAGAATTCACTGGTGGCGATTCCGCGATCGTGGCCCAAAGGGCCGCGGTCGCGGTTGATAGTTCCGTGATCGCGGTCAAGTCCTCTGTCTTCGGTCGCGGTTTTGCTTCTAGGGGTGGAATTTCTTTAAATGGGTGATATGTAAGGCCCAAGGCCTTAGAAGCGCTATTTCATGCCAACCCGAGGACTTCCCAGAAGGTCACCCATGTTGGCACTACTCTCACCTCTGCACGCTCAACTTCAGAGTTCTTTGTCCTCACTTGAACCCAGAAAAGAAAGAGCTCTTGTTGACATGGCTAGCACCTCAATTCTTATAAATTATCGGCGTGTTACAATCTCCCCCACTTAAACACTTGACGTCCTCGTCAAGGCCCACAGACCTCCCTCTAGGTCGAGGGCCCGCCCTTTGGGCCAAGCCAACTCGTAACCTAGAGTCGGCTTTGATACCATATGTAAGGCCCTCGGCCTTAGAAGCGCTATCTCATGCCAACCCGAGGACTTCCTAGGAGGTCCCCGATCCTGGCACTACTCTCACCTCTGCACGCTTAACTTCTGAGTTCTTTGTCCTCACTTGAACCCAAAAAAGGAAGAGTTCTTGTTAAAAGGGGTAGCACCTCAATTCTTATAAATTATCTGGGTGTCACATGATATCCCAAGTCCGAGGGATGACATTCCCATCAAGACTCTTCAATGATTGAGCTCTCCAACCTTGTGATGCGGCTTTATTAACATGGTTTATCTCAATTTGGGCCGAGCAATGCCATACACGGGTCACGTACGCCTCCCAAGATATGTCGAAGTACAAGGTCGTTGACTCGACAAGTATGGAATCTCACGCGTAGTGTTACGTCTTGTTCGGCTGCCCTTTGGTAGGACGCGATCCCTGCAGCAGCAGCGCCTCGGCGATCCTCGATGAAGACGAGGTGGTCAAAAGGAGTGCGGCGATTCTTTATTGGTTTTCTCAGGGAACTTTTCACATGAAAGGCCACCAATATTTTTGCAAACGAGCTCGGAGTGCCAAAATGCAATCCCCGACGTACATTTCGTTTATGCCTTTACGGATCTCGTATAATAGAGGCTCAACCTTGCTTAGGGGTACGCGTCTCAAGTTTGGCCCAGAAAAAGAACGACTATATAGAATTTTTTTCCAGTGATAGCCAAAACCTATGAGCCCTTAAGAGAACTTCTCGTGCTCCGGCGATATCCGAGGGCTAAACATTCTCATCCAAGTTGCGCATCAAGGATGTTCGCCATTGGAGATCCTACGTAGTTTCGCTTCTCATGATCAAGGTTGCAGGCATGTCATTGCTCACGATTTCGATTGAGGTGTCAATTGTTGGACATCTCGGTGCCTCGACGCACATCAAGGTCTTGAGGAAATTTTTTGCACAAGTGGCTAATGTTTCCAGGGCACCAATGGACTTGTTTTGATCACTTCATCATTGTCCAATCTTGAACAACTTGAACTCTTCTATCATATTTGAGCATCGTTGGCTTCACAATGCCCCCACCACTCAATTTTTGGATCCTTGATTGTGACTTGTGTCGTACGATTTCAAGGATTTAACTCGGTTCGAGGCTCTCTAGGGTGATCCGCGGTCGCGGTATCGCAAACCGAACCTACGGTTTTTGTTAACTGAGGTGATCCTCGCTTCTGGGGTTATCCGCGGTTGCTGAATCTAGGACCGCGACCGCGAAATTCCTGTTTGCGACCGCGGCTTCACTAGTCCTGATCGCGGACTTTGCTAGTCAAGAAGTTTTGCGAATTTGATGTTTGTTTCAAGTAGTCATCTTATATTCCTTTGATCTTCTCATCAGTGTTTACTGGCTCGGAACCACGGTGGTTATCGGCAAATCCGATAACGCTAACGAGTCGTCGATTGGTCTTTTCGATCGTCGATTCGCTAATGAAGCGCTTTTCTTGGATCTTTCCAAAGAACGTTTTAGCCTAGTCATTTCTCCAAGGCTTGATAGCAACAAGACTTCATTCGATTACACTTTGTTTTGAATCCGCTTGTTCTCTTTTAAAGCGGAAGGTAGAGTGTGTTGTAAGCACAAACCCATCTTTATTCTTAGCGGTGGTCAATGCCTCACTACCTTGATTGCTTTTGGGTTCAACGCCGCACACTAATGATCCCTAGTGATGATTGATTTCATCAAGCTGTGTAGCTATGACAATTGATTCCGTCGCTTGATCCGAACCTTGTTGGCTTGCACGAAGAGCAACCATTCTTTGAGGGTGAGTTCGGGTCACAGATTTTTCGAGCGAGGTGTCTTGCTCAGTACGTTCTAGGGTTTTATCCTCCAAGCGAATATCGGAGTTTCGCTTGATCGCCTTGCGGATCTTGATTATTTTCCGAGCAAAGAACGGATTTTTCCCTCGTCGTTTCGTGATCGACGGACATTAAATCCCAGGCGGCGGTCGCCACCGACTAGTCCGCAGTCACGGACGTCCAGTCCGCGGTAGCGGTTGACAAGGCCGAGATTGCGGTGGTGCCAAAAATTGCTGATGATTTCGGGCTTGTGATTCGTTGTTCCTTTGGTACAAAGAAAGCTCATTTCTTGTTGTCAGAGATCGATTCCAGCATCACAATTGCGTGGATCGATTGTTTACATCCTCTAAGAACTTAACTTGTAGCTTGAATTGGAATCCACTAATTGATTGATCTTTGAAAGCGAGAACAAGTCTTTTTGTCATGTGTCATTTGGGTTGGTCTAAGCTATCAAATCACCTTCTTTGCATTCTTTTCCTCCATGGTCCTTTGGTTGATATCAATTAACCTCCAAAAGGCTATATAAACAAGTTTACAAGATAGGAAAAGATTTACAAGATAATTATTCCATCTATAAGATATTTACTTTACATTAATAAGATATATAAAAAGGAATAATGTTATCTGCAATATCTTAATACTACACCTCGAATTGAAGCATGAGGATCAACAATGCCCTACTTGTTAAGAAGGAATTGAAACTGTTGATTGCCTCATGCTTCAGTAAAGATATATATGGGTGGATGTGGTGCAGAGGCATGAGACGTGATGATCTTGCTAGCTAAAGGCATGTATAAAACATAGTGACAATCAACCTCTTTATGCTTCATTTGCCCATAGAAGTTAGGATTTGTTGTCGTTTGAAGAGCAGTCTGACTATCAAACAAAAGTTGAACATGAGTTTGATGATTAACGTCCAAAGAGAATAATAATGGTTGTAGCCATATAATCTAATTGCATGTTGCTGCCATAGAATGATACTCGAGTTTTGCAGATGATCGAGAGACGGATGGTCGCTTTTTTTGTCTTCTATGAAACAAGAGATCAACCAATCATGATGAAGTAACCATTAAGAGATCGATGAGTAAGTGGACAATGATACGCCAAAGGCTGATTCGGGGGTCGCAAGTCAGAGGCCGAAGCGGGAGCGGAGGCTTCCGAGCAGGTTTAGAGATTAGTTTAGTTGTTTTTCATATTATTTTTATTATTAATTGTATTTTTAAACAGATTTTATATAACTCCTTCTCGGCTTTTCTTTTCGGTTCTTTCCCGGGACGCTTTTATTGAACCGATAGGGCTAGTATAAATACTTTTCTCATGTTACTCTTTGAGATTATCAATAGAAAATACTTTGCCCTAATCTCTTATCTCTAGTCACCTTCACCTCCCCTTTCACGGCCTTTGGCCGCCTTCACCGGTTCGAGTACAGTACGTGAGCAGGGTAGGATTCCTTGGCGGAATCTTATCAACTGGTGCTTTTCATCCCTGGAACTCGTAATATCAGCATGACGGAGCAAGAAGAATCGTCCGGCGGCGTTACACAGGATAATGATATTCGGGAAACATTGCGACAAATACAAGTTGCACTTCAGAACACCGCTCGTGTTCAAGAAGAACATGTCCTTCACATTGATCAAGTTTTCCATATTATGGGTGATCGTCAAATTTTGGACGACACGACATGAGGGGTTCACGCTGAAAACCCATTCGCTGTCAGACGCCAACAACCGCCGCCGAATCCTACGCATCAGCAACCGAATTCGATCGTTGTGGATCCACCGCCGCAGCAAGTCGGGATTGCACATCAGCCGCGGCTGGACCAGGCGCCGAAGATTCGGGTAGAGCCGCCTAGGTTCAATGGGTTGGACCCGTCGGGTTGGATTTACAAAGTTAAATGTTACTTCGATTACTTTCGGACCTCTAACGAGGATAGGCTTCAAATCGTCGACATGTTGTTTGATCATCCCGCATCTGACTGGTTTCGTTATCAACGACGTAAAAATTGCATCAGAACTTGGGATGGATTTTTGGAAGTTGTTAAACAGCGGTTTGATCCTCATCACTATGAGTACTATGTGGGTTTATTGGCGAAATTGCAACAAAAAGGGACTGTTTTGGACTATCAAACTGAGTTCGAAAATCTCCTTAATAAGGTGGATGGGCTGTCAGAAGCTACATTGATTTCACTGTTTAAAGCGGGGTTAAAACAACCGGTTAAACGAGAACTTAATCTTCGTAATCCGACCTCGTTAGCACAAGCCTTTGCGCTCGCTCGAGAACTCGCAGCATCATATGTGGATACGGTGTCCACGCTACCTTCGAATAGGCGATGGCTGTCGCCTAGGACACGCCCTCCGGCACCATCAGCTGTGGTACCTACGGTCTCGCAGCCGAACACGTCACCGAGTCCGACCACGGGGTGTGCAGTTCAGAATTTGCCCATTCGCAGGTTGTCGCAGGCAGAGCGCGACGAGAGGTCCAAAAAGGGCTTGTGCTGGAATTGTGATGAGCAGTATGCGCCAGGCCATCAATGTAAACACCACTTTCTGGCATTACTTGGTAGTGATGACTTAGATGAAGATGAGGATGCCAACGTACCCGAAGACCTGGCTGTTATCGGGGACATTTCGAGTGTACATTCCATGGACGGCCGATCTAATCCCCGTTCCTTGAAAATTCTCGGATCCATTAATCAGCAACCGGTTCAAGTCTTGATTGACGGTGGGAGTACCCACAATTTCATACACCCATCCGCAACCGAGAAATTGTGCATGCCGCTATCGAAAGTGACGCCTTTTCGGGTCTATGTTGGGAACGATGCTTCACTGTTATGCACGCATCAATGTGCCGCCACTCAGTTAACATTACCGACACATGTTTTTCCAATTGATTTATATGTGCTTGATGTGCACGGTCCACAAGTGGTGCTCGAGGTCCAATGGTTGCAAACCCTTGGCAAGGTATCGCATGATTATGCGAAGCTTACGATGGAATTTGCTTGGGACGGCAAACTGATTACTCTATGTGGTGATGCTATTCCTCCTAAAACTATTTCTGTTCATGCTCTGAATTATTTATATACTACGGCTGACATTGCTGAATATTTTGAAATCTTTCCGGTATCGTCGGATTCGGCACCGGTGGTGTTTGATGTACCGGCCGAAGTGCACCCACAAATTCGAGCCCTACTATTGCAGCATGAACGTGTGTTTCGCGTACCCACCGGTTTACCGCCACAACGACCATGGGATCATAGAATTCATTTACAGTCGGACGTTAAACCGGTCAATGTACGGCCCTATAGGTACCCGTATTTTCAGAAATCTGAAATAGAGCGCCAAGTGCAAGAAATGTTGAAGCAAGGCATTATTAGACACAGCACAAGTCCGTTTTCATCTCCGGCCTTATTGATCAAGAAGAAAGATGGCAGCTTTCAATTCTGTATTGATTACCGTGCATTAAACACGGGTACTATTGTTGACAAATTTCCTATTCCGACAGCGGATGAACTTTTTGATGAGCTCGGGCAAGCCGTGTTCTTCACTAAACTCGATTTACGGTCGGGCTATCATCAGATTCGTATGCATACTGCTGATATTTACAAGACGGCCTTTCGCACACATGACGGCCATTTCGAATTTCTCGTCATGCCCTTCGGGTTGACAAACGCGCCATCGACTTTTCAGGCTGCTATGAATCAAATTTTTGCTGAATTTCTGAGAGACTTTGTGATCGTATTCTTCGATGACATCCTCGTTTATAGTCCGTCTTTGGATCTGCATATCCGACATCTTGATACAGTGCTTCAAATTCTACAGCATAATCATTTCTATGTTAAAAGTTCCAAGTGCTCTTTTGGGACGCAGACGATGGAATATCTCGGCCATATTGTATCTGCAGGTCAATTGCTGGCTGACCCGGATAAGTTACAAGCAATGGCGAATTAGCCTACTCCGAAGTCGGTTCGGCAGTTACGAGGCTTTCTCGGCCTTACAGGCTATTACCGTAAGTTCATCCAAAATTATGCGGTTTTAGCAAATCCGTTGACAAATTTGCTTCAGAAAGATAAGTTTAATTGGTCTCCGGCAGCCGATGAAGCTTTTCAGTGCCTTAAAGCAGTAATGATGTCTCCGCCCGTATTACAGCTTCATGATTTTAATCAACCTTTTGTTTTAGAAACAGATGCGTTGGACGAAGGTATTGGAGCGGTTCTATTACAAGCTGAACGACCGCTCGCCTTTTTCAGAAGACGCTCGGGCCACGCCGTAAGGGTTCTTCAACTTATCATCGGGAACTCTTTGCAATTGTTTCTGCAGTTCAGAAATGGCGTCAGTATCTTTTAGGTCGGGAATTTCTCATTCGGACTGATCAGAAGAGCCTTAAAGAATTACTATCTCGGGTTATTCAGACACCGGATCAACAGTTTTTCATTCGAAAGCTCATGGGGTATAAATTTCGTATTGAATACAAACCCGGTGCTAGTAATCGCGTTGCTGACGCCTTGTCCCGTTGTATGATTGACGATGCGCCTGAGCTGAAACAGTTTTTGTCCTTCTCTGCGCCCTTGCCCGACTTGCTTCGGAAAGTCCGTTCGGAAAATTCCGAGTTCGCAGACTTAGTATAATTGCATGCAGCTGCTAGTAAAGGCGCACTACCGTCCTCGTTTCGGATTCACGATGGTATTTTGTATTATGGCCATCGTCTGGTATTGAGTAAGGAGTCACCGCTGAAATCCGATATCCTCACGGAATTCCACGCGTCACCTAGTGCAAGACACCCGGGGGTGGACCGGACATTTCGTCGGGTCGCGGAGGTATTTTTTTGGCCCGGCATGCGTGGGGACGTTAAACGCTTTGTGGATGCTTGCCTTATTTGCTAATCTACAAAGTATAGCACTAAGAAACCTGCGGTGTTGTTAGAGCCTCTACCCGTGCCTTACAAGGTTTGGGACGAGGTCTCTATGGACTTCATTACGGGGTTGCCACCGTCGCGCGGATTCACCACCATTTTAGTCGCCGTTGATCGGCTCTCAAAATATGCCCATTTTGGCGCCTTAGGGACGCACTTTGACGCCAGCAAGGTGGCTTCGGTGTTTGTGGAGATTGTTGTCAAACATCATGGCATACCCGCCTCGATTATATCCGATCGTGACCCTATTTTTTACGAGCTTATTTTGGAAAGAGCTGCATTGTTTGAGTGGAACGACTCTGAAGCATAGTTCGGCCTACCACCCTCAGACAGATGGCCAAACGGAAGTTAAAAACCGTGGGTTGGAACAATACTTGAGAGCCTTCACACAGGGACGCCCGAAACGGTGGGTTGATTTTCTTCCATGGGCTGAATTGGCACTGAACTGTACATTTCATGATGGTTTGCGCATGTCACCTTTCCAAGCCTTGTACGGCCGAGAGCCGCCTCCCTTTACTCGAACAACGTGGCCGTCGTCAATTTCTGAGGCAGCGCTATCCACGGTTCAGGAGAGGGACGAGTTGCTGGATTTTCTCCGTGCCAATTTGCTAAAAGCTCAGCAACGTATGGTTGCTCAAGCTAACTCCTGCCGCCGTGATTTGGAATTTGAGGTCGGTGATCTTGTGCTTTTAAAGCTTCAACTGTATCGTCAACATTCGGTCGCCAAGCCATTATCTGCGAAGCTCGCTCGTCGATTTTATGGGCCATTTAAAGTCATTGAGCGTGTGGGCAAGGTTGCCTATCGGCTGGAATTACATCCTCACACCAAGATTCATAACGTATTTCACGTGTCGCTCCTTAGGTCGTATATTCAGGGGTCCCATCTGCCTGCCTCTCCGGTTTTTCCCGCCGAGTTCGTCAATGATCAGCCGCTGTCGCTGCCTATCCGTGCCATTGCTGATCGGGTAATACTTGTGGATGGTCAGCCACAACTCGAGTGGCTTGTGGTTTGGGAGGATGGGACAGTTGAGACCGCTACATGGGAGCCAGCGGATGTGTTGCAACGTGCTTATCCGGATCTTCGCCTTGAGGACAAGTCGATCGTCATCGGGGGAGAGATTGATACGCCAAAGGCTGATTCGGGGGTCGCAAGTCAGAGGCCGAAGCGGAAGCGGAGACTTCCGAGCAGGTTTAGAGATTAGTTTAGTTGTTTTTCATATTATTTTTATTATTAATTATATTTTTAAACAGAGTTTATATAACTCCTTCTCGGGTTTTCTTTTCGGTTCTTTCCCGGGACGCTTTTATTGAACCGATAGGGCTAGTATAAATACTTTTCTCATGTTACTCTTTGAGATTATCAATAGAAAATACTTTGCCCTAATCTCTTATCTCTAGTCACCTTCACCTCCCCTTTCACGGCCTTTGGCCGCCTTCACCGGTTCGAGTACAGTATTCCTTGGCGGAATCTTATCAGAAAAGCGGTCCAATCATAGTTACAATAGGCCTAGGCCGTTAAACAAAGAGGCTAGCCCGAGAGAAATGAAGACCCTAACCAGATGACTTTTAAGATAATGAACCCACATGTAGTGTACCGCTTGCCGGTGCTTGTCCTTGATTTTTTTTGCATAAACTGAGATAAAGTGTACACTAATTAGAAATTTTTCGGGCCAGTGATGATTAGGTGAATAAGACGAACTATGAGTAATGAGTCTATAAGACGACAATAACTTTTGAGATTAGCCATATCCGAGGCTGCAATCGTGGCTAGACGGTTGGTTGCCGTGTAGTTTTTACCATTAATTAGACCCCAACAAGCCCTGCCATCAGAGCGGAGGTGACCCTAAACTAAAAAAGGACAATGTCTCCTCAGAAGCTGGCGGCTATTGTTGCGACGATGCAGACAAGCTGAATGACTCGTCTCCTACCGTCCCTGCGCCATCTCCCGTTCTCCACTCTCACCCAGACACGATCTTCACCCTCTTTACCAACCCATCTTTACCAATGCAACAAAAGGATAGGGGAATTGAGCAAACTGGGCAGGCTGGAGGAAGCCCGCCAACTGTTCGACGGAATGACGCATCGAGATGTGAGGAGTTGGACCTCCTTGGTCACTGCATTGGCCAAGTCGAGAAGGATTGAAGAGGCTCGGAGGATGTTCGATTCCATGCCAGAGAGGAATGTTATCTCTTGGAACGCCATGATCAGTGGGTATGTGCTGAATGAGGATTTGGTCAATGCCCGGAAGCTGTTCGACATAATGCCTGAGAGAAATATTGCATCTTGGAATTCCATGATTACTGGGTACTGCCATGCTTGTATGATGAATAAAGCTAGAGAGGTGTTTGATCAAATGTCTGAAAGAAATCTGATTTCTTGGATGGTTATGATTTCCGGCTATGTTCAGTCAAGCTGTTTTGTGCAAGGATGGGATACTTTTAGAAGGATGCATGGTGTGGGAATGAAATCAGATCAAGCTGTTCTTGTTGTTGCTTTATCAGCTGTTGCTGGTTTAGGAGATTTAGGTTTGATTGATAGTTTACGGGCTCTTATTCTGAAGTATGGCCTGGAGACGGATGTTGTTGTTGGAAGTGTGGTTTTGAATGCTTATACTAGAAATGGATGTTTAGGTAGTGCTACGGACTTCTTCGACATGATGTCCGAGAAGAATGATTACTCTTGGTCAACGATGATTGCTGCATTCTCGCAATGTGGGAGACTGAGTGATGCTATCAAGCTGTATCATGAAGCTCCAGAGCTCAATGTTGCTTCCCAAAATGCTATGATGACTGCTTATGCTAAGCATGGTCATATTCAGGAGGCAAAACAGATATTTAATGAGATACGTGATCGAAATGTGATTACTTGGAATGCAATGATTTCTGGGCTTGCCCAAAATGGTATGATTGATGATGCTATGTGTGTTTTTCATAGAATGACTGCCAGGAGGAATTCAGCCTCCTGGGCAGCTATGATTGCCGGCCTTGTGAAAAACGGAAAAGCTGAAGAAGCTCTGGACCTATTTAACAACATGCGAAGATCGGGAGATATTCCTAATCATTCATGTTTCACCAGTGCCTTGTGTGCTTGTGCTAATCTTGGTGGGAGCCAATTAGGAAAACAGATGCACGGCCTGGCTATCAAGCTCAGATATCAACACAGTTCATTTGTCGGTAATGGACTAATCTCCATGTATGCTAAATGTAAAAATATAGAAGATGTTACTCAATTATTCGGTACAATGATTAAAAAGGACATGGTTTCTTGGAACTCTCTGATCACTGGGCTTTCGGCGAACGACAAGTTGGATGATGCACGCAACACTTTTGAGAAGATGCCAGAACGTGATATTGTGTCATGGACAGCCATAATATCAGCTCATGTCCAGTCTGGACATTCAGACATTGCTATACAGATGTTCCTTGAGATGATGGCAAGAGGACTGGTGCCAAATGCATTGACTGTTACCAGCATTATAAGTGCCTGTGGAAGTGCCGGTGTCTCAAGGCTCGGAGAACAGATACATAGTTTCGTAGTTAAGCTTGGTTTTGACTTATTTTTATTCGTTAATAACTCTCTGATTACTATGTACTTTAAATGCGGTCTAGATGAAGGCTTTTGCATCCTCGAGGAGATGCCTGAGAGAGATATTGTTACATGGAATGCAGTTTTAGCAGGTTGTGCACAGAACGGATTGGGTAATAAAGCATTGATAGCTTTCCAGAGAATGCAGGAAGACGGAATCAAACCCGATGAAATCACGTTTCTTGGAGTTCTATGTGCTTGTAGCCGTGCAGGCTTACTGGACGAAGGATGGACCTGTTTTAATTCCATGAGCCAGGATTATGGGATTAAGCCACTAATTTACCACTACACTTGCATGGTTGACCTTCTTGGACGGGCAAGACGGCTTTCTGAAGCCGAGGCGTTAATTGAGAGTATGCCCGTGCAACCCGACTCTGTCATTTGGGAAGCCCTTCTTGGCGCTTGTAAAATCCACCAGAACATGGCTCTCGGCGAGAAGGTTGTGAAAAAGCTCTTTGAGATGGAAGGGCATAAATCCGGGGCTTACGTATTGCTATCAAACATGTATGCGTCGCAAGGCAAGTGGGACGAAGTTAGGAAAACGCGCGAACAGATGAAGACTAAAAGAGTTTCGAAAGAGCCAGGAATCAGCTGGATACAGATCAAGGGCAAGCTTTACTCTTTTCTTACTGGAGATAAAACACTTGACAGAGCTGAAGAGATCTTCTCAGCGTTGAAGGAGTATCGTGAACGCCTCAAGCTGTTGGGGTATGTACCCGAAACAAGCTTTGTTCTCCATGACGTGGAGGAGGAGCAAAAAGAAGATGAGCTTCTGTATCATAGCGAGAAGCTTGCTTTGGCTTGTGCACTCTTGATCATGCCCAAAGGTTTGCCGATTCGGATTATGAAGAATATCCGGATCTGTGGAGACTGTCACTCTTTTATGAAGTTTATGTCCATTGTTGCTCAACGGAAGATTATTGTTCGAGACGGAGTGAGATACCACCATTTTCATGAAGGTTCATGTACATGTGGAGATTATTGGTGATCATTCAAAATCTAGCTAGAAGATCTGATCTGCCCATGTGATGACATATGGATCAGGTAAATACAATTTATATGTGGAATCTAATTATTTTTTATACGTTTGTAGTTCCACAGTAACAGCTGCACGTTGTGAAGTATTTGATATTCTTTCATGAAAATGTCCTACAAAGTACTTTAGATGAAGCAAGTTTCTTGGGTAATAATACATGAAACAGGGCCATATTATTAGCCAATTAAAATTTGAATTTGTTCAAGAAAATGCCATGAAAAGTCTTGCCGGAATTCATATTTACCGTGTAGGAACCGAGATTCCAAACCCTAATCAAATAGAGAATTAAGGCAAGTAGTTCATGCAATTCAGCAAATTATATAAACTATAATACCAAATATTGATGAATTGATCTCGAGATTGTAGAGGCAAGACGTCAATCTCTTTCTTTAATTTCCAAAACGCCCCGTAGTGTGATGGTTCTTTAGCTTTCCAAATCCCATGATACAACTATACTAATCTTCTGCATAAATCTCAGGATACAACTAAACCAATCATGCAATTCAGCAAATTACATAAATTATAATACCAAATACTTTATGTGGTTTTTTCTGATGAGGAACCATCTAGCAAGGATGTGCAAGTGCCGATCATAGAAGATGGACAAATGACTCGGTCTATAGCCAAGAAGCTACAAGCTGATTTGGCCGGGTTAGTAAGTCATTGCAAGAAACTTTTCAAGACTCCTAAATCTTCTAATATGCCTTTAGTGATGATTCAAGCCAAGAGTGCTGAGCCATAGCAAAGATGGCCCATGGAAGTGTCGGCACCTAACAGGCGGCGCGCCTTGCAAGCGTCGGTGCTCCTCACTCGCGGTGCGCCTTGCCAACGGCACTTGCTAACTATAGTTAAGGTAAAAGCTAAACTTAATCAGACTATTTTACCCCTAGTTAACATAAAACAGAAATTACATGATTTCCACAAATTGCCCATCTACAGATTCTCTAAATTGTAGCCATAGATCTAGTTTGCAAATGCCTGGTTTAGCTGTTAGTGAAAAGAGTAGTTTGACAGAATTGAATATGTTCTTGTTAAACTTGGCTCAACATGAGGTCAACAAAATCAAAAGGCATTCACCAACAAGCATCTTCTCTTGCTGGTGAGCTTTACAGCCAAATTAGTCCATGACTTTCTGATGGCCTGGCAAAGTTATGCCTGGCACTAGTTCCTTGTTCTAATTTTCCGCCTATTGGGGCAGTCTGCAAGCGGTGGGGGTCTTTCTGAATGGCTTTATGTGTTGACCACAGATAAGGAAGGAAAACAGAGCCACTGGGAGGTGTTAGATTGTTTTGGAAACAAACACCAGATTCTTCCATTAATGCCTGGTTCACAAAAGGCAGGTTCTCAATGGGAAGCTTTTTGTCATTGCTGGTTTTACAATGGTTGAAGGTGCTGCCACTGCCTCACGTGACGTCTGTCAATATGATTCCTGCCTTAACTGGTATACAATTTTAGTAATCATTCATTAAGTATAGTTTCTTTCTTTGACATTTATTATGCTATGGTCTTTAGGATCATCTGGAGCTTCAAAATCCATACATGACAGCATTCCAAAGTAATTAATTACTAATATGTTGTTGTTTGGTATGGCTCACTAAATTGCATATATGTACCTAGAAGCCAGACCTATAGGAAGCTATGAATTGGAGGAGATAAAGGCTTGCCACTTCTATAATTTGGATTAGTATACGGGAATTATCTAGCAGCTTATTTTTTTAGGCTTCCAGCTGTCTGCGATGAAGCTGGGGACCATCTAGACTGTTAGGACGTTTTCCACTCGGTCCCAAGACGCTGTTCTTGGGACCTAGTCGAAAACGTCCAACATTAAACCCCGGTTTGTGCTTTTGCACTTTAACCATCGAAACATAAGATGGTTTGATCCGTAATTTTACTTCATGATTATTTTTACAGTCGGTTGTAATGTGTATGCTGCTAACTATATATTATAAGGAGACTGGACTTGTTTATTGAGTGGAGGATGAAAGTGCGTTTATTGCTTTACAATGAGATGAGATGAGATGACTAAGAAAGTCAGCAGTGGGCAGTGTGGACAGGGCTGAGCCTCTTCTTCTTCTTCCACTCTGAACAGCTGAGGCTCCTCACCAGACCTGGCAAGCAATGCCGAGCCGACCCAGATGACTTAGTTCTCTTCATCTTGAAAGCGGCGTTCGGAAGCTCTTCTTCCTGTTTCTCGTCGGCAAGAATAAACGGATCAATGTGCTCTCTTCTGTCGAAGCTCTCGGCAAGGAGCTCCCTGAGGCTCTTCTTCTGGTGGAGAGGACTCGCGTTCAAGGACGGAGTTTTGTCTGGAAATAAATGATCGAAAATGCCCAAATATATTTTTGAGAAAAATAAGCAGCTAGTCATGATGATTGTTCATCTATCTCTTTTCCAATATATGCTTTTAGCTTTAGATGATTCTTGCGTTCTTACCTCCTTGGACACTGAAAAAGTCTTCACAATCCGATTCTAGCCAGGCTTCTGAGTCGAAAAATGCTTCTTCTTTCGTACCTGCAGAGAGCGTTGTAGGGGTGAGTTTGGCAAGGACACTCCGCAGTAGCCTAGTAGGATCATAATTTGTTTGACTGTGGTGTTTGTTTAGTAGATTGCTTCCACTGTATCAGATCGTGATGAAGCTAAATAAAAGATGAATCTTGAACATTTCTAAACTATTTCTTTCAATTTTGCATTTCATGAATAGGAAGCATTGGTTTTCACTATTGCTATTAAGCAACTGAAAAGATCAATCCAAAAACCATAGATATTGTGAATAGTAGCTACAGTGGACTGGCGTCTTGTGTGGTAAGAGCATATGATTGAACTGAAGTAGCAGATTTTCAAGCACTAGACCTTATTAAATGATTCTGATCCATTGAACTATATATAGCTACTATTCAACATCTATCTGGTTAAACTTACAATCTGATCATTATTGTGTACCTGCATCATGATTCGGATATGGCCCTGCAACTGCAAGTACGATTTTATTGTTGGGTGGATCAGCCTCGGAGCAATCTGGCCATCTTTTTGTCGCACCTGAATTCGGATTCTTCCATGAAGCCATTCCCAAATAGATGAGCACCCTTTTCATGTTCTGAGCTGATAATTGGTAAAGTGAATGAATAAAGGAGAATTCTTGCTTTATGGATGAATAATAAGCAAAATTCGACTAGTAGGTGTAGGTGGAGGAATGGTGGGTTTTCAAAGTAAAGCTAAAGGGAGATAAAAGATGCTACAGAAATGCAGAATCCACCCATCCATATGTAACAATTAGGAGTTATTATCCCAACGCCAAGACATGTCCATTTTAATATATGTAGCAAGTAACATTTATTGCTTTTTTTTTTTTTTTAATTCATTTTTCACAAAGCAAAATTAGTATAACAGAAAAAGAATTTAGCTACACTTTACGCACAAGTGTATAGACTATTATTTCTGTTGATTGACGACAACAAACGTAGCCTCCTTTTGCTCCGAAATTTGACAGAGGGTAGCTAGCTTCCTAATTGTTGCAGTCTTTTGTGTGAGAAAAACTCCAATCCGCACAAAATTGGCTCACGTTAAAATGTAGTCTTGATACCATGCTTGAATCCTACTTGAATTAGAGAGTAAGATTGTGCTCGATTGTGTGCTTGAAGAACACGAAAGAGCTAGAACTATTCCATTCTATTTCGAGGGTGACATTCAAAGTCGTGAAAGCAGGGCTTTTATATGAAAGCCAAAAAAAACTAAACCCGAGTTAGCTCATTACAGAAACGAGTAAAAGTAAACCCGGTTTAAGACTCGAATGAAATTAAAGCTAAACCAGAAATTCAGACTATAAAACATGATTTCCATACACCCCCTTCAAGTTGGAATGGATGTGAAACCCAACTTGAGCATAAGAAAATCATGTTGGCCTTTGACTAACGGCTTAGTCATGCCATCTGCTATCTGCAACCCAGTGGAAATGCGAGCCGTCTGGAGAAACCCATCTTGGACCTTCTCTCTTGTAAAGTGGCAATCAATCTCTAGATGCTTCGTTCGTTCATGAAAACAGGGATTTGATGCAATCTGTTGTGCAGCTTTGTTATCACAGAAAAGAGTGACATGTAACTCAACTGGGACATGAAAATCCTGGAGAATAAAGGATGTCCATACCAATTCTGCAATGGTGGTTGTCATGCTCCTATATTCAGCCCCTGCAGAGGTTCGAGAGACTGTAATCTGCTTTTTTGTTTTCCATGAAACAAGTGAAGTGCCAAGGAATACACAAAAGCTTGTCAATGACCTTCTGGTGAACAAACATGATCCCTAGTCTGCATCCGAGTACCCTGTCATTTTGAGATTGTTATCTACAAAATAGAGCACACCCTTAGCAACGGTTCCTTTGAGGTATTTCACCAGATGCATAGCTGCTTGTAAATGAGGCTTTCGAGGCTGTGAAACAAACTGAGAGAGGTGTTGAACCGTGTAAGATATGTCTGAGCGTGTGAGGGAAAGATAGAGCAATCTGCCAACTAATCTGCGATATTGCTTTGGATTTTCCAGCAATTCTCCCACTCCTACATCAAGCTTTAGGTCTGGTTGCATGGGACAATGAACCTCCTTAGCATCCTGCAATTGTGCATCAATAATGATGTCTGAAACATATTTCTTCTGACTTAAGTATGTTCCAGTCTCATCTCTCAAAATTTCCACTCCTAAGAAATACTTAGCTGCCCCCAAGTCCTTGATAGTGAACTTTTGATCCAATGCAGCCTTAATCAACCCAATCTCTTCATCATCATTACCAGTAATCAAAATGTCATCCCCATAAACTAAGATGTCACTGAACTGTGTACCTTGTGTCTTGACAAAGAGAGAGTAATCATTAGTGGATTGACTATACCCTTGACTAACCAAAAAAGTAGTTAGTTCCTTATTCCACTGCCTAGAAGCCTGTTTCAGGCCATAGAGAGATCTCTTCAGCTTGCAAACTTGAGCAATGCTACTTGTAGGATACCCCTCTGGTGGTTGCATATAAATGTCTTCTTCAAGGAAGTCATGAAGAAAAGCATTATTTATATCAAGTTGACATATTGGCCATCCTTTGCTAGTGGCAATAGCTATGAAAACTCTCATTGTGGGTAACTTAGCTACTGGACTAAAGGTATGTTTATAATCCTTGCCAAGTTTTTTAGTGAACCCCTTCACCACCAATCTTGCCTTGTATCTGTCAATTGTGCCATTCGCTCTATACTTCACCTTGTACACCCATTTGCAACCTATTGCCTTGTGCCCCTCAGGTAAAGTTGTCATCTCCCATGTACCATTTTTATCCAAGGCTGCTAACTCAACTTTCATAGCCTCCTCCCATTTTAGATGACCCTGAGCTTGAGAATATGATACATGCTCTCGAACTGAGTACACTTGGGACATAAAGGCATGATAACACTGACCATACTCTTTGCTAGGATCATAAATGGTTGCTTGCATAACATAGTCTTGAGACCACACGGGTAGCTGTCTTACTCTGGTGGATCTTCTCAATGGAGGTGAAGGAAGATTCATGAAACCTGATGGGTGCTCATCAAGAACATCTCCCTCTCCATTTTGTGTTGTTTCTGTAGGCAACACTGTTGGAGCATTATCCTCCGGTACACAAGCAGGTCCTATAGGAAACAGAGGTGGATTATGTGGTCGTGAAGCTGCTGTATCAACCTGGTTCTGTTTGAAAGGGAATTTTCTTCAAAGAATTCCACATCTCGGTTGTGAAAAATCTCCTTAGTCACTAAATCTAGCAACTTATACCCTTTTCTCTAAACAGGATATCCAAGCAACACGCATCTCCTTACTTTAGGATCAAACTTATTATGACCAATCTTTAAAGCCTTGGCATAACACAAACATCCCATAACCTTCAGATTTTCATAACCTGGTTGCTTGTGAAAGATCATCTCAAAGGGTGTCTTCCACTTTGTAGTGATCAAGGGCATCCTATTAATCAAATAGGTAGCTGTCAAAATACGATCTCCCCAAAATCCTTTTGGGAGATTTGCATGCAACATTAGTGCCCTAGCTGTCTCCACTAGGTGCCTATATTTTCTTTCAACTACACCATTTTGTTGTGGGTAATATGGCATGGTCTTTTGATGTAATATTCCTAAGTCTGACAAGAACTGTGCACATGTATGATTCACCAGTTCTGTACCATTGTCAGATCTTATTTGTTTTGGAATAACACCAAATTGGTTCTTGACCATTGACACAAAGTTTTTGAGAATATCAAAAACCTGTGTTTTATCATGAACTAAATATGTCCATTTAGCTCCACTGAAGTCATCTACAATTGTGTAGAAGTGCCTCTCTCCATCCAAATTTGCTACTGAAAAAGGTCCCCAAAGATCCATGTGAACTAAATCAAAACAAGCATATGATATATTTTTATTGGAATAAAAAGACAGTTTGTGAAATTTGGCTAGTTTTCAAGTATCAAAAAACACATCTGTAGCAATTGTACTGTCAAAACCTGGTACATACTTTATTCAAGAGAAAGAAATATGCCCTAATCTATTATGTAAAGTCTGACTATCAACTGAAACCTGATAAACTTCATTAACTCTCTGCTTAATGTCCTCTTGAGCCTCTATCTTGTACAACCCTCCAGATTCTCTGCCCACTGCCACAGCCTCCTTATTCAAACGGCCCTGCAAAGTACATTTGGTCTTGTCAAAACAAGCAAGCAAATCCTCTTGTGCAATGATCTTGCCAACAGAAAGCAAATTGAACTTGAACTCAGGAATGTACAACATATCCCTTATCACAAAACCAGGTTTCATTATCACATTACCAGATTGAATAACCCTTTTTAAAGTTGCATCTCGCAACTTAACAAATATTGGATAAGACAAGGTTTTAACATTAGTTAAACAATCCAAAAAGGGAGTCATATGATCTGTTGCCCCTGTATCAAGAATCCATTCTTGTTTATTAAACTCCTGATGTGCTGAATTTACAAGGGAACTACCTGCAAAATTAGCTACTGACGAGGCAACCATCTTGCCTTTGAACAATTTCAGCATCTCCTGACACATTGTCTGCATTATCTCTGGATTCAGATTCTTGACATGTGCATCAACATCCAGTGGTGAACTCTGACGACTGCTTTTTGCCATGACTTGTGCTGATATAGGTTGTCCTTTGTTCTTCCTCTTACCCCTATACCAATTTGGATAGCCCACTATCTCAAAGCATTCATCAATTGTATGTCCAACCATGCTACAATGTGTACACTTCTTCTTATCAGAATCCTTCCCCTTATTTGGTTCTTTCTTATCACCATGATTCCCTTTAGATCCACTGTTGTACTGTCCTTGATTCATAGCCCCAAAAGCCACAGGTTCAGGCACAACAGCGGTGATTTGTTTCTGTTTTTCAACTGACAACAACAAATAATATACTTTGTTTACGTCAAGCAACGGATCCTGTGACAAGATCTAACTCTTTACAGCATCATACTCCCCATTCAGGTTAATCAAAAACTGCATCAGCTTATCTTGTTCCTCCAGCTCATGTACTTTTACAAGCACCTTGCACTCACACTTAACCAGTGCTCCACATTCACAAGATGGAATTCCATTCATGAACTGAAGTTCATCCCAGCACTTTTTCAGTTTACCATAATATGTTGTAATAGACAGATTACCTTGAGTGATACGAGCTAGCTCTTGCTTCAATTGGTAGATCTGTGGTGCATTACTCCGATTGTACCTGTCCAAAATCTCCAACCAGAGGCTCCTAGCTGACTTCACATAAACGAATGTACCAGAGACGTCTGCTGTCATGGCGTTCAAAACCCAACAAGCCACCATTATGTCCGCCCTATCCCACCTGGCCTCATTAATAGGATTTCCAATCGGTCTCTCAATAGATCCATCAATGAACCCCGTCTTCAATTTCGAACCCAAAGCTAACATGATCTGCCTACTCCAAGTGACGAAATTAGTGCCATCAAATGGAACAGTAGTCAACAACATACTCGGGTAGTCGGAATTGCTCAAATTCAACGGATCTCCTTGCGATTGTCCTTGCGCTTGAGCCATCTGTGCGATTTGAGCTAGGAACCTGGCACTTTCTTCTCCAGTCATCGTTTACCGTTCAGCTACAACTCTCAATCACTCACTTTGTTGTCGTTTTATGTGATTTTTCTCAGATTCAACCTCTCGAAGCTCTGTCTTACTCTGATCGTCTCTCCCTGCTCTGATACCAACTTGAATTAGAGAGTAAGATCGTGTTCGACTGTGTGCTTGAAGAACACGAAAGAGCTAGAACTATTCCATTCTATTTCGAGGGCTACATTCAAAGTCGTGAAAGCAGGGTTTTTATATGAAAGTCAAAAAAACTAAACCCGAGTTAGCTCATTACAGAAACGAGTAAAAGTAAACCCGGTTTAAGACTCGGGTGAAATTAAAACTAAACCAGAAATTCAGACTATAAGGCTGTTAGGACCTTGTCCTTTGAGAATTAGCGATACTCAAAACTGAAAATCGATAGGCATGCACACCTGTTTTTTGTCTCGTTGCCCTCGTGGAACGAGGACACCAAGCCAAGGGGTTGTGATGGTGCGCGAAATAACCGCTAGATAAATCCCCCGTGCTAAACTAATAGAGAGCTTCATATATAAATGATAAATGCTTGCATTCGGTAGAGAGTAAAAATACTAATGGGCCGAGCCCATGGGCTAGTTAAGTAAATTAGGCCCAAGTTCAAAATCAGCACAATTCCATCATATGTGTGCGTGATCTTCGCAGGAAAAATGTACATGCATGGATTTGTATGTTCTCTCCCACATTGATCAAAGCTAAGCAAGCAAGGAGGACAATTGAATGGTCCTATGGAGGAATGCCATGTCATCATCCTATTCTCTCCCACATCGCCTATTTGGAAAGATTGAAAGCTTGCAAAAGCTATAAATAGGAAGGATATGTGTAACGTTAAAAGGGTCGAAAATCCTCTCTGGCTCGAGAACTATCTCGTTTGCCATAGCTCGACGTGTTTGATCTCCGAGTGAGATCGCGCTATAAACGGTATAAAGTCTAAAGGCTTTATTCGTAAAGAGCACAAAAACAACCAGCTGAGGGGTGGGGAGGAGGAATAATCTACGTATTTATAGCGCGTATTATATTGGGTCGGCTGAGGGGTGGGGAGGAGGAATAATCTACGTATTTATAGCGCGTATTATATCGGGTTTCATCAGTAATTGCGCCATTTTAGCATTCAAGATCGATAAGAGCCTAATATGTAAATTTGTTTAATAAGGGTATCATTGATATTTCACCTTTTCTTGTAAGATAACACACCGTGTATCTATACTCTTTTCCCTCATTTCCTTGGGAGGTTGATATCAAACATATTTCAAGAACCAAATCGAATAGCAGATGCCTTAGCCAATTATTCTCTAAACATTCAATTTCGTTAGTTGAATTTTTTCATGAACATGATTGCTTTGCAAATTTGTTAGCCTTGGATGTAACCTCCCTGTTTGTCGACTAAGCGACTTAATGAATAATATCCCTGTTTGTCGACTAAGCGACTTTTAATGAATAATATCACTGCAGGAGTATAACTCGGATAAAAATAAAAGATATTCAGTTATTAATGTAACAATACACGAGTAATTGAACTGATTGCTACAACATTAAAACAGGTGCTTACTTATGACCAAATCTTACAACATCAACCAACAAGTTATCAAGATTCCAAATCAATGGATTCTGCTAACACCTATCTAGTTACAATTCTGGCAGAAAACCACGGATATATACTTATGATATGATACAATGAAACCACTTGTTAACTCTATATAGCTTGTGCATATATCTTTCCCAGAAAAACGTAAAATTAAATAACTGGGCGAGATCTCTCGCCTGGTCAGCTAAATCCCAGAGGCATAGGGATGATTATGTTCTTGGTGGAAAGGGTCGTCAGAAGCATGAACCGAACTCAGTCTAGAAGAGACGTTCAAACTAGTCACTTGCTCTAAATCCTGGTCATGCATCATATGAGCTCCATCTCTGAACTTCAGGTAATAAATGGATGACCAATAATCACTTGCCAAGTTCTTCACAAGACATATAGTTGTCCATTTGGTTTAAAAGCACCAAGAAAATGAATTGTAAGTTGCAACATTATAAGAAAGAAGAAATTTTAAAGGAAATAAACATTGGAATATGAAGACGTGTCAGAGTGTGTATGTATACCATTTTCATCAACTGCAACAGCTCACTCACAGCATTTTTTAACAGGTCAGGATCTGCAAGATTGCAAGTGTTCAAAATTTGCTGTCTTGTACCGTGAGATATGTTAACCTCCATTTCAGCACCTACACGTAAAAAATTTACTTGGGTCATTATAGATTTTCCTTACACCTGGAGACCTTAGACCAAATGCTTTTTACATAATGATCACAATTCACACATCAGAATTTGACTTATTATCATCACCCAACCAATTGCTAAACACCAAAAATCACAAAAAATACTAATTTAATTATGACATTATGCCTTGTCCAAAATAGACTTACCGGCAACAATATACTTCTGGACAATATGCCTTGCCATATATATCCTCCTTATAATGTCATCTGTGGGTAGTTTGTTGAGTTCACAAACTTCATCATAAAAATGAACACTTTCTCCTGCCAAACAACTGCAATGCATTGGAGGAGATTTAGTCTTACCATATATTCACACTCAATAACACTTCTACATAAAAATAAATTGATAAATACACAGATGGGAATTGGCATTCAGAATTTATATTTTCAACAAGCTCGAGCCAAGTAAACTTTATATAGCCAATGGAACTACCTGTCTGCAAATTCCATAAAAGATTGGCGGAACCTCTTATCTGAAAGAAGCTTATCCAGAGGTTCATTCAGATCCATACTCAGCACTTTTTCCCTGGATAACAAAACTCCGCTGTCAGGTATTCCCAGAGCCTTGCCCATTGTCTCAATTTCAGGGTGTTCCTTTTTCTTAAAACTCATTTGCGAAAGCAGAGGTTGCGAAATTGATATTGAGAAGAAAGACACGATAAATAGACTCGTCTGTCAAGCAAAATATTCAGCTAAAATGTTAGTCAGAAACTACATTTCTATCACAAGCTGCATGGGTGAATAACTTATATCTCCCAGGAGGTCAAATGACGAAATCAGCCAGCCAAAGCACATACGATTATTAATAGAAAAAATCTGGAGCCAACTTGAATCCATTCCACATCCTCATGCACCTTGTTTAAGACATAAGCTACAACCCACATTCCTGGTTCGGGGGGGACAAGGCCTTGATGTCAACATCAATATTCTAAATGGCACGTCTATAATGCGATGCTATAATAATGATAATACAGCTTAATGCTTATCAGATCCTCATATGCAGTGAACATTTAATCCGGAAATCTTCAAGCAGGATCCCCTTATAGAAAACAAATGAGAGCCATAGAAATTGATTTGTTTATTATGATGCTAATTTTTTCAAAAAGTGGCCAGCAAAACCCCTGAAGCAATGTAAAAATGGCTATAAATATGTACAGTGATAGCAACAAACCAGGAGCTGAGCTTAGTAAATATACAAATTTTCAGCACCTGAGTTGATGTTTGAGATTCAAAATCAAACTCAATATATGTCACGTGCTCAATGTGTTGGGGAAGAAAACTGAAAATCATACCTACAGCGAGAGTTGAAGCAACTACTCCCCGCCAAAGGTCTTTGAGTTCATGAAATCTAAATTCCACATGTTGAATGGCCTTCGTAAATCCCATCAGCATTGCAACATACAAAGAATGAACACATACAATAGGGCTAATCCACCAGGCTGACATTTGGCAACGATAATTTAGTGGCTTCTTTAAATGGATAACTGCAGCAAGTATACGTCCAGTTAACCAAAATGAAAACTGCTAGCAGGTAGAGTACACATATTTCAAAATAAAAAGGGGGGAAATTTCAGTCTTACGTGCAGCACCAGAAATCCATGGCAAGAGAACTAATGGAAGAAAAACATATGATCTGATTGGCGGTAGACGCTTCCTACAAATGCAGAGATATGTTACAGACTATGGAAAACCAATGAAACCCTCTTGCCTGAATATCTGGCCTAATCATAAACAGCAAGTAACATAAATGCATGATTGCGGATCATTTAGCAATACTAGATTGCTTTCTAACCATAGACAAACTGAAGAAGAAGCTACACATTCTATTTTACATGTTCGTCGCAGATTACTTACTTGACAAATATGAAATAGAGTTGAAAGGCCTGGACAATACGACAACTAAGCAATAAACCAAATCCAAATGGTCCCTCAAACCAAACTGTACAAGAGTCAGAGAAGTAGATAATAGGAAAAAAAATTGAGAAGATACAATCAGTATTAGTAAATGGTGAAAAACAAATTATTTAATTTTCAAGTTTAGGAAAAGAGTAAGCACAACCTGACCAAATATAGCAAGACTGCCACCAATAACCTTTCTTCATTCTGATCGAATGGACTGACATCTAAAATATAATAGAGAAAGTATAATGTTCCATATGTCAGTTGATACATATTTATATGCGAGAAAATGAAGGAAATACTAACTCACCACAACAGACAATAAGAGATTGAAACTCGCAAGGACTTGAATAGCAGGAAGCCAAACGGCACTGCCTTTCGGAAATGGAACCTTGTAGATCAGGAAGGGGAGAACTGGACGAGCAAGAAGCCTGCTCATAGAGGTGATAGTTTATTCAATTCAGCAATTGCTTCCAAAGATGAAAAATTATATATTCAGTAAAAAAAAATGGTGACATCTGTCCAAATTCTCACATTCAACGAAGTATAATGTTCACCAAAACCAGGAGAAGGACAGCAATCAAGTTTTCTTACCAACATTCTTCTCGTTGGAAAATTACCAAGGATCACTTCAAATAACAATAGACTTCCAGTAGAGGAATTATTTTGTTCAAGAATCACACTAAAATTAGCTCCCATTTGGCGTTTAAGCTCCCAACAAAACTCATTTTCGCATCCCTAGAAAGTTCAAAACTTTATTGTTTGGCCTAACTTCAACTTCCATTGCAATTACCAATAACAAAGTAGAAAATGCAAATACAAGACATAAAAATATGCCGCAATTCAATCCATTCCATAGAATAAGATATGGAGATCGAATTGGATAAAAAAATAGCAGCGTTAACAAGGAGAAGGGAAAAGTAGAGTACAGGAAGAGGACGAAGGAAGAGAGGGAGAGAGCGATGTAGTCGAAGGGGCAGCCGCCATCAGCGGCGCAGCCGGGCATCTTCGCCGGTGGAAATGGTGATAGGTGACGGCCTCTTCGGTTGCATGTGGTAAAGACGATTGGATTTTGGGATTCTCCATTTTAAGTAGGGTTTCAGTTTCGTTTTTGTTGGTGGGAAACGGGGAAATCACTTCTCGTTGTCACTGAAAATGAAGAGAGAGTGAGAAAGCATGCGTTTTCTATCTAGAAAAGGTGTGATTGGGCTTGGCCCATGGTGGCTTGACTTAAAATCAATGAATGGGCTCAGGCCAAATGAGAAACCAAACGAAAAAACTCCAAATAAAGATGTATGTGTGTTGATTGTTGTGGAAAGATAATTGGACCGGCAATGGTCCGCTTAACCTGAAACCTGAGATTGGAACTCTCATTGATTGGGAGGAGCCTGTTGAGGCGTACCTAATTCATGGAACATTGAAAAATTGAGTGAGGTCGTTACGCCCGACGACCTCGAAAGAAATACCAAACTTATCAATCACATTAATAAAATACCAGATAGATTGTACTGGCAACCAAGCAAAAATAATTGGTACTCCACCCACCCCACCAGGTAGTGGCTCCACCAATCTAAAGGTGAACACAAAATTAACTTAGAATGGATTAACCGGCTAAACATCCCTCCCAAAATGAAGAATTTCATGTGGAAAGTAGCTCGAAACGGACCAACCAAAACTAGGCTTGCGACAAACCACATTCCGGTACCACAAGGCTGTGAAGCATGTAACAACCAGGTGGAGGATACAAACCACATTTTACTCTCATTCCCCCTTACTAGGGCAACCCTTAATTCCATAAACCCAAAATTTTGTTGGATCACCAACCAGATATCTCCGAACGACAAAAACCACATGAGGTTCTAGAGAAAATTAAGAAAATGACAACAAAAGAGGAAATGGAACTCCTCATTAACACTTGGTGGAGCCTATGGTTATCTAAAAATAAGAGAGTCTTTGATAGCAACAACGGAATAAACTTGACCCATGCCGATCACATTACCAAATTCATCCGAAACCAAGTTAAAGAATGGAAACTCGCAGACTCATATTGCGCGGGGTGGAGAAGGAAGAAAGCGTACAAAGTGGGTAAAACCTAAGAGAGACTATATTAAATTGAATTTTGATGGTGCAGTGAGTGCAGATGACGTGGCTTCTTTCGGGTTCATTCTCAGAGACTCTGGTGGCTCCCCCATCCACTTTGACGGAGGACTGATTGGTTGATAGTCTGTTCTGATATCCGAGACCATCGCCTTGCGCCAGGGACTTCTCGAGGCCATCAGACGTGGCATTCCCCAGATCCAGATTGAAGGCGATAATTTGCAGCTGGTCTAGACCATGCTTGGTGACTGGTGTTGCCCGTGGGAGATTGAGTTGTTGCATTCGGATATCCATTGCTTGCTTGCCCAGTTCCAGGATTAGAGTATCTCTCACATCTTTCGGGAGTGCAATTCCGTGGCGGACTTTGTCGTTGGATCTTTCATGCGTGTCTCCTCTAACCCACTTGCATTTGATTCGGGCTTCCTCACCCTCATCCGTCAGGATGCTCTAGGGCGACCACTAGCTTGTTAGTTGGCCACCCTAATCCCTTTTCTTATAAAAAATAATGTAAGGCATGTAATTCACATTACTTCCCACATCGGTAAAATTCGAGCATGCCGAACAATCATTTGCTATAAATAGTAAGGTGGTAGTACAAAATAAAAGGATCGAAAAACTTCTCCGGGTCGAGATGTTTTCATGTACCTAGATTCGATGTATTTGATCTGCGAGTGAGATTGCGCTATTTACGGTATAAAGTCAAAAAAAACTTTATTTGTAAAGAGGATTACAAAAAAAATTAAAAACTTTATTTGTAAAGAGGATTACAAAAACAATTAGCTAAAGGGCGAGGAGGGTGAATAATTTATGTAAAAAAAACCATTTGATTGGACAAAGCCCAAGAGTTAGTATTTAATAAAATCTCATATTTAGCGCGTATTATATTTGGGTTTCATCAATATATATAGATACTTTATATTTCAACCAAAAAAATGACTCTTGCTACCTAACATGCTTTCACAGTTACTTCATATTTCAACCATCGCAAATAAAGCAAGATTAAAACGCCCAAATATGCTTTCACAGTTACCTAACAATTTCTAATGCAAATGTGGTATTTTTGACTATCCGAGTCATGCACATATGTTTTTTTTTTTGCAATATTTTAAATATGGGTAGCATTATGTAATATGACAGTTCTAAGGGATACTTTTCAAAATTGGAGTGGGGGACATCTTTTTTTAGGATAAGGATTAGGATTGCCACAAATACTACTTGTAATTGCTTAGAGCATTTACTAAGGATGGGAACTAGTTACTAATCAATTTTAAAGAGAAAAGAGCAAACCGCCACCCGAGAGATTCAAAACGGTGACCTCAGAGTATTATCCAATGCCTAACCCGTTGAAGGCTGGAGTGGAGGACATTTGGACATGTACAAGAGTCAAGAGAACATGTAAATCACATCGACCATGGCAATATTTTCCTCGAACAACTCTTGACCATAGAGATTCGGGCTCCTTAAGCATACGCCATCCCATTTTAGCCATAAATGCGTTGTTGGCTTGTCGCATACTTCTCATGCCCAAGCCTCCAATTTCTTTCGGTTCTTTGATTTTTTTTCCCAGCTAAGAAGATGTATTTTCTTCTTCTCCTCAGTTGAGCCCCAAATAAAGCTCATGGTTTTTTGCTCTATAGCATCGCAGATGTGAAGAGGGACGTCAGCCGTCTGCATTGCATAGTAAGGGATACTCTCAATTGCCGACTTTGCCAAAGTGACTCTACGTGCCATAGACAGATATTTCGCTTTCCAACTTGTAAGCTTGTTATTCACCCTTTCCACAATATGCTTGAACTGATTCTGATGGCCGGATCGATGGAGGGGATGATGGTGCAAAGAGATCGCCACGAGAATCCAAGGAATTCCGACAACAAACACCACGCAACTGACCCGTCTTCAACTGGCTGTATATTCCTCGTCCGAACTCGGAATTGAGTGATTCCAATTTGAGACGTTAGATCTCTGAGTCTAGTTTAACCCCTCAAAATTTTAAACCTATATGATGAGTGGATTGAAAGATATGTCGATTTTACTGAGCGGGTGCAAAAACCACCGAGATGGATGATGGATCGAAATGGGGAGAACAAGGGGATATGGATGATTGACAACTTGGATATGACTCACCAAGCTCTCAAACAAACTAAGATGCCCAAATTGTCGGATATTACTCACCAACAACTTGAACAACGAGAATTGAACGAACGAAATACAAGAACAAGAACTTGAATTGAAATTGCAAGGGAAAGTAAGCAACAAGAGAGTATTTTCGTCCAATCTCTAAGAATGAGGAGGAGGAGGCCGAAATAAAGTTTTTAATCGTCAAAAATTAACCCCCTCACTTAAGGAAATTGCATAAATTAACCCGAAATCCCGAGATCTTATAAAGTGTCCTTAATCGTCAAAAAAATCACTTGTCGGAACACGAGTCAAAAGGAGACTCCAACCTTCTTCTTTGTAAACCTTTGGAAACTTATGATCCATGAGCTCCTCCTTGATCTTGTCAAGCATTGCCCTAGCATGTTCTCGAGTGATGCGCCAATAATAGAGCGTCGTGCCTTGACTCGGCTCCTTAGCGCCTCGGACACCGGCCTTGGATATGTGTCCAAATGAAGACTCTCCCTTGTCGTGCAAATTGGACTTGTCTTTAGGGCCGAAATCTTCACTCAAATCATGGGGCCATGACTCGATAGATGGAATCACATCAGATTCTTTCCGACTCTCCCTTTTGTTAAATTCACACCAAGGTACCTCCCTAAATCCTCAATCGGGTGCTTCTAATCTTTGGAAGGGAGTTGTTAAAGCCAACGGGCTGCTTGGCCAAGGATTGCGTATGGCGGTTGGAGATGGAAGGAATACGCTTTTCTGGTCACATCTCTGGGCTACTGATACTCCCCTTGAAGATTTGGCTACTGCGACAATTCAGGAGGAAGATCTGGGAAGAACTGTCGTTGAATATTGGCATGATGGAGGCTGGAAATGGGACGAATTTGCAACACTGTTGCCAGAGCAAGCTCTCAACAAGATCGTTGAAATTCAGTTGGTCGAAGAGGAGGTTAGAGATAATTTTTACTGGAAGGGAACAAGACATGGGGAATTTTCTGTTGGTTCTGCTATCACGCTTTTGAGACAAAGCTCAGGATCGAGTAATGTTGCAATCTGGAAAAAGATTTGGAAAATTGAAGCGCCTGAAAGGGTTAAGATGTTTATCTGGATGCTTGCCCATGATTGTATTTTGTCAAATGCACAGAGAGTTCGTAGAAGGCTTACTAATAATCCTTCTTGTAGCACTTGTGGGGCTATTGCTGAAACAGCCTTGCATATTGTTAGAGATTGTGATGTTGCCAAACAGGTGTGGATGCAATTGGCGAATACGAAGGTGTCGCCCAATTTCTTTACAGAGAATCTGCAACAATGGCTGGCTTGGAACCTGAATCAGCCGGATACTTGGATCTCCATGTTCGCAACTTGCGTTTGGTGGATATGGAGGTGGCGCAATGTTCCGATTTTTGGTGATGCTAGTAAAATTCCTGATGAGAAAATTGATTTTATTCAGCAGCAGGCTGCTGATTTCAAGACAGCTAGATATGTCGTTGTGATTCAGGGGCAGAGCATTAATTCGGCAGGGACTAGAAGAAGGCTACAATGGTCAAGGCCGCCTCTTGGATGGTATAAACTGAATACTGATGGGTCCTATAGGGCTGGTGAAAATGTGATTGGAGCTGGTGGCCTGCTGCGTAATCATGCTGGGCAGTGCATCAAATCGTTCCTGGTGTCTGCGTCAGGAAGCTCAGCGTATAGGGCGGAATTACTAGGGATCCTCCAGGGACTCTCCATTGTTAGGGAGCTCAAGATAAGTAAGCTGCAAGTGGAAACTGATGTTGCAGATGTAGCACATCATATCCTCAACATGAACAGCCCGGCTAATGATGCGTATGCTATGGTGGCCCAATGTCGTCAACTAATGACAAGCCCGGGCTGGGAAGTGGATATTAAGGTGATGGCAAGAGAGAGTAATAGAGCTGCAGACTGGTTAGCACAAGAAAGCAGGAATATGATGGGAAATTTAGTTATTTTTAATGATCCTCCTAATGAACTTAAGAGGATTTGTGATTGTGAGTTGGGTGTTTTATCTATGTAATCCTATTCTACTTATATGAATATCCCTTATGACCAAAAAAAAGAGCACATGTAAATAGCTTCCCCAATTTTTTCTACAAAATGGAACAACAAATACTATATTCTCCAAAAAAAAATCTGAAACTCCAATAGATTTTTTTATCAATTTTAGAGTATACTATATTTATTATTTTATTTTTATATGATGAAATTTTCTACAATATTTATTAAATAATTAATTATTTAAAATTTTTGAATAATAAGAAAATAAAAATATTTTAGAATCATATCCTATTAAATGATAAATTATTATTATTTAAATTATAAGAAGATTAAATTATTAAATGATAAATTATTTATTATTTGATGTATAAGAAAATAAAAATACTCTAAAATCTTAACCTAATAAATTATAAAATACTTTTTATTTGACTAATGGGTACAAAATATTCTACCATCTTAACTTAATAAATGATATATTATTTGTTATGACTTATAAAGAAATAAAAATATTCTAGAGGGGAGAAGGGGTGTAGTGGATGAACGAATGATATGTTCTAATTCCAACATTAAATTCCATTAATTTATTCTAAGAATATAAAAAGATAAAAAAGAATAATGAGAAAATTCATAAATTATGTTTGTCTTGCATAAATAAACTAGTAATTGGTTAATAAACTAGTTTAAATGATAGAGTTTGGTTCAAATGAAACAAACTCTTATCCTAAAACGAACTCTTATCCTAAAACGAATGCACTTTTCATAGTTAGTAATGCACTTTTCATATAAAAGTGCATTGAAAAATACAAAAAGTGCATTACGAAAAAGTGCACTAAAAAAATTTGAAAAGTGCACTAAAGAGTACGAAAAGTACAAATGCGAAAAAGTGCACTCTGAAGTATGAAAAGTGCACTACTAACTACAAAAAGTGCATTCGTTTTAGGATAAGAGTTCGTTTTAGGATAAGAGTTTGTTTCATTTGAACCAAACTCTTAAATGATAAGTTAAGAAAATTAGCTTATCACTTAGTTTATGCTAGTTTATTTGGATAAAGAAAAAGAAAAAAAAATTCTACCTAAAAAGATGAGAGAGAAAGTAGTGGAAAGGAGAGAGAAAAGGTAGTGGGGGAGAAGAATTTTTAAAATCAATGGTAGGTTACAAATAAAAAAACTAGATTATGCTAACAAACACAGTTTATTATTTAAATTAATTTTTCATCCAAATTTTTAGATTAAATTCTCCAAAAACACAAGTCAAAATAATATACGAAAATTGTTAGAGATTCCTAACCATTCACGAAAATGGGATCATACATGTGAATTAAATTACAAATCATGGAATTCGCCTAATTAGAGTATTTCAACATACCGAACTTCTTCTCCAAAAAACATACCGAACTTCTTTTCTTTTTTTTTTGGTAGAAAAAAACATACCGAACTTCTTGCACCGTGGCATTTCATTTATTTTTTTGGTCGAACGTGGCATTTCATTTATTACCATGCTCTGGAGAATGAATCTATACACTTAATTCATATAATTATCACTTTATTTTGGTATTTTTGCCCCCATTCCTTTTTTAGTACTATGATGGAAAGACAAAACGAAAAACCCTAACACATGATAAATGATATTGCTATTCCTATGTAAAAGTCATACGATGGGGAATCTCTCTTTTATGTTTTTTGGCGTTGGCGTTAAATTATCATATCTTAAAGGACTTTGCATGTACGTGCTAAAGATTGGAATCTTAAGTTATACGGCCATAAAGTGACTCGCACTCATTCAATACACCCACATGATGTGGATTTTTGGTAAAAGAATTGATTGCAATTAGATCTATTAATCGGGTCGGGTCGGACGGATTTGGGTTCGATTATTTCGGGTTCGGTTTAAATTGAGTTCGGTTTCGTTATGGGTCACAAGTCAATGGGTCGGGTTGTAGTGGTTTTAGGTCGGGTCGGGTAGACCAACGGGTCTAAAATACCTCATTTTTATGATTATTAAAATTATTTTTTAATTAAATAATAATATATTATTTTTAGTTATTTTAATATAAAATATATTATAAGTTTAAAAATAAATTTTATAAATTACATAAATTTATTAAATTGGTCAACCAAACGGGTTTCGGGTTCTATCGAGCTCGGTTCATTTCGGATTGCGGGTTCAAATTTCAGGTTTTGACCCTAAATTTATCAAACAATTTGGATCGGGTTTACGGATTAGGTCAGCTTTTGATAGCTCTAATTGTAATCTATTATTAAAATTATTTTTTAATTAAATAATAATATATTATTTTTAGTTATTTTAATATAAAATATATTATAAGTTTAAAAATAAATTTTATAAATTACATAAATTTATTAAATTGGTCAACCAAACGGGTTTCGGGTTCTATCGAGCTCGGTTCATTTCGGATTGCGGGTTCAAATTTCAGGTTTTGACCCTAAATTTATCAAACAATTCGGATCGGGTTTACGGATTAGGTCAGCTTTTGACAGCTCTAATTGTAATCTATACTCCCTTCGTTCTATTCTACTTGACACTTCAGAAAAATTCACACATATTAAGAAATTCATTAAAAATATAAAAAATATTATTGAAAATCCAAAATTTTCTAAATGTAATAAAAAATTCATTACTAATACATCCTTAAAACCAATAGATGGAGAGAAAAAATTCAATATAAACACTTTCCAATACATTAATTTAATAAGGACTAAAAAATGACAAGTTTTAATGAACAAAATTTTAGCTCTAAAGTGTTAAATAGAATAGAACGGAAAGAATATATATTAATGCGGTGACATTTTTATTGAATAAATACTACGTATGAATCTGTGTAATTATAGCTCAAACTTTTTACTACAGTATTTTTTATTTTTTTTGTTTTTTTTAAGGTTCAAGTCATTTCAGCTCAAACTTTTTAATTTTTAGTATAATTATGTCATGCTGAATTGAATTTTGAGTAGAAAAAATGTCGACACAATGTGAACACCTATTTACTCATTGTACTGACTACTGACATTGTTCAGTTTTGTAACAGCCGATCAAAGCTTTTTTTTTAAGGTTAACTTAGTGTAGTTTTCCCCGCGGATTTTCTTAAAAAATTTATTATATTTTTACCAGATTATAGATAATCACAAAAAAATACTACGGTTAGTTTTCAAAATAATGAAAAGTTCATGGAGTAAAGTTATTAGTTTACTATCCAATACAATTTTTTTTATAGAAAACGAATATCGGAAACAGAATAAATATTGTAATTTGATTTTTGAGGCTCTCAACAGTCGGATCGTATCCGCAATACACCTTCAACTGTCTAATTTGGAAAAAAAATGATTTGGAAAAATATTAAACAATCAAAAAAATATTTGGCATCAAAACCGATTTGAAAAAAAAAATATTTGGTACAAAAATTCGAAATTCCAACTTTTCAAAATATTAAACAATCAAATGAATATTTTTTAATCCAAATCCAATTCAAAAGAAAACAATTATAGATTAAAAGATTTATTAAAAGAAAGTTTTTAATTTATTTTTAAATAAGAACGAATTTGATTTGTATGTAAATTGGAAAGAAAATGGTAAAAGAATTCCTAATTCAATTTTCCTCAGTTAGGACAATCAAATGAAATAATAAAACAATTTTATAAAATTTACCGTTTGTTGTGAAACAATCAAGTAACTGTGACTTACTAAATAAATTACCAAAATATATATAGTTGATTTGTAAGTAAATTGCTAAAAAGTTGGAATGAATCAAAATAAATGGTACTTTTTTCTTTAATGAGATGACAGATAAAATTTGTTTGATAGTTTGCAAGTAAAAGATAATCAATAAATAAACTTAATTGGTTGTTAAGAGTGGTAAAAAAATGATAAATAAAATTAATTAAAAATCATAATAAGATTTAGATCACGTATAATTTTTTTTATTTTTTTATATATAAAATTTTCAATTGAAGCAAATGAATGAAAACTTTTTGTTTTGTACGTAAATTTGAAAAAAAATTAGTAAAAAAATATTTCACATATAAAATCAAACAATTGTTATTATAAAAATTATGAATTTAATCAAATAAACATTAATCTTTTATAATATCCAATTCGTTCATTAATTGAAAAGTTGAAATATATATATATTGATATGGCTTGATATGATGGTTGCACATAAATTGCCTAAAATTCTTCTTGATTTGAAGATAAATTGTCATGCGTAATCATTGTAGTTTTTTATTTGAATTATTTATTATTTATTAATTATAGTTAAATATGACATGTTAATGATGAGATAGAATATAATATGACGTGGTATATGATGTGTAAAAAATATAATGACATGGCTTAAGAAAAAGGTAACATGTGGCAAAATCCAAGGTGGCATATTCTTGAAACGACACGTGAAAAAAACTGAGGTGGCGCAACGTGTAGGCTCCAAACCTTATTACTTTTATATATATAGTAGATCAGTTTTAAGATCACAAATTCTAATTAAATTTTACTGTAACTTATTATACTTACAAAGAAACTCGGTTATAAAGTTCAAAGATTTATTATACCAATAGATATAATATGACGTGTTAAATATTAGATGATGTGTAAACTAAATAACCTAATTTACATGGAGGGGACACTTAATTTATAATAAATTAGTAATGGTATATGTAAAAATAGGTTTAACAAAATTGGGCCGATAAGAATATCTTATTTATTTTTAAAAAGATGAATGGATAAGAATGTTATTGATTTTATATCTTTAAAAAAATTCATATCTTTTTCATATTGTATTAAATATATTTTTTTGCTAACAATGAAGATTCTCAAAATTAAAGTTTCTCATTCAACCAATAAAAAAATTAATGTTTCTCAATGAAGATTAACATAATATATTTTGGCAACAATGAAGATTTTAAAGATTAATGTTTCTATACTCCATTAAAATTACCTATTTTGAGTCTTTATATATTTTCAAGATTAATGTATTATATTTTGAGCTAAAATGAACTTAACAATTTAATTTGTTGGCGAATTTTTTTCCCATGGAGATTATCTCTAATTCTTCAAAATGATCTATTCTATTTTTTATGGTAATATTGCATATTCTCAATCAAAATTATATCTTTTTCATATATACTTAAAACTTTACAATTTTTGTTATGGGATAGTATATTATAATTTCAATATTATATTTTGCATATAATACTTCGATAGAAAGTTACCAATCAAAAATATATTTTTTAATCTAGGAAAGTAGATAATTAATTACCTTCTAATATCTAAAACTTTGTTAATAATAGAAAGATACGGGTAGTATATCATGATTTCTTTAAATTTTTCACTTTTATATATTACAATTAATTAATATAATCTCATGAGGTTGAGATTTGGAAAAATCCATCTCTACTATTCTAAGACCTGACCGGTATGGTTTTCAACACCATGCGCGATTTTTTTTATATTTATTGATAATTTATTACTACTTAAATTGATTTTATAGTATATCATGAAGATAAATACACCACTATTATAAAAAGTCTTATCAAATCATAAAATTTTACATAAATTTCTAGATAAGAACTGCCAATTGTAAATTTGGGAAAAAAATATTAGGTGAAAAGATGTGATTCTGTTTATAATAAAATACATAGTATACAAAATTCAAAAAGATTATAGTGTTACACTACAAAAAATTACAGATTTAGCGACCATATTTGGCGACCAAGTTGGTCGCTAAATCGATTTAGCGACCATAACCTGGTCGCCAAAAGTGGTCGCTAAAAGGTCGGACGCTAATATAGCAGCAACCACGTGGTCGCTAACCGTAGCGACCACGGTGACCACATGGTCGCTATAAATGGCGACCACATGGTCGCTATTTAGCGACCATGGACGCCACCCGTCGCCACTATTATGGCGACCGGTATTGCGACCATGGCGATCATTTGGTCGCCGGCAAAGGCGACCATGTGGTCGCCAAATGACGCCAAATAAAGCGACCACGTGGTCGCCCATGGTCGCCACCTATAGCGGCCAGGTGGTCGCTAAAATAAAAAATAAACGCACAGGCCTGACCTTTCTCTGAACCTAAACGCACACTAAACGCACGATCGTGCGCACATGTTTGCACGGGCGTTCAAAATATAGCGACCATATGGTCGCTAATATTTATTTAATTAAAAAAAATAAAAAAATATTTCCGCTTTATTAATATTAATTTAAATAAATTAGAGTTGCATAAAACAAAATTTTACAAAATTAGTTCCAAAAATATTTACAAAATTATTTAAAAAATATTTACAAAAATATTTACAAAAATATTTTAAATAAAATATATAGTTGTCTCCGTCGGGGTTGGCCGCATCACTTCCGTTTGGACCACGGGACCCACCGCTGCGGCTCGAAATTTTGCTGCATCCGGGCCATGAACTCTTCGAGCCGAGCGACCCTACTACGCAAGTCTGTCACTTTGGTCGTAAGCTCGGCGTTGCGCTGCGTCAAATGCTCCTCCGAGGAGGTTCCCGATGCGGCGCCGTCAATCGCGACCCGTAGAACTCGGAAGCGGCATTGCCAACCCCGAAGACAGCGCCGCCCGGACCCACCCCTCCAGCGGCCGTCAGAAAGGCATCGCACTCGTCTTGAAAAGACGGAGTGCTGCCCGTCTCCGAGGACCTCTGGGAGAGGATCTCCCGGGTCCGAGCCTAAAAAAGCGTAATCATATAAATAAAAATAATAATAAACTAAATTTAATAAGATATGAAATAAGTGAAATACTTACAACGATTTGGGCCGATCGGTCGTCTATAAAATACCGGTCCGGGCCCTGTGTGTGCGTCTCGATGAGAAGCTCGAGAGGCGTAATCGGACGACCCCATTGGGTTTCCTACGAATGATTAACATGTATTAATATTTATTAAAAGTATATTAACCTATTGTAAATAAATTTAAAATAAAATACATAAATTTAAATTAAAATAACGTACCAAATGTTGCATGGTATCGAGGTGTGACCTTGAACCGCTGATGTGGTTCACCGGATTTGTATGCCAGATTCTCTTCTGACGCTCACACTTGGCCTTGTACTCGGGCGTGTTCCAATACGCCACCCAAATGTCCCAAGCGGCGGAGTTGATCCAGCTCGGCTTCTTCCCCGCCCGACGACTCTTCCCAACCTTGTCGTCGTATCGCTTCTTCGCGATCTTCTCCCACAATAGCCGGACCGTCTCGACGTCCATACCCGGCTTCGTGGCATCCCATTGGAAGTGCGTCTAAAACAAAATAATAAAGCAAACATATTAGTCGATAAATACGAAATATGGCCTGAAAAAAATATATAAAGGAAATATGTAAAACGTAATGCGAAATAAAATAAAATTACCTTCCAAGCCTCAAACCACTGTGCCTTTGATGCGGCGGTGGAAAAGTCGAACTCCGACACCCTATCGTCGGGTTGGCCGGTAATGATGTGCGTGGACCACCGCGACACCATTCCCGACGGCTGCAAGCTGCAAGATTTCGCAAAACGTGTTATAACATGTTTTTAAAATTTACAAATTTAAAATAAATTGAGTATTACCTCCCGCCGCGAATGGAAAGGTCCCATACGCGGTTGGGATCGAGCCCATTGCTCGATCCCGCCGAGGGCGCCGGAGTAGGGGCCGTGGACCCCTCTGCGGGGGCAACCTCGTCGTCGGACAAATGAGGTGTGTTTGTGCGGGTCGCCTCGGAATCGTGCTCCTCCTCGTCCGGAAGAGGAGCTCGTGCACGACGTCCTCCTCCTCCTGACATACTAAAACAACAACCACCCTAACAACAGCTTCAACAACAACAACAACATGAACAACAACAATAAAACTCAATTTCAACACATTTTTTCCAAATTCAACAACAACAACAACAACAACGACGACGACGACGACGACGACGACGACGGCGGCGACGACGACGACGACGACGACGACGGCGACGGCGGCGGCGACGACGACGACGACGACGACGACAACGAGGGAGGAGGAGGAGGGGGGAGGAGGAGGCGGGAGAGGAGGAGACCGGAGCAGCGAGGCGGGGGCCGGAGGGCGAGTTGCAAGGAGGAGGAGGAGGAGGAGGAGAGGGACGTGAGGGAGAAGGAGGCGGGGGAGGAGGAGGCTGGAGCGGCGAGGCGGGGGCCGGAGCGGCGAGGAGGAGGCCGGGGCGGCGAGGCGGGGGTGAGGCGGCGATTCGCTCGATCGGGAGGCCGGAGAAGTTGAGGGTTTGAGGATGAAGAAGAAGGAGACGCGTTCTCCTTCTTATTCAGAGGTGGCGACTAACGTTGCAGATCAACCCCAACTAGAAGTGTGCAACTAACGTTGCGGGAGACATCCATATGATTACTCGTGACATGCGAGTTAAAATAATACGAGCAAAAGGTGGACATCTCCTGAACGACATAGGCACTACAAATTGAGCCCTCAACCTTAGCTTTATTGCCAACTGTGCCCTTCAGCCTTTTTAAAAACCTACAATATATATTTGATATTGAAGACTCTAAAACCAAATTAACTGGCTACAACTTATCAAAAATTATAATTGTACATACCTTTCTTTTGGATACATCCATCTATAATTGACAGGGCCACAAAGTGAAGCTTCTCGTGTCAAATGAATAGGCAAGTGCTCCATCGAATCAAATAACGCTGGGGGAAAGATTCGCTCCAGCTTGCACAAAATAATTGGTATTTCCTTGTGCAACTGCATAACCACCTCAAGCTTAAGCTCGTAACACGTCAGGTCCCTGAAGAACGCACTTAGCTGAGCAATAGGCTCCCAGACTTTGTCATCAAGAAATGCTCGAAAAGCAATAGGCATCAACCGTTGCATGAACACATGACAATCATGACTCTTCATCCCAAAGAGTCTAAGCTTGTGCAAGTCAATGCAGCGACTCAAGTTGGACACGTAGCCATCCGGAAATTTTACGGATCTCAACCACTCAAGAAGCACTTGTTTTTCATTACGATCTAGTGCATAGCATGCCTTTGGGTACCTATTGTCCTCCTCGTCAGGTTCCAACTCCGGACACTTGCACAATTCCTTTAGGTCCTTTCTAGCCGATCATTTGTCTTTTGACTTCCCCGGAACATCGAGAATGGTGAAGAAAACATTATCAAAGAAATTCTTTTCAATGTGCATGACATCTAAATTATGTCTTACCAACAGACTAGGCCAATAAGGTAGGTCCTAAAAAATGCTTTTCTTCTTTCAACCCGAACCTCTACTGATCGTCTTATTATGTTGTTCAGCTCCCACTTCAGTTATCTTCATCAAACACATATTTTTGATCTGGTCTAGTATCTCGTATCCGTCACGGAGTACAAGGGGAGCACGACGTTCCCTTTTACCCTTCTTGAAATCGTTCTTATTGTTTCGGAAGCGATGATCATGTTCTGTAAACCTCCTATGACAATCGAACCATCACATTTTGTGCCCATGGGTTAGATAAAATGCATCAGTGTCTTCCATGCAATAAGGACACGCGTATTTCCCAGAAGTACTCCAGCCTACACAAACATATATTTGGTACAACACATTAAATTTAACTGCTTCATGATATATATGCATGAATATATATAATATACTTGGCATTAATTAAGTTGAGTCTAGAACAACATACCTGACAACATCGAATATGCCGGGAAGTCACTGATAGTCCATATTACAACTGCACGCAAGAAAAAATTTTGCTTCCTCCATGCATCATATGTGCACGCCCCATTAAGCCACAAATTCTTCAGCTCGGCTATCAACGGCTGCAAATACACATCCAACTTTTGCTTAAGACTCTTCAGTCCAGGAACAATAACCATCAAAAACATAACCTCTTCTCGCATACACATAGATGGCGGAAGGTTATAGGGTGTCAGAATCACAGGCCAACATGAGTATTGGCGCCCTGACGCACCGAACGGATTGAAACCATCCGTGCACAAGCCTAGTCTAACATTTCGCGTTTCTGCTGCAAAATCTGGCCACGCAGCATTGAAGTGCCTACATGCCTCTGCATCGGACGGATGTCTCATCACCCCATCTTGTGCATGCTCTGCATGCCATCTCATGTGCTCCGCAGTCACCACCGATGCGTACAACTGTTGAGAGGGTTTCTTGACAACAAATAAATTTATAAGTCAAGACCCCGCTGAGTACAGGGGAGTCAGGATCGTTCCACAGGAAGCAAGGTTGTTTGTTTATCAATCTAACAAAAATCAAACAAAAACAAATAAAACACTCACGAGCTGCCTCGTTAACGACGTTGTCAGGGTCGTTAACGAACCACCGAACTTAAAATACTAAACTAACGACCTAATTAAATTCTAATTAAAATTCGGTACCGAGGCAAGTACTCAGCAACGAAGATTCACCAGAAATAATTAAAATAAAGCAAAAATCTAGGACAAGGGACACCGCAACATAGCCAAGCAAAAGAATTCGTAAGAAGAAAAGATCATGCCTTTAAACAGATAGAGTCATCAACTTTCGTTGACTTAGCAAGTAAATTAATCTACTTTCGCATCCTAATTCATTTGATTGCTTGTTTTAGATCTAAAGCTTAAAACTTTCGTTTTCAAACAATATCAACCTTCAAGTTAGTAACTTTCTCTGTCAATTCAGTTAAAAACTCAAATTACCTCCACTTTCGTTTTGGTATTAAGCACAACAAACAATTCTCAATTAAAGATAAAAGGCATTCACAACTCAATCTTACTCATCAAACATGCTCAACTATGTCGGGCTTAACCCCGATCCTAGAAAAAGAAACTACTCACTAATCATAACTAAGAAACTAAAAACTTCAAAAAAAAAGAAACATTGAAACAAAACTCAAACTCAAATTAATAAGAATAATATCGTCTTACAGAGATTTAGAAGAAACCGAAAAACATAAAAATACCGAACCACAATCACGACCAACGACCACCCGGCGACCGTCGTCTACCGAGCCTCGGCGGTCCTCTTCCGATCCGACTTCTCTCTCTCCTTCGGTCCTTCCTAAAATCTCTTCCAAAAATTAATCTCCCCCCTTCTATGCTACATAGAAGGGTATTTATACTAAAAAGCTAAAAACTAAAAAGGCTAAAAGATATAAACTTTCCTAAAAAGATAGAAACAATCCCTAAAAGATAGAAATAAAATCTAAAAAGATATTAAGACCTAAAATACATATTCTAACAACCCCAAAAGATTCTAAAAAGATACTCAACCGATATGGAAATAAATTCCCACTCAGGATGGGTGAATTATAAAATAAATACTCCATATCTTCTTTTTCGTGGCCTCGTTAACGAGCCCTCACAGCCTCGTTAACGAGCCTGGGCTTTTGTTTTCTTCAACACTTCCTCTTGTACTCTCGAGCTCTGACTTCTTCAATCTTGCACTCCTCCGTCTTTCGCTGTGATGCTCCAAATTCAACTCCATTCAGCTCCTTTCCTCGCTAAAACCTACAAAATTCACAAAATAGCGTAGATTCCACTCTTTTCACAGAAATATGCAAAACTATCTAAAAATACTCAAAACTAAACCTAAACTAAACAAAACTAAACCTAATAAGCAAAGAAAACCTATCAAAAACTATACTAAAAATGCGAATATCAACAACCTCTGCAACCGTGGAGTTATTGACAAGTAAAACATACGAGAATAGGGAATGAGCTTTGACTTGCCTTGCCTCCATCTAGGATACTCACAGATCTTGCAGGCCGCGTATTCTGCATCTGCACCCCAATATATCATGCAAGAGTTTGGGCAACAATCAATGGCCTCGTACGAAAGCCCGAGACCCTCTACCAGTTTTTTCGTGTCATAAAACGTGGCTGGTAATGTGGTCTCCGGGTGTGAAACGCGACCGCAGAATCCGAGATCATGTCGTATCCCCGCTCCGTCATCTTTAGCTTTGACTTTATGTTAAGTAGCTCAGTCGCCGCCTCCAATTGGGTCATATCACATCCAAGCCACAAACGACCTATTTGCAGCGGACAACATGTCGTACATACGTTGTACATCGGGATTGGGTGCTTCATCATAATATTGACCCCCCTGCTCATGCCTTATACCCTCATTCTGCACAGGATCATCAGTAGTGTACTGACTTTGGGCATTAAAGCCATCATACACCATCTGCTCCATTTGATTGTCATTCCCAGATACTGGTTGTGCTGGATCAGTACTGCTACAACCTTCATACTGTCTAGACTCTTCCAACAAGGCAGCGAACATTTCATCAGTCTCTCCGTGCGAAACCCAATGGTAATAATTTGGAACAAACCCATCCTTAACAATGTGATAATGTACATCATCTACAGGAATCAGTTTCCTATTCTTGCACCTCCAACACAGACACCTTAATTCGGATGGGTCATATGTCGGCATAGCTTTGCAAAAGTCAATAAATTGCTGAACGCCAGCCAAAAACTCGTTGTGCAAAAACCCATCTATATGACGCACATACATCCATTCACGCATTTTTCCTTCCTGCAATTCAATATAAGACTATAATTAATTGACTTTTGCATTGTATAATCCTGGATATGGCGACCATATGGACGCAGATTAGCGACCAACTGGACGTTGTATACTCTTTGCGACCACTTGGACGCAAATTAGCGTCCATTTGGTCGCTGAATAGCGTCTAGTTGGTCGCTATATATAGCCTATGTGAACTAAAACTTTCTACAACTGATTGCTATGCTATATGAATTTAATGATTACTTAACATAATCTCTTCTAATTAGATGAACGAATACTCACTACAAGAAATCAGACTTTTGGTGACAAAACAATTCGTCGCCTAAAGGCTAAATTTTGTCGCCCATACTGTTTAGTACAAAAATTATTTTGTCACGGGGTCGTCACCCTAGGCCCGTCGCACAAAGTATCAGTGACGAAAAAATTGTCGATCACCCTTCATATCTTATTTGTGACAAAATAAAAATTCGTCGGCAAACACTTCGGGCGACAAAATTTTGTTTTTTGTCGCCATAAATCTTTTGTGATGAAAGCAATGCTTTGTCACCGAAGCCCATTTGTGACGAAATGTCATTCTGTCGCCCGAGGTTTTTGACGACGAAAGCGTAATTTTTCGCTCTATGTCTTTTGCAATGAAAAGGTAATTTTTCGCTCTATGTCTTTTGCAATGAAAAGATACTTTTGTCGCCTTGGGGTTTTTGTAACAAAGGCAAGATTTTATCATCATAGTTCTTTTGTGACAAAAGGCATTGTTTGTCGGCTTATATCTTTCAATTCCCTGTTGCATTTCTTAATTGGACCTGCTTGTTTTAATCATACATCTATATTCATACAAAAACACAAAGAACTCAATACACATTATAACATAAATATGTCATCATTATATAAGTAATAAAATTATAATTTAAGGTCAAGCCAAAGCTTACATCATATCCATTGTTTAAAAAGCTTTCTAATTTAACTTCCATCAATGTATATATAACTAGACTTAGAAACTATACCAAAAGGATAACACCTATGACTTAACTTAGCCAAATATTTGTAACATGATTACCATACCAAAAAAATTACCTATAAGTTTAGGCAAATACTTACAATTTATATGCCAAAAGTAGCAAAAAGCTATTAAGTACATCCCTAAAGGTTAAACTTCTCGTAAAGCCCCATAAGCTTGAAGTCACCTGCGACATAAAACAAAGTAAAAACAAGTTACCAAAATAGGACATCGTATAGTACGGTAGTACCTATGTTAACATAGTTCATTTAGTTAATCTAAATTATTGGGACAAATTATTTGGTTTCTACTTGTAACCACCCCTAGCTTTTTTAAATAACACATAATAATACACCTAAATGAAATCTTAAAACATGCAATTCATGACCTCTCTCTTACAACCTGCAAATAAATTCATGCAACAATATCAAAAACCAAGCTCCAGCTTATAAGGTTCTAGGTATTATATATGATTCTAGCATTTATAAGGTCAAGTTACACCTCATCCAACATTTTATTTTTCACACTCCTCTTATTAGTTAGTGTTAAGAGTTCAAGTGGAAACATCCATGAATAAAAATATGAGTATATGTAAGGGTGTACCTCATTTTTGATGATTCACTTGTCCGGGTGCAATTGACAACAATTGTTGTTTCAACATTTCTTGAAACTCTAATCTCATCATATCTTCTATCTCTTTTTTAATTCGTTGTTCTCTCTCTTCAGCATCTTTCTTCATCTTTTCCATCTCTTCTAACATGGTAGCTTTGTCCTTTTGAAGTCCTTGGATTTGCTCATTTAATTGATATTCTCTTGTCTTTGAAGCCTTTTCTAACTGATCAAATTGTTCAGCCATTTGTTGAGAAAAGTGCACATTTTCTTCAGAAAATCTCCCTTCTTTACTGACTTTAGGTGGTTTAGGCCCATATACAAGTCCTTTTATATAACCCGAGCATGTGCCAAGCACCTTAATATATGCTTCTTCAACCGTTAAGTTGTCAACACCATAATGTTTAAGTTGATCCTCATGGAGTTGCTTAAACTCTTCCAGCTTTTCCTCTGTAAACTTGTCCATTGATTTATCTTTACGCCTAAACATAGTAGAGAATTTATTTATAAATTGCACATATGCAATTTTATTCAATATATACTCCGTGAATTTAATCATAAATGTACCTCTTTGTTTGCTCCCACAATCTAACATATTCAGGCTGCGTTGGTGACCGTGGAGATTCGCTTCCTCCGTCAATGGTTTCTTGGGATGCTTCCATGCCTTCTTGAGTATTCTCCACAACTTGTTCAGATACTTGAGATGTTGCAGCACAACGAGTTTTTCTCTACAAAGTACATTAGTTAATTATAATCATAATAATAAGAAAAGGTCAATCAAAAGTTCAAATACCAGCATTTCAAGTACTCTAGCGGTTGACTTTGATCCTTGAGTAGCCTTTACTTTTTACTTGCTTCTATTTCTTCTATTCACTTGACTAATGCGCTGGAAATTGACAAAAGCATATATAAATGTAGGTCAATGCATCAAATTGACTAATGGTTGAGTAAAAAATTGATTATATCCTCAGAAATCAATAAATTGAAATCACTATGCTTGTAGTAGATTGATTAGTGGTTGAGAAAAAAAATTGATTAAACCCTCAAAATTCAGGTGACAATTATACAAATTCTAGAAAACTGATTAAGCTCTAATAATTAGGTCACAATTCAGTAATATCAAGATATCTCGATCACACTTTAATTCCAAATCAATATTTAGCATTCGAAATCATCATTCAAGGTATCTCCTTTGTACTATCTACTAGCTAGTACGCAATTTCAGTTTAATACTCTGAAAAATCTGAAAAAATCAACAGGATATAACCTCATCAATATAGGACAATTACATTACCTTTTGCTTATCAGACCCCCAATGTTTCTCTACAATCCATTTCCAGTCATCATCATCAACATCCTTGGGACAATTCTTCATAGCATCAATTATTGAATACCCATCAAAAAACTGTTCTTTGAGCCTGTAGCGTCACTGTCTATAAAGCACCTTGCATTGATTTTCCACAACTTGGAAAACATTTTTTCCTTCTGGCAAAATCCATTCAGCCTATATATGCATAGATAAACTTTTGTTAGATTACAATGTAGTTTTATTATGTTTTTACAATAAATAATTACCTTGATTTTTGAAAACAATCTATCTTTGCATTCAGAACTCATATCATTCCATCTCCTACATAAATATTCAAAATAAGGTTATGTATAAGTGTGGATCAAAATAATAAAGGAATAAGAGTGCAAAAATTCAACTATGATGTGACTTAGGATGTAAACCTGCATCATAACGATAAAAAAGTTCTAAGCCAATGACTAACTTCAGCAATAAACTGATCAACTTTGTCCCCAATAATTCTTTTCATATCTTTTGTTATTTGACATGAAGGCTTCACCCCAAGTGCGCACTTCCTCTCAGTTTTCCACTTGACTCCTCGACTCCGACCTCGTGTTCTTTTCCCTTATAAAGCATCAAATTAACCATTGATCAAATAAGATGAAAAACAAATACATTAAAAGTAAGTGTCTTATACATACCATTTTCTTTTTGTGCTTGTTGTACTCTACGACTCTCACAATATGAAATGTTGGAAAGTTGAGTATTAGTTACTTCTTGAGACTCATTTTCTGCATTGTGTTGCTGATCCAACCGAGAGTGAAGTGGCAAGGAACTCATAATCCTGCATAAGTCGAACGCTTTTTGTAAATAAATGGTACTAAGTGTTACCTATATAATTGAAAAAATAAAATAAATCGTGAATTTTGATTAAGTTGAAATATAAAATATTATATACAAAAGGACAAACAAAATCAGTAGAATATATACTTACCACATTGCTAAAACATTTACTTACCATGATCCATAATATCATCCCTAATATCTATTCAATATCATCCTCCTCCTCCTCATCTTCCTCCTCCTCCCAACATGACTTGTCAATCTCATAAATAGGTGTACAAGTCTGATTTGAACCATGATAACTGTTTTTCACTTCAATGACTGTTTTCTTCCTTCTTCTAAACATTATGAGATTAAGAGAAACATACTATGTTTTGTGCATCTTGTGTTTTAGTGTATACGTACACATGTTCACATCTCTTGACTTTTTTTCCAATCAACTTTAATATGAATCATATATAGCTTTCCTGATAAATATATGGTTTGCTCAGGTACGAAGGAGGGCTAAAAAACAAGTGTCCTAAAAAACATGTTCAAATCTCTGCTTTAGAAATTTACTAGTCTTTAGCATCAGGTACAAACAAAGGAGGTCATGGAAGAAAGGAAGAGCTCTTAGGCTTATCATCTTACATTTAAAAAAAAAGGTAAATAAGATCATAAAGAGGCCAAAAATTGGGCTCAAGAAGAGCTTGTACAAAATCCTCTGTACGTTAACAAAAGCCAAGGATAATTAGCATTTCAATTAGGAATTTCAACTAAGTGGAAAGGCTAGAAATCCATATAATCCAGAAGAACCTTTCACTTACATATGATCTATGTACATCGAACCCCAAATTAATTTCTCGTTCTTATTTCTTTTTCTTAACAACAATTAATTAACAATTGCTCCAAATTCATTCTACCCACTCCTTCTCACGTACATCACACACAACAACCAACCCTTAAGATTTTTTTTCTTTTTTCACTCATTCTCTCTCACAATTTGTATGTAAAATTAAACTGATCTTTCAATTTATTTTCTTTTAAACGAAATTTTCCAAGTAAGAAGAATGAGTTGGTCGTACAACACAATATACAAGAGAAGATTGAAGATCCAACCTCTTACCAAGTCACCAAAGAGAATGAAAGAAACTAAATCAACACTATAGACTAGAAATTGTGCAAGAGATAAAATAATGAAACTATTTAAAAGGAAATCAAAGTAATATGGGGAAGAAAAAACGAACCTAAAGCTTCTTGCAACTGCAGCCATGCACCAAACCTACAAAATCAAATCCCGATTTATAACAATTCTGACCAAAATTGAGAAGAACCATACATAGTTAGAAAAAACCTAGGGGAAAGGGCAGCAATCACCTTGTAACAACAGATTTCAAAAGCCTAACTTTTTAGGGTTCTAAACCAAAATCAGGCTCATAAAAAAAAGAGGAGGAAAATCGAGCCCAACAACACTTGCTAAGGACAGATTGGGACAAGAACTATGATTTAAGAAGATTGAAAGGAAGTGAAGAGGAACGAGAGTGTGGGAAGAGAGAAAAGGGGAAAGACATTGTTAGGGCTTCAAGATGACATGAGAGGAGGGAGGGCAAAAGTAAACGGGTTTTAGAGAAATGGGAGAAGGGAGGGTTCTAGGGATTTCTAAAACTTTTAAAAGATTTTTCAATTTTATTTCAAATTTCCCACTAAAAATTTTAGTCTCCCGCGAAATAAAGAGACTATGGTGACAACTTTAGACTTTTTGTCCCTGAACGCAAGACAAGCAGTGACAAAAGTTTTTTTGTCACATTAAATTAGCTAATTGGGTGACAAAATTTTCATTTCGTCACCAAAAGTTATTTTTCTTATTAAAAAAAGAAAAAAAATATTTTTAGTGACAAATAAAATCTTTTGTAGCCCAAACAATAAAAGTTTCAACGACAAAATTATATTTCGTTGCCATAGATGATAATGGGCGATGAATTTATCATTTTGTCACTAAAATATATATTTTGCGTGACAAAAGTATTATTTTGTCACCCACTATTTATGTTGTGCGACGAACCCTGATTTTGTCACATAAGGTTAACTTTCGGCGACGAAAATAAAATTGTCGCTATAATTTTAATTTTTCGTCGTCCAATATGCTTTTTCTTGTAGTGAGTTTTTACAAACAACAAGATTTGTGTACAAACTGATAGCATGGCAGAATTAAATATGACGAATAAGTTTTAATTACATACCTTTGATGAAATTATCGGAAAAATTGACGTAATTTGGTCCTATGACCAACTTAGTTTTGTGAATGATTGTTTCTTTTTTCTCTGATTTTTTTGGAAAGAGATATATATGTATGAGGTCGTATGAAGGTGGCGGAATGAGAATGAGGGTTTTACACATTGCGGTATATATGCTGAATTGGCGCGAATTTTACCACATACTTTTTTTAGCGACCATGTGGTCGTAGTTTTGGCGGGATTTCACCCGCCAAAATTGATGTTGCCCGCCGAAACATTTGGTCCGCATCAGCGACCATATGGTCTGTATATTTAGCGACCATATGGTCGCCCCCTTTCCAACATCGAGTCGGTCGCTAAATATAGCGACCATATGGTAGCTACAAATGGCGACCATATGGACGCTATATTTAGCGTCCATATGGTCGCGAAATGAAGCGGGAAATTTGCCCGCGCTATTTATTGCGACCAAGTTGCTCTGGAGACCACATGGTCGCCATCATTAGCGACCATATGGTCGTTATTTGTTTTTTTTATTTTTTCCTGATTTTGACGTCCACATTAGCGACCAATGGCGACTATATGGTTGTCAATTAGCGACCATATTCTATGGACGCAAAATTATGGTCGCTAAATCTCCAGAATCTTGTAGTGTTAGAAATTTAAAGATTTATTAAATGAAATATATGCATATATATGAACAATGAAATTGGAAAATATATAGAAATATTCTAATTTATACCTAAATTGCCAAAACAATCATATGTTGTTTTAGTAAGTAAATTGTCAAAACAATCATGCAAGTAGTAACTTGCCAAAATGAAATTGTTTAGAAATGGCTAATTCTACTATATTAGTCAAACGAATCAATTTGATTGATTTGGAAGATCGTAAGTAAACAATGGTTGATTGAATCAATTTGAAAATATATAGAATAGCTTAATTTGAAAATATATAGAAATAGCTTTATTTGTACCTACATTTTAATCCAAATTCAATATAAAAGATTACATAGAAATTAAAATATTTTTTAAAATGGACGTCAAGCGTAAAATAAAAAAAAGTGGAGAATATTTCAATTAGCAATAAGTGCAGAAACCAAAATCAAAAAAATTCTTGAACTAATTTCAAATCGAGAAGGGAAAAATCTTATTGAAAGGACTGATGGTTTCTCATCGGGCATTGTGGTTGCCCAATCTCAACGACATGTCTAAATCGATCATTGAAGAGCAACGATAGATCGATCGAAAGGGAAATGGATAGCAGCGATAAATCGACCGATGAAGAACAGAGAAAAATGAATAGACAATCTTATCCAGAGTATTGAGAAACTGATTGGAAGGGTGTAATTAATAAGTACATATGAACAAAAAGGGTTGTGAGATGCTTCTCCCATTGTGGACATACACCATTGATTTCTTGGGATCTTTGCCTACAACCACTTTGAAGAGATGGAGAACCTTGAGAACGTCCTGACGGGGTCTGTGAACTGCTTCTTCATTGGAGGACATACCGCCATCGATTTGCCGGTGCAAAAAAAGGGGAATCATAGATTTACTATTTCGAAGTTTAATTTGAAGAAAAAGGGCATGAATATAAAATTAATTAGCAAAAATCGGTAGAGATTTATAGATATGTGACAATATGATGTGTACATGACATATGAGTGACATGGAAAATTTTTTACATGTAGGATATGACGTGTAATATTTATAATGTCGTGTAAATTATAAGAAAATGACACGTGTAGAAATATGAGGTGGCTTAACGTAGGATCGCCATGTGGCAAAATCCTAGGTGGCACAATGAGAAGGCTCCAAACCTTATTGCTTTTATATATATAGTAGATTGTCAGTTTCTTCCTAATTTAGCGAGCACGTACCAAAATTGACAACGTCAACCGTGACCATAATATCATAATCACATATGAATAGGATAAGAGTATGTTTAATGGTTGGCCAAATTATTTTGGTCATCAAATGAAATATTATTTTTTCTCTCTTTCCCTTCTCTTATGTCCAAAATCATGCCCAAGAAGAACCAATGGTTACCCAAGATTATTTGGTCATCCATTTTAAAGCCTTAGTAAGTCAAATAAATAAAAATTATACAAATGCCACTTGTCACCATGTCATAGCATTGCCCAACATCAAAATTTGGGCATCACCAGATGTGCTAATACTCTGACGGACTCGTTAGCTAATTTTGCTCTTGTTTTAAATGTTCCGTTTGCTGAATTTCATTCTCCACCAGATTGTATTCGCTCTAGCAGTGCTTCAACACTTGTGTTGAACCCAGTTTCTTAATGCTATTAATTTAAGGGCAATCGGCCCTCGTTTTTGACCAAAAAAAATTGGACATCACTATGATCGGGTCATCAATCTCTTTCTTTCCACTTCCTTCTCTTTCATCAAATTAATTATTTTTATATTATCTCTCTCATTTATGCCCAAAAGTTTGGGCAACTATTGAGCCTCCTCTAAGGGTAACAATTTTCAACTCCAGACTCACAAAGTGAATAGGATGCATGGTTTTACAATTATAAGAGAGTGGTATGATAATTCAACGTCTGTAGATGACCGAATTCTAAAAAAATTGACTTGATCGACTCGTACTTAAATCAGATCTAAAATCTAACTCTAATAAGGATTCGATTCTGACTCAACAATATAATATAATTATGATTGACCTAAATAACTTATAATTGTTAATTTTTATTAAGATATTTTATTTTTAGCTCTTAAAACATTTAAATTGATTTTACATATCTACCTAATACATTATAAAGTAGGAACCATGTCTGTTGAATAAATTACGCCACGTGGCATTGTTTGAATAAAATAATCTGAGATTTTTTTAATGATAAATATTGTTATAAATTGTATTAATTTTTATATACATCTAATATTTTTAATAAAATAGATAACATATTTATAAAAATTTCTATCCATAGGTTGATATTTTCTATATTAAATTTTTATGCACACATCTTTTAACAAAACTTGATTTAAATGATAATATTTTCAACATTAGTTTTTTTCTATATTTTCTATAGGTTGGGCTCCAACCATATCATTTTTTTATCTATATGTTAAAATTTTCTAATATAATGAATTTATTTAAAGAATATATGATATATTTTAGTACACACTATATTTTTTATAAGAAACTATGTTCTACATTTAATTGCATGAATAAATAAATTTCTATTTTTTAAATAAATATTATAATAATATCAACCTATGCATGAAATATTCAACCTATAGATTGAATTATATAGATATAACTAATATAAATCGGGGACTTATGACAAATTTATTATTTCCATTTAATATATAGTTTTGTGTACATTTCTCCTATTAAAATATATAAAATATTTAAAATTATAGTGATATTATCCGTACATGTACGGAATTTCAACTAGTTTATAGTGTAATTTATTAATTTTAAAATAATTTAATAATGAAAAATATTATTAAAAAATGACACTATTGACTCGTTGGTTAACGAACTTGCAAAATAATTTGTCATAACCCAGATCGATTTAGCCTATTATCTGATTGACCTGAAGCTGTACTAAGTTGGAACATTAAATGATCAAAAATCGACCAAATCGTCTCGATTGACAAGTCTATCTACAAGCATAGTTAAATAAAAAAATAATTCAAATTTTATTTTGATATTTATTCCTAAAATTCTACAAAATTATTTAAGAGTGGTAAAATATTTAAGTGTATTTAAATAATAAAATATTTAAATTTTAAGTTTTTGATAGCAAATTTCCGTGTCATATACGAATTTTCTTAAGACTTTTGTCTAAATAAATATTTCTTCAATTTCAAAAAATTATATTATGCCAAGATTTCATAAAATATCTGATATTTTTTTAAATTAGTGTATATCTATATTAGCTAAAATAATTTTAGATCTAAAATATTAACAAATTAATTTAAAAACACTAGAAACTAATACGAATTAGGGTACTAAAAATTAGTTGAAAAACTATAACTAGTTGTATCAACTTGCATAAAAATTGTTTGTTAAGATATAAAAAAAACAGAAACTAGTTTGAAAGCTAGTTTTTTAGCAAGACTATTTTTTTAAGATTTTTTATGACGAATTTCTCATCGGAGGGTCGACCCGATTATTCTTAGTTGGAGTAGAAGAGTCTCCAATCACCTTATGCTCAAATCTCATAAATAGAACTTGAATGGTTAAAAAGAAATTCAATCCGAATCTCATTAATTGAATTTGCAATTAAAGTAGAATAACTCGAATCTCATGAATCTAGAGTTAATCCGGTGCCGCTTCTCGCGATCCTTAGGATGAAAGCTTCTCGCTCTCAAGAACAAAATGTGTTTTCTTTTTACGTTAAAACTGATCTCTCCCTTTTCTAGGGTTTCATTTAATTAAATAGATAGAAAAATAATCTTAAAAACAATTCCCAAGTAATACTAAATACACTAGGCCATATAATAAAAGTTAACAAGATAGCGAAAATAGATAAAACACATAAAGCAAGTTTAGCTAGACATAAGGTGAGCTCGTGTGGCGTAAGCAAACCCAAACCTGGCACCAACAGAAAATGCATGACCTAAGGCATAATCTTAGCAATGGTGCACAATCACGCGCACCCTAGGTGAAAATTGACTCTAGGATTCATTGATACATCATTTTGATTCCCTTCGATTTGGAATCTAAACTCGAAGTAAAAGGACGAAATATAGCTCTTGAAGTTAGCTTTCAAAAGACACCAAAATGATCTCAAAACGACAAGCACGGATCTTGAACAAAGCGTCGCAAGATAGAGGTGTAAAACCACAAGTTCAATGTCTAAGCTCTTGTTTGGTGGGAAATCTTTGTTATTCTTTTGGATTTCCATTGTACCGAGATTTTCTCTATCATCTCCAGTGCGTGCTTGTTCCTTTGATGCTTTTGGAAGTGATTCATGTGACACGTCTCGGTTTTTTGCTCGTATCACTTTTCAAGTAGTTTTAGGTAGTTTTTGATAGTTCTTAAGTATGAAAATAGTTGTGTACAAATTGTTATTTTAGAATATCAATTATTTTCTAAATTTAATATTTTTTATCAAATATATAAATGTTAAACTAGTTTGATATTTCAAACAGAATTTATGTTTTTTGTTTTAACTAGTTTTTTTAACACTAACTAGTTTAATTAAGAAGTCAACATATAAACCCGAATTAAATTAAAAGACGATAGTATATTTTTTTTTGATAAGGAAAGGGATTAGGGGCCGCTAACAGGCTAGCGGTCACCCTAGAGCATCCAAATGGATGAGGTTCCGAAGAACCGGATCAACTGAAAGTGGAATCGATGAAACATGGCGAAAAGAAATAGCAATGAAGTCCGCCACTACGTTACATTCCCGGACGACATGGGTAATGCTCCAGCTCCGGAACCGGGCAAGTAAGCAGTGAATATCCGCACGTAACATCTCAATCTCCCACGGACAGCGCCAGTCGCCAAGTACGGCCTTGACCAGCTGCAAGCTGTCGCCTTCGATCTGGATGTGGGAAATGCCACGCCGGGTGGCTTCAATGATTCCATGTTGTAAGGCGATGGTCTCGGATTTTAGAACATACTGTCGACTGATTAGTACTCCGTCAAAATGGATGGGCTCACCCTTGGAATCCCTGAGAATGAAACCAAATGAAGCCACCCCGTCAGCATTGACTGCTCCATCAAAATTGAGTTTAAAAAAATTTGTTGGAGGTTTCCTCCATTTGACACAGGAACGTCTGCAACGACCCCGCATACTGTCATTGGTTAATTTCGTGTTTGCTTGGTTGTGGGCGTTATGCCACTCTTTTTTCTGGTTACAGATGAAGTCGCATAGGTTGTCTTTAGCATCTATCCTAGTTGGAGAATTTGGTTCGAATACAGCTTTGTTACGGAAGAACCAGATACTCCACCAGGAGAATATCAATTCCTCGAATTCAGCCTTAGATGATCTATTCATGATTTCCTCTAAGATTTGACATGGTGTTTTATGGTCTGGGTTAACCTGGTTAATGATCATTTTGAGTTTGGGGTTTATCGCATTTAGCGTATTTTTAGTATGGTTGCATGATAGAAGAATATGGTTGACGTCCTCGTTAGTACAATCACAAGCTACACACCCTTGGACAATCGGGATATGGTTTGCTGCAAGGCGGCTTTTCGTAGGGAGCCCATTCTGGGCCACTTTCCATAGGAAGTTTTTCATTTTAGGGGGGATGTTAAGTTTACTGATCCATTTTAGGTTGAGTTGTGGTTCTCCTTTATTTTTATGGATCCACTGCATGGTAGAGTGGGTAGAGTACCACCCGTTCTTACTTGGTTGCCAATACATTCTGTCTGGAATTTTGTTAATTGTGGTGGAGATTTGCATAACACTATGGAAGTCCTCCGGGTTAAGCACCTGTTGGAGCCTGTTTTGGTCCCAAGTGTTATCTTCCATAAGGAATTCGACGACTTTCGCCTCCCAATCAATATAGTTTCTAATGTTTTCTTTAGGTTTTAGACAACCATTTCTCGTCCAGTTGTCTTTCCAAAATCGAATGGTTTTACCATCTCCAACTTGCCAGATGAGACCTTTCAGGAAACGGTCTTTAAGGCTCATTAGTTTGGACCATTGCCAAGAAGTGTTCCGTTTCTTTTGGTAGTTAAACAATCCGTCTGATCTTAAATATTTTTCCGTGACGATTTTGACCCAAAGGTTGTTTGGCTCCGCAAGAATTTTCCAAAGAAGCTTCATTTGTAAAGCTTGATTCATATCTTCTGCTTTGGCAATTCCCAGACCACCGCGGTCGGGAGGTTGGCAAATTGAGTTCCAACTGATAAGAGGTTTATGGTTCCTCTCTTTGTTCCAAAAGAACGTTTTGTTGATTTGGTCAAGTTCTTTTAATGTGGATTTAGGGAGTAGGAAGGATTGCATAAGGTAGTTTGGTTGTGCCGATAGATTAGTTTTTATTAGGGTTTTTCGACCCTCTTGGGAAAGTGAATTAGCTTTCCATTTAGATAATTGTGCCCTAGTTCGAAGGGTAAGCGGCTTAAATGTATTTTGAGTAACTCTGCCATTTATAATTGGGCATCCTAGGTATTTGTCCAGAGCAACTGTGTTAGTGATCTGGAGGATTTGTTTAATCTGTTTTTTTGTGATATTGTTCGTATTTTTGGTGACCTGAAAGGCCGATTTATGGAAGTTAACTTTCTGGCCGGATATTTGGCAATAATTGTCAATTATGTTTCTTATATTGTTGCAAGCTTGGTTCTTGGCTTTGGCAAAGATGATAATATCATCAGCAAAGGCGAGGAATGGAATTTTAGTTCCATTTCGTGAGATTTGAATACCGATCCCACTATTCGGATTTGTGCTTGTGAGGTGAAGTTGCCGAGCAAGAACCTCAGCAGCCAGGATAAAAAGGTAGGGTGATAGCGGGTCCCCTTGTCGGAGTCCTTTTTTGGGAAAAAATTGTTCTATTGGTCCGTTGTTGACCAGAACTTAGAACGAGACGGTTTCTACGCATTCTCGGATCCATCCCACGAATTTATCGTGAAATCCAAATTTGTTAAGTATGAACGCTAGGAATTCCCAGCTAATTCGGTCATATGCCTTTTCCATATCCAGTTTAACAGCGATCCACCCCTCTTTCCCTTTTTTGTTGCGGAAAGAGTGGAAAATCTCATGGGCAATAAGAGTATTATCGTGGATACTACGGTTTTGAATGAAGGCACCTTGCATTGGGTGTATAATTTTTTCCATAACTTTTTTGAGACGATTAGTGAGTATCTTTGAGATAACTTTATAGATGGTATTACATAGACTAATGGGTCTATAATGATTCGTTGAATTAGGGTTTTCACATTTGGGTATTAGTGTAATGAAAGTATGGTTGATTTGTTTTAAGAGTTTTCTGGATCGGAAGAAGCTTTTCACTGCCTTTTTAATGTCTGGCCCGACAATGTGCCAATACTTTTTGTAAAAGCACGCCGGCATGCCATCAGGCCCTGGGGATTTATCTTCCCCAATGTCAAAAACCGCTTTCTTGACTTCTATGTTTGAGACGGGTTTGGTTAGTTCAACATTGTCAGCCTCTGTTATTTCACGTTGTATCGTTTGGGTCATATCCTGGAGTTTTCCATGGTTAATTTCAGTAGCCCGGAACCGGTTTTGGAAGTCGCGTTTGATTTCCATCCTAATATTCTCTAGGCCTGAGATAGGTGTACCATCTGATGTTCGTATTTCTTTGATGTTAGTTCGATTTCTCCTTCCAGTTGCAATTCTATGGAAGTATTTGGTATTTTTGTCATTGAGTTTGATATGGGTGTTTTTGGCTCTCTGTTTCTAGTATGAGTGTTGGAATTGAATGAGGCATGAGCGTTTTTTGATCAATCTCTCTTGTCTCTGGATAAGTTGAGTGTTTCTGTTTTCAATAATATCCTTTTGTACATTGATCAATTCTTCGTCAAGTTTTTTAATTTGTTCAAAAATGTTTCCAAAGGTTTGTTTATTCCAAGTTTTTGCCTTTCTTTTGAGGAGTTGTATTTTTTTTGTAATGTTAAACATATGAGATCCGCCAGCGTTTAAGCGCCATGCTTGTTTGATGATATCCTGGAAATCTGCTCTTTCGGTCCACATCATCTCAAATTTAAAGGGTTGAGGTTTGAACTGGTTGTTCGTTGGGAGATTGCATGTGATTGGGCAGTGGTCCGATGAGGAAAAGGCGTGGTTTTTTGTCACTATGGAAGGGTACCATTGTAGTATTTGATCACTAACAAGGGTACGATCCAGTTTCTCCAGAGTTGTATTCTCTAGGTTTTTTGATTTTCTCCAAGTGAATTTATTTCCCGTAGTGGGGATGTCACAAACGTCGCAATCGTTTTTGAATTTGATGAGACGTTCAAATCGGGATGAGCTAGGACTAGCCCCTCCCAATTTCTCGTCCGGGTGTTGGATTTCATTAAGATCACCCATGATGATACATGGGAGGTTCCGTGTTTTTATAAAGTCACTAAGTTTGTTCCAAAATTGTTCTTTTTCTTGTGCCCGTGGGGGCGCATAGGCAAAAACGATGATCAATTCGTTTGAGTTTTCTAGGTTGCAATAGTGGATGCCGATAAATCGATCATCTAAGTGGATAGTTTTTAAAGTTTCGATTGACAGTTGGTGACCCTTCCAAAGGATACACAAACCGCCAGAAAGTCCGATAGCCGGAATAAATTCCAGTGTATCAAATCCGGCTTTTTGCCATCCAGCACAATCCGGTGGTTCTTTGGCTTTTGTTTCGACCAAGGCGATAAGATTTATGTTCTCAAGCCGGCACAACGAGTTAACCTCGGTCCAGAATGATTTTCGTTTGATACCTCTACAATTCCACATACAAAGTTTCATAAAACCCCCGCTTGTTTGTGGCTTTTGGCCGTTGGAAGGTCTAATTTCTTCCTCATGTTTAATTTGGTCATTTGATTAATACATTTGTACTTGTTCTAAGTTGGAAATTTGACAGCGTACATATCACCACTTACCTCCCGCTCGGGGCCTTTACATATAATTCTTCGATTTTCATTTGTGGCGTTTTCACCGGCCTTTACCATACGCCCCATATGAAGGGGAGTATGGGTGGCAATTTTAGTGGTTTTTGAACCATCGAATGGGGTTGTTATCCCAAATTTTTGGTGATATTGTAGTTCAACATACATAGGGGATCCCCCTACAAAATCCATGGTTAATATTGGGACAATTAAAGCAACAGTTTCCACCACAACCTGTAAGAGCAAGTGCAGCAAAACACCAACGACTAAGATCATAAGGTTGAATAAGTCAGAATAGACTGCACAGGGAGAAAGAGGTTCACTATGTTTGTACACAGTAGTTGGTATGAATTTGAGGGTGTTCACTCCCCACTCATGAATCAGTCTGGGTTTGGTCTCCCTTATATTTGTGCTTTTGGTATGAATATGGTAATGATTGTAATTAGTAATAATTTTCATACTAACATGGTTTTTAGGCCAAAAATTGGGTGACAACAAGGTGAACAAATTGATACACTTGATGAGCATGTTAAGGAGCCTATGCCAGCACTCCAAAAAACGCTTATAAACAAAATTGCAAGTCACAACAACTGAATAGGTGAGCAACAAAGCAGCATTAAACAAATGGCTCAAGTGTGGTTTGGAAGGCAAATTAGCCTCCACACACCAGGATTTGCAAAGGGGTTGTTTATACCCCATAAAAAGCTTAAGGTTTATACTGAAATCAAATTGAAACTTAGCATAAGCAGGGGAGGGTTGCTGCACAAACCAAGTTTCACAAGCGGGGGAGCAGCCAACGAGCAAGAACACGCCAACGCCGCAACACCACCGCCAGAGGAGAACGCGAGTCCCCCAAATCAGTGTCACCCGCCAACAAAGCCAGCGCACCAAAGGCGATCTTAGGAAGCCACCACGCCGGAAAGTCAGAGGCATAAGAGCTGTAAGCCGGATGGGCACGGAGGTAACTAGATTGAGAATTCGAGATACCGATTCGGTGGATCTAGGGATCCGGCGAGAGTGCCTGAAAGGAACAGAACAGCCCAGTGCAGTCACAGGAGATCGCACCAGCCCGCACCCCCAAGCCAAAACACCCGGCACGACGACACCGCCGCCGTCATGGACTACACGCCAGAAAAGTGAAAAGCCCCCGACTGCTCCACAGAATTGATTGGGAAGAAGTAATTGCTTCGCCTTTTGATATTTGTTGAACAAGAGTTTTTGCATGGTAAACCTTGGCTTGAGATTTATTGGGGCATTGATGCGGCCGCGAATCGTCCCTTCGGATTACCAATCCGCTGCGTAGAGTAACGAGAACACATAGATTTTCTTATGCTTTGCATCCATGGAGCACCGGGGCGTGATTGCAACTTGGTCTTTACTGGTTGTTTGAGATTTGTAGGCGGATCTGGTTGTATCCATTGGGGAGGCAGTTTGGTCGCAGCTAGGGTTTTGGCCAAGAGGGTCGTCAGGAGGAAGGCGCGTGAGAGCGCGTTCTCTTTAGGCTTCATTTTTTTGGGTGAGTGGAATCGTGGATGAAATTAAAAGACGATAGTATATGATAAAGAAGGGCTCTTTCATAATTGATTGGCCTTGTGTTTGCATATATATTGGAGTTGACAGTACAAAAGGTGTGGCCTTGTTTCACTTATAGATGGAAAGTTGTTTTTGAGGTGAAATTTATTTTTTATGTCTCGAAAAACGTAAAAAGTAGAGGGGAGTGCACGAATTTTAAGACAGTTAAAAGTGGGTTTTGGAGAGAAAGTGATTTTGAGGGAAAAAAAAGAACAAGGCCAAGAGCTTGTTAAAAGTTGACCCGACCTGAAAAATCGACTCGAACTGTTCAAAAACTTTAGGGTCAAGAAACAGAAATTTGAACCCGAAACTCAAAATAAACAGAATCCGATTGACCCGAAACCCGTTAGGTTTAAACCCGAAACCCGTTGGGTTGACCCGATTTGTTATATTTTTAGAGTATATATAATATATTTTATTATTAAAATATATATAAATAATACATTATTATTAAATATAATTTTTTAAATAAAATAATATTTTAATAATTGTAAAAAATTCGATTTTTTTGACCTGATGGGAAAACCCGTAATGACCCGATCCGATTTAACTGATGACCCGTTACGACCCGAACCCAACTCAACCCGAACTAATAAGACCCGAACCCAATGGGAATCACGTAGTACAGTATATAAGTGTACTAGGCAGAAATGGGAATCACGTTGGCCAAAAAGAAGATAGACAGGTAGGGAATCACGCATGTTAATTATATGTACTCCTATGTAAATTGTAATGTAGTGTGGTTGTGTAAATGTATTTTTTTTTTTTGGATAGAAGTGGTTGTGTAAATGGTAAATAGGGAGGGATGGAGTAAAAAAGTGGAGTAGTAGTAGGTAGATAGTGTTAGTGGACTGGAAAGATAGGGAGTGGGCAAAAGGAGGGATTGGATAAGACGGCACAAAGCACATCACAGCACAACACTGCACACAGCAGAAGCCACGTACGATGATGGGTGGGCTGGCCTCGCACGCACACATGCCAACAGTCGCTCACCACGTGTCTCCTTCCCTTCCCCCACGCACTTTCCCACTCTGATCAGCGTCCTCAAAAATGATTTCCAATGCCTACTTGCGGATTTCCTAACTACATTTGAAAAAACTACATTTCTCTACGATGATCTTCGACATTTATAAAGCGAACATCATTAGCCAATAAACATGCCTCTACTACTCCGCGAAGCAAATTTGTCATGATTTTGGGGTATTTTTGAGGCATAATATAGACAACCGAATACCCGAAAATAATTATACATAGATGTACGACCCGACAAAAGTTCATAAGGAGTCCAGCCGTCCAAAATAGAAGATGGGGAGCGATTAATGAGATAGGCAGCCGTCAACACGCATTCACCCCAAAAGCTAATAGGAAGATGAGCTTGGAATCGTAGAGCGCGAGCCGTCAAAAAACCCAAGTTTTTGTTTTGCATGAAAAGAGTTACGAAGCGCATTCGTCCATTCACGATAATTATTGCCCTTTAGGCCTTTCTACACTTTTCTTATTAGAAAGCAATTTTTATAAAAAGCATATTTTTTACATTTTTTCAAAGCAAAATTACAACTATCTTTCACGTATTCCGATGTAAAAAAGCATTACTAATTAGCAAAAAGTACTTGCTTACACAAAGTGTAGCAAGGCCTTAGAGTTACTGGGCAAATCGTTAAGTCGGCGTGATCAAAGGGATGCAAATAGAACGGTGATGTGTGATCAAGAGCAGGACGGAGATGGCCAAATGTAGTAGCTGGATCCTTGTCCTTGTCTTTCGACGTGAATGCATCGGAAAAGTGAGAAGAACACCGATGTTGAAAGAGGAGGTGGCACTAAGGAGCCGACAACCTAGGAAACTTCAATGGCAACGGAAAAAAAATCGAATCGTTAGGTTTACCTCGATACCATGTGGAATTAGGAGAATCCAATATTTGGGAATAACTTCCTTGATCTTTTTCATTAAAAATGAGTACAAATATATAGACAAGTTATATATCTTATCCTACAAGAAAGGATATAATATTTATCCTAAGATAAAATATATCATAATCTTATAATACCTATCAACGGAGCTCCATTCGAGTAAGGAGATATTCATCATCATGAATTTCCATACATGTTCCACCTAAACTAGAGATACTAGTAGTTACTAGAGGAATGGCATCACGAATTTTAAAGTAGAAAGACATTGGACGTTTTATTTTTAATCATAGGTTAACTTATTCAGTAGATCATTTTAAAATAGGTTGAGGACACTTTGTAGGGAGCGTAGGTATAAAATCAGGTATGGGGTTGGGATTTGATTCTTTAAAACATATATTTAGTTACGATTTTGGAATGAGACTCAACCCTATATACACATAGTGTTTGGTATTGTCAAACATAAAATTTGGAATGAAATTATAAGTATTTCACTTTATACTTATTAAAAGCATAAACTTGTAATAATAAAATTATAAATACTAGATTAAAGATATATTATATTCATATAATTTCCCCCAAAAAAGTATTTTTTAAACATAATTCAATGAAACTTGTCAACAATTAAGCCTTCCACATGCTCAAAAAATAAGGCTAAAATTGTTTGACTGAACATAAATACTTACAAAAAATTATCAGCCAATATTTCTACAACCAACTTCCACTTCTAGCACAAAAAGTAGCTCATCTCCTAAAGCTTAACATCTCCGCTTTTTATCATCCTGGCGTCGAGCTATTTTTCCGCATGAGCAATTCAATAAGAGATCTTGGAATTGAAATAAGTTCGGCAACGATATACCAATCGGAATGGAGGGTACTACCTACGTACATGATTGATAGAATCACTACGTCCTAAAATATCGTATACCACAACAAACTTCCACTCATCAGTAGGACTTGCATAAAATCCATTCATCATACTTGGAGTTGCACCTATTATCCTTGTTGCATTGATTATTTCAGAAAACACATTTCCATGTAGCATTCCTATTTCATTTAGCAAACTCTTCTTTAATCCAGCCTCTGCAACGTCTCATTCTTAGCCTGCTATGTCACATTCTTTGAGCACTACTTATAACATTTGCATTTTTTTCAAGATGAGAATTCATGTTGTTAACATGTATAGATTCAATAATACATTCAACCAGTAATTAAAGGACCGAGTATATAGTATACTAAAATAATAAATTTTGGTAAAAAAAATAGATTATAATGCTAATTTAATCAAGATTCCAATCCAACCATAATTATAATGATCAATTTTATGTGGTGACTGATGAAACCCGAAATAAACCAACGTTGAAAATAAGAAATGAGATTGTATATTAGAGGATAACAACCGTTGCTTTTATTAATGATCCCCAAATGAGGTTACAACAACGAGATTATGCCCTAGATCTCTTTTTACAAGACTCGAGGTCTTTGCTAAACGAGATTCGAGACCTCTTTGTTTCAACGAGATTACCGTTTGCAAACTACTAGCGAGATCTTTTTCTATTACAAGCTTTGAGAATTGCTACTTATCTAGCGAGGTCGGGGCCTTGTTGACGATGTCGGCATTGTAGCTTGCAAAGAGGCTTGCGAGATCTTTTGGGACTTTGAGATTTCTTTGAGTGACTTGAAGTCTTTTTATTGAGCTTCTCTTGATTGTAGCGTGGTATTTACAATGATTCCAACACGTCGATCTTCAACACGCAAGATAGTTCTTGAGTTAGAGATGTTTTTCGACCCTTGCAACCTTCGAGGTTCTCTACTATTTATAGACGTTTGAGGAGCATGACTCTTGCCAACTGCCGATGTGGGATGCTCGGGATTCGACCCTTTGATTGGTCGAGTAGAAGGTGGACGGTTATTGGTAGAAAGTTAGGTGGCTTTTGACTGTTCATGTGGGGCGAGGGTGTCAGCTTTTGAGTATGCGAGGTTCGCCCCCGTTGCTTCTTGAGGTGAGTTGCCTGACTCTCTGTCGGAGAGACCTGCAATGTTTGGACTTCGTTCCCGCGACTTGGGGCTTGCAAGGATAACGACCTCGCTTTTTTGGATGGGTACGGAAAAGATCTCAGGGAATTTCCTTGAATCTTGCTTTTATTTCTTTTACCTCGTGTTTTTTGCCCACTGTTCACACATCGTTATTTTGCGCCCCATCACAACCCCATGGCTTGTGGTTCTCGGCCCAAGGGCCGCAAGGCATACGTGCGCGATGTGTGATTCCTCAGTCTTCTTTTTTACGAAGCCTGTCACGACCTTCCAAGGTGGGATACGAGTTCTAGATCGAGAATCTCTCTTCATGAGATCCGGGGTTTGGGGTTTGAGGGTATATCTCCACGAGATTCGGGGTTTGTGCCAACGAGGCTTGAGGTTTTTTTTGAACTTTAACGAGATCATTTACCCTTAGAAATTTTTGGAACTTTTTTCTTTCTTTCCGTTGTGCATTGGCAGGCTTTTGGCCTACTTTGCCTTTTGTGGTTAATGGGCCTTCGGGGAAGTTAAGCCCATTAAGGCGCCAAGCTTTGCACATGATTTTCTTTATAAATGCCATGTGCGTTCCCTTCTTTATTCCCTTCTCGTTTCATCTTCTTATTCAAGAATCCGTTATCTCTCTTTGTGACCTTTCGGTTTCCGGCAACCAAGCATAGGCGTCACCACCAGACAAGGCTCGCAACCGCCCTCTCCACAACGACTTTTGACAAGTAAGTACCATTTTTGGTCTTTTCATGTGCTCTTGGTGTTTTTTCTTTTCCGCCTTCTGCCCTAGGCAGAGGCGGTGATTTTTTCTGAGTTTCTCGTCGGCGTCACTGTGGCGAAAAGGTGGGAGTGGGGGGGGGGATGCTACGGGTCTGGTGACGTGCTCAACCTCTTCGGTGCTTTCCCGACGGTTGAGTTCACCGTTCTTGTCTTTTCGATTTTGGATGTTCTAGGGAAGTTCAAACGTCTCACCGCTAGGTGATGGGACGTCTGTCCTTTTGATCTTCTGAGACTTGCTTTTTGGTCTACAAATCTATTCGTTCCCCTTCACATTCTTCCTAGGTGGTCTAATCGTTCAGAGTAGCCCTAGGGTCGTGTTTATCCTACGTCATTTGTGCCTCGCTTTTTCTTTCTCCTAGTTTGCTCTTTCCTTAAGATTTTTCTTCTTTTCCAAGTATTCTCCTCCCGTGACACAGACTTCGTTTTTCATGCCTAGAGGCACTTCTTCGAGCCCTCCTCCATGCCTCGTGTTTAACCTTTTGGAGAAGTACAACGAAGAACCTTCCCCCACTGTAGGGACTAGCGAGACCAGTGATTCTTAGAACCCACGATCCCCTTCGCCTGCTTTCAGCAACCCCTCACCCAATTCTTCTGAATTTTCCGTCACCTCGCTTTTTTCCCGAGTGCGCATGTCTTCTAGAGTTGAGATGGCCTCATCCTCAATTTCAGAAGAAGAGTCGGTTGGTTCTGACGTGCGGTCGTCGGACTCCAACGAGCATCCAAGCTTCTACATGCGTTATCTCACCGATTGCATGTCTCATGTTCCGCTAGACATCGCGGTCGAGCTATTTCTGGATGAGGGGGCCCCGACCATTCTCACCAGAACAATACTTGCGGACATCGCTTCCGACTTTCCCTAACCTGAGGGAGTTGAGCTGGCGCTCTCCGAGGGGGAGGGTTGCTCAACGGCGGCATACGATAATTGTGCGGTCGTCCACCTGCATAGCCTTCAAGCCGGCTTCCGACTTCCTCTCGCCCAACACATAGCTGATTTTTTATGGGCGATAAATGTCGGCCCCGCGCAACTCTTCCCCAACGCGTGGAGGCACCTGTGCGCGTACACCATTCGAAGCTACGAACTCGGGGAGGGACTCGATGTTGAAACCATGACGGTTTTGTTTTTAGCGAGGTGAGAGCAGAAATCGTGCCTTGTGAACCTAAGTTTTCCAGGGCTCAAGATCACCACCACTCAATCGAACATTAGCGAGTGGAAAGACAAGTGGTTCTTGGTCCATGACCGTATTGGGAGGTATATTAACTTCCCCTCGGCACCGCGCAACTTCGAACGGCCCAAGAAATCGCAAGACGTTGCCGAGACCAAGAAACATTTCGCTACGCCGCGTCCAATACATTATAGAAAATACTTGGCGCAAGATCGTCTTGAGCGAGCGGGTCTGAGTCTTCCCTTCCTGAATCACAATGTTGCATAGGGTATTTCTTTGCCTTGTGTTTTCTTGGTTTTATTTGGCTTTTTGTTTAGTCGTTGCACCTCGAATTTGGACTATATGCGGCGATCCCGAGCCTTGCATCGATCGCACATTTTGAACTTAGATTATTTGCGACGATCCGAGCCTCGCTCTGACCGCGCATTTTGAACTTAGATTATTTGCAACGATCCGAGCCTCGCTCGGACCACACATTTTGAACTTAGATTGTTTGCGAAAATTCGAGCCTCACTCGGACAACATATTTTGAACTTAGATTGTTTGCGATGATCCCAACCTCGCTCGGACCGCGCGTTTTGAACTTAGATTGTTTGCGATGATTCGTGCCTCGCTCGGACCTCGCGTTTTGAACTTAGATTGTTTGCGATGATTCGAGCTCGCTCAGACCTCGCGTTTTAAACTTATATTGTTTGCGATGATCCGAGCCTCGCTCGGACCTCACGTTTTGAATTTAGATTATTTGTCACCTTATTTTCTTTTCTTTCACTAACCCCTCGCCTTTTTCCGTTTTCAATGACTCTTTTTGAGGAATTGGCCTAGAGGGCGAAGAAGAAGACACCCGCGGGCCCTTCCGCGCAAGGTCGTGGGACCTCGAAGGTCCCAACACCCTCGAAGGCCCCAGATGGGCGGACCACCGCCACTCACCCGGAGGGGAACATCGCGAGAACGTTCTCTAAGGCCCCTCATGGCCACGGCGACAAGGTAGGGTCCAAATGAAAGGATCCAGGCCAATCTCCAAAGGGGGAGAAGGAGAAGAAAAAAACACAAGGGGGACGACAGACATGGCCGGGTGGAGAGGGAGCTCGCTCTGAGCTCCAACCTCGAGGGGGTATCACCTGTGGAGGGGGCCTTATCCACCACACGGTTTCATTGCATCGGGTTGTCCTGGGGCTCATTAGCTGGCGGAGGGAAGACTTCAGGGAGGAGATTGTCCGACCAAGAGATTGACTGACCAAACCATCTCTCCGACCAAGAGCCCGTCTGATACAGATCAAAGGAGGATCCAAGTCAATGATTCGTCAAAGATGAACAAAGGTCAAACACCAAGACCTTTACTAAGGTCCCGAGCATTCATGTTCAAGAAGGTTTTCATGGATTCCATATTATCCTTTAATTATGTTCATCAATGGCGTCCTCGACCACCAAGGAAGAGGATGAAGTCACAAATGTTCGGAAGTTAAGAAGTCCGTCAAATTAAAAACAATGCTCAGTAAACTGGTCATAACTTTGGATAGAAAATTCATCTCACGTCCGTTAAGTACTCGTTGGAAAGATAATTAAAAGTTCTACAACTTTGTAGTTTACATCCAATTCAGAATCCAACAGCAAAGGGCCTAAAAATGGGTTTTACTGAGAGTTGTTCAAGTCTTACGGGAATCTTATCTTTAGTTTTAACTTCTATCTTTATCTATTTTATTAAGGACGATTTTTATTCATTTATATTAAGAGGATTTCGACCATATAGGGTTGTTAGATGGATGATAATCTCTCTCCTATCTTTTTGTTATCTTTTAAGTTTGTTAGGATAATTTTCTTATTTAAATAAGTCAGATAATTATTATTTGATTTATTTATGGTAAGAGAATTTAGATAGATGTTTTTCAATTATTTTATTATATCTTTGGAAGCAAGACATGAGTTTTTTGCTCTCCAAGGATCAGCTTTGTATCTCTTTAAATACCTTGCATTTATCATTCAATAAAATTCATCCTGAATTAGATAAACCCCTATTGGTTTATCTAGTTTATGGGCCAAGAAAGCAACTATTGTGTTCAAGCAATTTCGATCATCATCATCACCAATTCGTTCTTGTTTCAATTCAGATTTGATTTGTTAATTTGATTAATTAAGTTAGTTCTAGTTTGATAGTTAAAGATCAAAACTAGTTTATCAATTGAATTTAGCGTTAGAGCCAATTCAATTGAACTATCTCTTTAATTATCTTAACCCTTCAAATCAGATTCATTCTTATTCATATTTCAAGTTTCTTGTTCATCAAGTTATTAAATTTGAAGGCAAATCAGGTTGGAAATCGAACTACTGGCAAGAACGGGATCCTGTGTGGTTAAATACTTGGTCACCGAGGAGTAATCCGAGGCGATCACGTATCAATTGGTATCAGTTATACAGGTTAAGCCAAGTTTTGTTCTTTTCCGCCATATCAAGTGGATTAATATGTATTGGTGTGATCCCTATGATGACATTTCGCCAACTCCAAGGGTACAAAGATTTGCCAAGATTGAGCCTTTTTCTGGAGAGCATGGACCGGATGATTACTTGTCATGGGAGCGAGCTGTTGATTACTACCTGGACTACTATGGTTATGATGAATGGGATATCCTTCCATGGGTGACTAACTACCTTGTTGGTTCTGTCCGTTCCTTTTGGTTATGGATATGTCAATCTAGAAGACGTCAAGGCTTGATTCCAATTACAACATGGGATCAAATGAAGTTTGTAATGCGGAAGATCTATGTTACAATTGATGAAGAGTTGCATACACGATATCGAGAAGCTTGTGCTCCTGCTTGCCAAAAGAAAGCTCCAATCCAACCATTGAGTCGAGAACGAGATCTTCATTGTTTCTTGTGTCAAGGAAGAGGACATCTTGATAATATTTGCCCTAATCGCAAGTACGAGTCTTTAGACATGTCTGAGGAGTCTTTGCATCAAGAGAAGCATGAAAAGTTGTCCATTCAAGATGAACTTACTGAAAATATAGTGATTGCTCCTGATTGGTGTGGTGAACCGATTGTCTTAGAAGAAGTTTATCAAGAGAATCCTACTCTTGATGAAGAGCCATTGGCCATTGACATCGACACCGCATCAAATTCAGTCATACAAGCAAAACCTATCTTGGATACTTCCACGGGTCCGTCTCTTTCTAATTTCAAATTATTAATTACTGAATCTCCCATTACATCTACATACAACATCGAATCGAGGACGATTCGAGGCCAAGTGGGGGAGAATGATACAGATCAAAGGAGGATCCAAGTCAATGATTTGTCAAAGATGAACAAAGGTCAAACACCAAGACCTTTACTAAGGTCCCGAGCATTCATGTTCAAGAAGGTTTTCATGGATTCCATATTATCCTTTAATTATGTTCATCAATGGCGTCCTCGACCACCAAGGAAGAGGATGAAGTCACAAATGTTCGGAAGTTAAGAAGTCCGTCAAATTAAAAACAATGCTCAGTAAACTGGTCATAACTTTGGCTAGAAAATTCATCTCACGTCCGTTAAGTACTCGTTGGAAAGATAATTAAAAGTTCTACAACTTTGTAGTTTACATCCAATTCAGAATCCAACAGCAAAGGGCCGAAAAATGGGTTTTACTTAGAGCTGTTCAAGTCTCAAGTCTTACGGGAATCTTATCTTTAGTTTTAATTTCTATCTTTATCTATTTTATTAAGGACGATTTTTATTCATTTATATTAAGAGGATTTCGACCATATAGGGTTGTTAGATGGTTGATAATCTCTCTCCTATCTTTTTGTTATCTTTTAAGTTTGTTAGGATAATTTTCTTATTTAAATAAATCAGATAATTATTATTTGATTTATTTATGGTAAGAGAATTTAGATAGATGTTTTTCAATTATTTTATTATATCTTTGGAAGCAAGACATGAGTTATTTGCTCTCCAAGGATCAGCTTTGTATCTCTTTAAATACCTTGTATTTATCATTCAATAAAATTCATCCTGAATTAGATAAACCCCTATTGGTTTATCTAGTTTATGGGCCATTAAAGCAACTATTGTGTTCAAGCAATTTCGATCATCATCATCACCAATTCGTTCTTGTTTCAATTCAGATTTGATTTGTTAATTTGATTAATTAAGTTAGTTCTAGTTTGATTGTTAAAGATCAAAACTAGTTCATCAATTGAATTTAGCGTTAGAGCCAATTCAATTGAACTATCTCTTTAATTATCTTAACCCTTCAAATCAGATTCATTCTTATTCATATTTCAAGTTTCTTGTTCATCAAGTTATTAAATTTGAAGGCAAATCAGGTTGGAAATCGAACTACTGGCAAGAACGGGATCCTGTGTGGTTAAATACTTGGTCACCGAGGAGTAATCCGAGGCGATCACGTATCACCGTCGAGGAGACCTTCCGCTACTCAGCGATTGTGAGCGTTCTCTTTCTCGCGTATTTTTCTTTTGATTTTTCCTTTTTGCTCGTCTTTTTTCCCTAACGTGCCGCTTAATTTCGTACACAACTTCCTTGGCAACTATAACAGCAGCTGCATCACCCTTCTCCACAAGAAGATGGACAAGATGGAGGAGAGGCTTTAGGCTAGCACGGAGGAATGCGCTAAGAGGGAGAAGGCGCATGCGGATGCTAAGAGAAGGGCCTAGGCCGCGGAGCATTGCGCGAAGGAGGAGGTTAGGGAGGCTGCAAAGGCAAGGGCCTCGATTTAGGATTTACACGCTACACTTTTCGAAGAGCGCAAATACTCTAAGGAGAAAGAGGCGGACCTACAGAAGGCAGAGGAGGAGAATAACAGCTTTCACAACCGCGTCAAGGAGCTCAACGAGGAGGTTATGGTTGTGGGGCCTAAGTATGTTGAGTCTGCTGAGTACAAGGAGGCGTCCCTGAGCACTATGGAGGGCCGGAGGGGATGTATCGGCAGGCCATCCGCGTAGGGGTGAGACAGGCGAGTGAAAAGTACAAACACATCAATCCCCGCATCGTGTATTTCATCCCCAACTATACGCTGACCATGGGGGAGACCGAGGAGGATCCCGAGGGGGAATGCGAGTTCTTCCTTGACGACGAGGGCAAGGTTATAGCGAACGAGGATGAACCACCTACCACAAATCTCGTCGAGTAGGGGAACCCAAACCCCGGCTAGGATGACCTCGAGGTAATCTACGCCTCGCCCCTCCGCCGACATCCCATGGCCCTGCCAACCGGCGTGACAAGGAGAACAAGGAGTGAAAGTTGTAATAATTTTTGTGTTTTGTTGGGATGGTTCAAACTGACTTTTTGTGGCTCCGTTGGAGTTTTTAATATAACTTTTTGGCCCTTGCGACCATACTTTTATGCATTTTCCTTGTTTGTGTGATTTGTGTGATTGCGAACTCCCTTTTTTAGAGCTCCAATGGCTCATTACACCCGATCCAACCCCATGGCATGAGTGCTGCAAAACCTGTAGCCTGCTCGGACCATGTCGGGCCCGAATTGACAATTTTTAGCCTTTGGAAGGTTTTCTAATCATATGCGATGATCCCGAGCCTCGCTCGGATCGCGGGTTTATTGTTTTTGTTTCTTTGCATGATCTCGAGCCTCGCTCGGATCGTGCATGGATTGTTTTTTTATTGTATGCAACAATCCTAAGCCTCGCATGGATAATGCATGGATTGTTTTTTATTGTATACAACGATCCCGAGCCTCGCTCGGATCGTGCATGAATTGTTTTTTATTGTGTACGACGATCTCGAGCCTCGCTTGGATCGTGAATGGATTTTTTTATTGTATGCAACAATCTCGAGCCTCGCTCGGATCGTGCATGGTTTGTTTTTGATTGTATGCAACGATCCCAAGCCTTGCTCGGATCGCGCATGGATTGTTTTTTTATTGTATGCAACGAGCCCGAGCCTCGCTCGGATAGTGCATGGATTGTTTTTTATTGTATGCAACGATCCCGAGCCTCGCTCGGACCGTGCATGGATTGTTTTTTCATTGTATGCAACGATCCCGAGCCTCGCTCGGATCGTGCATGGATTGTTTTTGATTGTACGCAATGATCCCGAGCCTCGCTCGGATCGTGCATGGATTGTTTTTTGATTGTATGCAACGATCCCGAGTCTCGCTCAGATCGTGCATGGATTGTTTTTGATTGTATGCAACAATATCGAGTCTCGCTCAGATCGTGCAGGGATTGTTTTTGATTGTGTGCGACGACCCCTAGCCTCGCTTGGATCGCGGATGGATTTTTTTATTGTATGCAACCATCCTGATCCTCGCTCGGATCAGGCATGGTTTGTTTTTGATTGTATGCAACGATCCCTAGCCTCGCTTGGATTGTGATTGTTTTTTTTTGGTTGAAGGTTAATTCGGATAAATGAGAGAATGTGAACCTTAGAGAGGTTAGTACAAGCAAGTGTGCATGGATTGTTTTTTTATTGTATGAAACGATCCTAAGCCTTGCTCGGATCGTGCATGGATTGTTTTTTATTGTATGCAATGATCCCGAGCCTCGCTCGGATCGTGCATGGATTGTTTTTTTGGTGTAAATGTAAATAAATATAACCAAAAATAATATATTACAAATACGTAGGGCATACCCCGACGATCAAGACCGTCTACAAACTAAAAGCAAACTACTCTCCTCTAGGAGGAAAAAAACAAAGTAAAGCCCAGATCTAGGAACCACGAAAGCGGTTCTAGATCAAGTCTCCGCTAGTCCCTACACAATGAAGTGATGTGAACCCCGTTTAAGGATTCACGAAGGATCGATCGTTGGACTCGTAAATGGTCTTCTCTTGCCGAATTTGGATAGATTTGAGTCGAATGAACGACTAGACTTTGATGAGAAAGAAGTGAAAGGATGAGAAGGTGATCTCTTTTGAGGGAGACCAGAAGAATATGGGATGAGATAAGAAATTGGTTGACGCCTTAACAAACAATCTGGAGTAAACTCGACAGCATAACGGTAGTTCAATTCAAGCGTACGCAAACAATGAGAGGCGTGCTCCTTTTATAGGGGAAGGAGGCGCGCCGAAACCCTAATGAAAACCCTAGCGGCATGGACGAGTGAAGGGGTAAGAAAACATGCGGCCCAACCACTTGGCTCAAGCCCAAAACTCATAAAAATAGTAAAGACATAAGTAGCAAGGTGTCGGAATGGAAATAGCACTAAAAATGGTAAGAAATAAAGATAGGTCACGATGGCCTAGTCGCGAGTGTCGCGACAAGGCTGTGACAAGGCGTCGGCGCGCCAAAGGCATGTCGCGACACGGGCGCGGCACGGCTTCGGCGTCGCCGGGGCTGGTGCGCACCCGAACCTCGTGTGGCGAGGCTGAGGCGTACCAGAACCTCAAGTTCCCGCTCCGGTGTGGCCCGGTGTGGCGAGGTGTTCGATCCGAGGGACGGGGACGGCACCGAGAATGAGGTTCTCGGTGCCACGGTGCGTAGCGATGGCCTGTTGTGCCGGTGCGCCTTCGATGAAGGAGACGCATCGGGTGAGGGGTGCGGCAGCGGCTGTGCTGAGGCTTGCGATGGCACGCGTGACGATGGACGTAGTGGCTCGGGCTACGACTCGAGTCCTGGCTCGTGTGATCGGTCCATCGGAGCACACGGACATGTCATCCTCGTCTTGGCTAGCCGTCCTGGTGGGGCTCACATCACCCTCCCCCCCCCCTTGGGTGGGAAACGTCTCCGTTTCCTCGTCATGATACTCGGAATCCACATAAGGAGAGAGATCCGAGACATTAAAGGAAGCGGAAACGTTGTACTTACCCGGGAGGTCGAGGATATAAGCGTTGTCGTTGATGCGCCGGAGGACCATGAAGGGACCGTCCCCCCGTGGGTGAAGCTTCGTCTTCCGAGCAGCGGGAAAACGTTCTTTCCGAAGATGGACCCACACCAAATCTCCGGGCTCGAAGATCAAAGCGTGGCGCCCCTTGTTGCGTTGGGCCGCATATTGATCCGAGCATCGCAGCAGCTGCGCCTTGGTGCGCTCATGTAAGCATCGGATATGGTCGGCGCGATTGGCCGCGTCAACATGCTCCTCGGGCTTGAAGGGCAAAGGCACCAAATCCATAGGCGTGTGAGGATTATGCCCGTAGACCACTTCGAAAGGGGTCATCTTCGTCGTAGAGTGGAAGGACCTGTTATATGCAAACTCAACATGACAAAGTAAGTCCTCCCACCGACGTGGGTTTGCCTTGAGCATCGTCCGAAGAAGAGTGCTCAAGGTCTGATTGGTCACCTCAGTCTGACCATCGGTCTGGGGGTGATAAGATGTGGAAAACAGGAGTCGTGTCCCTAACTTCCCCCAAAGTGTTCTCCAAAAGTGGCTGCAGAATTTGGAATCCCTATCACTAACAATAGTTCTAGGAATACCATGTAACTTCACCACATGTTCGAAGAACAAATTAGCGATTTCCACCGCGTTGTTTGTCCCCTTACATGTAATAAAGTGGGCCATTTTGCAAAACCGGTCCACGACTACAAATATTGAGTCCTTTCCACGCCTTGACGTCGGAAGGCCCGTAATAAAATCCATTGAAAGATCTTCCCACGGGGCGTCCGGAATTGAAACTGGCGTGTAAAGTCCATGCGGTTGGGACCGAGACTTGGCAGTATGACACGACTCACAACTTTGACAATACTTGTTAACATCCCGAGCCATATGAGGCCAAAAGAAATGTTCACGAAGTGCTTCCAAGGTTTTTGCTATGCCAAAGTGGCCTCGGCCATCATGAGCCTCTTGGAGCAATAGGTGTCTCACCGAAGAGGCCGGAATGTAAAGCTTCCCAGCTCGGTAAAGAAAACCATTGTCCAAGAAGAAGGACTCATGGATCCGCGAATGCTCAAGCTCTTTTATGATTGAGGAGAAGTACGGATCTGAGGCGTACAACTCCTTGATCATAGCAAAACCGAGCATTTTAGAATGCAAGTGGGTGAGTAAAATATACCTTCGAGAGAGAGTGTCGGCAACGACGTTCTCTTTTCCTTTCTTATGAGCAATGACGTAAGGGAACGTCTCCATAAACTCAACCCAACGGGCGTGGCGCCTATTCAGAGTCGTTTGACTCTTAAGATAAGCCAAGGCCGCGTGATCCGTATGAATTACGAACTCGCTTGGCCATAGATAATGTTGCCACGTTTTTAGGACCCGAATAAGAGCGTAAAGCTCTTTATCATAGGTCGGATAATTGAGTGTAGCCCCAGCTAGCTTTTCGCTAAAGTAAGCGATATGCCTTTGTTCTTGAAGGAGTACGCCGCCAATACCATAGTCGGAAGCGTCGCACTCGATCTCGAAGCGCTTTGAAAAGTCCGGCAATTGCAGGACCGGGGCTCGGCATAAAGCATCTTTCAAGGCCTCGAAGGCGGCCTCGTGATGCGGCATCAACTTTATTGTGGCTGCCTTCTTGGTCAAAGAATGGAGTGGCCCGGCGATAGAACTAAAGTCCTTGACGAATCGCCTATAGAAACCAGCTAGCCCCAAAAAAGAACGAACCATTGTCGGGGTCGTTGGGGTTGGCCACTCACGGATGGCCCGAATTTTGTCAGAATCCACTCGTAGGCCATCCTTGGATACGACGAAGCCAAGAAAATTCGTCGTATCCGAGCAAAACACACACTTGTCCAAATTTACATATAAAGAGTGTTCGCGGAGGCAATCTAACACCTGCCTAAGGTTCCCCGCGTGAGAGTCCAAAGTCCTACTATAAACCAAAATGTCGTCAAAATACATGACGACGAAAAGTCCTAAAAATTTACGCAAAACAAAGTTCATAAGACGCATAAATGTAGATGGAGCGTTAGTGAGGCCGAAGGGCATCACCAACCACTCGTAAAGACCATGTTTAGTCTTGAAAGCCATCTTCCACTCGTCCCCTTCTTGCATCCGAATCTGATGGTAGCCTCTCCTCAAGTCTATCTTCGAAAATAGTACGACTCCATGTAATTCGTCTAGCATGTCGTCCAAGCAGGGAATTGGGTGACGGTACTTGATGGTAATTTGGTTGATGGCACGACAATCCACGCACATCCTCCAAGAACCATCCTTCTTCGGCACCAAAATAACCGGGACCGCACACGGGCTAAGGGACTCTCAAACATAGCCTTTGTCCAAAAGAGATTGGACTTGGCGTTGAAGCTCTTGAGTCTCCCTAGGCGACACCCTATACGCAACTCGGTTTGGCAATGAAGATCCGGGAATGAGGTCTATGCGATGCTCGATCCCCCGAATAGGTGGTAACCAGTCGGGGAGCTCGACAGGCATAATATCCGAAAACTCCTATAGCAAGGCAGAAATGGAGGGAGTTAATACATGTTTCTTATCAATTGAAATATTAAGTAAAGGACAAAGTAAGAAACAAGTAGAACTCCCTTCGATGTGTTTGACCACATCGCGCCGACGGCATATAAATAGTCGATCTTGCACCGAGCCGAGCAGAGGGGGCTCGGCGTCCTCGCTTGCCCGAGGTGCTCCGTGGGCGCTAAACTGCTGGCCACCAGAACCTTTCCAGTGAGGAGGATCGCACCCAGGCGCGGCCGTTGGCGCGTCGCGACGCGCAGCCGAGACGACAGCGGCGTCCGTGGCTCCGTCTTCACTTTCTGTCGGTGTTTCTGTTCTGAATCTGCATGAACACCAAAATGTGGTGTTTGGACACCAGAAACGCCGGCCAAACTGTCCCCAAGGCCAGAAGCGCCGTTTGATGATGCATTCGGCGTTGGCGCGGCCTTTGCTTTGTCCCGAGCGTTTTCTTGTTGCCTTTCGGCCTCATCCTGCAAAGCTTCAATCGGAGACATAGGTAAGATGGTCACGCGTTTACCATGGTAATTGAACATGTATGTGTTCAACCGGCCATCGTAAATCACGTGACGGTCAAATTGCCATGGACGGCCAAGAAGGAGATGGGTGGCGTCCATGTCAGTGACATCAAAAAGAATAGAATCGGAATAAAAACCAATGGAGAAGGAAAGATTAACCTGTTTTTTGATCCAATGATCGCCATCGTTGGAAATCCAAGCAAGCTTGTAGGGCCTAGGATGATCCGTTTGTGGCAACTTAAAATGATCGACCACTTTCCTTGACAAGAAGTTTCCGCAGGATCCCGAATCTATAATCACACTTAGGGAAACATTCTGTAACAAACACCGAGTACGGAAAATGTTTTCCAGTTGATCGGTGGGCACGACTTCCCTCATGCTAAGCGCTCAGCGCGTCACTAACAATAGTTTGTCGACGTCGGCGTTGATGTCCGAAGGGGCACAATATGCACCGTCTTCGATTGGCGCGTCGTCGTCTTCCTCCGACTCATCCTCATCCACACTCTCGTATGCCGTAAATGAGCCAAGAAAAGCACTCGCTTCGTGTTAGGGCAATTGCGTTTCAAGTGCCCTCGACCACCACATAGATAGCACTCGATGTCTCGAGTCCTTTGTGGGGGAGGGGCTGCCTTTTCACGGTTTTGTTCCACCGAAGCGCCCTTGGAGTCCGTCGCTTGAGTACCTACCTTAGATTTAGCAAAAGAAGGAGGAACAAACTTGTTAGTACCTAAAGCGGATGGACTAGGGGAAGAATTATACCTTGCAAATGTGGACGTCTTCGGCCTCTTGAATTGCTTATAAAGCTCCATGGCCGTGTGTATCAAACGGCCCAAGTCTTTGATTGGCAAGACAACCAACCGATCCCGGATCCATTGGTGGAGTCCCGCCACAAAACGAGACCTCAACGCCCCCGGGGAAGCGCTAATGTCGGCCTTGAAGAATAAATCTTCAAGGTATGCAAAGAACTCCTCCGGAGTCATGGAACCTTGTCGAGCATCTTGAATCAAGATCCGAACTTTTTCCTTGTAATCGAGTGGGATAAACTTCCTCTTCATTATGAACACAAGTTGATGCCATTCGATTATGGGGGATTTACCCTTTCGGGCTCGATCCGATTCGAATCGGTTCCACCACATCCGAGCGACACCCTTGAAATGAAGGGTCACCACCTCGACCTTCTCGTGCTCCTCGTAGTGGCAATGCTTGAGCACGTGTTCGGTTCCCTTTACGTCGCGGCGTGATACATGCGCCGGACGCTCATTTGCGGCGCGCCGGTTGGCACGCGGAGGCGAAGTGCGTCGGCGTCGGGGGCCTCGGCTAGACCCATCGCTGCCATCGCTAGGATCGTCATCCTCGTCGCGTCGAGGGCGCCGCTGGTGCTCTCGGTTTCGGTCTTGGCGACGCCGATCCCCGTTGCGCCGAGGCCGATCGCGGTTGTCACGGCCCTCGAGCCGATCATATTCCGCGCGGTTCACGGGCAACTTGGGTTTCGGAATCCAATCCCGATCCCGATCTATCCACTCCTCCGAATCATGGACCGGAGGATGGTCAAAATCCTCCTCGGAATCCTCCTCGTACTCAGTCATAGAGTCCTCAGATTCCGAATATGGAGTTGTGGGGCTTTGATGGCCTCGATAGTCATTGACATCGAAGTCATCTCGGCCTTTGGATTTCTTTTTTCTAGGCGTCGAGGTGACCGCCTTTTTCTTCTTTTTTGATTGTTGACGCCGCCACTCCTCGGAGTCATACTCCTCATCGGAGTGAACGTCAATAACGTCATCCACCTGTTCAGCCTGATTAGTGGGTCGGCTTTCCTTCATAGATTCCAATCGTTGGATTCCATTCGGGTTAGACGACTCCACCAAAGGGCCTTTGCCTTTCTCCTGCGTCGAAGCCCGCGGAACCGAGACGTCGTGTGGCGTTACACTCGGAATCGCGTGCTGCGTATGAATGGTCACGGCTGGTGGTGCCGCTTGTTGAGTTAGGAACCTCGTCATCAAGCCTTCGAGGTTGGCGAAGCGCGCCTCTAGTGCCGCTAAACCCGCAGCGGGCACGAGGCCTTGAACCGACGCGTTTGGCGTCCCGAGAAGGCTCGGTGGCGCCGGCAGATTCTGTTGGTTTGGATCGAGTTGGTTTGTGATCCCGTGTTGGTTTGAATGCTCATCCCCTTCCATACTAGGGTCTACTATCTCGATCATAGACATGTAAAAAGGGTTTAAAGTTCTCAAACAATCAAGCAAAAGAAACGCCAAGATATTGTAAGAATCACCACGCAAGTACTCTTAGTTTGCACGAAAAGTACTCGAAGGGTATGGGAGGCTAGGATCTCGACGTGCACAAGTATGGAACAAAGAGAGTAAGAACAAGCAAAGCACAAACAAGCAAGTAAGAAGAAGATAGAATATGGCGTCGGCTTATGGAAGCCTTGGCACGAGAGAGGAAGGAAGAAGATAGAAGATCTCGGCCTTAAGGAGGCGAGATTGTATGAATCAAAAATAGAAACAATAAGATATGCACTCAATCAATTAAGATAGCAATCAATTAAGAAGATATGCAATCAAATAAAGAGAGTATTTCGTGGGATAGGAGAGAGAGAGAGAGAGCCGATTGTTATCTTTGCCAATATGGGAACACTTGCCTTATTTTGGCTTGTGTGTCCCCACAAAATCTTTTTTTTTTTGAATTAAATAGGATAAGGTTGCCTTATTTTGGCTTTTCTTATCCAATATATTTTTTTTTGATTTTTTCGGCAACTAAAAGATATGGGATATTATTTCCCAAGATGCTTGCAACAACTAGAAGATTTGAGATCAGGCCAAATCGGACCAAATCTCGCACCAATGAACCAATTCACACGACACACACACCAAATCTATTCGAACAAGGCAAGTAATATGCAAGCAAATTCGAAAACTCGATGCAATGAACCAAATCAATGTGCAAATCGGCGGGTTTATGGCAATTTTTTGTGATTTTTCTGAATTTTTTTTTCGAAGAAAAATAACAATGGAACTATATGGATGATGGTAGATATGGCAGAAGCTAATGAAAATGGTGGTAGAAAAAAAAATTCGTGCAAAAAACGAGTAAAAGCGAGGGAAAGACTTACGCAATCCGAGGCTCTGATGCCAGTTGATGTGAACCCCGTTGAAGGATTCACGAAGGATCGATCGTTGGACTCGTAAATGGTCTTCTCTTGCCGAATTTGGATAGATTTGAGTCGAATGAACGACTAGACTTTGATGAGAAAGAAGTGAAAGGATGAGAAGGTGATCTCTTTTGAGGGAGACCAGAAGAATATGGGATGAGATAAGAAATTGGTTGACGCCTTAACAAACAATCTGGAGTAAACTCGACAGCATAACGGTAGTTCAATTCAAGCGTACGCAAACAATGAGAGGCGTGCTCCTTTTATAGGGGAAGGAGGCGCGCCGAAACCCTAATGAAAACCCTAGCGGTATGGACGAGTGAAGGGGTAAGCAAACATGCGGCCCAACCACTTGGCCCAAGCCCAAAACTCATAAAAATAGTAAAGACATAAGTAACAAGGTGTCGGAATGGAAATAGTACTAAAAATGGTAAGAAATAAAGATAGGTCACGGTGGCCTAGTCGCGAGTGTCGCGACAAGGCTGTGACAAGGCGTCGGCGCGCCAAAGGCATGTCGCGACACGGGCGCGGCACGGCTTCGGCGTCGCCGGGGCTGGTGCGCACCCGAACCTCGTGTGGCGAGGCTGAGGCGCACCAAAACCTCAAGTTCCCGCGCCGGGGTGGCCCGGCGCGGCGAGGTGTTCGGTCCGCGGGACGGGCACGACACCGAGAATGAGGTTCTCGATGCCACGGTGCGTAGCGTCGGCCTGGTGTGCCGGCGCGCCTTCGATGAAGGAGACGCAACGGGTGAGGGGTGCGGCAGCGGCTGTGCCGAGGCTTGCGAGGCACGGGTGACGATGGACGTAGTGGCTCGGGCAATGGCTCAAGTCCTGGCTCGTGTGATCGGTCCATTGGAGCACACGGACATGTCATCCTCGTCTTGGCTAGCCGTCCTGGTGGGGCTCACATCATGAAGGAACCAGAAAAACATCTCCAAATAAAAGGCTGACTCTCCAGGGGCCTTTTGAAAGTACATATTCAAGTGATTAGGGGAGCAAATCTCATGGAGTCAAAAATTATTCCTACTAGAGCTATCATCACATGTTAGTAGTTGTGGAGTAAGTTGAGTATTGTGTTGGATATCCAGTCCTCTCAAAGGTAATGTTGACAAAATTCCACTCTCTCTCATGTGTTTGAGGATTGTGTTTCACTCAGGGCCTAGCTTTGTGAGAGTTTATCAAGGGGCTTATACCTTTGTCCAAGGTGACCACTACATAGCAGTTGTGTACATATAAGATGAGGCCTTCCAAGAAAGTAAAGATGGCGGAGAAGAGGGAGCGGGTGAGGGGGAGAGAATGGTCAAGTGAGGCGACCCCGGTAGGAGCAAGGATGGATTGTATGCAACGATCCCGAGCGTCGCTCGGATCGTGCATGGATTCTTTTTATTGTATGCAAAGATCCCGAGCCTTGCTCGGATCGTGCATGAGTGTATACAATGATCCCGAGCCTCGCTCGGATCGCATATGGATTGTTTTTGATTGTATGCAACGATCACGAGCCTCGCTCGGATCGTGCATGGATTTTTTTTATTGTATGCGACGATCCAGAACCTCGCTCAGATCGTGCATGGATTGTTTTTCATTGTATGCAACGGCCTGAGCCTCGCTCGGATCATGCATCGATTGTTTTTTATTGTATGCAACGATCCCGAGCCTCGCTCGGATCGCGCATGGATTGTTTTTTATTGTATGCAATGATCCCGAGGCTCGCTCGGATCATGCATAGATTATTTTTTGATTGTATGCAACGATCTCGAGCCTCGCTCGGATCGCGCATGGATTGTTTTCAACCCCAAGCGGGGAGCTTGGAGATGACGGTTTGGTGACCAAATGAGACTGTGATTTGAAATAATTCGTCACCCTTTATACTCAAAATTTGGTGACAACAAGAATTTAGAAAATTTACATACAATACCTTTTGAGCCGAGCTATGTTCCAAGTTTTACTTAGAGTGCGCCCCTCGCTATCTTTTAATATAAAGGCACCGGGTGCGACCTCTTCTCCAAGGAGATATAGTCCCTCCCAATTTGGGTCTAGCTTTCCTCCGTCGGTGCGCCTCAAAACAAGATTTCTCGAGGTTAAACTCCGGGGTCTAACCTTCTTGTCGTGGTACACTACGACTCGTCGCTTATATTCTGCGGAACGCAGGGCCGCAACCTCGCGAAGTTCGTCCCTAAATTGTAACTTCGCCTTGAGTGTGGCCTTGTTTTTTTTTCGAAATTAAAGACCCTTGTCGACGAAACTAGGGTCTCGACCAGGACCAGCGCATCCACCCCATAGGTCAAGGTGACGGGAGTTTCCCCCGTGGCATGACGCGCGATTGTTCGATACGTCCATAGGACGAGGGGGAGGAGCTCCTCCCAACGTCCTTGCGTGGTTCACAACTGTTTTTTAAAGTCGATCAGGATTCGTGGGTTCACGCTTTCTACTTGGCCATTCGATTGGGGATGGGCGACTGAGGAAAAATTGAGGGTGATACTGAGCTCGGAGCAGAAAGTTTGAGTCTCCTCACAGTCGAATTGGGGGCCATGGTCAGTCATGGTTGTCATGGGAACCCCACAACGACATACGAGGTTTTTCCAAAGGAAGGAACAAACTTTGGCCCCTGTGATCTTGCCCATTGCTTTTGCCTCGATCCAATTTGTGAAATAATCCATGATTACCAAGATGTATTGCACCTGCTTGGCGACCTTTGGAAAAGGACCCAGAATGTCCATCCCCCACATCGTGAAAGGCTAAGGTGCGAGGATCAATCGTTGGGTAGTCGCGGGGGCGTGCTGGACATTGGCATGCCTCTGGCATCCGTCGCAGGCCTGGACGTCGGACCTCGCGTCCTGTCTGAGGGTGGGCCAGAAATATCCCAAGCGGATGATTTTATGTGATAGGGCACGCCATCCGAGGTGCCCGCCGCACACTCCCTCGTGCGCCTCGAACGGAATGTGATCTTTGGCCTCACCCGACACACATAGCAAATTGGGCTCTGCGTAGCCACGACAGTAGATGCATCCTCCAACAACACAGTAGCGAGCGGCTCGCATTTTGAGCTTCCTTGCTTCTGCGGGATCCTCAAGAAGAACCCCGCTTTCCACAAACCTGATAATAGGGGCCATCCAATCCTCAAGCGTGATGGAAAAAACCCCGTTTGTCACACTCCGCGCAAGCTTTCTTTCCACCATTACACGATTGCCCACCTCTAAAGGGAGAGTCGACCCTAGCCTCGCTAGGGCGTTGGCTTTTGTGTTGGCAGTGCACGGAATGGACTCTACAACAAATGTCTTTAGGCAAGACACCAAGGCTTTGACCTTTTCGCGGTATGTGGGCAAGAAACCTGTTTTGGACTCGTATTGCCCGCTCAACTGTCGTGCTTCCAACTCAGAGTCGGTGTACACCTTGATTTTGCGAGCTCCACTAAAGGAGAAGTTAAGAGCATACTTTGTCTCGATTGAGGGCCCGCCAAGGAACACGCCAGCCCCACCTTCGGCATCGCATCGCGATCCATCAACGAAGATTATCCACTCCTCCATGCTTTCATCAATTTGGGGGAACGTCACCTCTACCACGAAGTCTGAGAGGGCCTGTCCTTTCATTGCAGTTCTCAGCAAGTAGCTAATGTTGAACTCGGAGAGCTCGACTACCCACTTCGTCATCTGTTCGGAAAGAGCGGGCCGATGGAGGATTTGGCGGAGAGGGATATCAAAGAGGACTTGGATGGGGTGGGCATGAAAGTATGGGCGCAGCCGCCTCGCGACTGTTACCACAACCATGGCCATCTTCTCTGCTGGGGAGTATCGCTGCTCCGCAGACTGGAGCACACGACTAACGAAGTAAATTGGATACATCGCCTCCCTTGTCAACACTACGTTGCCAGTCTTTGGACTCACGTCCATATATAGTTGCAGGTCTTCGCCTGCCTTTTGTTTTGACAAGAATGCCTTTAGCCCAGAGAAAGCAAGCTCTAACTCCTTGTCATAGACAAACTTTTCATTCTTTTTTAAGGTTGCAGACAAAGGAAGCAACCTGTCTGCCAAATGAGAGCAAAATCTCCCCAGATAGTTTACTGCGCCATTGAGTCGTTGTACCTCGGTCCGTGACCGGGGCGACCACATTAAGAGGATTGATTCGATTTTAGCGGGGTTCACATCTTTTTCCCGCACGTTGATCATGAATCCTAAGAACTTGCCAGAGGATATGCCAAACACACATTTCTCGGGATTGAGGTTGAGCTGGTTTCGCCTAGGGGTTGCAAAGACCCCGACAAGATCGACTAGGTGCTCCTCCGGGGTCCTGCTCCGAACCACAATGTCGTTGACATAAGCTGACACCTTCCTCCCCAAAAGGCATGACCTTGTAACAATAGGTCCACGAGGTGTTCGAAGGTGGCACCCGCATTATTTAGGCCAAAAGGCATGACCTTGTAACAATAGGTCCCCTGCTGTGTGATGAAGGTTGTCTCTTCCTCATCTCGCGGGTCCATCAAGACCTGATTATACCCCAAATACGCGTCGAGGAAACTTAGGACCCCGTGCCCTGCCGTGGAGTCTACCAGCTCGTCGATTGATGGCAAAGGGTAGCTATCCTTTGGGCATGCCTTGTTCAGATCTTTGAAGTCAATGCACATGCGCCACTTCCCGCTGACCTTTTTTACCAGCACGACGTTTGACAGCCACCTTGGGTACTAGACCTCACGGATGAACCCCGCGGCCAGCAACTTCCCTACCTTGACATTTGCGACACTTTCCCTTTCCTCATTCATTTTCCTCCGTCCCTGCACCACGGGATGAGTGGCATCGTCGACGTTCAAGGAATGTTGGGCCACCGTCCGTGGGACTCCACGGAGGTCCTCGCGGTGCAGGCGAATACGTCACGTGAATCGACAAGCAAGGACTCCAACAACAACGCTGATTCCCCAAAGAAGCATTCGCCAAGGTAGAGCTTTTCTACCTCGGTGTTGAAGGGGGTGACGACTCTTCTCTCGGTCTCTGAGGCCTGGACCGCAAAGTCCCGAACCTCGAGATCAACGCCCTCAAGAGTTTCCACTACAAACACCGAACACTTTTGTTTTGCGGAGCTCGCGTAACACACACGACCCTTTGTGTTGCATTAAACTTGACTCAAACATCTAGAAGTTCTATGACAATTAACCACATGAGAAACTAATCTCAAGTTCAATTCTAGTTTTTCCAAATAGATAGAACCACGTCTCGATGTGTTCTCTCTATTTTGTATACTCACTTAGACTACCACCTCTCGATGCGCAACCTAAACAAGACTCTAACAAGTTTAAACCTATTAGATTAAGACCCTAGAATCAAATCATATTAGAATTCCAACTCAATTCAAGCAAAAGATATTAAATTTAATCCGCTTCACATTGTTGGGATCAACTAAACCCTAGAACTATAGAATTTAGCCTAGCATAATGAAACTCATGATCAAATCAATAAACTTAAACGTGGAATAAGAACAAGAATAATAATTGAAAGATAAACTTACTAGAGATTCAATTGAAAGAAAACAAAGTAGATCCAAGAGTGCAATTCTCCAAATTGAAAGAGCGTAGAACTAAACCCTAGAAATTCTCTCGTCTCTCTACACTTGAAAAATAGAAACAATAATAATGCATAATAGTCCCCCTAAATGAGTTTTCTAAAGAGTATTTATATTAAAAGGCTAAAAATATCCAAAAATACAACATAAAAGATGGCCCTACGCGCAAGAAATCAAGGTCACGCGGCTCACACCCGCCGTCTCGACCGAGACGAGCCTCATCTAGATCGAGACGAGCTGCCGAATCACCGTCTCGACCGAGACACCACACGGTCTCGATCGAGACCGTAACTTAGCCAAATTTCTCCTCTATTCTGGTCTCGACCCTCATCTCTGGCTTGTAGGCTCGTCTCTAGCACCTCTTAAACCTCATATTCTTGTCTCGTAAGCATCCTCAATGGCTTGTTTCACCTCTCTTTGACTTCTCTAATACCATTAAGCTCCTTAACCATCTTTAAGACCCAAAAACACCTCCAAAAACCTGAAAATGCAAACAAAGCTTGTGTAGATATCTATACTACGAATAATACTAGAAATCAACACAAAATGCAAAGGCTAAGCTAGAAAAGGACAAAATATAATCCTAAATGCTAATGCAAAACCATGCAAAACTAAATGACATCAGGGATTGCTTTGGGTTTGCGTTACATACGCATCCTTGCCGGCGGGCAAACCCACCTTTGCCTTCCCTTTAGCCTCGGTCGCGATTTCCTTGTCGGTCCTCGACCGAGAGCTTTGAGTGGCGGCATACACATGGGCGGTGATACGAGCACACAGATTGTCGTATGTTTCTAGGCACTTCAGGAAAATATAAGCCTTGAACGCCCCGTGACACAAGTTGCCCATGAGAGTGTCTCGCACCGACGCCTCGTCGATGTGCGCAATCTCCGCAACCGCGGTTGTGAACCTCGTGAAAAAGGAACCCAGCGTCTCGTCCTCTCCCAGCTCAATACCGAGCAGATCACGAATGTTCTTCTTGCGCTTCCTTGAGCCACTAAAGTGCGCGATGAAGGCATCGCACAGCTGGGCAAAGGAGGAGATAGATCCGATCTTAAGACTTATGAACCAGGTCATTGCGGCCTTCTCTAGGGTGGTTGGGAAAATGCGGAAGAAATTACATCGTTGTATGAATTGAAATTCATCTGGACAACAAAGTGTTTCACGTTGTTCCTTGGGATCCGCCACCCCATCATAGAACCCTATCTGCGGCTTATGGAAGCCCTTGAGTATTGCCTCACTCTGTATCTCGTCTATGAAGGGTGAAAATCCGCCGCCCTCAGCGGGACGGCGTTGCGAGTGTGACCTCAAGGTAGGCACCACACTCCCCGCAGTTTCAGACATCTCCGAACGCTGTGTTCGGGAACGTCACGAGCGAGACCTCGAGATTTGCATTGGATCCCGGGTTGACCTCTTTGTTGACGAGTCGTTGGTTGATGCTTCATGCCCTAGCACATGTACGTGGATGTATTCAGGAACATACTCAAGATGGGGTTGTCCAGGCCTAGGGATGGGAACGTGCTCGAGCGGCAGGGGGCCATAGCCATGGATGGGGGAAGGGGCGAAACCTTGCTGAAATTGCCCATATCCTGGGTAGGGTTGCGGGTTAGGAGGGATACTGCCTTGTGCGTACCCTTGGGATGGATATGTGTTGTGGGATTCCACGGGTTGATTGGGATGTCCCTAGAATAGGTACGGATTCTACGGGGTGATGTATGGCCACTCCGGAGCAGCCCCATACGGCCAACCTGCTTGAGGTCTCGCACCTGCCCATGACGGGGTTTCGGGCATGTTGTCGGGGTGTTGGGGAAAGAAATTGTTTGGGCAAGCCATTTTGAGATTAAAAGCCAAGTTTTTGTTCGTCGAAAAACTACTTAGGATGAAGAGGTTCCCACAGACGACGTCAGTGATGAAACCCGAAATAAACCGATGCTAAAAACAAGAAACGAGATTGTATATTCGACGAGATAAGCCCTTGCTTTTATCAATGATTCCCAAACGAGGTTATAACAACGAGATTATGCCCTAGATATCTTTTTACAAGACTTGAGGTCTCTGCTAAACGAGATTCGAGACCTCTTTGTTACAACGAGATTATCGTCTGCAAACTACTAGCGAGATCTTTTTCTATTACAAGCTTTGAGAATTGCTATTTATCTAGCTAGGTCAGGGCCTTGTTGATGATGCTGGGATTGTAGCTTGCAAAAAGGCTTGTGGGGTCTTTTGGGACTTTGAGATTTCTTTGAGAGACTTGAAGTCTTTTTATTCAGCTTCTCTTGATGGTAGCGTGGTCTTTACGATGAGTCCAACACATCGATCTTCAACAAGCAAGATAGTTCTTGAGTTAGAGATGTTTTTCGACCCTTGCAATCTTCGAGGTTCTCTTCTATTTATAGATGTTTGAGGAGCAGGGCTCTTGCCAACTTCTGATGTGGATGCTCGGGATTCGACCCTTTGATTGGTCGAGTAGAAGGTGGACGGTTATTTGGTCGAAAGTTAGGTGGCTTTTGACTGGTCAAGCGGGATGGGGGTGTCAGCTTTCGAGTATGTGAGGTTCATCCTCGTTGCTTCTTGAGGTGAGCTGCCTGACTCTTTATCGGAGAGACCTGCGATGTTTGGACTTCGTTCCCGCGACTTGGGGCTTGCGGGGATAGTGACCTTGCTTTTTTGGATGGGTACGGAACAAATCTCGGGGAATTCCCTTGAATCTTGCTTTTATTTCTTTTACCTCGCGTTTCGTGCCCATTGTTCACACATCATTATTTTGCGCATCATCGGTGACAAAGACCATGGTATTTTAACTTCATATATGTCAAGTATTTTATAATGAAGGGGGTTGGTCACATGACATTATAATGTCAAATTAATCGATTGAATAATGAAATCGTAAGTCGACAATGATCAAATAAAAAAAAATCATGTCAATGCTTGCAAATGCATCACTTATTTTGTTAATAACACTTATTTCTTCACTCTCTTTGTGATTGTTGATTCCTCTCGGACCTTTGCCTTTCTTCAATTTCTTCTTAGGTGAGTTTTTGCTTAGAACATTATTTGTTGAATTATTTTCACCATTTTTTTGGCTCATCAACATCATTTTCAAGATTCAATCTCCTCATTCTCTAAGATACCCATTGATTCGTCTATATCTTCGACCTCACCCTTATTGCTTAATCATCACCAAATATGAGATCCAATCTATCAAGATAAGGAAATTAGGTCATCCATAAACCTCCAACATTGGGGTGTCCCTAGATATGAAGAAAAATAAACTAGAATAACAACAAAAAAATAAATTAAATTTGACATATTACAAAAACTCATTTGATACTTTGCAAAAGTCATCACAAGATTGTCTTTCACGTTCAATCATTTATGCTTCATCATTCAATTTGAATCCAGAGAGATAAAGCATATCATTAATTACTAAATACTTGGAACCATTTATATTTTGATTCTATGTGAGGAAATGCCTTGATTTCACAACAAGGAAACCTTTCAACGTTTTCTCAATATGCAACAGAAAACCATTCCTAAAACCATTTTCAACTTTCAATTGAATCCAATTTCATGTCCATCAACTCGAATATTAGTGCTTCCATTTCTTCCATGCTCCAAGATCTCTTATTTTTGTCTCTCCCTCCAAGATAACTTTCATTTCATGTATCCATCCTAAACAAATTTAATAACCAAGATAATATCAACCAAGATTAAAAATAAGCAACCACCTTATCAAATCGGCATACTCAATTAAAAATGTAGCAACAATAATACAAATCCAATTATCAAGATACAACTTCAGCAAGAAAGTTACAAATTCAACAACCAAGATGATAATGGTGCACAATGAAGTATAATAAAAGATAATCTTAAGATCACATGTTTGATCTAGATCTCCAATTGTTGAATAAAGTTTGGGCAAATGTGTTTCTAAATGCTATCCAAGCATTAAATCTTTCAACATGGGTAATGTATTCTCTACGATCTCGACGACTCTTTTTCCATCCTTGTTGTCATCATCACCGTCTTCATCTTCGTCATCACTCTCTTCAGCATACTTAATTACTTCAATTGGCATGTGCTTTCAAATAAGGTTATGTAATAAAGCACAAGCACTTACTATACGAACTTTAATTCATATTGGAATGAAAGAAGGATTGTGGAGAATAAGTCATCTTCCTTTTAATGTTCCAAAGCATTTTTCTATGACATTTCTACCCTTCGAATGTTTTAAGTTAAATACTCCTCTATACTTCGAGTTGATCACCTCCCCATTCATGTTGAATTCTTTTTATTGGTTATCAATGGATCCAAATGCTCTTAAGTCGAAAAGGACGAGGAAAGAGTTGCAAGAACAAATTAATCACATTATTTTGATTAATTATTCTTAACTTTGTTACTATGAGTTCTATGATGTTGGGTACTTTAGGTACAACTTTTTGTCGAATTAATATGAAAAAATAGATAGGATAGTTCATAGGCTTCAAAACATGAATAGGTGAATTAGAAAAAAATGATGTAATTTGTAGGAATGAGCTTCGTATTAATAGACAAACATTTGGTATACTTTGTGAAATGGTTGGAGATATAAGGGTTGAGGGAACCAAACACATGAGTTTGGAAGTATCCATATTTTTGCTTGGCTTCCAATATACTCGATATGATATTTTGTTGAATGGTGTTATGATTTGGGTTATGTATTTTGGGTTATCCACGTCAAGAAACTGGTAGGGTTTTGGTTCGTCACATGAGTTGTTATCGCGAAAGTAGTTATTGATAGGTTCATCCCAGTCTATACTTTAATGGGTGTTAGATCTGGGCTTTAGGGTCCAAATCCAGTCCCTCTATCCTTCCTAAAGCGAATGGTATGCTCGACACCCACATGCTAGATCAGCTTAGAAATAAAAAGGGTTCCGTAGGCTCATGAGTTTGGATCATTGCCAAGATGTATTTCTTTTTTAACATAGTGTTGTAAGCTATCCTTTTTTTGGTCGAAAAAATTAAGTTGGAGTAAGCTATCCTTTTTGACGTACTTTTCTATGATTATTTTAATCCATATATTATCAAGTTAACCAAAGATTTTCAATAGAAGTTTTATTTAGAGTGCATAGTTCATCTCCTCCGCCTTTGCGATTCCTAGCCCCCATGGCGCGAGTAAAACCTAGTTGAGCTTCAACTTCGCACCTCTATAGGCCTCAGAGACAGAACATAAACAAACATAAATAATGGTCGTCCACATTCTCAATGACCAATTTGTTCCTGATTTTTCAAGTGTGCCACAACTTCCTACTCCATATGTTTCATAATATTTGTCTTTTTACCCATTTTCACACTTATTAAGAAAGTTATAAAAATACTATTATATCCTCATTTATTACTTCACTTTTTTACTTGAAGAACGCTACTAACAACCTATTAATAATTTTTTTGAGTAAATATGTAAAGTAAAAACCAAAATAGCTAAAAATGCATGTATTAGGAAACAAAAATTAAAGGCTAAAAGGACATGTATTACTAAATGAAGGATATCGAACCAGAAAAGGCAACCTTTCTATAATGTGCTAGGTGTGTGTAATCCTAATATGGAATTCATATACATTTTGCCTAGTCGGGAAGGTTCTACACATGATGGTCGTGTTCTTCAAGATGCACTTTCTAGACTTAACAAATTAAAAGTACCCCTGGGTATAACTAAAATTATAATTTGTAAACTAAGCAAGTTGTATTTAATAAGAAAATCGAGTAACTAAAATTATTGTCTCTTATATGTCTTGGTTGATATTACTTGGTAGATGCTAGGTACACTAATTGTGAGTGGTTTTAGCTTCTTATAGAGGCCATCGATATCATCTCATTCGTTTTATGGCTACCTCATCCTTGATATTTTTATTTGATTGTAGAAAAATACTCTTAAAAAATTTAAAGGGTTTGTTCTTTATAATAATACCTTGATTTAAAAAAAAATAAACACATAACTTTTGATTTCTTAATTTTGTGCGTGGGGTGGATATCCTTAATTTCATTTATAACAACTATTATCAATTTTATCTATTTTATAATTAAAAGTAAATTTTATCCATAACTTTTTTTTATTTTTCAAACATTTCTTAAATAGGTTATTTTGCAAATTCAAAAAAGGATATTTATGTAACCACTCATATAATATGGGATATTTATACAAGTAATTCAATATTCAATATTGTGTAACCTAATACATATCATTCTAATAAATATTAGCTAGAGAATGTTTAACAATAAGCCCCAAATAAAGTCTCACTATTTGTATGTTTAGTTTATGTTATTTTTAGTGTTATTGTTGTACTATCTTGGTTAAAAAATACAATTCGTTTTAGGATCTATTTAAAAAATTAAGAACTCGATCATATGATTTTACTTAAATACACACAATTTTATGAAGAAAATTCACATTTTATTATATATTTGCACAATTATTTTAAATTAGTGAGGATAATAACGAAAAATGTAGTAAAACATGTCAAATACTAAATATTATTGAACTATTAAAACAAGCTAGATCGACAAGTATTTCTAAACGGAATGAGTATATTACTTTAAAGTTTAATCCAATTTGATTTGTTCGGATTTTTTTTGCTATTAGGCTCGTTTAAAATCCGCCCCCATCCAGTCAAGCACGTATCCACCACTGATTTTAATCTATATATTATCAAATTAAGCAAGAATTCTCCAGAAGAGTTTTATTTAGAGTGCATGGTTCATCTCTTGAGCCTTTACGATTTTTAGTCCCCAATGCGTGGGTAAAACCTAGTTTAGTTCCAACTTCGCACCTCTATAGACCTCGGAGACAGAACATACAATACTCAATCGACATAAATAATAGTCTTCCACATTCTCTAAGACTAATTTGTTCCTGATTTTTCAAGTGTGCCACAACTTTCTAGTACAAAAATCGAACTCCAATAATCACCGTTCTAAAAATTCCTTCTAGGCCCCGACTAGGCCCCGCCTAGGCGCTAGAAGGTCCTAGCCCGTCTAGTCGTCTAAACCGCCTAGACACCCGTCTAGGACCGCCTAGACAACCGTTCAGGCCGTCTAGGTGCTAGGTGGTCCCTCTCCGCCTAGGATCCGCCTGGCGTTTTTTAGAACATTGCGCATCAAGTTTCCTACCCTATACTTTGAGCTTTGTAATGAATGTCACTCAAATGAAGACATGCATGTGATCATAATATCATATGATATGAGGCCCGCTTTAGAAACAGTCAGAATTGCCTGACCAAGGGGGTGAAAGACTGTTCGGATTCCTGGTCCCCATTTCTTACCTTCTCCGGCTTCTCTCAATTCTCAAACACTAACATCGCATACTAAGACTAATTTTGCAAAAAAGGAAAAGAAATACATCAAAAATCTCTTTCCTTTTTTACCTTCTCAGGCCTCTCTCAAACACTAATATCGCATGCTAACACTAATTTTGCAAGAAAGGAAAAGAAATAAACCAAAAATCTCCCAATACACGGAGAGTCAAGAGTGACACGACGACATAAATACGGATCCATAAATATTTCAATTGATTCCCATAGTCTCGTGCACAGATAAGGACAGTCTCGGCGTTGGCCTTTTTGTCATAATTACACGCCCTGACGCCCACGCCCAGACGAAACGGCCATCTGAGGAGAGAGATAGAAGTGCACCACCAACCCACCGCTTGTCAAGCTCTCAAAGCCACGTGCGAGGTTTTCTCAATCTTCTACTATATCCAAATCCAAATCCAAAACCCTCGTTTTGATTCATCATTTTCATTTTCTGGATTGGGTTTGATCAACAAGTGCTCACCATGGCCTTTCCGTTTCAGGTACCAACTGGGTCCTCTTCTTAGACATGGATTTCGTATTAGCCATGGAGAGCCCCTTTGAAGAGCTTGTCAATGTCACATTCTGTATAGCGTTGGTGACATGGGTGTTGGTGGATTGGTTCAAACAAACCAGAAGGGAAACAACAGCCATCAATGAGTATCAAAATCCACATTTCTTAATAAAGATAGCTCCTCCTTGCAGCTTCACAATCTTCGCTTTGAACGCGGGTTTCGTGGTCTATAAGTTGTGGTATAACCGAATCTGCTCTGATAAATCAATTCTCTCAGCATTGACATGGCTTCTGGCCACTTTAGTTGCTACATACTCCAGGAAACAAGTCTTGGCAGGAATAATAAACAAGTGGCCCGTTGTTCTTGTTCTTTGGTGGGTCTATTCCACATTATTCTATTTGGCGTTGAGTTCGATTTACTCGATTACACATCTCATGCCTATAAATCTCCACATTCCTACTCTTTTTCAGCCATCTCTTGATGATATCATCAGTTCCCCATTTTCAATTCTTCTCTTTTTGAGCTCCGTACTACCCTTGAAGAGGCCAAATGAAAATCATGATATTGGGCAGCCATTGTTACATGGGGAGAAGAATGATAGAGCAGAAGAAGAAGAAGAAGAAGAAGAAGCTCATGGTATCAATAAAGCTGGAATTTTCAGCCTATTTACCTTTTCATGGCTTAACACACTTTTCAAGATTGGTAGACTGCAAAGACTCGAGCTGCGTGACATCCCTTCAATTCCCGAGTCCGAGACAGCAGAAATCGCTTCTTGTTTGCTTGAAGAATCCCTCAGAAAACAGAAAGTTAACATAATCAATCCTTCTTTGCCCAAGGCCATATTCTATTTTGTATGGAAATCGTTGGCAATAAGTGCCATTTTTGCTGGTAAGACTTACTTGGTTTACTTTATGCACAGCCAGCTTAGCTTGAACAAGAAATTTGATTTTGGTAATCATCCATCCTTGCAGGGGCAAATACAAGCGCATCCTATATGGGTCCATTGCTAATCACCAGCTTTGTGAATTACTTATCAAACAAGGAGGACGATTGGAGCTATCATCATGGACTCATTCTTGCATCCCTCTTTTTCCTTGCCAAGTCTGTTGAGTCCCTATCCGAGAGACAATGGTACTTTATGGCAAGTCGAATCGGTATCAGGGTTCGAGCCGCTCTGATGGTCTTAGCTTACAAGAAGTCTCTCTCAATCAAATCTGCAGGCCCTGGAAATGGCAAGATAATCAACTTCATTAATGTAGACGCTGAAAGAATTGGAGATTTCTGCTACTTTATCCACCGGATCTGGCTGCTTCCGCTTCAGGTCTTCTTCGCTCTTGCGATCCTGTATAAGAATCTTGGAGCTGCTCCTTCTGTTGCAGCTCTTTCGGCCACGGTTTTGGTGATGATATGCAACACGCCGCTGGCTAATAGGCAGGAAATGATGCACTCTAGGATCATGGAGGCTAAGGATGCTAGAATAAAAGCTACTTCTGAGACCCTTAAGAGTATGAGAGTTCTTAAGTTGCATTCATGGGAGAACAATTTCTTGAAGAAGCTGCTCGGCTTGAGAGATGTCGAGTGCAGCTGGCTGAGCAAGTATCTTTATACTTGTTCTGCAGTTGCTTTCTTGTTTTGGGCTTCACCCACTTTGGTTTCAGTTGTGACCTTCGGAGTTTGCATTTTAGTTAAGACACCATTGACAGCTAGCACGGTTCTGTCTACTTTGGCCACTTTTAGAATACTGCAGGAGCCCATTTACAACCTTCCTGAGCTCATTTCTATGATAGCTCAGACAAAGGTCTCGGTGGATCGAATCCAAAGCTTTGTCAAGGATGAGGATCAGAAGAAATTGATCGACTATCACAAGTTTAAAGCCTCTACTGTTGTGATTGATGTAGAAGCCGGTGAATATGCCTGGGAAGGGAACAATAATGTGATTAAGCCTACCATCAGAATAATTGAGAAGATAAAGATCATGAAAGGTGAAAAGGTTGCCATCTGTGGTTCTGTTGGGTCAGGGAAATCGAGCTTGCTTTGCAGTATTCTTGGGGAGATTCCTAGGATTTCAGGCTTGGCGGTTAAGGTATTAGGGACAAAAGCATATGTTCCACAAAGTGCATGGATTCAAACTGGCACTATTAGAGAGAACATCTTATTTGGAAAGGAAATGAACAAGGCGTTTTATGAGGAGGTGCTTGAAGGGTGTGCCTTAGACAAAGACGTAGAGATCTTGGCTAATGGAGATTTATCTGTTATTGGAGAAAGAGGGATGAATTTAAGTGGAGGGCAAAAGCAAAGGATTCAATTGGCAAGGGCTGTTTACAGCGACTCAGATGTGTGTATTCTTGATGATCCTTTCAGTGCTGTTGATGCTCACACGGCTGCTCACTTGTTCAAGGCAAGTGTCCTCCTTTTTCTGTTGTCAAGAGAATTTCTTTTCTTGTGTGTTTTGATTATACCTTATATCTGATTGCTGAAAAATTAATGCAGAGATGCCTTATGCAACTATTGTTGCAAAAGACTGTTATATATGTCACTCATCAGCTAGAATCTTTGGATGCTGCAGACCTTATACTGGTAATTAAAAAGATATTAATGGTTTTAAGAAAAAAAATTAAGTAGTGCCTTCTTAGCTTTTATATCATTTTTGCATAGGTCATGAAAGATGGCAGGATTGTTCAATCAGGAAAATACGAAGATTTAATAATGGATGTCAACGGCGAACTGGTAAGACTAATGGCCGCACACCAAGAATCGATAGCGCAAGTGAATACACACCAAGAACCTAGCCTCTTGGTCAAAAGATCAAACATGGATACCCAATCTGAAGAAGTAATAGAAGAGAAGTTTCAGTTCTTCATCAATGACAACAAATTGCTACCGCCATCTGATAACAACGAAGAGCAAAGTGGACGTGTGAACAAGCATATCTACTGGGCCTTTGTGAGTGCAGCATATGGAGGAGCTCTTTTGCCAATTATCCTTCTCTGTCAGATCCTCTTTCAAGGGCTTCAAATAGGAAGCAATTACTGGATTGCTTGGGCTACACAGGATGAACACGGCGTTACCAGATTGCAGTTGATAGGGATCTTTGTTCTTCTTTCTGGTGGGAGTTCCATTTTCATCTTGGGGAGGACTGTTTTGCTCTCTAAAATTGCCATCAAGACGGCTCAGAGGCTTTACATAGATATGATCACATCAGTTTTCAGAGCGCCTATTTCCTTCTTCGACTCCACTCCTTCAAGTAGAATACTCAGCAGGGTACTAATTATATGTTCAGGTCTGTTTTTTCTGAGGTCTTTTACGTAAATAGGCGTTGTTGATTGTTTTTTTGTCTTGCAGTCTTCGACGGACCAAAGTATAGTGGACACAGACATCCCTTACAGATTAGCTGGACTAGCATTTGCTCTTATTCAGCTTTTAGGTGTGATTGTTCTCATGTCTCAAGTAGCCTGGCAAGTTTTCCCGCTTTTTGTTGTCATTATTGCCATCTCCATGTGGTATCAGGCAAGATAACTTACACTAGTTTGAAACTGCTTGTGCAAATCTGCAATAGTTTTGTCTTTACTATTGATTAACTTGTGTTTGCTTGCAGGCTTACTATATAACCACTGCCAGGGAGCTAGCAAGAATGGTGGGAATTAAGAAAGCTCCAATCCTGCACCACTTCTCAGAAACCATCACAGGAGTGGCAACAGTTCGTTGTTTCAATCAAGAAGGTAGATTTTTAATGAAGATTCTTAGCTTGGTTGATGACTATTCTCGTGTCGCCTTCCATAACTCTGCGACGATGGAGTGGCTTTCTGTTCGAATCAACTTCCTCTTCAACCTCATCTTCTTCATTGTTCTTGTTATTTTGGTGACGCTTCCAAGATCTGCCATTGACCCTAGTAAGATTCTTTAATTGATCCCCACTAAAACATGTTATTGGTTTTTTTGGATATTTGTGTATAAATTGATTTAAATGTCCATCACAGGCTTGTCGGGTTTGGCTGCTACATACGGGCTAAATTTGAACGTCCTCCAGGCTTGGGTGATATGGAACTTGTGCAATGTGGAGAACAAAATGATCTCAGTTGAGAGGATTCTTCAATTTACTCGCA